>CAWUFW010008681.1:0-600000 GCA_963921515.1 Calotriton arnoldi | reverse complement strand
TAAACAGACGCGTTTGGACCACAGCCGGTGTCTTGGTCACATGATCTTAACAGGTGATCATGGTGCATTTTTAAAGGAGAACACAGTTAGCGTCACACACGGCGCGACTTCATTACTGCTAAATTATTTACAGTCCTTAATTTTACTATTTTACTATTTTACTTATTTCTACTTCTCTTCATTGCTTGATACATTGGTAACCAATTGTTTTATTGGTATAAAACAATATGTCTAAATAATAAAGTGTTACAAATAGTGATATTGTGAAACTGGACCATGGTGTGGTATAACATGTCTCATTCACTGTACAATTTTCAGTTCGCATATATGCGATGCAACCCAATTCCTGCTACATCTGGAAGGGTTATAAGGTCAAACTTGCTAAGGACATACAGGACGTCTGAACCAAATTGTCATTCATTGTTGGCATTAAAGTTATTTCAATTCAAAGTTGAAAAAATTGCAAAAATAATGGTGTAGTACCCAAGTATTACCAAAACAGATGGCACAATGACTAATTTGTTACAATCCACCCAGCGAAAGTCCGCATTTTAGAACACCAGTGGGCGATCCAAAACAGGGGCCCGAGTTACCCCGTTGCAAGGCATTTTCAGGCATATCACAACAGCAATAGGAATTTACTTAAATATTTTTGCATTAACCATGTATTACGAGATATAAGAGGTGGTGACTGAGAGAAGAGGTTGCGGAGATTGGAATCGCGATATATTTTGGATATGGTAACTAAGTCACCAACAGGCCTGAATATGGGGGAGGAACTTGGGGTGCATTTGTAAATAAAAGGGAGCAGGCAGGCCCAGTTATTGGAATCTATCCTGTGACACTAGAAGTTTGGGAGTGAGACTAATTAGCGTAGAATGACATTGCCCATCTAGGGCTCTATTCTGGCTAAACTGTTGGCAGAGTCTGCAATGATATTACATTGCATAGCAGAGGCTAATGTATGTACAATTATATTACTGCACCCAGGTAGAATTGTAAAGAAAAGGCGATGCAAGCCCATACAGGGCGCTATTATGGAAGCTATTGTGATGCGAAAATTATAAGTAATGTCACATTCCAGTGGTAATTATGAACACCATTTCCATTATGATATGTATGATGTATGTGTGAGAGTGCAGATTGTAACTCTCTTGTATAATGAGAGCAGTCAACTAGTTATTCTGCCGGCGAATGTTTTACCACTCCAAAATGGTGTGACCTTATTTTGCCTGACTTGCAATAGAAACTGATGATTCTGTTTGAATAAATGAGGCGCGAGCGCGGCGGCTGCCAACACAGAGGAAGGCATACCGCTGAAACGCGTTTGTTTTGTTTTGCGCCAATAAAATTCGGATGAGGATTTAACCCCCCCCCCCCGAGTGCTGGTGATTTTGGAATTATTATCATCACCTGAATTTTAGCGCTGTGCTACCCCTTGGCTGTCAGCCTTCCCCCATTCTCACTTGGGGTAAGTGTCTTACTATTACCAATAAGTATAAATATAGGTATTGCTATTTAGTTTACCTAGGACACGTGACCAGGTTGCTCATTTGACTGAACCTCGTCTTCTCTCTTCCCTCTTACACAATCAGTACCCGGCTGGGTTCCTTTGTGAGTATCTTTTTTCTAATATCACTCACTTGTGGCACACACTCTTCAGGCGGCTGTGCAGTCGACCCACCAGGTACCCCTAATTCAAATACATGTTGCTCTCCAATTTGTCGCATTGGTGCCGGTATATGGGCCCTATGCTTACGTTATCCTTCTCTTCCTAGATGTCCCTACATCCCTAGGTCCTGATGAGACCCTACACTGCACAGAGGGTCGAAACGTCGTCGACACAAAGAGAAAGCGAACCATCAAACCAGCGCGTATCATTGTATATAGTCGCTGTTTACTCTGTATATAATTAACAATGGTCGACTTTTATGTAATTTTGGAAACCTTGTAAAAACTGTCACCAACTTGTCACTATTACCTTGGGTTCCTGTTTTCATTTGGGATACTACGTACAATTGTTCTCCATCCCCCTCTCTTTTTTCATTGTATATATCTTTTTGTGAAATATAAAATTTAACTGTGTTACACTTAACCAAAGGTGTATGTGGTTTCTTCTCCCTCTGACATTACTCAAACCCTTCCCATTGCGATTGCGCATTCTATTATCAAGATAGATTTTATTATTCCACAGGAACCACTGTTTCTGATAATAATGTAACTACCCTGGTTCCGTAGTGAGTAGGGTTCCCTTGTCCTGGTTCTCGACCTGGTGATTTTTGGAAAATGCAAAATATATATATATATATATTATCTGCATTTCAGCTCAGCCTCGCTGGTAATTCCAGCGCTCTCGGCAGTGCGTTTCCCCAACGGCAGAGCCTTGCCATATTCTTTAAACCAACAACTTCCAAGGAAGAATGGGTCGCACTCACGGACAGGTTTTCCGGGCCAAATACAACAAACCAACGCGTTTCGGTCTTGCAGAGTCCTTGTTCACAGTTAACACAGGGCAATGCGTTTAGATCAATTAAATACATTGTAGTTCAATACGAACTCACCAGTCATTTCCTGTCATAGCATCACTTTTCTTTCTGGGAATTGTAGTTCTAAAACGGGAAACTAGTTTTCAATTAAGTGATGCAGTGCAAAAAATTAAATTAACAAATGAAAAATTAAACCAATTGTCTATTGCCATCAAGCCACAAGACCAAAGAGGACAGGTTTACATGATTATCCTTTGATATGATTACACAATTTTCTCATATCCTTGCAGCAACATTATAATCTGTATACTGATTCCCGCCACAATTTAGTTCCGTATATGGTGGTCATGAGACAAAGGTTGACCCTCCAGTGGGTCTTAACCATAGTATGGTTTATAATCTTTTTCCCTTTATTGGTGTTTCCATCCCTCCAGTGGATGACATTCGCCGATTTCCAAAATAACTTAGTGTCTCATCCTTTATTGTGCCTCAATAACAGTACCAATCTTATTTGCTGTTTTTTAGTTGAAACACCTGTTCCACTCAATTTACCTGCTTGATGACTCAAAAAAACGTGCATATGTGATGACAGCAAAGATAATAACATAAAATGCAATTCTTAATGTACATACTGAGGGATATTGTTATAAATGTACATAAAGTTCCTTGTCTTGATTCTGACCATATGGTGTGATAGTGCGCAAATCCAGAATGTGCCGGGATTCTCTTTGCCTCAGCCTTCTTTCTCTGTCCCCGCCTCGCTCTAGGCGGTCTACAGTTTCGATTGCGAAGAAGTTCAGTAATTTCCATTCTCCTCCATGAAGGGGCTCCATGTGTTTTGCCACCGCATTACTGCGGTCTCTGTTTATGGTAGCTCGTACATGTTCCAAAATACGTTTTTTTAGCTCACAGATGGTACTTTCAACGTATTTGAGAGCGCAAGGACATTCAATTACGTATACTACGTATTGACTTTTGCTTGTAATTAGTTTTTGGGATTTTCCAGATTTTGTTGTTTGCCATTTTAATTTCTTTTGTATTTTTTGCAATTTGGCATACTTTGCAATTATAACATTTTACAAATCCCTTTGTGTTAAGCCACTGAGTTGGTTTACTGGTTGACTTCCGAAAATGGCTATGCACTAATTTGTCCTTCAGATTTTTTGCTCTTCGGAATGTAACATTTGGATGATTTCCCATTATCTTGGCTACTGTTGGGTCCAATTGGAGTATTTTTCAATTTTTCTTTAGAATTCCCTTAATCATTTTAGATTCCCTAGAGTATGTAGTAATCATACGTATTGTTTCTGGATTGTCCCAAGTTAGTGGTGTTTTTTTTTTCATAACAGAATTTTATTGTTGACAGCCGGTACAATACAAGGGCCTTGTAGGGCACCCAAGGTACACAGGGTGAGTTACATGAAAGTCAACATTTCAGCAATAATAGAGGATTGATTACATAGTAAATAGATTGCAGGAAAAAATAAGAACTGAAGGAAAAAGAAGAGAGAAAAAGAAAAAGAAAACAACAGTGCCACATTACCTCCGTTCAGCAGATACCACAATTCTAACGATAGGGAGAGCGCTTGCCACCCAAAATTACATCGAATGATAACACTACGTAGATATCGATCTGTTAACGTCATAGCAGTGGTTCCTCAGCGTCTGACAGGAGGGGAGGAGGCTCTAGATATAACCCCCGATAATCAGCCCACCTTTTCCAGATTTTGTAATGCTTACGGGGGCATCCCCTCGCTACAAAGACTGGGAGTTCCAGGCCCATACAAAAGTAAAGCCCTTTTTTCCACACCCCTAGTGACGGTGGTGCCTCGTCTTTCCAGAGACGGGCGACATCTCGTTTTGCCAGAGTAAGACCAAGGAATAAAAGATGACGCTTATATCTATTCCCACCTATATCCTCTGTAATATGCAACATGGCGAGCCTCGGTGAGGGGGCGACGTCCCACCCCAAAACCTCAGACAAACATGTGAATACCCCCCTCCAGAACTTTGATAGTGTTGAACAGGACCAGACAGTATGTAGGAAAGTACCCTCCATAGATTTACAGCGTAAACAATGTGGGGACGCAATGAGCCCAGCACGCCACAGCCTGTGTCTGGTATAGTAGACTCTGGGTAGGTATTTGAATTGGATAAGACACAAGCGGGCCGCGATTGCTGCGCTGCGCAGGGATTCCAGAGCCTCCACCCAGTCATCCTCCTCCAAAGTCCCTAAGTCCTGCTGCCATGCCTCTCTGGTTTTGTGCAATGTAGTAGGGGTATTGTTGATAAGTGTGCGGTATATTTTGGTAATTTTATGGTCCCCCAGGTCACCCATAAACACTTTTGCCTCAATAGGGTTAAATTCAGGAATCTCCGTTAGATGAGAGATATACGGGGTGAAGGCGTGTGGGAATTGGAGGTAGTGATAAAATTGTGTGCGGGGCATACCATATTCCATCTGGATATCGAGAAAGGACTTAAGAGTGCATCCGCGTACAACTATCCCCACTGTATCTATTCCAATGGTCCCCCAGCCTCGAAAACCGGGCAGTCGCATAAGCTGTGGTAACTGTCCGTTATCCCACAGTGGAATTTCCCTAGTGAGTCTCCCCCACCAACCCATCCGACGGAGCGCCGACCTCCAGATCTTGAAAACCGTGCTGGTGGTGGGTGGTAATTCTCGAAGTAGCGCCCCTGAGTAGAGAACCGTATGGAGGGTGTTGTCTTTCAGTAGCCTACATTCCACTGCATACGCCGGGTCCCCGCGGTCACCATACCACCAGTCATTGAGGACAAGTAAATGAGAGGCCATGTAATATGCCTGGACGTCCGGAGTGACCACTCCGCCGGAGTAGGTGGACTGGAAACAGGTCCTCAGGGCCACTCGCGATGCACTGCCCCCCCAAAGAAACCGGGCCAGGATAGCATTCAACTGACGAAACCATGTCGGTTTTATCAGATAGGGATGATTTTGTAATTGATAAAGGAGGCGAGGCAGGGAAATCATTTTGAAAATGGCGGATCTACCAAAGAGAGACAAGGGGAGATGAGACCACACTCGCATCTGGTCGCCCACTTGCGTCCATAGGGGGGCGAGGTTCTTATTCCACGCCAATGTCGGAGACAAGGAGAGATACACACCCAGATATTTAAAGCCGTCTGGGGCCAGAACGACTTCCCGCGACCAGTCCCCCAGTCGGTCTCCGCCCCGCAGTGGCCACAAATAGGATTTGCCCCGGTTCATGTAAAGGCCGGATGTTTCGCCAAAGATCTGCATAATGCGGAGAAGGCATGGACCAGATCGGTCGAGGTCGGTGAGGAAAAACAAGATATCATCCGCGTAGAGCACTATGCGGTCAGACAGGCCCGGTGCCCACTCGAAGCTGCGCAACTGCGCGTCTATGCGTATCCAAGCCGCGAGCGGCTCCATAGCAAGAGCAAAGAGATATGGGGAGAGCGGGCAACCCTGGCGCATCCCCCGCCCAATAGGAAAGCTTCGAGAAACCGAGTCGGCCACACGGACTGCGGCGGTTATGTCAGTGTAGAGCAAGCGAATAAGGCTCAATAAACGGGGACCAATATTGAGGCGATTAAGCAGGGCAAAAAGATATGTCCAGCTTAGGGAGTCGAAAGCTTTATTCATGTCTGCCAACAAGAGTGCGGCAGGGGTATCGAGCTTATCAACTGCGGCGATAGCATTGTGGGCACGTCTGAGATTGTGTCACGTAGCACGGTTAGGCATAAATCCCGCCTGATCTGGGTGGATCAGTTCCGCAATATTAGGGACTAGGCGATTTGCCACCACCTTGGCCAGGAGCTTAGCTTCTACATTAAGTAGAGAAATCGGGCGATAAGACGAGAAGTGCTCCGGCGGACGACCCGGCTTCAGGAATACAACGATCTCGGCATGTCGCCAATCTGGCAGGAGACCGCCACTCTCCCAGGCAGCTTCCAACGCCGCTAGATAGGGTTTTAACAGTTGCGGGTGATATTTCTGAAAAAACTCACATGGATAGCCGTTCGGGCCTGGTGCTTTCCCGGTACGCATAGTTAGCAACGCGGGCAGCAGTTCGTCCACCGACAGGGGGGCGTCCAGGGCATCTCGTGTTGCATCTGATAGAGCCCGAGGGGGAAAGTCGTCGATAAATCTTTGTATCAGGGCAGCAAGAAGTACTTCGTGGGGGGCATACAGGTCTGCAAAATATAAGGCGAAGTGGTCTGCAATGACGGATGGGTCCGTAGGAACTGTCCCGTCTGGGCCCCGTATACATGGGAGCGTCTGAGGGCGTAGTGTCTGCTGAGATAAACGATGTAACAGAGCGCTGGACTTGTCCCCCTTTGGTATATTCGGCTACGCGTGGCAAGGCAGTAAAGTCGGGCGTCGTTCAGGAGTTCACTGGCGTATGTCTGTTGCACATGTAACAACTGTCTACGCGCAACCTGCCCCGTGGCGTCCCTGCTAGCGTGCTCTAGCTCAAGCAATTGGGCCTCGAGTCTAATTAGCGTAGCGCGTTTCTGTCTGCGCCGTGCGGTGCAAAAGGCGATGTCCGCTCCCCTGAGAGTGGGTTTCATTGCCTCCCACAGGGTGACCGGAGACTCTACAGTGTCTGTGTTGAGTAATAGGTAGTCCGCTAATGATTTATGGATATGCGCCCTATAGTCATCGTCCCACAGCAACCACGGCGACAAACGCCACCGAAATTGGGAGCGCTTAGGATCTAGGGACAGGAGAGCAGACACCGGTGAATGGTCAGAGAGCCCTCTGGGGAGAATCACAGCTCAAGTAGCCTATGAGTATGGGCCCCCGAGAGGAAGATGTAATCTAGGCGAGAAAAGGATGAATGGGCTCTAGAAAAATATGTGTAGGCACGTGTGTCCGGGTGTATAGTTCTCCACGAGTCAACCCACCCTAGGCCCTGAACCAGGGCCTATAGAGTCCTGTATATCACAATGAATCTACCCTGTGGGTCTGACCAAGTACGGCTGTGAACGAAGGGGACGCTGCGATGTATGAGGATTGCAACTCCCCGGGAGCCCCTAGTAAAACCAGCGTGATATGTATGAGTGAGCAAAGCCAAAGTGACCCAAACAAGGCGTCTTAGTGCCCACTAAGTGGGTCTCCTGCAGGAGGAGGACATCCGCCCTGTGTCTCTTCGCTTGGCGCAGCACGGCCCCACGTTTAATCTTATCAAGTAGACCGTTGACATTCCAACTAAGGGTTCGGAGTTCTCTACTCCCGGCCCCCGCTACGGTCTGCGGCATAGACGGTAGTGGCATGTATAGAAAAAGCTAACGAGATAAGTGACAGTGGCATCCCTAGGAGTATATAAGACGGAGAGACTAGTGGCAACGACAAATAACAACAAACAATTCAAAAAACCCAGCCCCTCCCCCACCCACCCCACCCAATACCTCAAAACAATAGAAGTATCTGTCACGGTGAGCATCGTACAATCGCCCCAACGAGGGAAAGGCACGTCTCCACACCAACGGTTCCCCATAGAACTGTCCCCAAAACAAATAATAGATTCCTCAAATACTGAGAAAAGAGTAATGGGGGGTAGGCCTCACGTAGGCCCATGCATAGTGACATCAGCGTAATGAATAAACACATCTCCATTCTCAAGCCCCAGTACAACATCATACAGTTTAAAGAGGGGAAGAAAGCAAAGAAGGTGAGGCAAAGTTCACCGGCCCAACCAGTCTGCATATGGACGTTGCCTGTGGTCTTCAGTCTCCAGGAGGCGACGGTGATAGGTGCCGCGGATCTCTGGCTGTCCGAGAGCTGGAAGCGCCTTGAGAGTGTGAGCGACGCTGTGAGCGCGATCTTCGACTTGGTTTCCCTTTAAGCTTGGGAAGCTGTCGCACTGCCTCCCCAGAGGATGCCTCCGAGTCAAGGCGCGGCGGGGTGTTTGGTTTGAGTTTCTGTCTCTCGTCCGCCCAGGCAAAGACCTCCTCAGGAGAATCAAAGAAAAGTGTATGTGAGTTGTAAATGACTCTCAGCCGGGCCGGAAAGAGTAGTGCATATTGAAGCTTGAGATCACGCAGCCGGGCCTTAGCAGCCGTAAACGATTGACGATGCTGCTGCACCACTCTCGTATAGTCAGGAAAGATTAAGATGTGATGGGAGTCATGTTGGAGCCTTCCTATCAATCTGGCCTGCGTAAGGATCACATCACGGTCATGAAAGTTCAGAAACTGGGCTATAATGGGTCGAGGCCTGGCCCCTGGCGGAGGTTTTTGTGTCAAGGCACGGTGTGCTCGCTCAACAATAAAGCACTTAGATAGAGATGCTTGAGGGATCCAGCCCATGATCCACGTAGTAAGGAATTGCTCCACCTCGTTGCCCTTCCAGCCCTCGGGAAAGCCAACAAATCGGAGGTTGTTCCTCCGGGCCCTGCCTTCGACATCCTCTGCCCTAAGCACCAGACCCTTGGTGATAGTTTCCAGAGCAGACACCTTCTTGTGGAGGGATGCGACCGTATCTTCCATGGTTGAGATCCGGGTCTCTGCCTCCGTAATCCTGTCCACCGCCTTGCGGAGATCTTGGCGGATCAGCATCACGTCTGACCCCACTGCTCCAATTTTGGCCTCTAGAGCGTCTTGCGGCTGCGTGATTGCCGCCATCAACGCAGCATTGTCCGGACCAGAAGCGACCTGGCTTGGTGGATCCGCTGACTGTGCCCCAGAGCCGGCATCGCGATCAAGCGTACTCTGCTTAGTGTTCTGTATTTTGTCACGAGTCATGATTGGTGCTGGCAGAGAGGCCTTCACAGCGCCAGTCAAGTCCGGTAGAGTCCAGCAGGTGGTATGTCTGTACCCAAATCCGCGGTCACTGAGACAGAAGCCCTGGAGAGGCAGAGAAGGGGAAGGGCTCCCCACAGCAATTAGGCAGTGTAGATATTGTGCGGCTCCCCGGCGGGCAAGGAAGCAGGTGCGGAGCCAACCCATATACAAGCCGCACCGGGGCCTAGCCCGGCCGCCTCCGCATGTATGCAACTCCCCGCCCCCCTAGTAGGTGCCACCGCCGGCCAGAACACCGTCGCGCCGCGAAAATTGTAGGTGGGGGGGCACTTCGCAGGAGCTGCGATAAGGATGTAGTGCCCCCTGGCATGCACTGACGGCAGCCCCTCTTCACGCCACACTCGATGAGCAGGGGGGGGCATGTCCCTCGCAGGGTCGTCGATGGGAGGCGAGTGTACAGTGAGCACAGCGTGGGCCGATGAGCCACCTTGACGCTACAGCCACGCCACAAAATTGGGAAAGGGTCCAGGCTTCAGTAGTGGTGTATATAGAGGGCCTTGAGTAAGTAATTCGGCTGCGGGGGGCAGCTTTGTGTCCGATCCTACGCAGCACCAGCTGCACTCCACCACCGCTTCGCCAACAGGCCACAGTACAGAAGAAGGCCTACCAAGGACCCCGAGGGGTCTGACGATCAGTGCAGGTGGGGGGGGGTGCGGGTAAGAGCACAGCACGGCAGGGAGAGCCAAAGGGTCCCCGGGACAGAATCGAGGTCAGGGGGGCCACACACTGACCTTAGGCAAAGTCCTCTGCTGTCCCGTTCAGGCCACAGATCTCGGCGTCACCAATGTTCCGGCCCGCCGGCCGCAGCGCACCTCGGCCTGGCCGCGGTCAAGCCCAGGATCTCTGTGCCTCCCTCCGGCGTCCACACACAGCCAGCGGCGGGGGATACAGTTCACAATTGCCCCGGCCAGCGGGGCCGCCGAATCGAGGAGCGGCATGAAGGCAAGCCGCAGGGAGCACATGCACTCGTCCCCGAACCCTCCGCCACACGGGGCCGGAGAACAGCACCGCAACTCTGGCGCAGCCCCAGGCGGTCCTCGGCGCCGGATTATCACGCTCCCCCTCCGGGTTGCCGTCAGGGAGCCTCCGGAGGTTGTCTGTGGACGCTCGGTGCAGATAGGGCGCCGCGCGCTAGTGGAGCCGGGGTGCAAGGGCGCAAGGGCTCAGGCGGCAGGCACCAATCCAGCAAATGGCTCCACCGCCGGATGCAATGACCCCAATTCGGCCGCCAAACGCCACCGCCAGATGAGTGGCACAGCGAGGCGCAGTGCAGGAGAACCTGGGGGGGAAGAAAAGCGCTGATGGCACAGGATGATAGTCGGATGGTGAAACGGGCCTCCGGAGCTCGTCTAAAGCGCGTCTGCCATGTTGGACCGCTTGGCCACGCCCCCGTTAGTGGTGTTTTTACTTTGATTATTTCTTCTCTTACTTTTGTTTGTGTCTTTTCTCAACCTTTTTTTTATTATTCCAGCTGAGTATCCTCTTTGTTTGAATCTTTGTGACGTTATTTTACTAAGTTTGTTCCATTCACTCTCTTTCGAGCAGATTCTTCTGATTCTTAGAAACTCGCCATATGGGATATTTTGGATTAAGGTATTTTGATGGAAGCTTTCTGCGTGTAAAATCGCATTCGTTGCAGTATATATATTTTTTTTTCTCTCACTCTCCTTTCTCCATGGAATAATAAAAACACTGTGCACCCAAATCTTGATGCAGCATCAAAGTGTTTTTATTTCGCTACAAAGCAGTGGCAGGGCGTCACGGACCGACGCATTTCGGCTCTACCAACAACAAGCCTTGCTCACGGATGAGCGTTCCTCCTCATCCACCTTTTTTTATAGAACAGATTCTCTTAAAGTGATCATTTGCAAAACAAAATTGAGTGACAAGCTCATTCACACTTCCAGAGTCTTTGTTTCTTGTTTTTAAACAAACCGGAGCGTCAGATTCAATTTATGTTTGACAGATTCAATCACATTTCTGGGGAGAAAGGATTAACGTACAGAAACTTCCTTTATTACAAGCATTCCTTTTATTATGACATTGTAATCATTGAATTTACCGAATTCTAGGATGCACAAGACAACATGAGTTCCCTTCTAACACTCAATTCATTTGTTAATGGCGTGTTAGAGTTGCCTTTTCGTCCAGGTAAACAGATGTTAAACCCTAGGACATAGAAAGAAATTATCTTTTTCAAAACAATTTCCTTAGCTTCATCCTCTTCATAACAATTTCCTTCAGCCTTATGCCCTAGTGGGCCATACCGCATTATCCCCATATTCATGGAGTTTCATCTCAACTCAGGTGTCCTGCCTTTCTCATTAGTGGCACTAATATGCGTTATTGCATATGCAACGTTCCTCCAAAGTTACACTAAAATCCAAGAAAAAAGTGTCTCATTGCTCCAAGTGCACCAAAAAACAAAGAGGCATTTGTACAAGGAAGTGGTGGAGGGAGGCGTTAGCCGTCATGGCTTAAAGCCTCACTCCGCCACTTCAGAAACGCAAGGCTGCACCATATTTACAAGGATATGGTGCAGCCTTGCGTTTCCCCCTGCGCTGGCGCTACACTTAGCAGTGTAGAGCTAACGCAGGTACCCTTGCACCATAGTGCAAGGGTGTCTGCATGCAGGGGAGGATTGTTTATGTGTAGGAAGGTGAAATGTCATTTTGTCACTTCTATGTGTGCTGCTTAATGCATCACACATGGAAGTTACAAAATGTCATTTTTTTAAAGGATTGTTTAGGTGCAGGAAGGGTCACCTTCCTACACATAAGCAATCTAAGGCGTTTTGCTTTTTACATGTGTGCTGCACAAGGCAGCACACATGAAAAAAGCAAAAACGAGGAGAATTAAAGCATTTCTCCTTGTTTCGCCAACTTAAGACCAGGTTTTTCCTGGTCTTAATTTTGGTGCTGCCTCCTATTTACGCTGACCTTGTAAATAGGGGGCAGCGTCAAAAACAATAGGTGTTGCGGTGGAACGCCCACCCCAACACCCACTGCCCACCCCTTTCACGCTAAGCATAGCATGAAAGGGGGCCTTATTTACAAGGCAGCGTTAAGCCACGTTAAGTAGCTTAACGCTGCCTTGTAAAAAAGGCAAAGCCACTATCGCCACCACAACGTCACTTTGACGTTGTGGTGGCGAGCGGGGCATGTACATATGCCCCAAAGTGTGTTAGGACATGTAAAGGTGAACAAACCCAAAAAAGAAAAAAACGTGTTTTCCCTCTATGGGTTTGTTAATGTAAGGAAGGTTTAAAATCATGTGTTGTTGTTAACCCCCATTCCTTCTGTCCGCTACAGGTAGAGAGGGACATGCACAAATGCAAATAAAAAGAATTTGACATCTAAATGGATTGCTAAGTCTTCACTTATGTTATATATATATATTCCCGCCAGTTTTATCTGTGGCATTTTGTGTATCATCCCTAAAAATCACGCTTGGAGTCACCACTGCTCAAAACTCAGATAAGCAATTGTTGTCAGTGGTAAACAAATTCCTGCAGCTGCCTGGAAGAAACAGTACACCAACTCCCACAAAGGTTCTGCAATACGCTGTTAAGAACAAAACGACAATCATGAACATTCTGCGCCATCTTGTCTGATGAAAGTTCCTACGTGCACATAAACTACAGTCATTCTGATTGACCACAGCCATTTTGTACTCTGTTGGTCACCTTCATTTCACCCTGTCCTCTAGCAGCCTTCTGACTCTCTGACCAAACCTGATATGTGTGCTGGGGGCTATAAACTATTTCCACGACAAACATCAACATCACCTGCTGCCTCAAACTCGTCTTTCCTCTCATCCCTGCACAAACAGGTTACAAATACCAAACAGACTCTTGCAAGCATGGTTTATTGCACTGCACACAGCAAGACTTGTTTTTTGCCAACAATGGGACCTGTTTTTATCAACAGAACGGACTCTTAGATCTGGCTGGTCTCACTTGTGTTTAGGCCCTGAAGCAAGGTCCAGCTGCAATTAAATTGTCTGTTTTTGACCTGGGCGGGAGGAGAGTTAATGTTGGGCTTGTATAACCATGTTGATGAAACAATGTTGGGCTTGTGTAACCATGCTGATGAAACAATGTCGGGCTTGTGTGACAACCTGCCCGGGGCGGAGACTCCAAGCTTGTAACCATGATAAATGAAACAAATACATTGTGTAAAACCTGTATAAAAGGAAGAGCCAAAAGCATTGCCAGTAGAACACCTCCCTGAAGACATCCTGGTGTCAGCAGTTGACGTGGTCTCCTCTAAGAGTAATAAACCTTTTTCTTGCCTTCCAGCTTCCAGCGCCTGCCTCGTTATTTTAGATAGCAAATCCAAAGTGGATTAAAGGTGACCTTGCGCCGGGCAGCATTGGGGATCTCAGGAGACTCGGTGCTTTTCACAAATTGGCGACCCAACGGGGGCCCATCAGAGACACGTGGGTCCAGTAGAGAGGTCCTAACGACGGAGTGAACGACTAAATGATTGGAGTGCACCTGCCTGAAAGAGACCCTCGTCTGGCTGCCAATCGACTGAACTTCACCGGTTCCGAACGGACCTCTCTCGAGTGACCTGCGGTCCTGACTGGGACCTTACAGGAACGCCGCATTGATTGTTGGAGTAAGAGGACAACCAGGCGCTGGAAGGGGAATACGAAGAACTGTCCATACGGTCCGGGTAAGGTCGTGAGAAAACATGACTTAAATTGATTGATTGATAGAAATACTAGTATTCCTTTTTGAGTTATTTGAGACATTCCCTGCTTGCAAACAACGTAGAATAGGAATATTCTCTCTTTGCAGACAGCGAAGGACAGGTAGTGCAGACTTTTGTCTAACATTAATTGAGATATTCATTTTGACAGCTAAATACGTCATGCCTGTTTTCTCTAGATTGTTTGATTGTTTTGGACCGGACCGTTTGTTAGAGGTCAGTCATCCGGCACCGCCGGAAGGCACCACTAACAAGGACATGTACGTGAAATATGGATTAGCCACCGTAGCTTATAGCAAACTATGGCATAAGTACACTAGGAAGGACCGGGTAAATCAGTGGCCACTGACAGGATCTTTCGATCCCGCTAAAATAGAAACGTTAGAATTAGCTCTCCACAAAAAGAAAGCTAGACCAGCCATGTTTGATAGTTTTGGTTTATGACGAAAAGAGGCAGCTCAACGAAAGAAAAGAGACGAAGCTAGACAAGATAAAGAAACGCGAAAATCAGCTTACCAAGCCTGTAAAAAGTTAGAAGAAGAACTAAAAGAAAAGGAAATCGATAAAAAGGAACAGGAATCAAAAATATCAGGTCAATGCCCTGTTAGAACGCCCTTAACTCTTTACCCCGAGTTACCAGCAAAACAGGGGGTAGATGATGATTTATTGTTAGGTCCCCCAATGATATACATGCCACCCCCTTACGCCCCTACTCATCCCATAGTACAACGCCAGGACCACCAAAGTATAGCCGGAGATGGCACGATCGCCTCAGTCTCCACCGCCTCTGCTCCCACCGAGTCACCCACACCAAATGCCTCATCAAAGGATACAGTAGTAGAGGTAGGATCAAAAGAAAAAGGAGCGCCCAGGGTCCCGCGATTAAGTAAAAATGAGCGAGCAGGCATTGATAAAGTAGTTAAATCCCTCATAGATAGGAAGGAGACAGAAGAGCATGTAACTGACATATGCAACTCCTATGTTGAAAACCGCAAACGATACTTTATTGTACGTCTCTGTTACCACACCCTTACTGCATATGAAGAGAAGTACCAAGACGTAGGGCCCGAGCGATTAGTGGCTCTCTACAGAAAGGTAGACATCGGAGATGAAGGCGACAACGATGTTGCAGAACTATTTTCATCCACACTAGAAGTATTGCGTCACCTCATAGAACAAGGACAGATAGATAGGGACAGGACAACTAAGGTAGCAGGACCCCCAGTGGAAAAAACAGATAGCATGATGCCAATAAAAGAAGCTGCCCCTTACTGGATACCTCCTAGAGGACAAGGGACTAATGACGATATAAACCATCAAGACGCTAGAGGAAGGGTGGTCTACAATTGGGTGTATCAGCCATGGGACAGACAGGACATCCTGACCTTCCGTAAATCTTTGCCGGATTTACGAAAGAACCCCACCGCCTTTTACACCGAGCTAGGTACCGCTCTGGGATCAACAATAATGACACTTGCCGACATAGACTTGTTCTTCGGGTTATGTTTGCCAGCAGATGTGTGGAAACAGGTTAGGAAAGTAGACCATACCGAACTGTTTGGTCATACCTGGGAACAACTCGACACACTAGATAAACAGCGGAACCCTGGTCAGAAACCAGTTAAAGCAATATTAGACCTCCCTGACAAAATAGTGCAGAAAGTGAAAACGCTGATCCCAGAGAAAAAGATAGACTGGTCCATAGTAACCGCATGCCGCCAGAAACCACAAGAGGACGTCTCAGAGTACTTCTCCAGATTTGAAACTGTGTTCTCTGATTACAGTGGACAAGACATGTCCACTGCAACCGGACACCACTTATTTGTGCAGAACTACGTCAAAGGATTACTGCCAGATGTATCCCAGAAACTACAAGCCAGCGAAAGTAGTTGGGCAGCATCTAAACCGACGGCCATTCTCCAAATGGCCCAGTACTACGAGCATCAGAGAAACGAAAATGACAGGGCTACAGAAAGGAAAAAGAAGGACTTGAAGGAAAGGGTAATGATAGCACAACTCCAGGGGGCGAATACAGGAAGGGAGCAATATAGGGGAGGAAACCAGCAAAATACCCCTAGAGTACAGCCCCCTAGGAACAATCCATCTACATCATATGTAGGACGCCAAGACCTAGGACAGGATCAATGTGCATTTTGCAAAAAATATGGACACTGGAAATCCCAATGCCCGGCTTTGTTAGGAGCTGCTAGGGGCAGAGGGGTGAGGGAAATAGCAAGTGGACAGAGAGGAAGAGGACGTGGAAGAGGGTACGCGAGTGAAGCAAGCGAGGAAAGGCCAGGAAGAATGAACGCATTTGACCATCTCAGACAGAATCAGTACCAACAGACAGATTATGACAATACGTACGACTTTGCATAGGAGAGCCAGGGGCAAGGAAGGGATCCAGTCGAGCTCTGCGTTGATCAGCAAGGCCCTTATGTTACCGCTGAGGTCCTGGGCACAAGGTCGCCATTTTTGGTAGACACAGGAGCAACACGTAGTGCACTATCCAAACGACTGATTCCAAGGGCACCCTTGTCAGGCTCACATGTGACCTCAATAGGATTTGACGGTACGCCCTCCACCAACCCTTTGTCCCGACCCATCCCTTTTAATCTTGACAGCAATGGCGTCGAAACGACATTCCTCCTCTCATCTAACACCCCAGACGCCATTATGGGCCTCGACCTTTTGAAACACTTCCATGCGACTATCAGATGCTCACCAGACGGAGTGCGTGTCATCCTGTATGACAACCCCCAACGCCATAGAGAGAACCCTTTTCAGCACATGTTTTCCATCTCTGAGACTGACACATCCCTACTGGACACTTTGCCATCACACTTATGGGCTAGGGCTGATTCAGACGTAGGACGAATGATGATTGACCCAGTACACGTAACAATACGACAGGACGCAACCCTACCGAAGGTACCGCAGTACAAAATATCGCCAGAGGGTGAGAAAGCACTAACAGAGATCATACACTCTTTGGTAGAGGCAGGGGTGGTAGAGGAAGTAGTGAGCAACATTTGTAGCAGTCCCATACTACCGATTGTAAAGAGACAGGGAGAGGGAGATGGGAAAGCCTACCGCTTCATCATTGACCTGCGGGAAGTAAACAAAATCGTAGTACCACAATACCCAGTAGTTTCCGACATCACGACAATTTTGACTTTAATCCCCTCCACTGCCATCACCTTCACTGTGATCGACCTCAAGAACGCCTTCTTTTCCATACCTATACACGAGGACAGCCGCTATCTTTTTGGATTTACCCTAAATTCCCGTTCGTATAGATTTTGTAGAGCACCTCAGGGGTACACTGAGAGCCCAAGTATCTATAGCCAGGCGCTTAAAAGACAGTTGGACGCCATACAATTTCCAGATGGAGTGGCACTAATACAATATGTAGACGACATCCTTCTAGCAGCAGACACCATACCAATAGCCGTCACAGCCACCATCAAACTACTCCATTTCCTTGCTGAGAATGGTCACAAGGTCTCCCGAAAGAAACTGCAGTTCTGTAAATCACAAGTGACCTATTTGGGTCACCTTTTATCAAAAGAAGGGAGAAAACTCACGCCTGACAGGATCCAGACAATTCTAGGCACCCCTGTCCCCAAAAATCAGAAGCAAGTCCGCTCTTTGATAGGCCTCACCTCGTTTTGCAGACAGTGGTTACCGAACTTTAGCCTCATTGTCAAACCCCTTCTCTCCCTCCTAGCTAAGGACATCCCCTCACCTCTCCCCTGGACCCCCGAATGCCAGACAGCCTTTAAAGAACTACGCAGTACCCTTTGCTCAGCACCAGTCCTAGGAACCCCAGATTACTCCAAACCATTCTTCCTCTACACACACGAAAGGGAGGGATGTGCATTGTCTGTCCTAACACAATCAATTGGTCACAAACAACGCCCTTGTGCATATTTTTCTGCCACCCTCGATCCAGTAGCCAGAGCACTGCCAGCGTGCCTGCGCGCTGTGGCAGCTGCAGCAGTATCAATACGCCAGAGCGAAGGAATAGTGCTCTCCAATCCAGTCACTGTTTTAGTACCCCATGCAGTCGACACACTACTGAACCAGACCAAAACCCAACACTTGACTAGCGCCCGACTGACAGGATATGAGTTGACCCTGCTAGCACCGCACATTACCCTAAAGCGATGCACCACCCTCAATCCAGCCACGCTGTTACCCCTACCCGAGAACGATCCTAACGTGGCTCCACTACACGACTGTGTGACACTAACCGATGAACAAACAAAAAGTAGAGTAGACCTCAGAGACACCGCCTTTCTAGAGCCAGATGGAGAACTATGGGTGGATGGTTCGTGCATCAAACTCCCCGACGGCACCACCTCAGCTGCATACGCTGTCACCACAGCCCGAACCATTCTAGAAACAGCCCGTATTGCCCAACGTTCCGCCCAGGCAGCAGAACTCATTGCCCTCACACGAGTATGTATTTTAGCAGCTGGCACGACAGTTAACATATACACCGACAGCCAATACGCCTTCGGGGTGGTTCACCATTTCGGGATTCTATGGAAAGAAAGAGGGTTCCTGACTTCATACGGTACACCCATCCTGCATGGAGATTTAGTCTCCGCCTTGACGGAAGCAGTCCTCCTCCCCAAAAGCTAGCAGTGATAAAATGCCAAGCACATAGGAAAGTGACAGATCTCATTGGACAGGGAAATGCGCTAGCAGACGTTACTGCCCGAGCCACGGCAGAAGACAGAACTATGACACGAATGTATGTGACCAGGTCACAAGCTGAACAATGGACTGATGCCAGGACCACTGTAAGGGACATACAGACTACAGGCACACAAGACGAATTGACCGAGTGGGAAAAGGTGGGACTAAAAGACGAGGAAGATTGCTGGAGAACTAAAGACGGAAATAAATGGCTGTTACCCAATGCCTACCTCATCCCCATATTGACCATGGCACATTTACCAGCACACATAGGCTCCACCCCCATGATTGAACTAATCACAAGAGTATGGCATAATGTCAAGATAACAGAATCTGCAAAGCGCCTAGTACAACAGTGTATAGTATGCCTACAACACAACCCAGGGAAAGGGACAGTAGTACCACGGGGAGGGTTTGGAGTCCCTGATCACCCCTTTGAAGTCCTTCAAATGGATTACATCCAACTAGAGAGATGCCATGGTCTAAAATATGTCCTGGTGGTTGTGTGCGCTTTTAGCAAATGGGTGGAGGCATATCCCACCCGCGACAATACTGCCATAGCCACTGCAAAAGTATTGTTGAAAGAATTCTTCCCCGGTACGGCCTTTGCAGAATTTTATGGAGCGACAACGGCCCACACTTCGTAGCCGAAGTGATACAGAACATACTGAAAGGGTTGGGGGTAAAACAAAAATTCCATGCCGTCTTCCACCCCCAATCAGCGGGCCTGGTAGAGAGACACAATGCAACATTGAAACTAAAGCTAGCCAAAATAGTTGCCACAACCGGGTTGAAATGGCCCGACGCCCTTCCATTGGCATTGCTATCAATGCGCTCCACCCCGACCAAACACAGACTGACCCCGTATGAAGTGGTCTTCGGCAGGCCTATGAACATTTGGGCGGCACCAAGACCCACCTCCATTAACGATGTCCCGAACATATTAATGTCAGACTATCTGCATAAATTGACAAACGAGCTAACAATTATCCACCAACAGGTGCAGAAAGCCTTGCCTGACGTATCCAGGGGCCCAGGACATGTGATAAAGCCTGGGGACTTCATCCTAGTTCGCAACTTCCAAAGAACGAAGAATCTGGAGCCCAGGTGGACGGGCCACTGGCAAGTCTTGATCACCACTCGAACTGCCCTCCGAGTGGAAGGAAAAAGAAATTGGCTGCACGCCCACCACTGCAAGAAAGTCCCTCCAACGCTGGCAACCTGTGAAGAGGTGGAGGTGCAAGAGGAAGTACTCGCAAAAGACCGACCAGCTCTGAGTTGCTACCCACAAGAAGACACCCTCCAACTGTCTGAATTTCCCGACCCCACGGTGCCATCCAAGGAAGGGTACAACCTAAGATCGACAAAAGGGGGAGCTCCAACAACCAGGCCACTAACTGAGTCAGAGTCTCAGATCGGTAGCACAGCCAAACAACGCTACCAGGAAAAACACCAGACAAAAGTATGTGGTCCTAACAGTTGGTGAGCTCCTCGAAGATGATGGAAGAAACGGAACACCTGCAAAGCCACCGCAAAGACACCAAGACTTTTGAACTGCACAGTACAAAGACAATTGCACTTGTAGCTGCATTTCTCACCTGCCTCCTACTAATGGTCACACTCTGGATCATTGAAGAGAATGCACCTGCATACAGAACATTGTCACCAACCATGCAACCAATCACAAAGAAAGAACACTACCTGGTATCACTACCGCCACATCTCCGAGAACGACGCAAAGAATTCTGGAATAATTCTTTCGTACAGATGCTGCACCAGCACAATCTTGCCACCAATGCCACTAACTGTTGGGTCTGTGGGCTGCTACCACATGCCACTGAACATTCCATCCCTTCACCCTTTTCTGTTCATGGATCTTGCCTTGCCTGGATGATGCTCCTACAAGAAAGTTACAAAGACAATGCCACTTCCGATGGGACAATCGCTCAGTTCTACAACGAGTGCTGGCTAAACCAAACAGGAAGAACAGCAGCTCCCTTTTGCCCTCACACCTCCAATACGACATTCCCAATGAATGTCCCCTCCAAAGAACGAGTGGAAATACAAGTGTTCAATAATCCTGTCAGAGCCACATTTTCCTACCTGAAGAAAAGAACTGCTGCAACACTGACTGTGGCCCTATCTGTGGTGAACGTCTCTGGCCTTGTATGCATTGAAGGCCGTGGGACTAAGAATGTGGGTCACAGCACTTGTAACATTGTAAGGACTTTGAACACTGCCAACCCTCCAGCATTTGTTGCATCACCCAATATGTACTTTGTCTGTGGAACCAAAGCCTACACCTGGCTCCCAAGAAACTGGGGGGCACGTGCTACATCGCTTTTTTTTGCCACCGACCTACACAGCCCCTGCAGAGCATCATCGAGAAAGCGTTCTAAAGACACTGATCAAGTAGACTCTGCCGCATCACAGTTCGTTGACGCAGCAAAAGGGCTCGTCCCGCTATGGGGTCCGATGGCAAACAGCCGAGCCATCAGACATCTGTCTCAAGCGGTAGAAACCGCCCTGAACGTCACAGCTGGCATCCTCACCAACAACACTGCCGAGCTTCAAGCGGTCCGTCTGGTGGCCCTACAAAACCGCATGGTCCTGGACGTGGTACTAGCGGATCGTGGAGGAGCATGTTGCATCATTGGTGCCAGTTGCTGCATATACATCCCTGATAATTCACCCTCTGTCTATGAAGCAATCGAACATCTCCACAGACTGTCTTCAGAAATTCATCAAGGATCAGAGACTTGGACAATTGGAAGTTGGCTTTGGGGCATCTTGAAGGACTGGGGTTGGAAAATATCAATGTTTCTCTTGGTCCCAGTATTGGCAATATGTGGTTGCTGTTTGGGTGTACACTGTATACCACCTTTGTGTTCTCTTTGCATAAGTGCCTTGCGCCCTAACAATATGGACACTCAGTTAACAAAAATGAGAGTAATGTATGAACAAGAAATACAGGACATTATGGAGATCGAAATAGACTGACGAGATGGCTAGTTATGTTCAAAGGGGCGACTGTTAAGAACAAAACGACAATCATGAACATTCTGCGCCATCTTGTCTGATGAAAGTTCCTACGTGCACATAAACTACAGTCATTCTGATTGACCACAGCCATTTTGTACTCTGTTGGTCACCTTCATTTCACCCTGTCCTCTAGCAGCCTTCTGACTCTCTGACCAAACCTGATATGTGTGCTGGGGGCTATAAACTATTTCCACGACAAACATCAACATCACCTTCTGCCTCAAACTCGTCTTTCCTCTCATCCCTGCACAAACAGGTTACAAATACCAAACAGACTCTTGCAAGCATGGTTTATTGCACTGCACACAGCAAGACTTGTTTTTTGCCAACAATGGGACCTGTTTTTATCAACAGAACGGACTCTTAGATCTGGCCGGTCTCACTTGTGTTTAGACCTTGAAGCAAGGTCCAGCTGCAATTAAATTGTCTGTTTTTGACCTGGGCGGGAGGAGAGTTAATGTTGGGCTTGTGTAACCATGTTGATGAAACAATGTTGGGCTTGTGTAACCATGCTGATGAAACAATGTCGGGCTTGTGTGACAACCTGCCCGGGCGGAGACTCGAAGCTTGTAACCATGATAAATTAAACAAATACATTGTGTAAAACCTGTATAAAAGGAAGAGCCAAAAGCATTGCCAGTAGAACACCTCCCTGAAGACATCCTGGTGTCAGCAGTTGACGTGGTCTCCTCTAAGAGTAATAAACCTTTTTCTTGCCTTCCAGCTTCCAGCGCCTGCCTCGTTATTTTAGATAGCAAATCCAAAGTGGATTAAAGGTGACCTTGCGCCGGGCAGCATTGGGGATCTCAGGAGACTCGCTGCTTTTCACAACGCTGGAAACTTTCTTTACCTCCAAAGTTCCAAAAATGTGCCACTACATCAGATGGCTATCGGATCTGATTATTGCCATGACTGTTACCACTAATACTTGGTAGCAGAAGCCACGGACATTTTTCATAAAGTTAAATCTGGGTCGCTGGTGACATCTGTCTAGCATCTGTGCTTAAGCTACTAGCCACTTCTCTTTGCCTCATTTATTTCAAAGTTAACCTGTCATTTGACAATGGTACTATCCCGACAGCATGGAAAAGTGTGTAATGATACCTTTATTAAAAACTATCCTTTGTATAGTACAGAAACAAAAGCCTATTTTCCTATTAAACTTCTACTTTTCTTGCGAAGGTAATTGAAAGAGCTGTAGCTAATATTTGGAAAATCTTTATGCATTAGACAGCTACCAAATGGCTTTTTGTCCAGGATGAGGCACATGAACCTGGCTAACCATTTTTGTTGATAAAATCAGAAAAATTATGGACCAGGGGAACGCAGTGTGACTAGAGTAACTTGGCATATGCGCAGCATTTAATACATTTGATCATGGTATCTAATTATTTTGCCTTGAAGAAATGGGCATTCAAGGTCTGGTAACCAAATAGCTTTCTGCCTTTCTCCAGGGTTGCACATAATCAGTCAGTTTTACCTCCCTGTAGAAGAGACATTTCAGCAATGCAATGAGGTGTTCCCCAGGGCTCCTCTCATTCCCCCATATTATCAAAAATCGATGTCAAGCCCCTTTCTCAACTAATGAGTTAATGTGGGTTCTCAATAGTGTTATACAGTGTTGATATCCAAATCCTGATCCAGTAGATAAAAGTGGTTCCTTCTCTCTGATAAAATTTCAGGCTAGCTTTTCTTCGATTCAGGCACGGATGAGCAATAACATTCTAAAACTTAGTGGCAACTAGATGGAAGTGCTTATAGCCGGGAAAAGCTAATGGAGGCTAGATTCGTACTGGCTACAATGGTAATGGACACCAACTGATCAGTCTTGTAGTCTCAATCAATCAATCACGGCATTTATAGAGCGCGCTACTCACCCGGGAGGGTCTCAAGGCGCTGGGGGAGGGGGTAAGTTACTGCTCGAACAGCCAGGTCTTGAGCTGCTTCCTGAAGGCGAGATGGTCCTGGGTTCGCCGAAGGTGAGTGGGGAGGGAGTTCCAGGTCTTGGCCGCCAGGTAGGAGAAGGATCTTCCTCCGGCGGTGGTTCTGCGGATGCGTGGTACGGTGGCGAGGGCGTGGCTGGTTGATCGTAGCTGGCGTGTGGGCGTGTAGAAGGACATGCGGTCGTTGAGGTACTTTGGGCCCAGGTCGTGGAGGGCCTTGTGTGCGTGGGTGAGGAGTCTGAACGTGATTCTCTTGCTGACGGGGAGCCAGTGCAGGTCTTTCAGGTGTACGGTGATGTGGCTGTGTCGGGGGATGTCCAGGATGAGTCGTGCGGAGGCGTTCTGGATGCGCTGGAGTCTCTTTTGAAGTTTGGCTGTGGTTCCGGCGTAGAGGGTGTTCCCATAGTCCAGTCGGCTGGTGACGAGTGCCTGGGTGACGGTCTTCCTGGTTTCAGTGGGGATCCATCTGAAGATCTTGCGGAGCATGCGCAGGGTGTTGAAGCATGAAGATGAGACGGCGTTGACTTGTCTGGTCATCGATAGGGAGGAGTCCAGGATAAAGCCCAGGTTGCGTGCGTGGTCCGTTGGCTTGGGTGCGGTGCCCAGGGCCGGGGGCCACCAGGAGTCGTCCCAGGCGGAGGGTGATGAGCCCAGGATGAGGACTTCCGTCTTGTCTGAGTTCAGTTTAAGGCGGCTGTTCCTCATCCAGTCGGCGACGTCTCTCATCCCGTCGTGCAGGTTGGCTCTGGCGGTGGTGGGGTCGTTGGTGAGGGAGAGGATCAGCTGGGTGTCGTCGGCGTAGGAGATGATGTTGAGGTTGTGTCGGCGTGCGATGGCTGCGAGGGGGCTCATGTAGACGTTGAAGAGGGTCGGGCTGAGTGAGGATCCTTGTGGAACGCCGCAGATGACTTCGGTGGCTTCGGATCTGAACGGGGAGAGGCGGACTCTCTGGGTTCTTCCGGCGAGGAACGAGATGATCCATTCCAGTGCTTTCTCTCGGATTCCGATGTTGCTGAGGCGCTTCACTAGGGTGCGGTGGCAGACGGTGTCGAACGCCGCGGAGAGGTCCAGGAGGATGAGGGCAGCTGTTTCCCCGTTGTCGGTTAGGGTTCTGATGTCGTCGGTGGCTGCGATAAGGGCGGTCTCGGTGCTGTGGTTGGCCCGAAACCCGGACTGCGAGGGGTCGAGGGATCCATTCGTCTCGAGGAAGGCGGCAAGCTGTCTGTTGACGGTCTTCTCGATGACTTTGGCCGGAAACGGAAGGAGCGAGATGGGGCGGTAGTTCTTGAGGTCGGTGGGGTCCGCCGTTGGTTTCTTCAGGAGGGCGGTAAGCTCGGCGTGCTTCCAGCTCTCCGGGAAGGTGGCGGTGTGGAAGGAGGAGTTGATGATGTCCCGGAGATGGGGTGCGATGGTGGCGTCGGCTTTGTTGAAGACGTGGTGTGGGCAGGGGTCGGTTGGTGATCCGGAGTCTACCCATTCCTTACCATTCGTTTGCATCATTCTTATTCTTCTTTGCTGCTTCCTAATTGACCAGTGAGTGCCAGGCAGTACTTCCTTTTCTGTCTGTGAACCATGGACCAAGCACTGATTGATTCATCTTAAATAGTGTATGCCTGCTGCTTGCGTTGTAATTGAGGTACTATTTCTTCGTCTCTCCCAACCCCCTTGTCAGTGGTGCTTCGTCACCCTCCAACCCACTCCTTCTCCATGTTGCTTCTTCCGCACACACAACCCCACCTCAACGTCAGAGAGAGTCATTATAGGGCTTCTCGATTTTCATCTCTGGAATATCTTTGGTTTAAACGTCTGACAGTCTGTTCTGTTTGCCTCTTCTCACAGCAAGGTGATTGTTACTCAATATCATTGTCTATCATGATTGAGTATTAAGCATGACTGCTATTCCTGCTTGGAAAACGCTTTTAACACTTGTAGCTCCACAACACTGCCCGGCTCTATCTCCTTTATCCCCAACCGGTACAATATATGTTGCTCCCTCACCCACTAGCCCCTCCTGGTATAAAACACATTTATTTATAAACAAACCACAGAATGCCACTCTTCTCCACTCCACACAGTGCCACTCCACCCCATTCCAATCCACACAATGCCACTCCACTCCACTCTACTCCACTTCACCCCATTCCAATCCACACAATGCCACTCCACTCCACTGTACTCCGCTCCACACCACACAATGCCATTGCATTCCACACAATGCTACTCCACTCTACTCAACTCCACACAATGCCATTTCACTCCACACAATGCCACTCCACACAATGCCACTCTACTTCACTCCACTACACTCCTCTCTATGGGACACAATGCCACTCGATGCCACACAATGCCACTCCACTTTAATCCACACAATGCCACTCAACTTCATTCCACTCAATACCACTCCATTATACTCCATGCCACACAGTGCCACTCCGCTCCACACAATGCAACTCCATTCCATGCCACACAATGTCACTCCATTCCACTCCACACAAAGCCACTCCACTCCAATCCAGTCAATGCCAGTGCACTCAATGCCACTCCACTCCACTCTACTCCGCTCCACACCACACAATGCCACTCCATTCCACACAATGCTACTCCACTCTACTCAACTCCACACAATGCCATTTCACTCCACACAATGCCACTCTACTTCACTCCACTACACTCCTCTCTATGGGACACAATGCCACTCGATGCCACACAATGCCACTCCACTTTAATCCACACAATGCCACTCAACTTCATTCCACTCAATACCACTCCATTCTACTCCATGTCACACAGTGCCACTCCGCTCCACACAATGCAACTCCATTCCATGCCACACAATGCCACTCCATTCCACTCCACACAAAGCCACTCCACTCCAGTCAATGCCAGTCCACTCAATGCCACTTCACTCCACTCCTCTCCACTCAATGCCACTTCACTCCACTTCATGCCAAACAATGCCAGTCCCCTCCATGCCACACAATTCTACTCCACATAATGCCACTCCAAGGAACACACATGCCACTCCACTCCACAC
The DNA here is from genome assembly GCA_963921515.1 of Calotriton arnoldi. NCBI lineage: Eukaryota > Metazoa > Chordata > Amphibia > Caudata > Salamandridae > Calotriton > Calotriton arnoldi. The sequence continues at coordinate 573,266 of CAWUFW010008681.1, read as the reverse complement.
AATGCCACTCCTCTCCACTCAGTATTCATTGTAACTATATAGCACTTACTACCCCTGACGAGGCGTTGAAGCACTTTACGGCATGCCATTTCACTCCACTCAATGCCACTCCACTCCAGTTCACACCCCACAATGCCACTCTTCTCTTCTCCACTTCACATCACACAATGCCACTTCACTCCAATTCACTCATTGCGACTCTAATTCACACAATGCCACTCCCTTCCATACAATGCCACTCCACACCACGCCACATAATGCCACTCCACTCGACACCACACAATGGGTGTTCCTACATTCATGATGTCTCAACTCTTAATATGTTAAATGACCGCACGAGAGACCTTTTACATAACATACACACACCCACCCAATGATGTGTTATGATCCTACTAAGTGGGCCAACTCATTGAACTTTTTCAGATAGACAATTGATTTGCCCTGAAAAAGTTCCTTTTGAAGCAAATTGTGTTGCCTTTATTTTATTTTTTTATCTAAGTACAACTAAATAAACTTTGTGAAATTTTAAGGACTACTTGCTTATATTCACAATGTCTATTGGGTGCCCCTCAGCTCGGAATCCTCAACATTGTTTACGTACACTGAAAAGCAGTTCCTTTCTCTTCTGTGACACATCTGGTTCAAAGTATGTTTTTTTAAAACTCTTTTTGGTATTAACTTTACAAATTGGCTATTTATTTTGCTTGCACTCCAGGTGCTCAGTTAAGTTATGATTTTTTTATGTCTTTGTATTTTAACTTGCTCTTATAAGGTGTTTAATTGGCACTGTAACGTTGTAGCAGCTCGCAATTTGAGTACTTGATTTGGGGGTGAGTTATTCTTGTCTACTTCACAAATAATAACAGTAAAATACATGGTACAACTGTTATTTAAAAGTACAACTTGTAAAATGGCTACTAAAGGGAATGTTTTTTTAATTTTAAAAATGTTATTCTCAGCGTATGATAGCTATGTTAAGGTGGCTGTATGTTATTTTCTATTTATTTATGTGGCATATGCGATAAATAAAAATAAAAAATATAAACATCCCAGCAGCCTGCCAAGGCCAGACCTATTGGCTTTGTCAAATGCTTGCCTTTAGTTTTGACTTTAGTCAGCCCTTTTAATTTCGTTTTTAGCCAAGCCTTTTCATTATATATATATATATATATATATATATATATATATATACACATACATATATATATATATATACACATATATATATATATATATATATATATATATATATATATATATATATATATTACCTACTGGCGGTCGCCAGTAGGTAGTTATAGTTAGGACCTATTTTCCATAGGAAAAGCGTTTTTGATTTGCCAATAACTTTGGCGTTGTTTGACGAATCTTCGCGAAATTTTCAATATATATATATATATATATATATATATATATATATATACACATATACATATGACAAACTTACATATAGAGGCCTTCACTCAGCCCTCTTCATCCACTGATCTGTTGGTGTGGCATTCACATGTTTCTTCTGCCCATATTGTATGCAGCGTGCAGCAGTGGGTCAGTTCACAACAGACATTGGCTAACTTCACTGTGAGTGACTGCATTTGGGTCTTTCACATGGAGCATCACCACACAAAAAGTAGTTCCCTTCGGTGCCACTGACTGCTATTAGAATGCGAACTTTCTGATATTAAAATAATGCATTGCATTTAGCCAACATTTGTTTGTATATTTTGCTGATGGCCTGACAGCTCATCCAATACTAAAATTGTACACAAACCATGACAAAATAAACCAAGTACTGACAAAGCTAAAATGCTGGCAGCCAACGCCCGACCGATTGACTTTGCCAATGCTTGTTTACAGTTTCCAATTTAATGTAAGTGTAATAATACCTTATGGACCACAGCGATATATAACTGTTACATAAACGCTGAGACCGAGACAGCGCCGCACATTTGGACATAACATCGTGAGAGCATCAGGAATGGATTATCACCACGGATTTGGCACAATACTCTGAAATACATGAGTTCTGTGGTAAATCTGGCGCGGTGGCCACAGGGCCGGACTGGCTATTGGGCGTTTTGGAATGCTGCCGAGCTGGGGGCTGATGTCACTGCCGTGGGGGCTAATTTCGTTGATGGAGACGTGCGTGTGCTACGAAATAAACAAAGCAAAACGAATTTCGTTCAGCACACGCAGGTCCCCATCAACGAAATCAGCCCCCAGCTCGGCAGCATGCCAAAACGCCCGGTAGCCAGTCCGGCCCTGGGTGGCCACATAACTGTCCTTAGATAGTTCTGATCCCTGCTCGACTCAAACCGACATCCCGTTGTTTGGGAAACATTATCACACAAAAAATAAACAAAACGCTGTTGCTCCTGAAGTATTCTCGCGTGTCATTAAGAACCCACTGCAAAGCAAACAAACAACAAACACACCCCGTTTTACTCCGTTTGGTGGGTCTGCGGGGACTCAGAGGCTGGACTGTAATGATAAAATAACAAGGCAGGCAGGATTTAGTGTCCTAAACCTGACTGAAACAAAGTTCATTTGGAAGAGGGGTGCCGAACAATGCGCGTCTGGAGCCAGGGCCGAGTTACTGACGCCCCACACAGATCTGCCAGGGAGATGCTGGCGCGGATAAACACACTGACACCAGACGAACCACACCACGGCAGTCTGAGGGCGCGGGCAGAGCCCACATCTGCAGCTCTGGGGGGCTTTTAAGAACAGGAAATGCCACGCCGAGAGACTGCGAGGCAAATGAGAGGGCAGAGCCAAGGAGTTCTCAGACAAAGGCAGTATTACTCATGTCCGAGAGCAGTCTGCCAGTTTTACATCCCGTGACGAGCGGGGCTGGACCGGGCTGCTGCGAAACCAAAAGATGGCCAGACAGGCGTACAGCGCACAAGCACTAATGTCAGGCAGAAAGAAATGTGTCTAAGCGGGCACAGCTAAGCGGGCACAGCTGCAGCCTTTTGGAACTTGAGAACAGGGGTTGAGTCCCGGCGTCGGCGCAACAGCCTGTGATTCCGGGCGAATTGCTTAATCTCCCCGTGCCTAACAAAGAGGAATCTGACCCTTTTGTAATGTAGCTGGATGTCCATGTAAGTCTCTCGCGCTACATAAAACGGTAAAAGAAAATGACAGGTTTGCTTGTGAGTGACTCTAACCCAACCCTACCGACGGAGGGTCTCCAGTGTGTTTATAGGTGCTGGACTATTCTGCCTCGGTGCCGTTATTAGGTACTATTGGGTTCAGTCTCAAACTATCGGCCTTTCAGAGGAACCGGCACAGACTGTTGCCCCCAAGCCAGCAGAACAGTCAAGGACACCTGCCTGCCCCTTTCCTGTCCACTCCCTCGCGCTCTGCAGAGACACAGGTGTGTCCTTTCTTGCCCCTTCCCTACAGAACATTCAGAAGCACTAGAGTGTCCTGTCTCTTCCTACCCCACAGACGCCAGCCCGTGCTTTCTCTGTCCGTGTTCCAGCATATCATACCTTCCAGTGGCACCGGCCTGTCCTGTCTATATCACAGCCAGAGACACAGGTGTGCCCTTTTCCTACCACGGGCCTAACGGTCTATCAGAGAAAGACCCCATGCTAAGTCTCAGTCCTGACCTATCGCATGGCGGAGGTACTTACATGTTTTTTCTCTACCCCGGCCCACCTGCGTTTCAGAGATACTGGCCTGTCCCTACTCTACCTAGCCATGCTCTGCCAGATATCCGGATACTCAAGCCTGTCTTGTCTCTGTCCCAGACCTTTGGAACCTGACTGTCGGTGATTCCGGCCTTTCTCGTCACTGCCCCACCACCTACAGGTCGTTCAGAGGCACGCACTACTGTGCCCTTGCTTTACCCCGGCCCTACCGACCTTCGGAGGCAAAGGCCAGTCTGAATATCAGGCACTTCCTCTGTAGCCTTAGGCCAGTCCTCCGCACACAGCCCTGAGAGTGCCAGTATCCGCGCAGAGCATCATCTGCTTCTACAACAAAGAAACACGAAAAGTCCACTTTCAACAGCACCTCTTACGGAAACAGCATAATCGCTTCTGCAGACACAAGCATTTAACCGTCTCCTACTTGCAAACCCTAAAGATATTGTAGGAGAGGAGTCAGGCGCAGCTCTTAATTGTTACCTTGTCTTCTCGGGGTGGTCCTCCTAGACCCCTGAGCGTGCCCACACAGCAGAGCCAAATAATATAGAGCGAGGAAGCGAGACGTCCCGGGCGGTCCCATCTGTCCCGGGATGAAGACAACAAACTCCTCCAGAGAGGGTCGCGCGCAGTGCCGCGTCCGAGGGCAGCCTTCAGCCGAGGTCCGCGCGCGGGACAGAGCGCGAGCGCAGGAGCCCGGAGCGGAGGTGCGGGGGAGGCTGCAGGTCTGAAGCTGCGACGGACTGGAGGGCTCTGTGAGTGACAGGAGTGGGAGGGGGCGGAGAACACACTACGGCAGGAAGCGGGAGGGCGCTCTGACACCGACCCTCCACGGCAGCAGGCGGAGAGTCCATCTAATTCAAGCAGGCGGGCACGGCTGTTTACGAGTCATTAACCCACGCATGAGGACACACACCTCCTCCTTCAAAAAGCATCCGCATTCCCACACTGGACCCCCACCCAGACCAGCCATAGGTAGGTGCTAATTGTTTAGGAAGTTGTATGTCCTGGGGGGCGCGGCTTGTCGAAGGGACCTGCGGGTCTCCCGGGACAGCAGGCCCCGCTAAGAAGATAAGGCAGGGGTAATCCCTCTCGAAGCGGTGCTGACACGGCTCTGGCCACTCAGACTAATAAAGCAGCACGGAGGGATTTAGGAGTCAGCGGGGAGCCGCGGGCAGCCAGACACGAGCGAGGCAGACAAGTCCTACCCGAGAACCAAATGACTTCAGTTCTTCCTTCCTTGTCCCACTGCTTTACTCTATGAAAAGGACGCCCCACCTTCTCATACCATGCACCCCTTGCAAATTCCCTAAAGCCCTCAAAATAGAAATGTTGAACTATTTCCTGCTATCATGCTGCCATCGCTCGGCCGCACTCCGAGTTGTATAATACCAAGCATCAAACAGAATGACACATAAATGGCCCAACACCCTCCATAATACAACACAGGCACTCGTATCCAATCAAATGCTTGGAATTCACTCCACGATAGCAGGCCTTCTCATTTGAAGCCCAAAGATGCATGAAAGCTATTGGGTCCTCACTTTCTGGAAGAGTAAGTGAAAAAAATTGCGATAGAACATATCAGGTGTCAAATGACCATGGTAACAGCAGAATTTCATCTTTTAACCTTACGGTTGAGTTTTACAGACATTAACCATTAGTTTAGGAGTATCACTCCCAAAGAAAAGGGCCCAACTGGCAAAGAGCTGGTGTCGCCAGGGCCCCAAACCAATAAAGTGGGAAACTAGGGACGAAGAAGGACATCAAGATATTGAGCTGGCAAATAGGGGTACCAGAACAGGACTGCCTACCTGAGTGAACTCCCCAAAGTCTCAGTTATAGTCCCTAATGTACAGGTTTGCCCAGAAAAAAACTAAGGTAGGCGAGGTCCTACCGCAACAGGAAGTAGGAGTGGTTCAGGATAGTTGAAGCTCTACATGGTGACATGACCAAGGAAAAGCATGCCAACCCTAAGGCCTCAGTACCCAGGAAAGTGCCTAGAAAGACTTCCTCCAAAGAGCAAGCATGGCCACAGGGAAGGAAGTACACAGCTGGTAAAACCCGGTTGAAGTATGACATCATGGTAAACACCTATGCAGTCACTAAAGGAAAAGATGCCCATGCTAAATCCAGAGAAAAGCACACCATCACATGGCAGACAGACAATACAGAACAGAAGGTGTCAGAACCCCTTTCAGAGGCCCACAGGGCACACAGGGCTTACTGGGCCCAACCGTGATGGTTGAGGAATTCTTCTTCTGATGTCCCAGGTTCCGACCTACTATAGATCCTGAGGAATTGACTCTCAGTGGTAGCTGTGGACAAGCAGTCAAAGACTCCCTCTGGAGGGGGCATGGGGGGAGTGTAGATACAGGTAATTGAACACAACTCAAAACTCAATGTGCACAGAGTACAAACAATAAATCAATGTCCAGTCCAATACTGACTTTTATAAGAAAAAGAAGTATTTTATTTCTATCTCTAAGGATTCAAAGGAATAACGATACTCATATGCAATAACACATTCCCATGTGGTCAGGACTCTAGTAGTTGTCAGGCAAATCCCTGTCCCATCCTCTACTGTGCAACATGTTTGGGGTTATTCTCCATTCACTGATGGCCATATCCAGAGAATGAGTACTAGTAGGCCGTACTCAAGAGTTCCCCTTTGACTTCTTAGTTATTAGTCAAAAGTGTCTATAGTGCCACAGCTCCTTCAGCAGCGAATCCCCTGGGGCCCAAAGGCCCAGTTTAAATCTTACTCGCTCCTGCAACACGGAGGCGTTTGGTGTTACAGCTGGTGCCCTGAGTGCGGGCAGTTTTGAGTACAGAATCTGCTCAGAGAAGTCAGGCTGCTCGTGGTACATTAGGCAGCACCCGGCATGCACAGGCTCACTCTCCTGAGTGGTGCGGCTGGTTCTCCCCATAGATTGGAGTAGCTTCCAGCTTTCAAAGAAGCAGTAAACCAATTTCTACCCCTCGGGGGGGAATTCAATCCTTCAGCTCTCGACTTGAGTCCAGCGAGGATGCTGTATTCTCCTTGGCGTCCTCCTGGTCCTCGGGGATCAGTCAAGGCAGCTCTCACTGTCTGGCTAGACCCGCTGGTGGCAGCCTCACTCCAGTCCCAGGTGACAGCCCGCTGTCTGTGGTGATTTGGTCCCGGCAGCCCCTCCTGGCACACAGGGTTGCTGCAGAACCTCTGAATGCAAGATAGACTGCTCCGGTGCAATCACCCACACCATGACGGCCTCTACTGTCATATGGGGCCGCCGCTAAGGTGTTCACAAGTCGTGGCATGCTGGTAAAATAATTCCTTCAATGGTGGCCTCTTCTGGCATATGGGATCACCGCAACAAGGCAGTGTGGGCTTGGCACCCTCTGCACAGCGCTCGATACTTGGTTCAGTCTATGACAGCCCTCATCTGGCATACGGGGTTCGCCAAAAGCAATCCTGTACACAGACTACGGCCCAATCTGTGCACAGCTGAATCCTCACACCTCGCACAGGCAGTCCTCACGGTACGGCTGCCCACTGGACCTCACTCCCTCCAACACTCTCCTCTTCCTCACATAGCAATCTGGTCTTGACAAGCAGGCAGAAGCTGGCACTCCAGGCTCCAGGGCAGGTGATGTTGGTTTCCCTGGGCAATGTCCCCTCACCCAGCAGGGAGACTAGAAGGCCTTTACTCCCTGTCCTGGTCACAGGCAGAAGTCTTGCAGATCTTCCCCTTCTCACACAGCCCGTCTGGCTGCTTGGCAGATGACAAGTTTTTGAGGACTCAACCTCCCTTTCATATAGTCCTTTTCCGGTCACCAAATGTGATTTAGGGTCTGAGACTTTGATGTTTTATGTTGCAGTTCTGCTTGTTTTGAAGTGGGCACTTCTCCTACCCTTCTTTCCTCATGAAAGATGTCTGTCACAGCAGGCAAGACTCTAAAGCTGATTGTCCCACAACACAATCCATGGGAGTGACCAGAGTTCACACCTGGATGTCAGCCACATTGATATTTGCATCAAAAGGTTAATCCCAGACCCCAGCTCTCCTCTTTATCTGCCTCATCTCCCTTCCTGAGATGTGTCCAGGCCCCTTCTTTATGATCTATCACTGCATCAAAGAGTATACTTTTGAAGTGTAAAGAGAGTTTCTTCCTCTTCCGGCTGTGTGTGTCCTACCAAGGTCACAGGAATGCAGCATTATACAAATGTGTCTGGGAGGATTCCTCTCCTCCTCATGTCTTCTTCAGACAGGCCCGAGCTTTCCAAAATGAGTCCTCCATGTAATGTACCATTGCAGGCACACTTACTCAGTGTACATTCACAGCACACTTACTGTCCAGCACTAGTACCTCCATGAATTGTACCATTACATGTACACATGCATTCAGCACACACACTCAGTGTGGGCACACTGTTCAGCACTAAAGCTTTTCTGTATTTACAAACACACACTTCCAGCTCACAAACTCACCATGAGCGTGCTGCACAAAACTTCATCCTTCATGTATGGTCCTTTATGCAAGTGCACATACACCCAGCACCTGCTTTCATTGTGCACACACTGTACCCCACTTCATCCTTCATGTCCTGTACTCCTCGTAGGCGTATATACACTCAGCACATGCATTAATCTCACATGTACTATACAGTAGTCCTCTAGCTCAATACTGTTCCCTTCAGAGGGGCACATAGAACCAGTGCAGAATCACTACTACTCCCGCGCTGTGCAGCACTCCACATCTACCTCATGTAGGCCAAGGGTGAGCTAAGCACAGATCAGAACTTTTAAACGCAGAATGAGTTTGTAGACTTCATTCTAGTGATAGGGTAAACAGGCACTGTTCACTACTACTGTTCATTACATGGTATGCTGCCACCACTGCACTCGTGCTGCTTAAATCCTGGTGAAGACGGTAGCCTTCCACCACTAGTAGCAGTATGGCAGCCCCTCCTGGTCCAACAAGACTGCAAACTGTGAGACAGGCCCATGTCATGGCACACACACATGATCCGTGTTTACCTATAGAAAAAAAATCAGCAGTAGGGATCCAGACAGCAGTACAGTTGGGCACTCAGGGCAGGGGTACACGTCTCTTGCCATACAGAGAACTTTTCCATCCCAACAGAAGGGCAGGCCAAGGAAAAGGGAAAAACCCTTTCTGATTTTCACCTCCTGAGCCTCTCACCTAAAACCTGCCACCCACAGAGAAGAAAGAAGAGGAGAATGAGGTTAAGCGATTTCTTATAATGTACACTCCAGGCTCCTTGGCCAAGGTTGCCCCCTAAAACGAGTCCATTGTAGCAAACAGCATACAGTGGCCAGAAACAAAGCACACCTAGTATACACAAATATGACCCTGCTGCCAACAGGGACACAACAGGAAGTGCTGCCCACAGAAAAGGTACACCATCCACTCCCAGCCTCCATGAGACAGGAACCCCGAGAAATACCCAGGAATAGAGCTGTTCCTTCAATTCCTAGGCATGAACCATCCCCAAGGTCCTCCTGAGCCCTACTGCATCACAGGATGAAGAAAGGAAGTCATAGATTGCCACAGAGTACCGTCACGATAAAGTCACCCCTGAAACACTGCAGGGTCCAGTAGGGAGCAGCCATTGTAGCTGCCCCCCTATGAAAAAATTGGGCAGACCCACTTGAAGCCTGCCATAAGAGAGACCAATTAACATGGTCAACACAGTAAAGTCTCTGTGCCAGATCTGATGGGCTAACCTAAAGAATCAAAATGCACCCATCTTCTAAGTGCACATAGTGAAGAGCCTCAAGAACTGTGGTGAAAGGAAGGTCAGAAAAAAGGCACAAACCACATCAGCAGCAGTATGCCTCCCAGTAAATAACTAGCGACGGAAGTAAGTAAGTACATTTATTGTATATAGTTAATTAAAACCTTTACAATTAAGCGACGGAAGTAGTATTTTTTTTAACTTATTGTAGAGATTCCTGATGAATGCTTCAGTTATGTTCCATATAGGTACCCTAATATAGGCCCGGGTAACATCATACCCCTTCACCTACATTACCTCCCCTACACTACACTGTAATGGGCCTTTTAGGATTGAACCTTTACCTAGTTCTAGTCCTGGGTGCAGAAGGAGGGTTTCTCCTAAACAATAGAGTCCTATAACTCCATCAATAGACTCACACAGTATGAATGAATATTCATAAGGGTTCTTAGAAACCAGGCTGGGGCTACACCACCTTCCTCCCCATATCTACGTACACGGTTCATCCCATACGTCATCCTCACATCCAACAATGGCTAATACAAGCAACAAGGGACAAAGGAACCCTAGATACTTTCTGTATAAATACAGCACATCTTGCTAGTGTTAGTTAGAGGGAACCAAGACTTCCAGGCCGACACACTGACCAGAGACGCTGAGGCTCCTGCATGCAGACGCTCCAGCTGACAGTGGTCTAACACATCCCTCGCGGGGTGTCCAGCTCGAGACCAAGAAGGGCTCCTACATTCTCACACTTCAGGTAATGGAGTTCGACTAAATCCTAGAGGGATTCTTGGCTTCACACCTACACACATGCTAGATACACTTAGGTACATCTAGATAGGCATCGTAGGAGTACACGCTTTCTTTTATCAATGCATTTTATATTCATGTATTTATTCATGCGTAGTGCAAGATGGTAGAACTGTACTATCCATTTATATTCACTGTACTGCTAATAATATATCTCTGCTACTGTCTAATGGTTGTTGCAGCTCATATATTCTACACAAGAATAACGACTGTTCAACTGTTCAATAAACCCTTATTGAAACGCCCAGGCTGTTTATTCTGTGTATCTCTGAGACAAGATAAGTAAGCACGAGTGACTGAGCGAAAAGTAGTACATTGTTTCCACGATCCTGAGGGATCAGGGTTGTCATGTTCTGAGGTTGCCAGAGACTATTCTCTCCTCGATAAGAGGAGACACTAGTGGCACTGTGAGCTAGCTTATGCAAACAGGCTAACATTCTCGGTGGAGGTGCTCAGAATCAGTCTGCCACCAAGCCCACAGTTTATGTTATCCGAACGTGCAGGTCCTGTATGGGTAATATAGGAACTACACAACTCTTCCACCAAACATTGGAACATAGTGACAGCAGGATACAAACTCTGCCTTTAGACAGAGAGACAGTAACATGCACCATTAGACCACGAATAAGGACAACCAAGCGTTGTGGAAAAAGCTGCTCCATGTTCAGCAAGGTTGCCAGATTGCACTCATCGAGAAACCTGCTGCTCATTAATGCATGAGTCAACTTCACCTCAGGAATATTGGCCAGGATTGGAGCAGCAAGCAGTCTAGGCTGTTATTTAATCCACATAATCAATTGCCATTTCACTGTCAGGGCTTCTACTTGGAGAGCCGATAATGATGTCCTTAATAATGTCAGATGATAAATGTGTAGATCCACAAACACAAAACCAGCAAGGTAGCAGGGATCTGTCACACCATGAGCCGGGACGCTTGCACCCAGGAGGGCATATCTCCATCAGGAGAAACGGCCAGGAGAGGAACACATGGTGACCCAGCCAACCCATGTCCCCTTTGGAACCTATCAGAGCTTTTGTAAATGGTCAATGTAAGCACTTCAGTGCCTTTTCAGGGGTAGGAAGAGCCATCCACATACCAAAACATCACAATATAATCACAGGTCGTCAACCCACCAAAGATAAACAAGAGAGGGGGTGCAAAACAACAGCAATGCACCAAACCGGCCTCCCAGCCTGCCACACCTTCAAACTGGGGCCCTTGCACCTCAGATGGTACCTTCCCAACCAGAAAACAAGCTAGTAGGGGAAGAGCAGGTGGCCCAAACAACCTATGTCACTTTCAGCCCATACCTGTGTATACAGCCACAGGGTCCCCAAGCATGCCATAGGTATACTGTCTATCCCAATAGGGCAATGGGAACAAGACACAGTTCTGTCATGCTTGCAACCGGGGCCATGCACCTGAGATGATCAGAGGAGGAAGGGCTTTGCTGGACTGGCCATAGCGGGCACCAGGCGTGTCCCCGGTAGGCCGCTAGTGTGGGGGCCGTTTTTGTTACCGGGGGTTGGCAATATCGGCCCCCTGTAACAAAATCGGCCGAAACCGGCCGTCGCAAACTGCTCGGCTGCACTCCCCATCACCCCAGGAGTGGCCGGCTAAGCAGTTTGCCAGGGCCGGTTTCTGTTCCCAGTCCGGCCCTGAGGAAGGGGTAATGACCCACATCAAAACCAGCACCAGAGTCGATCCAAGCTTTCTCTTCTCAAATATATGAAAGTGATGGAGCGCTATACTAGCCGGAGCGTCAGAGCCCAGGGTGCCTGGCTCACCACAGATGCACAGGAAACCAATGGGATGGAGTCAGGATAAGACCACCTTTTATGGGAGCATGTTGAGAAGTGGGGCCTAGGGCGAAACAGATAAAAAAAATATTTTGATGGATTTAGGTAGCTTTACCAGGAGTCCCTAGTCTAAGGAGATGGATTCCCCTCCACACAGAGTAAGGCATGAAACGAGGAAAGCGATGAAGAGAATTATGCCATGAAGAGAATTATGCCATAGTCATAATAGATCTTTTACTGCCACATTGATTCAGGCTGATGACAGCATTATTTCTGGCCTTACTTAATGGAATGCTTTTGAATACTTAGAAACAATGATAAGTGGAGTGTGTTTCGACTTGTGACCGCAGACCCAACACAGAGCTTACTAGTAGATGTATGTCATGCTGTCATCATTTGTTGAATGCTTTTGTACCATTTATAGGTCCTTGCAGTGCTTTGAGAGTCTGATCCACCCTTTTTGTATGGACATGGGATTTCTCATTGACCTTCATTAACGAAATCGTCTGGTGCGTTCTATGTCCAGAAGCTCCAGCTCCTATTATGCATTGAATGTTTTTTTACTACCCATAGTGGCAAAGAAAAAGGATAATATTTTTAAACCTATATAAAGAAAAACAGCAAAGCTTTCATATCATGTCCGCTTTAGATGAATCCAGTCCATTGTCAAGCGTGAACACACTTTTTATGTATTAGATAAAGTAGCATGGGCTGTAAGGCAATGCTTGTTAACAAAGTCCATATTCGTGCAACGGATGCATCTGAATGCTTTACTTATTCAGTGAGAGTGCAAAGCCTAGGCCTTTTGGGCCTAAAGTAACATGAATTTAAAGCCTCATTTATTTGAGACTCTTTGTATTTGCTGAATTGTCATGCCCTTTTCTTGTCCATAGTGCATACAGTGACCAGGAAGTTTTCCTTCCATTCACTGCTGTATTTGTAGTGGCTGTGCTATGCTTGCAGGCTTCATAGAAGTCGAAATTCCGTGCTGGAAGAATGAAAAAGATAAAAGAACGGGGTCTTCCCCACACTTCCTAATAAGCTAATAGGGGCATTGTCTTCAGACCTGTGTTGTAATATGCAGGATCAATACTGATAAATGAAAAGTAGTGGTATTGGGGAAGAGGAAGGGTAATTAAAAATATTACAGACTGTGCATACTTTTATTCATATTATTTTTTTGCAGCTTCTGGATTACAGAACATGCTCAGCTACTGGTCTCAGTCTTAAGGAAAACACAAATTCAAACAGTTAAGGATATGTTGATATATATAATAAAATGATTAGGCAATCTATATGGGAGATTGGATACATTTTGGTAATATTTAATCTGATGAAATGTTAAAATAATATTCAGGAGGGAGTATATTATGAAAAATGATTGCTTTAATACTTTGAAGAGTTAGTAATTATTTTGAGAAATTCTGGTTAATGTCGTGTTTTTATTGCCATTTTGTCTGTGTTGGTGTGGGAATGTCATCTGCATGGCATTCACACATATTCATTTATTGTTTCAGCTTTATATAAAAGGCAAACAATAAAAACATAACTTAGTGCAAAAATTGTTAAAAGGTCGAGTTTGCAATTGTGCATTATGCTTTATGCAGTCGCTCGGTTGGTCCCTAAGATGTCTTATACCGAATACACTCGTAAATCATATGAGGAATGAAGGATTGAGTTGGGTCGTCAGTAGCACTAGGCACATATTCACAAAGTAGACTGTAAGGTCTGGCATACAATCAGCATACAACATTAAAAGGGTTCAAAATCCCAGATTCGCACCCAGTACTGGACAGGTTTAAGGGCTCGGACTGATGTGATGGTCCTCAGGCCCCGGTCCATCCTAGGTGCTGGCATTGGGGTCCCAGGCCCAAGACATAGAAGGTTGCACATACATCATTTGTCTGCCTTGCCAAGGCCCGTTGTCATTTTTGAAAACCCAGGACTCCGCCCCATATGAACTTGTCACAGCTTTCATTGGATAGGCGCATAGTGCTGGGGCAACGAGCCTGCGCAAACTTAGAAAACAAGCATTTGCAATGCAATAGGTCTTGCATTTGCCAGAGTTTGAGCTATTGGCATTGTAAATGGCAATGCATTTTATTTATGTGTTTTGAAAACCTGCAAGCGGTGCGTAAACACGCACTTTGTACTTTTAGCCATTGCTTACGAGAAGCAAGGCTGGCAGCAAAAGAGGTGCAGTTACTGCCAGGCAATGACTATGCACCGCTTGCAGGTTTTTCAAAACACATACATAAAAGACATTGGGGCATATTAGCAACAACAGGCGAAAATTTTCGCTAACCGCGCTTAGCGCGTATTTTTTTAACGCCGCCTATCGCTGGATATTATCGCGGAGATAACATGCTATTAGCAAGGTTTATCTCCAATGCGATAAAATATCCAGCGATAGCGGCGAAATGCGTGAATATCGCTGGAAATCCAGCGATATTCACGCATTAACGGCATGGTGGATTTAGGCTGATAATCCACCTCCTATTCTGCAAACAGGTAAGTCATGTTTTTAGCAGGTGTTAAATTCTAGCGATATTCGCGCTTAGCGTGAATTTTTTTATCGCTTCGCCTGCGTTGCTATTAGGGAAGTTGTGTTAGCGACTGTTTTCAGTCGCTTTTAGTTGGGAACGCCTACCTTGCATGTCATTAGCGATAATTATCGCTGGCATGCAAGGCGATGGGGAAACCGGCCGCTATCGCCAGAAAGCTGTCGCTAACGCCTGTTAGCGACAGCTTGCTGAAAGGGCGATAAAAAAAACGCCGCTTTAGCGGCAAAAAGTGCCGCTAAAGCGGCGATAAGGCCCTTGCTAATATGCCCCATTGTCATTTACAATGCCAAAAAAAGTCTCGCAAATACGAGACCTATTGCATTGCAAATGCTCCAAGGTCCTTGTGCTGACTTTCAAATATACACAAAATCCCATAACATGGCCCTACAATGTAAAAAAACGTCATTCCTATTGTGAACTGCAAATGCAAACGACCCCTGGCATCCTGCAGGTGATGAAGGTTCTTTACTACGTTAACTGCTTCTTCATACAGCAGCATAGTTTGCTATCACTAAAGTCTATATTTTGTGTGCATAATTTCTGAGCAAGTGTCTTCCTTATCAGCAGGAATAGGGCCAAATTAGACAAATAAAACAAATTTATCATCCCAGTTCATTCGTGGTCTCAAGAAAAGAGCAGGACAGATGGATTCGTGCTTGCAATGGTAAGCACCCAGCACCCCAATACATATGTTTGATGTCCCAAGTAGAGAATGTTCGTTCAACAAATCTGACACATTTGGCTTGTTGCCCTTATCTGCAGCGAAATATATTTTTTTAAAGTGCAGCGATATATTGTGCGTTACGGAAAAACGAAAGCCCAGTTTACTCAGGACCATTAATAAATCGTCTGTGCGCCAAAAGGTAAAAGGAGCTCAGTTTTATGAATTATTGTGTCATACATTCACTCACACCAGTGTAACTCTTGCTCATTTATTTTCCTAAACCACAGACCAATATATGTATAGAAAGCCGCAACTAAGATGAAGTGTAGAAAAGAAAATTTCACCATGGGTTACTCCTTGATGAGTGCATACGAGGTGGGCGAGTAGTTCCGTGGGTGTTGCACTATAGGATGCAAGGTTAGAGGGTAAAAAGGGGCTGGAAAAGACAGTGGTGTGGAATAAAAGTGGAAGGGCTGGGTAGGTGCGAAGAGAGGTTGTGGCTTGAGGAAGATGCGTTGTTTAAGTATGCGCACAAGTTGTTTGAGTATGCGCAGTGTGCAGAAGGAGGCTGGCATAATGTGTGAGAGAAGGGCTGTCAGTGCCAGTTATGTTCAGGGAGGTGGGTGGGCAACGGCTTGTGATGCATTTGCGGAGGGTGGAGCTCGCAGTGTGGGTGTAATAGTAGAGAAGGCGCCGGCGGGCTATGCTGTGGCTTGGGGGCAGGTATTGTTAGCAATATGTGAAGCGCTGTGGTTAGAGTAGGGGCGGTTTGTTGATGTGTGAGCGCTAAGGAGATGGATGTTTCGTGTAAGGAGGTGAAAAAGGAAGATAGCTTGCAGTTTCCGTGTGAGAATGCCTGTCACGCCATGGAAAGACGCCCCGAGAGGAGTCCTCTGGGAAGCCGTGAGAGTTTTGAGAAGGTAAACAGCCACTCCCCCTACGGTCCCCATCGAAGTGTGCAGCCAGTACCTGCTGGTGTTGTACATTTCCACTGTCCATCCTACGCAGCACCCTCTCAGGAGCTCCTTTACAGCGCCCCCTGGATCGCCAACCATATTACCAGCACGTCTGCAGCAATTCTCCCTTAACGCAAACGTACACATTATGCCTGATTCACGTAACATAATTATATCGAGAGGGGTGGTTCCCTGGCCTCCCGTGGAGTGCTTTGCTGGAACAGAAGTAATATTTTGGGCAAGATGCGGATGTATACCTGCATTAACCACTCAGCAGCGCTTGCTCAAGGCTGCAGCAATTCTCCCTTAACGCTAACATACACATTATGCCTGATTCACGTAACATAATTATATCGAGAGGGGTGGTTCCCTGGCCTCCCGTGGAGTGCTTTGCTGGAACAGAAGTAATGTTTTGGGCACACATGCAGATGTATACCTGCATTAACCACTCAGCAGCGCTTGTTCAAAAGTCCACTTTTAAGACCCAAGCATGGCGCTTCCAGGCAGGAATACTATTTGTTATGGGTAGGAGGAAAAAAGGTGGTGACTGTTCTAATATATCATTACTTTTTTAACAGCGTGGAGGATTGTTCATCCACTACCTTTTCGACCATTAGAGTCCCAAAGTGTCCAAGGATGTTCTCAAAAAGCTAGGATACATCGAAGTACGCTCCCGCTTTTATCTCGCACAGGCACGCTCCTCTTCAGCGTTATGCTGCTCCGCATGGTTTTATCTTTTGGGAAGGGGGCGTGAACCACTGCCCCTCCCAAAAAACACACAGTCCACCATGGCACCCTGCATACTTTCAAAGTGCACGAATGGGCGACCACTAGTCTGAATGCCGCAGTCATTAATGACGTCCCCCCAGCAAACCTTGAAAAAGTTGTTTACCTTCCCTGTCCCATCCCGCTGCAGCTGCCCCGGCCAACATACGCCATCCCTTAGCGCCCTGAAGCCCTTTCTGTGGCGCTTCACAACATTGCAGAACAGATCGCTAGTTCAGTCGGACAGAAGAAAAACCTTCCCGCAGATGAAGCGGCTTACCTCAAGACCTACCCCACGGTTTGTAGGACCATTTTGCAACTTAACCCGGTCTTCGAGCTGGGAGAGAGTCCGGGACGGTCCCTGCTGAAGCTGCTGTGATGGCGGACCATGATAGGGAGAAGGAGCAGGGAGGGGCGTAGTGGGAGGGGAGGGATGGGAGCACGGGGCAAAGCACCATTGTTACAACAAATGCTCATATATGTAAATAAAGCGCTTATTTCCGACATTGACAAAGAGAAGCGAGACTGAAAGCCACATGCGCGCGTTGTGCCTCACAGAATGCCGGAAACGCAGAGAGCAAATTTGACGGCCGTGCACGTGCACATCTCCTGTCCACGCTGGCACAGCGAGCAGGAGACAGGGAGGGACTGGCGATGTGCACGCGTTCACATCTCCTGTCCCCCTTCGGCCAAGAAACCGACAACAATAGATCTCGCCAAGGCGGGCAGCGCATGCGCTGCGTCGCTAGGCGAGACCTAAAAATGTGAGTACAGCATTGCTATACTGGGTCAGGATGGTTTCACTCTTAGCTGTGTAGCCCAGGACAGTTTCTCATCAAATATGACCTTCTGGTAGTCATCGTATTTGATTATGCTGAGTGCCTGTCGATATATTTTAAAATTACTCTTCAGGGGTTGTCAAGGATTTACATTCAGGAATTTTGTTTTTAAAATGTTTATCCTGAGGTTCTTGTTGTGAATCCGTTGAACAATTTATGCATCGATAACTTGGCGCAGGATAGGATTTCCTGCATGGAAAACAAGCATGAACCCCCGTCCGCAGGCCTAACCCTATGTAAAACTGGTATCTTGACTTTTTCTTTGGCTCTGGCATCATGCTAATCACCGGTGGTGAATATCTCTCTGTGTTAAAGTATAGGGAAAATGTAAAATATTTAATAAAGTTGAAAAAGAATTGTAAAATCATTTTTATTTTAAACATTACAGTAAAATAATTTTTAATATTTATTTTAAATGTAGAACAAAATGAAAAAAATTGCTACAATGCAATTATCTTAATTTTGAATTAAATATTTAATCAATGTAATTGAATTAAATTAATATTATTTTTTCTGAAATGTAAATTACAAAAATCCACCGAAAGTAAAAATATATCTATTTGTTTCTATTATGTATTAAACATTATTGAAAGTGAGGTGTAGAATTAATTAAAAATAATTTCATTATACTTTAATAAAACTATTGTTACATTAATTTTTAAATAAAAAAAGGCAATTAAAATATTTCAAAATAAAATAATAATGTTTTATTTTTAGATAATTATTTTAACATTAACTTTAATTTATGTATTTTTTAACTAGCTTAAAAAATGTAATTTGATTTATCGTTATTTTCTATGAGGTTTTTATTTCAAGTGCCTATTTACCATTTACTCTAGGCCTGAGTTGGAGTACATTTACTGTGATTTTGGGATCTTTTTGGCTGTAGTAGCTTTGAAAGTGCAGTTTGTAAATATCAATGGGCTTACTCTTTTGTGGCTGGGTGCATGTCCCTCCTGAACCCCACCCTAACCCTCAACTAACCCCTCTTTGCTCCTCCCTAACCCTTCCAATTTAGTAGTAAATATTCCCCATTTTCTCGCCCTGGTCCCGCCACATTTACCATTAAGGGCCTGATTATGAGTTTAGCGGTGCGTGGACCGCCAAACTCATAGTGGCGTAGCGGTGGTGGTCCGGTCACCGCCACGCTGCGGTCCAACTGCCTTATGACAACTTTGACGGTCGGACTGCCATTGGACCGCCTCAACTGCCACGGAACCGCTTTCCCTGGCGGTGGAGCGGCAGTCAGGGGCTCACAATCTGCTGGTGGTGCCGCTACAGCACCGCCATGCATAATACGAGTTTCCTGACTGCCAGCGGTCTCATGGAGGTTATCACTCCATGAAACTGGTAGCGGTCAGAAAACAAAGTGGGCCCTGCAGGGCCCCCCTTGCCCCATGCATTGTGCTCCCCTGTGTGCATGCTCTCACAGTTCCAGCACCGCATGGAGTTCACAGTCCATGCCATGCTGGAACGTGCTGTGGCAGCCTGCAGCGGTGCAGCATTAAGGTTCACATTTGAGCCTATTTACTGCACCACTGTGGACTGCCACACCGCCTGCCCTACAAACCACGATTTCACTCGTAATCTGGCGGGCAGGCATCGGCCCTGTTTGGCGGGGTGGGAGCAAGGCGGTGGCATGGTGGCCCGCTTCCACACCACCAAACTCGTAATCGGGCCCTAAGTAGTAAACTTACATGTGTGAGGCTCTCTCCATAGAAAAGATGGAAGATGTGGAGGTGAAGCTTTACATTTGTAGGTTTGTGAATTGCATATTGTAGTACGTAGTACTACTGCAGTACTATGTTGTGTACTACAAAATGCAGTTTGTGAATCAGGCCCTACATATATTAACAAATCAAAAAAAGTGAGCACAATCAAAGACATTTATTTTCATTAACAGCTGCTTCTCTTTTATTTGTATATTACTCTTTTCATTCCATAGTACAGTGGCCTGCTGTGCTATTCAACGTTGGGAGTCTTCCTTGTTGTTTAATGGTTGCTTGCTTTCTGCATTTTGCCTTATTTAACCCGTGTAAGGTCCTGATAACTTATTTTATCCGCTAGGCGGGGGTTGGTTTTTGGGGATCATCATCCCTGGAGGAGGATATTTTGCTAGAAGAGCAGTGCAATAACTTGTACTATTGCACTTTTTACACTATGCATAGCTCACTGGAATAATAATTGCAATTTTCCTTGGTACATGAATATCTACACAAAGGCTGGGAGGCTCTCTTGTACTGGTAATAAGGGAAATGATTCCATATTACCTATGTTTCTTTCCTTTTCCTAAATAGATAGTCTGTTGTGAACAAGTCACATTCACTTTCTAACAGGTTTTAATAAAAAAGAAGGTTCCCCTCACTCAGACTATGTAGAAGGTGGTCACATCCTGATCCCTTTAGAAAGTATATTTCTAGGGCTATTTATGTTTTGAAGAATGGAGTCTATTAAATTGTAATAAAGCAGAAGAATCTGTCTCTTTTTACTCATATCTGTCATATACAAGGTTAAAAACAAATGCTACGGAGTGGGGAAAGTAACTAGTAGAGACAGAAAATCACAGTACTTAGTCAACATGTTTCAGCACTTCCATTGTACCATACATATCTCTGGGCTTTCTACAGGACCTTTCTTTACCCTGTCCTTTCTCAACCTTCACCTAATCCTATGTGTAAGGAACAAAAGTTTGCTTACCAAACCTGTTTGTGGATTCTGACTCAGTTATTCTTGTACTTAGCTATAAATTCTATGATGCTTCTTAGGACTGGGGAATGTAACATCTGGACCCACCCCAGGTCATATGGTGCAGGGTCTTTCAAGATGTTGTCTGTGGTCCCTACCTACAGCTTGTGTCTCTGAAATCTCCAAGAATAATTTCATTGACTGCTGAAACAAGAGAACCTTCCAGCCTTTGGAGTTTATTCCCAGTATTGATTTGCAGTACTACAATAGTCTACAAATGAAATACTATTCACAAACATTTCTGCAGAGTACATGTGGGATTAGTGACAGTTATGTACCGTTATATACATTTTCTTGATGTGATGGTCAGCATTTCGAATTTTTGTTTTAAAGGAAACAACAGGTAATAGTGCCCTCCATGTCGCAGCAACCATCCTTCTAAACTCAAATGGAGTATCCCTTCTAGGGAGCTGTTACGTATCAAGCATAATTGTAGCTCAGTTGATGATTTTATCAAGGAACAATCTGAGTTAATTGGGAGATTTCAGATTTGAGATTTCAGATTTGAGGATATCCTGCATGGGTGATGGAGGAAGCATGTACCAGGGTGGCTCAAGCAAAACAGTAAATTAGTGTTTCCCCCCAAAGACCCTGATAGTGTTGATGATAAACCCAGATTCAGCAGTACATTTTGGGATCAATCAGGTCAAATACAAAGGATTATGAAAAGGAATCAGCATATTCTTCTGACAGATGGGCACATAGAAAAGTGGATTGGTTCCAATCCTAGTATTACATATAGAAGAAATAACTCATTAAGAGACAAACTGGTTAAACTGGTTAAATCTGAGGTCACCAGCAGTGATAGAACTCATGGGATTGATATGAAAGTTTTTTCATCTGTGGCAATTGTAAAGCCTGTAGATGCAGCAGCAATGCGACCGAATAAGTAGTACACATAAGGGCAATACGGGGTAGAAATCAGGCGTACCCAGTGGCACGCCACTTTGAAGAGCTACATTGTAGTGACCCGACCAAACTGAAGGTTTGTGTCATTCATAGGATGGAGGAATCCAAAAGGGGAGGAGACAGATAAGTTAGACTAAGGAGATTAGAGTCTAAGGGGTCGATTCCGATTCGGGCCGGAAATTTCTCCGACCGAGCCGGACCCGGAGAGATTTCCGACCGAATCGGACCCGTGCAGTCCGACCGAACGAGTACGATGCGGCCGTATGTTATCGGACACGAGTCGGTCGGACTCCCATTGAACTCAATGGGAGCCGGTCGTACAACGCGTACGCGGGCTCCCATTGCCTCAATGGGTGCGAGGCGGACAAGGCGCCCCTACAGCGAGTGCGCCGCGAAGCGCTCCGCGGCGTACACGCACAGGTAGGGGGACCCTTGGGTCCCCCTGTGTGCGCCTCGCACGGGTACGCGTACAGGGGGTCCGACACGGACCCCCAAAGTACGGCTCCGACAGCTCTTACGAGCCGGAGTGCGCGGCTCGGTCGGACTGCTCGCGGCGCGCATCGTACTTACCCGGCCGGGAAACGTCTCCATTGCGCGGTGCGAATCGGGTCCGACCGAGTCGGTCGGAGCGGTTCGAGTCCGAGCGAGTCGGTCGGAGTTGTCGGGACGCCCGGACGAGTCGGTCGGCGACTCGCATCGTACTCGCTCGGCCGGACCCGCGTACGGTTCGGTCGGGAATCAGGCTTTCGCATGGCTTTTTTCCCGACCGAATGGTATTGGGTGCGCCTCCGACCGAGATCGGAATCGGCCCCTAAGTATATAATTAAACTTGAGACCAAATTTCTGAATGACCTGAATCAGGATGAGGAATTAAATGTTCATTGAGACTGAGATTGTTACAATAAGGAATTAGGGTTATGTATTGAACACTGCAACATCTTGGCTTTAGTCACAGTTTTTAACTACATAGTCTCTGAACTGTATGGTTCTGGTAATGTTTTTATTTATATCTGTTTTCCACTTTTGAAGACTAATTGAATAAAATGTATTATGCTTTTATTTTTCAGAAAATGAGTGAATTGAATTTTGGACATATCTCAGTTTTTGTTTTGGCAGTTGATCCAGTAAAGATTTATTTATTTGTATTTTCTGGATGGTGTACCCCACGGGGCTTGATTGACTATTATGAGTTTCGCCTACACTGCTTTGCTCACTTCCACATGATGCTGAATATAGTTTTCTGTAAGTATACATATACTATTAGTTGTTATTCATGGAATTAAGGAGCGACGATATTTGCATTTTGCTAGATTTCGCATAGCGAATAATTATGCCTGTTGTCCTTCATTTTTGGTGTATTTGTCAATTATGTTCCATATGAATCATGATGACCAAATTTGTAATGTAATGAAATGTATTGCTCAAAATATTATGCTGAGATATTGTCTCATTATATATGTAAATGTGACTACGCCAGACGATCAATAAGGTATGAATTTTGGATTCATAATAGTGTATCAAATGTATATGAGTATTGTGAAATATGGTGTATTGTTTTCATTTACTGTGGACTCTTTTCTGGTCCTTTGTTTATGTTGATGTCTCACATGTGGTGCTCTTTCTAAGAATGTTTGTGGGCACTGAAGAACACCCGTGACCAAGGTTTCTTTGCTGAAACGCGTTGGGTGTTACACTGTAGTTCTGACAATTAAAATTGCCGACGTATGGCACTATCGGGAGATGGGACAGCACTGTTTCTGTCTTTACCAGTTCATTTTCTTGGATATATATATATATATATATATATTATCTACTGGCAGTCGCCAGTAGATAGTTATAGTTAGGACCACGTTTCCATAGGAAAAGCATTTTTTGATGTGCTTATAACTTTGGCGTCGTTTGACGAATCTTTACGAAATTTTCCAAAAAGTTCCTCTTTTCAGGTCAGCTCCTATCCTGAAAGTTTGGGGGGGATTCGTCAAGGGGGGGCTAAGAAAAAAGGGGGGGTCCCAAAACGTGTTTTCTCCATGCTTTAGACAAGGCTACAGGTCAAGCTGCTGAACGGAATTACGCCAAATTTGGCAGGGAGAAAGGTCTTTGTCCAGAAAGCATGCTTTTGTTTAAATGGGGTAAATCCGTTCAGTAGTTTTTGAGAAATATCAAATTTTCCAGATATCGATATTTGAGAATTCTGACATCTGATTGGCTGAGGCGTTACGAGCAAGAGCTTGCGGCTCATTGGCTGCGAACTGTTGAAACTAGGAAGTGTTGGCAGCCATTTTGTTATTCACAACTCTCCCTCTACAAGGCATCAGGTCCGTAGTTCTACATCTGCGAGGCAACACTAAAAATATACCGCAGCTCTGTCTGTGCGAGATACCCCTTTCACGGTCCCTCTCCCCACATCACCAGCTCGCGGCTATGCCTTTAGAAGCCAGTCCGTCGGCTCGCAGCTCTGCGACTGCGAGCTGTCAGCCATTTTGTGACTCAGTCCGTCAGCTCGCATCTCTCCCTCTAAAAGGCATCGGATCCGTAATTCTACCTCTGCGAGGCAATACTGAAAATATCCCACAGGTCTGTCTGTGCGAGATACTCCTTTTATGCTCCAGTCCGTCGGCTCGCAGCTCTGTGTCTGCAAGCCGGCGGGCCCGCAGCTTTACCTCTGTCAGCCACTTCGTTAGCTCGTTTTACGCTGCCTCTCCCCACATCACCAGCTCGCGGCTATGCCTTTAGAAGCCAGTCCGTCAGCTCGCAGCTCTGTGTCTGCGAGTCGTGGGGCCCGCAGCTCTACCTCTCTGAGCCACCTCGTTAGCTCGTAGCTGTGTCTGTGCTAGCAGGCCCGTAGGCCCGTTACTCTCCCTCTGCCAGTTAGCCCGTCGGGTTGCAGCTCGGAGGGCTCGCAGCTGTATCTCTGTGAGCCAGCCCGTTAACTGATAGCTGTGTGTTAGCTAGCAGGCCTGTTGGCCCGTTGGTCTCCCTCTGCAAGTCAGACCACAGCTCTCCCTCTGCGAGCCAGTACGGTGCTGTGCTTTTGCGAGCCAACAGCTCGTAGGTCTCCCTCTGCGAGCTGAGCCCACGGGCCGCAGCTCTTCCTCTGCGAGCCTGCCCAACGGCCTGCAGGTGTCCGTCTGCTAGCCGAACCGCAGACGGACACCTGCGCTGCGCTGCGTAGGAGAGACCTTTAGTAATCGGTTCGCTTTTTTGCCCAAAAACGTGCACGCGTTGCATTGCTTTCAATGGCAACGCGTGCACGTTTGGCGATTCCCTTGCGGGAGCGAGCTTTCAAAACCATCTGTTTGTAATTAACAGATGGTTCCTGCTCGCTCCCGCAAGGGAAACCGGCACCGGCCCCCTCCTCTCTCCCCTCCCCCTGCTGCCTCCTTTCAGCGCGAGGCGCGCGCGCTTTTTATTTTTTCTCTCTCTCCTCCTTTCATACACATTTGTCACTATGCAAAAGTTCTCCGCAAAACAAAATCTGCTTTCTCTGCGGACAACCCTTAGCTACAGAAACTCTGCCTGTGTCGATATGGCTATGTGGGTAATACTTGTCTGGCTTGATTAAATGGAATGCGACTGCGGCAGGCAAGCTGCCAAAGAATTTCCCTCCCTCCGCTTTTCTTTAAAGGAGTTAAGACATTCCACCTGTGACACCATTGAATGTGTGTGCTTAACTTGTCGCAGCTAGGCTCCACGGGAGGAAGCCTGCGTTCTCGGATATTTCATGTTGTCATAGTTTGGCATTTCCACCTCAAAGCGAGGGAGAGGTTATTCAGAACATTGCAATTAAAAAAACATACCTCAAATACGATATCGCAGTCAAGTTAAACTCCTTTTATAAAACGAAAATTTATATTGTGCTATAGGTTAATTAAAAACCTCTATATTTGATTGGGACGTTCTTCACATGATTTGGCTTGCAGTGCATTTTATTCTTTTAATTAAATATTTACCGCTTCTCCTGCCTCAACTCCCCTTTGGTAAGTCAAAAATATATCTGATAATAAATGGTGTTCCTTGACTGTATCAATCAATCGGATGGTAAAGCACAGCTACTGCTCCCGCTCTCCACGCTCCGCCCTCGTGCACGGTGTGCGCGTTTAGACGGCCCTCCCCACCCCTCATAATAAATGGATCGGGTGATCTCCGTACCCTGCCCCGTTCAGAGTTTTAAATATACCTGCCTGGCTCCCCAGATCCAGTTACTCGCACCCACTTGACCAGATACGGATCGGGCCTGCACAGTGCACCGAGTCACCCACCCGCTGCTCTTGACTGGCGTCCGCAGCTCCACGCGCAGAGCTCGTGATTGGAGGCTTCTCTCTGATTTGCAGCAACTCCACTAAAGGAGTCGGGGTCTAGAGTTTAAATCGATTGTTGAACCATGAGATTGGATTTCTAATTCTGGCTTAACCTCTTGTGATAATCGTGATCTTGGACCAATCAATTCACCTCGCCATGCTTCAGTTCACTTATTTATCACAAGAAATGTATCCAGCGTGTGGGGCAGTTGGAAATGCACAAACGCCAATATGTAATAATAGGGTACAAAAGGACATCGGCTTTTGGACGCCCAGTCTGCGGTCCGGCTTCCAGCGGGCCGCGTTCTGAGGCTTTCCATATGCAGAGGGCCACCGGTGGCACCGTGGGGGTGGCCGTAACTCGACCCTGTGCTATAAATAGCTCTCAGAGTATGTTTTTCCTCTGCAAGAGTAGACACGAGTATCTCTGGTTTACAGGTCTGCAATTCATTAAAATCACGCGGGAGCCGTGACTCCTATAGCATTTTTGCGATATCATATTTGACTTGCTTGGCAGCTCCCAGCAAAAATCTTAAAAGCGAGTTGGATGAAATCTACCGAGCTTAATGGCGGCAGCAGTTTTATACAGGGAGCCTGGAGTGAGGTTATTTTTTGGTGATGTCACCAGTGATACTTCCAGAAGTTGGCATATTTAACATTTTGGTTGCTTTTACTACATTTTTATGATGCAGACGCGGAAACAATCTGTTGCCAAGCTAAGTATTTTAACAAAAAAAAAAACTAAAAGCAAAAAAGTGGGGCGGCATCTTTTGATTGGGTGAAATACCTGGAAGTAGTCTAAACAGCTGGCAAGTGGTCTAGATAGCATTTCAACCCATCGTTTTTCACCCACTGCTCCATTCTAGGCAGAGGCCCGCCCTCTGCACGTCAGTACCGACCCATCTCTTCATAAACAGTCCTTCCCAAGCTGCCAGGTGTGCCCCCGCCCCCTAAGAAGCACAAGCAGCCCCAGACTGATTTGGCCTTGGTAGACTTTGTCAATTAGGTGTAGTTTGGATATTGTGGCACAGCGAGCAAGGGACCCACAACTGCCCATGCATACCCTTGCACACTTGGAGAAACTTTAAAAAAAAAACACACATTCTTTTTTTTCCTTTTGAAATAGGAGCTCAAAGACCGAGATGGCGGGGTGGGTGAGCAATGGAGAAGCATGTATGTTATATATAAAAACAAGCGTTGGCATAGCCAATAGGTCTCGCCTTTGGGACCTTATAAGTGTTTAGCCATGCAACACTTGATGTTGTTGCACCAAGGATATTGTGCTGGATAACTAAACACTTATAAGGTCCCAAAGGCGAGACCTATTGGCTATGCCAATGCTTGTTTTTACATATGTGAGAGATAAAAAATAAATGAAAATGTTCTTTGTATATTTTCTGTACGATTTTGTTCACAGTGGTAAAGTAAATGTGATTATTGGTGATAGTAATTGTCATGGTGTGTTCTTCTGCTGAATATACGCAGGCGTTTAAGTGGTCCGGGTGTTATCAGTAGTAGGCTCCACCACCCCTTTAGGAGAGCCGCCAATTTTTTCATCCCAGTTAAAGGTGTTAATATACGTATAGTGAATGGACGATACATTAAAAGTTTGGAATTACACCTTCATTTACTCTGTCTACCTTGCACCACCATTTTGTGCCCCCAGCAGTACTGTTTATAAAAATAATCTAATACAGCTTTTTGTATTATATAAATAGCACTTATAGGTTTATTGGCATATTGGTAGAATTTGTACTATGTAAAGAATGTTGCAATCAGTTTCAATGGTATAGAAATGCACTGTATTATGTAGGAAATATTACATATGCATAGGTTGTGATGTCATTCTTTTACTGTAAGGTACATTTGAGTATAAGTGAAAACAGGTGATATACTGCGAACCCGTTCAGAATGTGCACAGATTATATAGAGAGTAAATGGACAAAGTAAACGTGCACGTTGCTTTGTGTATGTATGCATGGTTTGAATCATTTGATGATACTTTAAGACAATCTAAACACTTTCTGCTTTACAATTGGGTACAGTGCACAGTGTTAGTAGTTAGTGACTAGATGCTGGTAAAGGTATTATTTATTGCTCCTTCGTACGAAATAAAGGTGGAGAGGGGCGTTTCTTTACAAGAGATATTTTATAAATGTGTGAGAGATAAAAAACAATTAAAAATGTTCTTAGTAAATTTTCTATACGATTTTTTCACACTAGTAAACGAACTGTGATTATAAGTGATGAAAATTGTTAGGGTGTGTCTCTGTGCTGAATATACGCAGGACTTTAAGTGGACTGGGTGTTACCGGTGCTGACACTGCTACCCCTTTTAGACACCCGCATTTTTTTTCATCCCACTTAAACCCTCAATATACATATATTAAAGGAACGGTACAATAAAAGTTTAGGGATTACACCTCCGTTTCCTCTCCTCATGTGTCATCCCCATTTTGTGCACCAAACAGTAGTGTTTATAAAAATTAAGTAAGAGAGCTTTATTTAGTATGAAAATAGCACTTATACCTTTATTAGCATGTTCATGGGATCTGTATTGTAAAGAAAAGGTTGTAATCAGTTTCAATGGTACAAAAGTGACGTAACATATGTTTGAAAGATTACATGGTTTTAGGAGTAAGGTATACAGGTAACAAATAAGCAGTATAGTTTGTTATGTTTAAACGAGTATGTCGTTTTGTAAATCAGATACAGCGTTGATTTGTGCAGCACACAGTACACCCACAATGACCCTGGAACATGTCCCTGAATGCCTTGGCACACTGCAGCACACATCCAAACGCCAAGTAGGCCCCCATCCACAATGTGGACAGAGTGCCCCCCCTATCATCAATATCACAACCTACCCTTGCACATATGCTGAATCCAGCAAACCAGCAGATCCGTGACCCACACTGACTATCCAAGTAACACTGCATTTCGGATAGCATAGCAGCTGCGCAAAGAAAATGACATGGCCCACGAAGCGACATGGACGGAGCCAAGTGCGGATCACATCCTCAAAGGAGCAGGTCACACTCCGACGTGTCTGCGTGCAACCACAACCCATGCCTTACAATACACGCAGCAAACCAACAATGCACCAGGCCACAAAATAAGTCCGCGAGCACACATCACCCAAGTCAAAAGCAAAACAGGCCCCAAAAAGCACACAATCCAAAGGCACCCCGTCTCAAGGGGAGAAGGCTACACGAAAACAGAGCTGCAGGGGCAATTCCCCCACAATTCAGCCCACACACATAGCAATCACAGAACATCAGCAATGAAGGCAATGTGGTACAAAACTCCCCTCATATGGGTTCTGTGTCCGGTGTGTATGGCGGGGTGATGGCTGCATGGCTGTGTGCCCCTGACACATCAGACTGCGTAGGTGATGGGGCTGCATCAAATGTCGTCCAGCACCTATGCAAAAACAATGTCTGGCTCACAGAGGCGGAGCTTGCCAAAGGGATACACCCCCATTGCACATGCGACAGTCAGTTCTTCCCTGTGTTTGGACAAGGCTCATTGTGGCACACGAGTGGACAATATTTACAACACACCTCACAGTTAGACACCAGTGGAGTGGCATAGGCTTTATTGGCATGTGCATGTCAGTACGGACGAGGCAACGGCCACAACAGGCACGGACATGCTTAAGACACTTACACGCAGCATGGGTACATGTCGAGGGGCAGATGATGTTGGGGCTCAAATGGACAATATTGATCACATATGGCAACGCTCAGAGCCCAACTTGCCTTGCCTGACGAGTCATGTGTTGTTTGGCGTCTGCACAGTGTCCCGTGTGAGGGGGCACGACTGACTGTACGTGGGGTCTGCATGGTGCTCTGCCTCCGGGGTGCGGCAATTATCTGCTCTGCTGACAGTGATCAGGTGTGAGGGTCCGACAGGTTCGCATGTCGTGCTACATCGCCATGTGTGTGCTCTCACCCAGCAGTGTGTCCCAATTGGCAACGTTGCGAAATGACGCTGTGTTGCTCGGACCATGGACCTGCGTCGCCTTGGACAGGTGTGTGTTCACACACGTTATTCCACGCACATGCATCCAAAGCTCGACCGACGGGAGACGTGTGCTCTGTTTTGGTGGGATATGTGAGCAATCCCCACTGTGCAACAAGTTGTTGGGCCATGTGCTGTGGGTGGCAATAGGATGTGGCTGCAGGTACGTAGTTACTCGTCCATGAATACCCATGCAGCTTCATGTGCAATGTGTTCCAATAGTACGTCGTTGTCGTGTTCAAGGAACACCAGGGTGAGCCAATCCATTAGGTGGTCCGGGCAGGTGTGCTCAGCCCACGCTGTGTCACCGATCCGCAACACAGCCCAATAGGAAAGCGCCTCAATGTGGTCACTGCAGACGAGAAATTGTGCCATCTCCCATGCACAACTACCAATACATACGCAGTATGTCAAGGCATCCCATGCACGGCTGTCTCGGTTACACTCCTGTTCGTGATCCAACAGGGGGCGCAAACACAAGTCATAGTCCAATTCATCAACATTTGTGTTGGATAGGCAGAGATCCATGGGACACTCGAACGCCCTCTACGCGGGAGCCCCGGCCAAGCTCATCAAGCGACTGCAACGCATACAAAACGCCTCCGCACGCCTGATCCTCGATGTACCACGCCACAGCCACATCACCCCCACCTGAGGAACCTGCACTGGCTCCCCGTCGACAGGAGAATCTCCTTCAAACTCCTCATCCACGCACACAAGGCACTCCACAAGACTGGCCCAGCCTACCTCAACACACGACTCCTCTTCTACGTCCCCAACCGCCAACTCCGCTCCGCCGACCTCTCCTCGCCACCGTCCCTCGCATTCGAAGAACCACCACCGGCGGCAGATCCTTCTCCCACCTCGCCACCAAGACCTGGAACACCCTTCCACTAAGCCTACGACAGACCCATGACCTGCTGACCTTCAGGAGGCTACTCAAGACCTGGTTGTTCGACCAGTAGCAGCACCCCCCCCTTTTTTCTCCCCCAGTGCCTTGAGACCCTCGCGGGTAAGTAGTGCGCTTTACAAATTCTGTGATTGATTGATTGATTGAATGTGCATGTTCGGCAGTGGAACCAGGGCTGGACGCAGGTGACGTGGGCAATGCGGCAGCTGAGCCTGTAACTGACCCGCAGCAGCCAGTGGCAGTGCACCCAGTAAATGCAGCATACGTGCACGGTTCTGTTCCACGTGACGGGTGTTGTGCATGTGCCCGGTATGGCCTGCCATTGCGTTGGTGCGTCTCGTGAACAGGCACTCTTCTGGACTGCGGCTGTTGTGTGGAGGATATGCCACAGCTCTGAGCAATAATTTGAATGTGTGTGCAACGTTGTGGGACATGGGTTGCTGTTTCCGTGGGTGTCAAGGCCTTCCCATGCGGGGGTACCACAGGCAGGGGCTTCTATGTGTGGGCTGTGGATAAGTCGGATGGTTTATTTGCGGAATGCGTGGTGTGGGAGTCGTCCCCATCTGCCATTGTATCTCTATCAGGGTGTTCCAAGCGCGTTCGGGACCAAGGTCAGAGGTGCAGGTGTCCTCCCGGCTTCTGCATTGGGACAATGGTGCTTTCATCCCTGATGTTTGTCTCACTACTACTTTCGTTTTGGGAATGTGATGTGGCTTTGGCGCTGAGATTGGGACACGGCCTGGGGCTCATGGTGTACGGATGGCGATGCACACACATATGTTGGCATGTGGAGCCAGGTGCCCGTGCGTCCTTGCGCTGCTTGTGCTATCTCACTCCGTCTCTCTCCCTCGCTCTCTCCCTCTGTTTCGTTTGTTGCGCGCATGGCACACCATCTTGTCTTGGATTTGGTCTACCGGGCTGTGTGCTACGGATTGTCCAGTGGGAGCAGCTAGGACTCATCCTAGGGGTTGTTTCTGCTTTTGTTTGTGTGGTGTTTTGTGTTGGTGGTTGCATTGCTGTATGACTGATTCTCCATTTTCTGGTCACGCATGTATGTTTATTTTGCTGCTTGTGCGACATCAGGCAAGATGTTTGTTTTGGGGTTGGTGGTGTTGGTGTTGGTGTGCAATTTCTTAGTCCGGTGTTGGGGGTGGTGCTGGGGGGGGGTGTTCCAGGTGTGGGATGGGGTTTTGGGGTGTTGGCGGTGGGTGTTGTGGCCCTGTTGGGTGTCCGGGCTGCATGATGAGTTGCTCCATGGCATCTGTTGCCCTTCGGATGTGGCCCTGGGCTGTGCTCCCTTTTGTGGTGCTGGCTGCCGTCCAACTTTACACCAGGTCAGATCAGGTGTAAATTTCCTGGTGCTAACGTGCCTTATCGCCCGTTTTGTGTTTTTATCGCGGATGTGGCTGGTCGTTGTGAATGTTGAGGTGTGCTGTTGTCTCGGCTTTTGTCACGGGAACGCCTACTCTGCATCTCATTAGCGATATTTGCGAGGGTCGTCTGTGGCGATGTTTTTTGAGGCTGCTATCGTGGGTATACTGGTGCTGTGGGCTGTTAACACTGGCTTGTGAATGGGGGGGGTAAATTTATCACGAGTTTGGCTGCGATAAAGTGCCGTTAATTCAGCGATGGCTCCTTGTAAATATGTCCCTTAATCTTTCCCCCCTCTCCATCTCCATGTTGGTGGTTTTTGTTGCTGTCTAACACTTGATCTGTACTTGTTTATGTACATCCACAATGAAATGTAAGCCTGTACCATATTTTTGCTAATATGGTGCAGTGTTATGCTTGCTAAGTTGCCGATAGAAGTGTTAAACTAATAAGGGTAACGTTTACATGTGCCATTTAGTTGAGAATATCACTCTAAGTATACAGATAACAATTTTACAAAATAGTATCTACAAAGTTATCTGTAGTGGGTTGTAGAGGAAGTGGCGTGGGACGGTGGGGTGCATGGGACGGGGGGTGGGGCGGGGGGGCGAGGGGAAAAGTAGGAGGTAGTGGAGTCACATATAAAATGGGAAGGTGAATCTAAATAATTCAATAAATACTTGCTGTATGTCGGATGACACTACCTGCCACCCTACTATTCCCTTATTCCGCTCCAGTACCATGCAGCATTTCCTCTGCAAGCTGCCACTGGAACTTATATAATTGTATGTGATTATTTTGACATATTGAACAGATATAACAAATAATTGAAACTTTTTTTTCATTCGCAGAAAATTATTTTGTTTGGATTAAAAATTGAAAATGCCTAGAAGAACTGAAAAAAAAGGAAAAACAAAAAGGCAATCTACTTAAAGAAAAGTCAAAAATGTGCATTACAAGAAAATCAGAGTACTACAAAAATAGTTTCTTCTGGTAAAAAAATTTCTAAAAAAGTACTACGAACATTTAATGAAAATAACATCACACAAAGGAAAAATAAAAAAATTTCAAGTAAGGAGAAGCAGACTTTGACTTCAAATTGCAAGAAAAAAAACATGATAAGGAAAGAGTATTTGTTACCCGTAGACAAAAACAATTTCAAGAAATTCGATCAAAGAGTTTTTCGAAATAGAGTAATTCAGAATTTAATAAAAGGATGCCGCAAATATAAAAAGAAAGTGCTGCAATTGAAACAGAAACAGCGTGTTGAAAGCATAGTGGATACTGCTTTTAAGTTAAAACAAAAAATATTCATTTTCATTTTGAAGAGGATGAAAGTGTTGGATAAAACAATGAAGATTCTGAAAGACAAAAGTAAAAAAAAAGACGTGTGAACAGAAGCAACTTTTGTAAAATCTTCAGTGGAAAATGGAAACATACATCTAATAGTGAACCTTTTTTTAATGAAGAGAGTTACTTCCAAGAAAATAGTTTACCATTTGCAGTTGATACTGGAGGTCGTTGCTACGAAGTTCAGAATGGTTGTCCTGTTGCAAAAGAGGAAATGGTTACTATTAGTGCAGAACAGTTAATAGCTGAAGAAGTGCAAGGGAAACGCACACAAGCTCCTGTGTATAAGTGGGGTTGTAGCAGTATTTGTAGTATTCAACAGGAATCTATTGATATAATGCGAAATTTGTTACGAGAATATACACAGAAAAGTGTAAAACAGAAGATTAGGTTGTTACAAACACTAGATCCTTGTAATGTAAGAAAATATACTGAGAAACATGGGCATTCTCTGGCTTGTCTTTCAAGAAAAGTGTGTAAAAGTGTTTTTCATCACTTAAGGATGTTAGCAGTACACCATTCAGAAATGCGGAAGTTTGTAAGGAAACTGTACTATGTAAAAAGTCCTGCATTATGTTTAGGTGAACTAAATACAGCTCTTTTACATGGTTCTTTATCAGATGTACAAAAAAGTGTGATGATATTCAGTTCCGATATTTTGGTTCAGAAGAGCAGTGTATAGAAAGTGAAAGTTTGACAATTACAGATGTTGAAGAAGATGGGAAAGTGATTATAATTGATCAGTTTGAAGAAGAAATTGGAAAGTTTAACATAGTGTGCTCTGAAATTCCAAACTATGTTTGTGTTTGTTGTCGACGTACTAATTATAAAATTCAAACTAGGAATGTTGATTTGTATTTGAAATCTGAAAAGAAGAATAATGATAAATGGAAAGAATTTGCAACTTACTTGTTAGTGGAAGGTCAATTTGAGTTAGGCAGTGATCAACGTATTTGTAAATATTGTTATAACAAATTAGAAGAGAACAAAATGCCCGCTAGAGCAGTACATAATAAGTTAGAATTAGTAGCTATTCCGGAGGAACTGGCAGATTTGAATACATATGAGTCAGTTCTAATTCAATCTGTTCATCCATTTCAAACTATAATTCGCATGGAGCCTAAAACAGGTAAACTGCCACCAACAGACTTACAAAGAGGGCTGAAAGGAAGAGTAGTGTACTTACCTTTGGATTTTAAGAAAAATATTGAAATTGTTGGTGGAGACAAAGATGAAAATGAAGCAGTAGTCATTCTAGTAAATGGAGTACCAACAAAGAGTCGGAAAATATGGCAAGAATTTGTGGATGTTAAAAAACTTCAAAAGGCTACGTTATATCTTGTGGAGAATAATATTTATTATAAAAGTGTAAATGTGGAACAACAGGTAATAAGTTTGGAAGATGAATCTGAAATTTCAAGTGGTCAAATAGAGAAAGTGGAGAAGTCAAGGAGTGAAGAGATTTATGAACATTACACAATATGTCCTCTACATTCAAAAGAAGTAATAGGAAACAGTATTGAGTTATTTCAAATGAAAAAAGCAAAGGGAACTGCAATGAGTGTATGGGAGAAATGCTTAGAAGCTCGTTGTTTTCCACAGCTGTTTCCTACTGGAGAAGGTGGACGATATGATGACCGACCTGTACGTATTCCAGCTTCAGAATATCGCTCAACAAGATTATACTCTGAAGATCCTAGATTCCGGCAGTGTATACCATATATATTTCACCTTTTGTTTGAAAGTGATCTGTCTTCTCTGTCCTATGCAGTGAACCACATACTGAAAACTGGAGTTCATCAATCACTTCTTTCAGCGAAAGAATTTGTGGAGAAAGTTCAACAAACAGATGAAAATTTAGAAGCACAGTTAATTAATTTCATGGCATGTCAACGAGGAACAAATGAGTATTGGTATCGTCGTCATGGAGAACTGAAGTGTATGTTACGGAACTTAGGTACACCAACATGGTTTGTGACACTTAGCTGTGCAGAGTATGTATGGGAAGATTTGCTTGAATTTCTACGAGAAGCAAATTCCAATATAAAGAATGTTGAAATGAAGACACCTGGAGAACTGTGTTCTTTGGATCCTGTAAATGTGTGCAGATATTTTAATCATAGGTTTCAAGCTATGATGTCTTTCATCTGCAATAAAAAAAATCTACCTCTTGGAGAAGTTACCGATTTCTTTTGGAGAAAGGAGTACCAAGCGAGAGGTGCTCCTCATATACATATGCTATTGTGGATCAAGGATGCACCTAAATTTGGAACTGATTCAGATGAAATAGTATTGTCTTTCATTGAACAGTATGTGACATGTGAGATTCCAAGAGAAGGAGGAGATAGAAGCTTGAGACAGCAAGTTTTATGTTTCCAAAGTCACAGTTGTGGAAAGTACTGCCGACGAAAATACAAGTCTAAAGGAACATTTTATACCAAGTGTCGGTTTGGATTTCCACGTCCAGTAATTTCTAAAGGAAGAGTAAATTCTTTTTTTTCTTCTGTAAGGCACACAATAACTCACAAATCTCCAAAGAAGACCTACAACTTGAAAAGAACAGAACTGTCAAAGTATATTAATGACTACAATCCGGTTATTTTAAAAATGTGGAATGCAAATATGGACATCCAGTATGTTGCAGACAACTCAATTGCTGTTGCACGCTACGTTACATCATATATACCGAAATCAGAAAAAACCGAGATGAAACAAATGTGGGAAGAAATTGCACAAGAGAAAAGCCTTAGCAAAAAATTGTACAGCTTTACTTTGAAAATGCTTTCCCACAGAGAAATTAGATCGTGTGAATGTTCAGACCGCTTGTCCTCTTCAAGTTTATATTCAAAATCACGAGGGATCATTTGGGTAAGTTTAGGTCTTGCCTGCTCACGAAATAGAGTGTTGAAATCATTAGAAGAAATTGAATACTTAGCAGCAAATGAACCAGACAGTACAGAAATTCTTAAAACTAATATGTTGGATACATACTATCCGAAAAGGAGTGGACATCTGGAACAGCTATGTCTGTATGAAGTACTTCAACATTACAGCTTCAAAAGAAATGTTAAACAGAATTTAAAACAAGGAAAATATGCAGTACTTGGATGTCATGGATGTTTAGTAAAACAGACAAAAGGTAACCTTATCAACCACAAGAACCTCAGTTGTGAAACTCCAGACAAGCGAGAATTTTACTATTTAGCACTTCTCCAACTGTTCAAACCATGGCGTAGCGAAAGTGAATTACTTGGAGATTTCGACTGCTACGAAGATTCTTTTAATGCATGTAAAGGTAGCATTGCATGTTCAATTTTCCCTACATATTTAAAAATGTTGAATGATGAAGTTGAACAGGAAAAGACGATTACAGCTGAAGTTGCAAATGAAAGTTCTCAAGATAGTCAAAGTTCTGGTCCATGTAGTCAAGATCCACTTGGACAACCAATAGTGGAAAATGAAGCAGCGATTGCTATGCATGAAGTGGAAATTGAACTGCAACAAGCACAAGAGGAGAATATTACATTGGAAAAGTTAGAAGAACAAGTAAATATTAAACAGAAAGAAATATATGTACAAGTGAGAGAACAGATAGAACATGGTTTGTTGCATGAAAAAAATAATGTGTATGTTCATCATTTAAACCTATTCTGATGTACATCAGTGGTCAAGCAGGAACGGGTAAAAGTTTTTAATTAAAGTTTTGACCAGTTATCTTAAAAAAACTACTGGTTCACATTTATCTTGTGTAGTAACAGCTCCAACTGGATTAGATGCGCACAATGTTAAAGGAATTACTTTGCATAGATTACTAATGTTACCAGTTGAGCATGATAATAAATTAGAATATCAGAAGTTGTCTGGAGAAGCTTCTTATGAAGTGTCAAGAGTGCTGAAGAAGATGAAACTTTTAATTATTGATGAGGTGAGCATGGTCTCAAACTTAATGCTCGCTTTCGTGCATTTAAGAATGCAACAGGTATTAAAAACAGATTACGACGTTCTCTTTGGAGGAACACATTTAATTGTATTTGGAGATCTCCTACAACTAACTCCTGTAAAAGGAGAACCAGTCTTTAAAACTCTTCTACATGAAGACACTAGGAAATCTTTGGGAAATATTGGAAATGTGAATCTCTGGTTAAATTTTGAATATAAAGAACTCACTCAGAATATGCGACAAGCAAGTGATGAAGATTATGGAAATATTCTGAAAGATGTAAGGATTGGTGTTCTAAGCAAACATGGTAAACAAGCTTTACAAAGTCGTCTACTACAGAACTTGTTTACAACTGAAAACACACCAGCAGCAGTACTGTACAAGAACATTGCAGAAAAAAAGTCTATACTTTGCTTAATGCCTACACTGGAAGAGTGTTATACATTTATCAAGAGCTTCTGAAATTGGAAAATCAAGAAATAGTTCACATTGAAGCTATTGATAAAATCGAGCATCAAGGAATAACAATTCTTCTTTCAAATAAACTACAGACTAAATTGGATTCTTTGGAAAAGTCTGTATCAAAAACTGCTGGCTTAGAATTTTTTTAGATGTATGTATAAACTGTCGGGTAATTTTGAGGCGTAATTTGAATATAGAACAAGGTTTAGTGAATGGAGCAATAGGGAAAGTTGTTGAATTTGTAAAATATCAAAACAGAAATGCAATTGAATTCTTGAAAATTAAATTTGATCAGATTGCAGAGGTGAAACAAATTGGGCGTTGTGCTGTACGTTTTTTGCTGGTAAAAGACTTGTATGTTCGTAGAAAACAGTTTCCTTTCTGTTTAGCATATGCAATAATCATTCATAAATCTCAAGGTTTAAGTGTAGATAATGCTTTAGTAAATGTTGGAAGAACTGTGTTTAAAGAGGGAATGGCATACGTTGCATTATCTCGAGTTAGAACATTGTCTGGTTTGTATTTAATTGATTTCGATGAAAACAAGGTTAGTGCTGATGTAAATTGTGTAAGAGAATATAATCGTTTAAGAAGACTTTATGCACCAACTTTAGGTGAATATCCTATTTATGAAAAACGTGCTGTGTGTTCAAAACGCAAACATGTTAATGAATCAAGTGTGGTTGAAAAGCAGAAAAAAATTAAAGAGAAAAGAAAAGATGCAAAGAAACAGAAAATAGAAACAAGTGATGATGTTGTGGGATGCCAATTAGAAAATGCTTCTGGTGTGAACTGCTATGGTAATGTTATTCTAAACGTTATATTTTATCTAGAAGATCTGTATGGTGAAATTATGAAAAGTCAGGAAAAAAGATTATGTTCTGCACTTTATACATTGAACAATTGAGAACTGACAGAAGTAAGATCCATACTGCTTCTGGTATTCGACAACTCTTGGATACATGTACTGGATCTTTAACGTTCAGTCCTAATATACAACAAGATGCACAAGAGTTTCTGATGGTTATGCTTGGAGTATTAGAAGATGAAGGAATCCAGATTGAGAGTTTATTTGGACTCAGTTACAAATGGGATCACAAATGTGAACAGTGTTCATTAACTTCTAGTACTATAGTTGACAGAGAACGATTTCTATATTTAACAATACCTGACTGCAAATCTGTACCTTTTCCGAAATTAGTAAAAGAAGCAAATCATGATATGAAATGTTCTCGTTGTCAATCAGAAATGTTATCTACATTATGCCTAGAAAGATATGGAAAATATGTAATTTTAATGCTACAACGCTGTAGACCAAATGGAAGAAAAGTGGAAACGAAAATTAAAAATGTTGTTGCTAGTCAAGTATCTATTTCTGGAAGAACTTTCACAACACTGGCTATTGTTTTCCATGCTAGAGGTACTACCACATGTGGACATTATACTGTATATTTGAAATGCAAAAATGTTTGGAGTCACTGCAACGATACACACTTGGAAATTAAACCGAGATTGCCTTATGAATTACCCAACTCATACTTGATATTTCTGAAACAAAAATTTTAGATACATTATTCGGCCTAGAGGGAAAATGGGAAGATGCTTTAAGGAATTGATACTGGGTGATTTAAAAAAAAAATTCCACACATTATTTGGCCTTGAGGAAAAATGTCAACAGAAAGTACACAGTAAAGGTAACATTCAAAAATTGGAAATAGTATTAGATGTGTTATTTGTGTTGATTTGTTATTGTGGTTGTAAGAGTTAGTCATTTGTTTTTTTTTAACAATCTAGTTGATTGTTTTTTCCCCAGCTGTTTATGATGATACTACACTGACATCACTGTGAATAGTGAAGTTAAGTAGAATCTGATAACAGCAGAAAAAGGGAGAAAAATATGTTTTGAAAATGTTATATTATGTTGTATTATTTGATAAGTAACAGTGTAATTTGTGAAATATATTACATTACACAACAGTTTTACAGTTTATTTTCTTTTCTGTAGTGGAAAAGTGAGAAAAAACAGTACTAATGACAAATAGCAGAATAGTAGTTTAATATTTAAAAAAAAATCAAATTCACTGAAAAAACCATAGGTTTTACAGACGTTATAGTTAGAAATTTGCATTTAAAAAACCTTTGAAATTCACTGAAAAAACCATAGGTTTTACAGACGTTATAGTTAGAAATTAGCATTTAAAAAACCTTAGAAATTCACTGAAAAAACCAAGGTTTCAGGGACGTTATAGTTAGCTGGACATTTCACTGGTACAAAACCATAGAAATTCCACCGTTATAGTTAGTTCAGTTAACTATAACTCGCGCCCCGCAATGCACTGCTCATGACGTCACATATTACATCATTCATGGCATGGTCAGTGACATCACTGATGACATCACTGATGACATCTCAAATGACATCACTGATGACATCACTGATGACATCATCCACGTGATAATCTGATGCACCTCATCACACCCTAATATAACCTTTAATACACCCACTGTAAAATACACACTACCATTTTCGAAAGCATCCACACACTAATACCAGTTACTACATACTCACTCACTGATTCCTATGTCTGTACACACATCCACTCATTCACCTATACAATCACTTATACATGCAGTCACTTATCAATACAACACTATCATATGCACTCATACACCTATTTAGACACTCACACACCGCCACTCATCCATGGAGTTACTCACACACCTAGTCAGTCATGCAAAGAATCAATCACACTCCCATTTACTCACCTAAACAGTTATTCAAACACCACCTCACTAATTCATACAGACAGTAACGCATAGTTAGTCTCTTATGTAATCACTGAAACAAGTACAGACTCATCCATATATGCCACTCTCACAATCACTGAGTCTCACATATAGTTATTTATATATACCATCACTCACATATACTGCCTTTTACATATGTAGTTACTCACATATGTACCACTGAGACATCCATTCACTCACCAACACACCCATGCACACACTCACCCACCCATACAGCAGTTTCCACATGCACTCTTGAACCCATACACCCAGTGAATCAACCACTCACACATTTATGCAGAGAGTCACACACCTCCAACCCACCCACATACACACTCAGTCCCCCATACAAATACTCAAGCAAACAATCAATAACCCATATAGACACTCATGTAGCTACTGACCAACCCATGTAGCAGCTTACACAACAACAGACAGACTGATACAGACATTCACACAGTTTAGTCACTAACCCATGCATTCAGTAAGACACGTTTAATGAGTCACTTATACAATCAGTTACATACCTCCTAAATCCTCCATCCAGACACTTATACACCCACTCATTCTTCAATACACCTTGCCATATATATAAAACATATTTAAACTTTACAGAAACACACAGTCACTGGATGATGTCATCAGTGATGTCATCAGTGATGTCATTTGAGATGTCATCATTGATGTCATCAGTGATGTCACTGACCATGCCATGAATGATGTAATATGTGACGTCATGAGCAGTGCATTGCGGGGGCGCGAGTTATAGTTAACTGAACTAACTATAACGGTGGAATTTCTATGGTTTTGTACGAGTGAAATGTCCAGCTAACTATAACGTCCCTGAAACCTATGGTTTTTTAGTGAATTTCTAAGGTTTTTAAATGCTAATTTCTAACTATAACATCTGTAAAACCTATGGTTTTTTCAGTGAATATATATATATATATATATATATATGTGTATGGATGTGTGTGTATATATATATATATTCACTTAAAAAACCATAGGTTTCAGGCACGTTATAGTTAGAAATTAGCATTTAAAAAACCTTTGAAATTCACTGAAAAAACCATAGGTTTCAGACACGTTATAGTTAGAAATTAGCATTTAAAAACCTTTGAAATTCACTGAAAAAACCATAGGTTTTAGGGACAGTTATAGTTAGTTGGACATTTCACTCGTACAAAACCATAGAAATCCCCCGTTATAGTTAGTTCAGCTAACTATAACTCGCGCCCCGCAATGCACTGCTGATGACGTCACATATTACATCACTCATGACATGGTCAGTGACATCACTGATGACATCACTGATGACATCTCAAATGACATCACTGATGACATGACTGATGACATCATCCAGTGACTGTGTGTTTCTGTAAAGTTTAAATATGTTTAATATATATAGGGAAAGGCGTATTGAAGAATGAGTGGGTGTATAAGTGTCTGAATGGATGATTTAGTACGTGCGTGACTGACTCTACAAGTGAGTGATTAAAAGTATCTTACTGAATGCATGGGTTAGTGACTAAACTGTGTGAATGTCTGTATCCGTCTGTCTGTTGGTGTGTAAGTGGCTGCATGGATTTGCGAATAGCTACATGAGTGTCTATATGGGTTATTGATTGGTTCTCTGAGTATCTGTATGGGTCCCTGAGTGTTTGTGTGGGTGGGGTGTGTGTGACTCTGTACATAGATGTGTGAGTGGGTGATTCACTGGGTGTATGATTTCAAGAGTGCATCTGTGATGGACTGCTGGAGTGGGTGAGTGTGTGTATGGGTATGTTAGTGAGTGAATGTATATCTCAGTGGTACATGTGCGAGTAACTACATATGTAAAAGGCAGTATATATGTGTGTTAGAGTATTTAAATGGCTATAAGTGAGAGTGTGTGATTGTGAGAGTGGCTGTATGGATACGTGTGTGCTTGTATCAGTTATTGTATAGGAGCGTAAGAATGTGCTAGTATTTGTATGAGTAAGTGAGCTGGTGTGTGTATAACTGTATAGGTGAGTAAATGGGTGTGTGATTAATTTTTTGCATGACTGACTATGTGTGTGAGTACCTCTATGGATGAGTGGCGGTGTGTGAGTGTTTATATAGGTGTATGAGTGCATATGATAATCCAGTACTGAGTGACTGTAAGTATGAGTGACTGTACGGGTGAGTGAGTAGATGTGTGTGTGTAGACCTAAGAATCAGTGAGTGGGTATGTAGTTATTGGTATTGGAGT
Source organism: Calotriton arnoldi (assembly GCA_963921515.1). Lineage (NCBI taxonomy): Eukaryota > Metazoa > Chordata > Amphibia > Caudata > Salamandridae > Calotriton > Calotriton arnoldi. Next base: position 530,441 of record CAWUFW010008681.1, on the reverse strand, counting down.
GTGTATGGTTTTGAGAATGGCAGTCTAATTTAGAGTGGGTGTATCAAAAGTTATATTAGGGTGTGAGAAGATGCATGAAATTATCACATGGATGATGTCATCAGTGATGTAATTTGAGATGTCATCAGTGATGTCATCAGTGATGTCACTGACCATGTCATGAGTGATGTAATATGTGACGTCATCAGCAGTGCATTGCGGAAGCGCGAGTTATAGTTAGCTGAACTAACTATAACGAGGGAATTTCTATGGTTTTGTATGAGTGAAATGTCCAACTAACTATAATTGTCCCTAAAACCTATGGTTTTTTCAGTGAATTTCAAAGGTTTTTTAAATGCTAATTTCTAACTATAACGTGTCTGAAACCTATGGTTTTTTCAGTGAATTTCAAAGGTTTTTTAAATGCTAATTTCTAACTATAACGTGCCTAAAACCTATGGTTTTTAAGTGAATTTCAAAGGTTTTTTAAATGCTAGTTTCTAACTATGCCTACAGAGGTAGGACATGTGAAGAAAGAAGAAAAAACGCACAGAAAGAAGCAAAAGAAATGCAGAAAGAAGCAACAGAAGTCCACAAAGACGAAGAAAAGTGCAGGAAGAAGCAAAAGATGTGCAGAAAGAACCAACAGAGGAGCAGAAAGAGGCCTTGTTGCAAAATCATCCTGTGCCCACAACTTTTTCAGACGGGTACTGGTGGTAACTGAATCTGACTAACCAGAGCCAGTGCTATGCTAAAAGACACTTAGAATACAGTGAAAACACCTACATACACTAGGGAACACTATGCGTTGGGGTACCCCTGTGATTAGCATGACCTCCTCTGTAAGTCCCTAGTACATAATAGGGCAGGGAGATTAAAACTACCTCTTAAAACGCGCAACAGGGCGCGTTTGCACAGTGGTGAAGGGAGGGGAGGCCTGAGGTGACATGTGTGCAAACGCGCCCCGTGGCGCGTTTTAAGTTGCGGGATTAAGTCCCTTTGAATCCTGAGGGTCCCTGGGGCCCAACTAGCCACCCAGGTACCTACAGTTAGGACCACAGAGCTGAGTTGCAGAGAGGCGTTCCGAGGCCACGTACCTTTTTTCACCTCTCTGCAACGCAACTCTGTTGTGCTTACTGAAGGTACCTGGTGGGCTAGTTGGCCCCCAGGGTCCCTCAGGATTCAAGGGGAATTAAATACCCAACTTAAAACGCACCACAGGGCGTGTTTGCACACATGTCACCTGAGGCCCCGCCCCTCCCTTCACCACTGTGCAAGCGCGCCCCGTAGCGCGTTTTAAGTTGGGGGATTAGGTCACCTTGAATCCTGAGGGTCCCTGGGGCCCAACTAGTCCACCAGGTACTTCCAGTAAGCACCACAGGCCTGTGTTGCAGAGAGGTGGTCCGAGGCCACGCCCCTTTTTACACCGCTCTGCAACGCCGCTCTGTGGCGCTTACTGGAGGTACCTGGTGGGCTAGTTGGACCCCAGGGACCCTCAGGATTCAAGGGACTAATCCCCAACTTAAAACACGCCACAGGGCGTGTTTGCAGACATGTCACCTCAGGCCCCGCCCCCTCCCTTCACCACTGTGCAAACGCGCCCCGTGGCGCATTTTAAGTTGCGGGATTAGGTCACCTTCAATCCTGAGGGTCCCTGGGGCCCAACTAACCCACCAGGTACTTCCAGTAAGCGCCACAGCCCTGCGTTGCATTGAGGTGGTCTGAGGCCACGCCCCTTTTTACACCTCTCTGCAACGCAGCTCTGTGGCGCTTACTGGAGGTAACTGGTGGGATAGTTGGACCCCAGGGACCCTCAGGATTCAAGGGGACTTAATCCCCCAACTTAAAACACGCCACAGGGCCTGTTTGCACACATGTCACCTCAGGCCCCGCCCCCTCCCTTCACCACTGTGCAAACGCGCCCCGTGGTGCGTTTTAAGTCAGGGGATTAACTCCCCTTGAATCCTGAGGGTCCCTGGGGTGCAACTAGCCCACCAGCTACCTCCATTAAGCGCCACAGAGCTGCGTTGCAGAGAGGTGTAAAAAGGGGCGTGGCCTCAGAACACCTCTCTGCAACGCAGCCCCCTGGCGCATACTGGAGATTCCTGGAGGGCTAGTTGGCCCCCAGGGACCCCCAGTATTCAAGGGGAATTCGTTCCCCATCTGTAAACGCACCAGGGGGCGCGTTTGCAGAGTGCTGCAAGGAGGGGGCGTGCCCTCCGGCGCGATGCCGGTCTTTTATTTTTTATTTTTAAGAAGGGGGCTGTGTGGCCCCCTTCTGTTTGTAATTTATTTGCCCTGGGGACCCCATCCCCCAGGGCCTGCCCGCTATTTTTTTTTTTAAATTTGGAAGGCGGCCGCGTGGCCCCTCCCAAGGCCTTAATCGGCCCCGGGGCCCCATCCCCCGGGGCATGGCCTTTATTTATTTTTAATTGTTCTGGAGGGGGCTGCGTACCCCCCTCCTCAGGCCACTTATGGCCCCGGGGACCCCATCCCCCGGGGCCGGTCTTTGTTTTTTTAAAAATTTTGGTGAAAGGGGCCGCGTGGCCCCCCTCCCGGGCTACTTGTTAGCCCCGGGGACCCCATCCCCCGGGGCTGGCCCTCTCCGTTGGGGACCGTGGGGGGGTCCCCAATCCCCCCATGGTCCCGCCGGCTCCCCGCGTCCCTCGGGAGCAGGCATTGCTTTTCCACATGGGGAGCTGCTAAGATGTAGCTCCCCGTGTGGAAAAGCAATTTGCTTGAATTTTGGAAGAGAGAGCAGGTTTCCTGCTCTCTCTTCCAAAATTCAAGCAAGTTTGCTATGACAGGACGGGAGCCGCGAGGCTCCCGCCCTGTCATAGCAAACAGCAGTGTCCCGGGGTGGGCACCCCGGGACACTGCAGGAGCCGGCCCTGGGGGTGGTGGTCCCCAAGGCCATCACAGGCTCCAGGAGGGGGCCGCGCGGCCCCCTCCCAACATGTTCAAAGCCCCGGGGAGGTGGTAGTCCCCGGGGCTTCGGGGGTCTGAAACGGACCCCCAATTTAAAATTCTTAGTGCCTCTGGGAGGTGGCAGTCCCCGGGGCGTGTGGGGGGGCCAGAGCCCCCCCACACAGGTATCTAATTTTTAAAAAAAGAAGCCCCGGGGGGTGGCGGTCCCCGGGGCTGCGGGAGGGCCGAGTGCCCTCCCGCACCATTTCAAAATCAAAGCCCCGGGGGTGGCGGTCCCGGGGCTTGGGGGGCCTTAGAGGCACCCAAATTATCAATAAACCCCCCGCATGCCCCCGGGACTTGGCCCACCCAGGGGACAAATAACAACGAAGGGCGGGAGCCCGCGCTTCGTTTTTTTTTTTTCACGGCGGGATCCGCGCATCCTAAGCGCATCCCGCCGAATTAAAAAAAAATAAAAATGTTTTTTTGGGCCCTGGGGGTTTTTGTGGGACCCGCTGAGCAGGCCTAGGGGGTCAGGGTGTTTCTACCCTGCCCCCTTTTTGCGTTTTGCGCACTTGTTTCTACTGTTTTCTTGTGACTCGGTTCTACCGAGTCACAAGATGGCTGCCAACACTTCCTGGTTTGGAGTGTTGACAGCCAATTAGCATACAGCTCGTGATCGGGAGGGTGCGCGTATCCTCCGCTGCCATAGATATATATGTGTTTTTACTTTTGATTTTCTCAGCAACTACTGAACGGATTTACACCATTTAACAAAAAGGGTTCTTTCTGAACCAAGAACTACCTCTTTGCCAAATTTGGTGTAAATTCCGTTCAGCAGTTCGGGCTGTAGCCGTGTCTAAAGTTTCCTATGGAAAATTGCATGGGGAAAACACATTTTGGGACCCCCCTTTTTTCTCGGCCCCCGCTTGCCGAATCACCCCGAAACTTTCAAGATAGGAGCAGACCGGAGCGGGCCATAAGTTTTGAAAATTTCGCAAAGATTCGTCAACCGGCGCCAAAGGTATTGGAAATAGAATGTTGCGAATTTCCTATGGAAAATAGGTCCTAACTATAACTATCTACTGGCGACCGCCAGTAGATATATATATATATATATATATATATATATATATACACAACTCCAAACAATCCCTTCAGTGCATGTACTACACAAACAGGCACGGACTCCGTTGATGTGCGGTGCAAAGTTAATCCTTTACTAAAAGCGTGCTGCCCATATATATATATATATATATATATATATATATATATATATATATATATACTTATACGTACATACATATAGATTCAGAGCTGCAACGATGTTAAGAGCCTAGGCAATATGATACTTGTTGCATTGGCCACCCTTCCCAATGGCAACACTCCAAAACGGAAGTGCCTGCCTGATATTCCTTATAGCTTTATCCAGATTAGAAACCTCTGGAGATCATCATCTGTGTGATAAATATTTACTCCTAAATTATTAAAGGTGTTTGGCTCCTACCTGAGAGCTGTCAGGTACCTGTTCCATAGGATTTAGGGAATGGGCAAGATGCAACCCAATTAATTTTGATACGCAATACATTGCCAAATTCCATCAATATTGCCCTAATGGAGGTCAAATGAGCCCCAGGATCCCTAAGAAACAAAAGGGCATAACTCATGTACAAGGCCACCAGGTGTCATTCATTCCATATATGTGGATACCCGAAGACTGTCTTTGGGCTCATAGTAGACATGTTAATGGCTCCATGGCCAACACACCAAAAGGGGGGACAGGGGCACCCCTATCTTATACCTCTTTAAATAAGCCATCTGTCTGGGAGAAAATGGCCTGGATAGACCTTAGTTGGTGGCTGCGAATACAGAAGCTGTGTCCATTTCAGTATTTTTCCTGTCACTCCAATTTTTGCCAAAGCCATTAAGAGGCAAAAATAGGGTGTCAAAAGCCTTCTCTTTGTCAAGAGAGGGCACAGCTGGTGGCTCACTCACTTTGCACGAGAGGTCCATAACATGGAAGAGTGCATGTAAGTTAAAGAGTGTGTTTCTGCCAGGTAACCAACCCCATTGGTCATCATTTATCAGTTTCTGCAAGATATGGAACCAATCGATTGACCATAATACTACCAATATCTTCTGTTCAATGTTATGTAATGATAGCGGTCTATGTGACTTGACATCTAGGGGGTCACAACCCTGCTTAGGTAGCACCAGGGCACAAGTACTAAAAAAAGAAGTGGGGGGACTAACCAAGTCAAGCAGTATGAAACTGACATCATGGTGCATGACATCGAATGTGACATCACAGGAAGGAAAATCATGACCAAAGACCTCACAGGAAGTGACATCACAAGAAGTGGCATTCGCGCCTAAGAACTCACACATATGCTTAGTGGTTCTATCATGAGTACATTTCACAGCAAAACAAGATTTAACAAATGAAAGCTGATCAGCTCAGTATTTAAGACTTGAGTTCCCTTTTTGAAGGAATTTCCAGCCCAAATGTGGATGAAGTTTGGTGTCTGTCTAACTTCAGTACACAAGCCACTAAGTGCCACAAGCTGGGCATACTAAACTTGCACCAAGAGCAAAGCACAGACTATGCATTGCATTAAAAATACAAGCAACTACATTTGTGAATATCAAAACTATAAAATGTATTAACCTACTTAACATACCACCATTATATACACTGACAATTGTAGCACACCTTGACCATTTTCACATAAAAATGCAAGTTGCAAACTGCATTTGGTATTCTGAACATGACAAATGATATTCCCTATGAAAGATACAGCTAGAACTGGATATTCTGCACATATATCAATTCAGACATTATGGGCCATGCTATATTTCCAAAGGATGTTTAACCAAAAACAAATGAGTATTCAATGAGACTATTTACATCTTTGAATCCCTAACATGTGGGTAATAACATCAGTTAAAAAACATAACATATATTTGATATCTTTTCTTTCGATGGGTAATAAGATCGACCTTCAAATGCTGAGTATCATCCACATTGCGATGGGCTGTCAGCCATTTGTTAACATGTGACAATAGATTTCAAAGAGGCACAGGAGGGCCCATGAGATCTATGAGCATTAGTGAAGAAAGACTTGCAATATCTACATAGCATTGTATGGGTGACATTATCAAGCTCACAATGCTGAAACATCTTTTGTAATTACATCTGGTAGTGTCCTTCTTGGCCTCAAAACAGGCTGAAGTTGATCTGGAACCTCATTCCCAACATTGTCAATATAATCTCTAAAACCTTCTGATATTAGATTATAATTTACAGAGATTCTCATACATAGGCCTAAATACTAACACAAACTACACATGCTCAAAATTATTCTCTTGTGCATTTGTTTGAGCGGCCTGCTGTGAGGGTGTTTCTGAAATCGTTGGTGTAGCCAGGGTCCCTAAGTACATGACAGCCAGTACTTGCCAAGCATACATAAGTTGCTCCTGCATCCTCTGTGGGCACTACTCCTTCAGCTTTAACCCCACACCTTAAAAATGCCCTAAGAAAAAGTAGTAAAAGGATAGACTGCAGATACCTATGTGTAGAACCTAAACCCATATGAATCATAGCCACGTCACCTCAATCTATCACCATTTTGGAACGTTGATGTAATTAGAACCAGTAGTTGAAGTAGGATGATCTAAAGTTATAAGGTACATTGACTGGAGTGAGACCCTAGTAACTGCAGAAAGCAGTGCTGAAACTTTCAGACAGATTAGCGGCCAAGGCATGGGACACAAAGTGAACTCCATCCTCGCCATGTTTGGAAACCATCCAGCATGCTTGCAAAGATTGCAAGAGTGGATTATGAAGCCAAAGGAAAAAAGTGAATGCGCCAAAAAAACGCCTGATTTAGGCAGAAGACTCATCCTTTTGTAAGCTACACATAAAACAATGTTACCTTTTGTCAGTGTAAATTTCCTTTACTCATGGATTGGCAAAATTAAATCTGCCTCCAGCCCACTCCACCAGGAGTACTATGGAAGATAGCAGAGCATCTCCCAATTTTCAAAGATCTGTCGGAGTTCTGCTCTCTTAGCGTGCTGGAGTACATGTGGCTGCCTGGTGCCAACACAGGCACCCTTGTGTCATGGTGCAAGTGTGCCTGTGTTGTGGTCAAGATAGTTTTTGTGCAGGAAGACATACCTTTCTGTACAAAAACAATGTGTTGTGGCTATTTCCTCTTTGCATGTGTGCTGCACGATGCAGCACACATGCAAAGAGGAAATAACAAGGAGAAATAAAGATATTTCTCCTTGTTGCACCATTCTCAGGTAGGTGCCCCATTTTGGTGCAAACCCATGTTTACAAGTCTATGTAAATATGGGTTTGTGTCAAAGTACAGGGTTAGATGCATGGGAACACCCATGCACCACCCATGTAATGCCTACCTAACACAAGGTAATACAAGTCAGCACTATGTGTGGCCTTGCGTTAGATTATTATTATTTTTTCTGCAAATCTTAGTGATTTTGGGTCTCAATTTAGACATTTAATTTTTTTAAACTGTGCCATAAAGAAATTAGCAACAAGGAGAAAGGTGGAAGCAAATCTGCTCTGGCCTAATTGGTAGCAAATGCTGTATTTTAAAATAAATGTCTTGTTGGGGTAAGGCAGCTGCTACAGAGATCTTTGTGTGCCCAGTAAACCTCAGGGACTAATTATAGAGGTAGGCAAGGCACTGAAATCTCGAGCCAGGCTCAAGCCAGAAGCCTGGCTCTGGCTCAGCTCGAGGTCCTGTTGGAACCTCGAGCCCATAACGAGCCGAGCTTCCATGTGGCTTCTGTCTGCATACCTCCCTGTTTCCTGGATGTGCCCTTATGGACAAAGCTGTTAACGTTGTTACTGATGAGCCAGTTTCAAGTCTCAGCGTCACTCTTGTGATTCTGGGCAAATCACTTAATCTACTGGTGCCTACAAACAATGAACAGTGACCTTTTGTAATGCAACTGATGGGTCAGGTCTAGTTTGTGCTATATCAAAACTGCAGAAAAATGCACATACAGGTAAAAACAAAGCCTTAACATAAGGTATGACAAAAAGATACTATTTACTGGCTGATTTGTACACAGTGAAAAACCTGGATAAATCACGGCTTCCTCTGCTTATACAGTGGGATCTTAGGCAAACATTTTGTTTCACCAAAATTCTTTGTCTTCATTATCGCATACTTTTTAAATTTTGAACAGACTTTATCATATTTTACATTATGTTTGCTGTATGATTTACATAGGAAACATTTTCAATACTTGGCTCGTGCACGGGCTTTCAGATTCGAGCCAGACTTTTGGCTTGGCTCTGGCTCAACTCTCCCTATAATTTGTTGAAAATAATGATAATGATAAGATAACTGCGTGTGGAAATCCAAATCACCACACAGCACACAATATGTTCAGCGCTGCATTTATTCGTGTTCATATGTAGCAGCACCAGGAGACAAATGTCCCCTCAGTTTGAAGTATAACATTCTCTGTCAGAACTTAGGGCAGATGTACGACCATTTTGTGAGTTGCAAATCGGTCGCAAATCGATTTGCGCATGCAAAATTGGTCATGCGTGATGTACAACAGGCAATAGCATATCAGAAATTTGCGATGCAACCGATTACCGACTCGCAAAAATCTGCGGGTGGACTTTGTGTGTCCCAAATAGCGAGTCACAATTTGTGAGTCGCTAGCCTTCATGTATGAACGTGTCGCAATTTGCAAGTGCACGCAAAATGGCCCATTTGCACATGCAATTTACCATTAATCCAAAACAGGTAGTAACAGGGCCCAACCTATAAAAACAGGCCCAGAATGCATCAGACATCTTTCAACAATGGCTGCCCTGTACGTGATAGGGAGGAGGATGCAGATTGTGGCTGCTCAGCGGAGGAGGCGGAGTCAGGCTAACCTTGTTTGAGAAGACAGAGGAAGAGATATATGAGAAGTACAGTCTGAGTAGCAATGTGATTCTAGAGCTAATAGCCACCTAGAAGCCACAACTAGAAAGCAATGCTATACCCACCCATGTCCAGGTGTTGTGCTCCCTCTACCTATTGGCCAGTGGTACTTACCAAGATGTCATTGCAGTGGCCAGAGGGGTGTCTCAGAGTGCGCGTTTGCGTTTCTTTTGCAATTTCTTAGACGCCATGCTCCACCACATACACCAACACATCTACCTGTCCAGGGATGATGTGGAACAACAAAATACAAAAATGCACTTTTCCCGGATAGCAAGATTTCCACAGGTCATCGGGTGTATAGATGGGACCCATGTGCCCAAATGTCCCCAATCTCGCCTAGAATACATATACCAGAACCGAAAAAACACATTCTCTCAACATTCAAGTTGTCTGCAATGCATACAACATCATCACGGACATTGTGGCCCAATATCCAGGGAGCACCCATGACTCCTACATCTTTAGGCATAGTGGCATATACCACCGACTAGAAAGAGGGGAATTTGATGAAGGATGCCTACTCGGTACTGATATGTCATGTCCACAGTAAAATGTATTGGCATACTCATTACTCTCTGCATGTTGTCTCACCTTTATATGTGTCTCACCAGGTGACAGTGCATATGCCCAGCAACCATGGATCCTCACACCATACCTGTCTCCCAACAACCCACATGAAAGACGTTCCAACACGGCGCATAGGCGCACCAGGTCTGTGATTGAGCGTACAATTGGCCTGCTCAAATTACTCTTCCGGTACCTTCACAATAGTGGCAGGGCCGTGCAGTATGCACCTGAGACTGCTTTTTAAATTGTGGCAACCTATGCCATACTCCACAACATTGCCTGCAGGAGTGGCTTACCCATAGAGGTGTCTGATTCAGACTTGGAGGATGATGACCCTGCCCACCTGCCCAAGAGCAAATTGGGGGATGCACAGCAGTAGAGGGGAGAAGGTGCAGAGACAAATAGCCAGACATTATTTTGCAAGGTATGCAAAAACCTTGGTGGACATCCCATCCATCATCATCAGCCTAACATAACAAAATAATACATGTCCTGTGGTTACTCCACCACCAATAAAATAATAATTGGGGCAACTGTATGGTACATTGCTAGTCCAAAGTTATTTCTTCCCTCTATGTCCAGCAGGAGGGGATCTGCCGGTGGAATGACAGGCTGGCATCTGCTGCTCCTACGTTGAATTTGTGTGTCTGCAGCAGAGACACTACTGCGGCTAGACACCTCACTGTCTGCTGCCCCTCGTGCTCCTCCAATGGCAAACATGGCAGTCAGTATTGCCTCAACATCTGCTGTAATTTGTTGCGCCCTCACGCAACGTCACCACTGTAGTGGCCCATCTCAATATGTAGCCCCAGGGTGCGCTTTGTGTGTTGGAGGGTTGCCTGCACCAGCCTCCCGATTGCCCTGGTCATTGCTTCCATCCTATGTGCTGGGCCACGCTCCATGCGCCTTTGCTGCCTTCTCTCCTCTGACAGCTCGGTACACAGCTGACCAATACCCCTGTAAGGGCATCAAAGTTCTCCTCAAGGCATGCCTGGTTATCAACCATCTGTTGGGTGATGTTATGAAAGCCCTGGCTCAGCTTATTGTAGAGCAGCCTTATTTGTTTTTGCTGCAGGTACTGAACCTTCAGCATGGCCTGTTCAAGACCACCAAACACCACCTGATTGCCTGATCCAGCCTGGGAGAGAGTCCAAGTCTTGATTGCTGTGTTGGACACAGCAGCCGGACCCTGGTGGCAGGACTACGTCGGATTGTGGCTGGCAGGTGGGATGCTGGGGCATGTATCGCTGGAGCCTGTGGTGAACTGGATGTAGCACTGTCCTGGACATGGAAACAACTTGGCTGTCTCCCTCTAGCCCCATCCTGCCCTTCCTCCATCTGGCCCTGCTCCTCCCAGAGATGCATCTGGCAGAAAAGGAGATGAATAAAAATAATGTGTGAAACACTCTCTCAGTGGTGGTACTATGTTGTTCAGCTTATGTCAGACCTTAACTACACTGTTTATGTCACTGACTACATTTCCCATAATGCACCAGCCGTGAATTTTGAGTCATGTAAATGGAGCATATAGGTGTATCTGGGTGAGGGTGTGTGGCATGCATGTGGAGAACAGGGCTTTGGCTGAAATGCTGATATGGTACACCTTTCACACTTACCAAGGGGTGGTGGGGGTTGAGATGTGTCGAGGGTCCCACAGTCAACCACTGCCTCGCTCGCCAGTGTACTCTCCACCGTTGCTTCTGTAATTGATGCTTCGGTGACATTGGAGGGACCGCCTTCTGTTCCCAGGACGTCACACAGCTGTTCTGTTACCCTCTCCTTGGCCTGGGAGCGCAGGTCATACCACCTTTTCTTTATTTCATCAATGGACCTGTTGGCCACACCCAGGGCATTGATGCGCAGCTGGATCTCCCTCCAGATTTTTCGTTTCTCAGACTCAGGGACAGTTTGTGAAGCACACCCAAAAAGCTGCTAATGGTTGTTGCAGCATTCTTCAATGAGGATGTCCAATTCCCTCTCTGAAAATGTAAGCTGGCACCAACGTTCCCTTGCCGCCTTCTCACTCTGCTTGCTGGCCATTTTGGTTGTAGGTTTGGAGCCTGCCTGTAGTGTAGGTCTGTGCTGCTGCACCTTACCATGTGCTCAGACTCCTGATCAAGATCCTCCATGGACACCACTTCCTGTTTTGGGGCCTTTCTGCTGTCCTAGGAAGTGTTTCTGCTGTTTTTTAAACCGCAGTCGTTATTTGCAACCGCAAATCACATTTTCCTGCCGTGCTCGCTATTATAGACCACTTACCGACTCGTAATTAGCCTCCTCGTTAATTGCAATGCGAGTCATTTGCGACTTGGAATTGTGGACCCAGTTTTCTACGTACATTAGAATTAGCGGCTGGCAATTTGAGAGTTGCAATTTTACACAAATTGCAAGTCACTAATTCTAGCAGTTGTACATCTGGCCTTTAGAATGTTATACTTTCATACATCACACACTGCACTGCACGAGGCAGGCAATCTGCAGAGTATAAGAGTATAACATGAACACAGATCACCACAACATCTTCCCCAGTTAATCATTACATAAATAAAGTTTGAATACACCAAATAAACTATTCAAAAAATGGAAAACATTTCAAACAAAGATATAAGAAATAAGATAATTACACAGTTTTGTATAAATGAGAAAACACAACACTTGATTACAAAATACAGCAATCAAAAATTCATGTGTTCCCAATCGAAATAATGCATTTGTCATGAAAATAAACACAACCAACAAAACAGATTTAATCCCAAAGCCTCGCTGGTTTCCTGATTTTCCTTTCTATTCTGGTTTGATTTTGAGCATTTTTCATAACCTCATCATGAAATGGTACACTATCTAAATCTTTATCAGATAGACTTTCCTCTGAAATTTTCCTGGAATCTTTGCTATTAACTTTCACTACTCTGGAAAGATTCCACCATTCATGCCCTCTCTCTCTGATAGTGCTACCACTAACTGCTTCCACTTTTGCAGGTTCTCTGAATATAGATTGTCCTTTCGGTACACGAGAAGGTTCTTTAATGTGAACCCACTGTCCAATTTGAATTTTGTCATCATTAATACCAACACCATGCTTGCCATCAAACCATTGCTTCATTTTACTTTGTGCCACTTCAACATTGGGACTAATGGCCAGATGTAGGTGGCCAAATAGCGAGCGCTAACGCTGAAATTCGCCGAATTTCAGCGTTTGCGATCGCTATTTGGCAGCGAGCAATGTAGGTAAGTTGAAACCTACTAGCAAAATGAGGAATCGCAAAATTGCGATTCCTTATTTTGCTCTTGCATTTAAGGAATCGCAAATTGCGATTCCTTAAATGCAATGTAAGTAGCACAAAAGAAAGTGCACTTTAGCCTTAAGGAATCGCTAATTACCACCAACTTCAAGTTGGTGGTAATTAGCGATTTCCTTTAAAAAAGCACTTTTTTGCTTTTTTTTAAGTGCCATGTGGCACACATTCATGCCCTTAGGGCATGTATGTGCGCCACATGTGCACACATGCACATTTCAGGGGTGCAACAGGGTGTCCTTTTGGAACCCTGGCACCCTTGAAATTGCGCTCGCAATTTGCGAGTGCCTCTTGGTGACTCGCAAATTGCGGGAGCAATTCCTATTCATTCCTATGGGCCTCTTGGCCCATAGGAATGAATGGGAAGGTATTCCTTAATTGCGAATCACAATTTGCGATTCACAATTAAGGAATATTAAGGAATGGCTAAAAATATTGCGATTCCTACCTACATGGCATTTTGCGATTCCTTAATAGCGATTCCCTAAAAATCGCTATTAAGGAATCGCAAACATGCATTTACCTACATCTGGCCCATATTTCCTTATCTAGAGCTCTCTCATGAATTGAGTAAGATTGACACTCATTTAACCATGCTGGGCACATTTCACACGCAGGCAAACGACCTCTCATTATCTCAAATGGTGTCTTTCCTGTAATCACATTTTGACTAGTTCACTGAGAAAACAACATGCTATCCACAGCCATTCACACCTCGATTCTGTTCTTAACTGCCCATTGGATGCACTCAAATAAAGTACGATTCATTTTCTCAACCAAGTCATTGGCTTGCGGGTGATATAATGTGATTCTTTTGTGTATTATTCCAGTTTTTGTCAGGAAATCTTCAATCTCTTTTGAGACAAATTGTACTCCGATATCGGACACCAATTATTTCAGCAATCCTTCTTGCACAAAGTGTTTGTTGAAGAATGAAATTACATTGTTTGTGTTTGGTTCCTGAACAAACTCGACTTCCCACCACCTACTGTAATAATGAACCACAACCAACACATATCTGAGCCTGCGTGATAATGAATTGAAAGGCCCAATAAAATCCACGGGCAAATTCACAGGATGAAGTGGTGGTGTAACAATTTTTAATGACTTGTCACTCGTCGAGCAAATAATACACTCTCTAACTGTTTGAACAATGTCATTGTCCATACTGGGCCATCAATACACTGAACATATTTTCCTTTTGGTGACAGTCTGCCACAAATGGCCATCGTGTCCAGCCTGTATGATCTTGGCTCTTAATGAAATGGGAGGTATAAATGTGTCTCCCCTCAAGATTATGTTCTCTTTCTCTAATGTCAACTCATCCGCAATTTTATAATACGGTTGCAAATTTTATGGTAAAGATCTTTCTTTTGGCCACCCCTCAATAGCATGCTTACAAACCATTTTCACAACTTCATCCTTCTCCAAACAATCCATTCATTCATTTTGATCAAATGTGCCTTTCATGCATACATCAACAGCAGCTATAAGATGCTCTTCATCTTCTTTTGTGCAACACCTTTCAGTCGTAATAGGCGACCTCAACAGACAGTCGGCCCTAATATTTTTGCCACCTGGGATGTGTTGAATATCAAAATTGTACTGTCAAAGTTTCGCACTCAATCTGGCTATTCTGGGTGTAAGATTCCTGATCAAATCCCCACCCAAAATACCAACCAATGGTTTGTGATCAGTCGAAAGCACAGATTTTCTCCACCAAACAAAACTCTTGAACCTCTCAACTGCCCAACAAGCCAGTAATGTTTTTCCTATCACCGAAAACATTTTTTCATGATCTTTTAAAGCACTGGAAGCAAATTCTACTGTTCTCTCCACCTAGTGGACTACTTGAGACAACGTTGCCCCTAGGCTATTGTTACTTGCGTCAACAGTGATCAAACACTGACTTGAAGGATCATATGGTGCCAATACTTTTGCAGACCCAATCTTTTCTTTCAACCAGACAAACTCTGCCTGCCATTTCTCATCCCAGTTGAAAACCTTGCTTTTTAAAAGTAATTCTCTGTCTGATTGGCAACATTTTTAATGAATTTGGCATAAAATTCTCAAACTTCCAAAAAAGATTAAACTTGTTCTTTATTGCCAGGTAAGAAAGCATTAGCAATAGCATCCACTAAACCTTGATGTTGTTCTACCCCATACTGTGAAATTATATGACTTAAATATTCAATTCTTGGTTTAGCAAATTCACACTTCTTTAAGTTGGCAACAATACCCGCCTGTTCCAACCTTTCTAATGCCATTCACATTGTTTCATTGTGCTCCTGTATGTCTCTAGCCACTACAAGTATATCATCTTGGAATGTGACCAGTCCTCTGATCCCTTTTAACACAGATTCCATGATGTGTTGGAACAGTGAAGCAGTGGACGCCAACCCGAATGGCATCCTCTTGAAATGGAATGTGCCTACTGGAGAAATGAAAGCAGTGAGATGTCTGCAAGATTATTCTAACTCCACTTGGTGGTAGGCGGATGCCAAATCGATCTTACTAAAAATACTTGCCGTGCAAAATTTGTCAATGTATCATCAATCTGTGGTAACGGATGAGAGTCTACCCAGATTGCTCTGTTCAAACTACCAAGGTCAATGCAAACTCTCAAGTCCCCTGTTTTTTTCCTGGAGATGACTAATGGAGATAGCTATAACGACGATTCTATGGTTTCAATGACCCCCTTTGATACACATTTTTTCAAGAATGTTTGCCAAATCTTCCCTGATACTAAAGTGGGCATTTCTCAACTTGTGTTTGATTGGTAAAGAATACTCCTAAACTTTTATTTTGCGCTGAAATCCCTTGATCCTTCCTAATCTCTCTTCAAAAACTTTTGGAAGTTTAGCGATCCATATGTTGTTTATGTCAGTATTATTCTCTCTTACTAAAGAAACTTGGACTTCCTTTCTGGGCCTTAAAGTCACACCAAGTAATTCTTGGTGATACCAACACAATGTGTTGAGTCCTTTCTTTGTGACATAGACTTTGTCACAAATAACCATCTCCATAAACTATAATGTGCTCTCAAAGTACCCTATCAACTCAATCCTTTTCACATCATAAGACACAGGACATCTGTCCAGCACCATTAATTCTTTGTCTAACTATGTATTCTTGAACAATGCCCCAGTAATGGTAGTCATCCTGAAACCTGAGTCAACTAATAGTTTCAAAACTTTACCATCCACACAAATGTCTGTGTACGGATCTCTGCATTCAGAATCTTCTTTGCTCTCTTATTACTAATACTAAATCCTTAGTTTTTTCCAATAACTCAAACTTATCATCACTGGCGTCACACTCAATAAAGTATTCAGCCTGTTTTATTTTCATTGGAATACTTTGGCAACATGGCAATTTTTCCGCAACTTTTGGACGCAGCATTCTTTGCAGGACATGCACACCTCATGGGAGAATGTTGAGGAAACCCACACCTGAAACAAATGTTTTTCTGTTTGAAAAACTGATTTTTAGCTCCTTTTATGAATTCTTGCCTTGTTTTAAAAATGTTGACCTAGTGTTGGTTTGACTACCCACACTATTGTCAGAACCCACATACACCCCAACACTCTCTTTTTTTGCTAATTTTCTTGGTGTCTTTTGAGAGACCTTTATACTTTTTACAATATCGATTGTTTCCGTTAATGATGGGTTTTTGAACATAATCAATTTTTCTTGTACCTTTTTTGTCCCAACATGTGACCACTATCTGGTCTCTAATCAACTGGCTTGTGAAATCCTCAAAATAACAATCTGCAGCTCAAATGCATAATGCTGCTACGTACAAGTCTATCGACTCCTCCTGGTACTGCTCTTGTGTAAAAAATGTATGTCTGTTGACAAGCAGACTTGGTTGTACATCAAATTGTTCCCTCTAATTTTTTTATTGCTTTCTGATATTCATCTAGTTCTTCCTCTTCATCTGATCTTTCATGTACCGGGGGTAGGTTTTAGTTGATTATTTGACCCTCAATGCCTAAATTATATTATGCTCTAAAATGAATCTTTTTCTCTCTGGGGAATACCTATTTCCTTATATGGCACCCAAATACTTTGTAAATGCCCGGAGCCAGGTGTTTCACTTGATTGGTGGTTCACCTGGGGTTTGCAGAGAAGGTGGAGGCACATTTACTGACTGCTTATTTGTGAAATGTAAAATACAAATCCTCACCGGACTAAATAATAAAATATATTTGTTCTCTATACATTGTAGTTATTGGATGCAAATGGCTATATGAACTTATCACTGTTGCCCATGAAATACCAAGTGTTCATATCGCTGTGAAATTCTAAATGTGAAATGCTGAAATTATTATAGATTGAAAGATTAACCCTGTGAAACTATAAACCAAAATAGTTCACTTGAACTATGCGTGTCACTGATTGGGTTTCACTGACCATTGCCCATTTTCCTCAAAACGTGTCTGAAAGCATAAGTTACTTCAAAAGTATAATGAGGATATCGCAATCTTGCAATGTCTTGTATATTAAAACATCAAATCTGTTGAAAACAGTGTGCGTGTCACTGGTTTGCGAGCAAATGCCAGTAACATGCCGTGAATTATGTGTAAAAAATATGCGCATGAAAATTAAAGGCATTTATTTATTTATAAAGTTTTATATAGTGCAAACATGACCCAATAGGGTATCAGAGCGCTTTACAAAAAGCCATGAACAAATGAGAAAGGAGACAAGTAAGGCCAAACAACAACAAGGTTCTGACAGATACAGGCAGTCACTTCAGAGCTGGCGGAGAAGGGCCATTATAACATACAACCCAAAGGTCTATATACAACAGCATAATTTAGCAATAAACCATGGGTGTTGAATACAACAAAATGTTCAGGATTGATACAGGATGTAGAAGCACCAAGCAGGGAGAGGCACCCGTACAGAGCCATGCTGACAAGACAATAGACAATGGGTAATTTCTACTAAAGAAAAGTATTCATCAGTAAACCTTTCAGTTCTTTTTGAAGGACACTGTTGAGGGAGTCAATCTTTTTCCAGGAGGCAAAGAAGGTGCGATTATACATTTTCTTCCTTTGAATTGTTTTAGGGTGCAGCAGCAGGGTGCTGGAGCTCCTAGAGAATCGTCAACTGCCAGAAAGTTCCAGTTTTTGAGCCAGGTATAGGGGGGGATTGAAGTGAAGGGCTTTTTGGGTCATGCAGGCAATTTTTAGTTGTATCCTGGCTCATATGGGAGCCAACTTAGGAATTTCAAATCCAGAGAGATGTGGCTGCTTTTTTTGGATCCTGTGAAGAGCCTTGCAGCCGAGTTCAGAGAAACTCTAAGGGTTGCACTGCCATACTCCAACCTTGAAATGACTAAGGCTTTAACAGTGGACTTGAAGTCATCGGGGGGAGGAAGGGTTTTATTTTTCTTAGGATGCTCAGTTAGAAGTTCGCTCCGGTGGAATTTGAGTTGATATATTCCTGCATATTCAAGTTCTTATCTAGTATTATTCCAAGAGATCTCGTAGAGTCAATGATGTGTGGCATGCAGTTGAGAGCCGTTAGATGTTTCATATATTCTTCAATAATGGGAGATCTCTTGGGTGGGGAGACTAGGAGGAATTCTGTTTGGAAGGAGTTAAGTTTGAGATGGTTGGAGGTTAGTCAGTTTTGAGTTTTGTGTAGGGTTGTGTTGAGTGACTTGGTATCGTTAGGGGAAGAGAGTTTCAGTTACAATTGGGTGTCGTCAGCATACATGTGATAGTGGATGTTAGATGCTTTGAAGATTTCAGTTAGAGGCTCCATGAACAAGTTGAAGAGTGTGGGTGAGAGAGAGGACCCCTGAAGGACCCCTAGTGTGAATGGAGTGGAATTAGAAAGGGACTGCTTGACTTTTATTCTTTATGTTCTGTTGTGGAGAAACAAGGCAAACCATTTTAACACTGAACCAGATAGTCCCATCCTGAGGTCCAGTATGACCAGGAGATTGTCATGTTTGACAGTATCAAAAACTGACAAGAGGTCGAGGAGGATTAGAAGGCAGAATTCGTTCCATTCAAGCATTGTAAGCACGTCATTGACTTTGTGAGTGAGGGCCGTTTCGGTGCTGTGACCTTCACGGAAGCCAGATTGGAATTGATCAAGTAGCTGGTTTTCATCTACTTAAGGCAATCTGGTATCTCAACTTGTAGTAGGGAGGCATTTACTATCTTGGCCCAGATTGGGACTAAGGTCCTCTTCATCTCGTTAAAGAAATTTGAGGGAAGGGGATCACTGAAATGACTTGAGGGTTTCAGTGTTGAAAGAATGTTGAGTATGGAGATTTCGTCGAAGGTTATGAATTGACTCTAGTAGGCACTGTTTTTGGGCGTGTGGTCTACTGCAAGAGGAGGCTGCTGGGTAAGGGGGAAGGGGGGGAGGAGGAGGAGTTGAAAGAGGGTAAGACTGTTAGTTGGTTCATTGCTGTCCGTAGATCAGTTTCAATCTTATTCGTCTTTTCAAGGAAGAAGGAGCAAAGTCCTCACAATTTGGCTGTTGACTAGAAACCATTGATGATAGAAGGCGAAGATTATTGTATTGGAGTTTAAGTAATTCAAGCAGTTTTTTTGGGTGAATTCTGGCTATGTCAAGTTGGCTTCTGAAGAAGATCGCTTTCGCATTTCTGATGCTTTTATTGTACATATTCCTTCTCGATCTCAAAATATTAAGGTGTTCAAGGGATGGAGAGTTTCTCCAAAATCGTTCAGCTAATCTCAGATTGTGTCTGTCTGTACTTAAACTACCATTGAACCATGGTTTGGAGTCTTTGTTAGACACTCTTTTTAGTTGTAAGGGGGCAATTGCATCTAGAATGTTCAACATGGAATTGTTGTAGAGCTCAGTGAGGTCCTGGACATCAGACATGACAATAGGAGGAGGCAAGGTCTTATTGCTTTAGGATATCATTTTATTCAGGTTTGCATTTTGTAAGGATCTTTTCCAATGTATGGGTTTCTTTGGTTGGGATCTTTTTTTGGACCACGGTTCTTTGATGTGGAAGGTAATGTAATGGTGATCCATCCAGTCACAAGGGACAATCAATTCCAGATGAGTGGAATTGGGATTAGAGATGATTAGGTCCAGGATCAAACCCAAAATGTGCGTGGGGCTGTTACAGATTTGAATCAGGTTGAGGTCAACTAGGAAGGTTTTGAGGCTATTCGCAGCCGGATCATTCAGGTCATGCCAGTGTAGATTTAAGTCTCTGAGGAAGATCTGGGGACAATGTTGTCCCAAGTTGGATGAGATGGTTTCCATAATTTGTTCTACAAAAGAGAGGTTGCCTCCTGGTGAATGGTAAAAGATATGCAGGTTGCATAAAGGTCTGTGGTTGCTTGTGATGTCTAAGCAAAGATATTCACAGGAGTGCTGCAGTGGGTGACTGTTTCGCTATAAGATTATTGTGGTAAATACAGACAATTCCTCCACCAATGCTCTTAGCTCTGTCTCGTCTAATAATGTTGTGGCTAGGAGGGGCTAGGATATCCAGGACAGGACCCTAGGAATCATTTAGCCACGTCTCCGTAAGTATTAGAAGGTCAAGTTCCTGAAATAGGATGAGGTCAGCGATGTCCGTAGCATGTTTCACAGCTGATCTACAGTTGAGAAGCATGCATTTCACGTGTGCATTGGAGTCAGTGGAAGTAGTCTGTGTGATGTGAATTTGCTTAAGGTTGGAAGTATTTATCGCATTAGAGTTGTGTCTGGGTACTCTATGAGGGTTCCGTTGAAATGTTTGTATAAGGCCCTGTGTGTCTGGCTTGCCTATGTATTTGGAATTGTATGCTAGGAGGAGGGAGTGAATGTCACTGTCTGTTTAATAATTCTTAAATCTAAGGTGACTAGAGGCGGCATTCGGGTAGGGTGGGGTTTTCCAACTCCAGAAGATACATGCCCAGTTAGGATAAATCCTCTTAGCTGTAGGGGGAGATGGCAGCTTAGAGTGGTAGGGCCCGATTCACAGAAGTAATCTGAGACAAAATCCTAAACTTACTACTTTTGGTATTCACAGAAGGCATTTAGTAGTAGTAAAGTTAGGATTTTGTCTTAAGTCTGTCTTAAGTCTGTCTTAAGTCTGTCTTAAGTCTGTCCTAAGTTTGTCTTAAGTTTGTCTTAAGTCTGTCTTAAGTCTGTCTTAAGTCTGTCTTAAGTCAAACTTAAGACAATATCCTAACTTTACTACTACTAAATGCCTTCTGTGAATACCAAAAGTAGTAAGTTTAGGATTTTGTCTCAGATTAGTTCTGTGAATCGGCCCGGTAGTTAGGAACTAGTGCTTGAGTAAGCCTGATCATCCCTGATGACCTGTTAGACGACAAGTTGTTTGCCAACTCTGAGGTGATGGTTATGAGCTTTTGTAAGTCAGCCTTTAGTTGTTGAAGGCCTCGAAGAACCTCATCAAATCTGGATGCGGGACAGGAGTTGTGATAAGAAGCTGTGGAATGGATCTGGGGGCAAGAAGGTGACAGGCCGGTCATGATAGAAGAGCGAGGGTACTGCTGGCCTGAAAGGACCAGAGAAGGAAAGGTTGAGTTGGAGGGGTGGTTAAGGTTGCGCAGCTGGGAAGTCAAGAACTGAACCTGGGGAGGCACTGGGGACAGAATAGTACTGATGTTATTGGGGATTGGGGGTTCAGTCTTCAAGGTAGTCAATGTGTGATCCAGATGAAGTGTCATAGGCAATTTAGTTTCGTGTAAGCCTGTACTTTTGAAGGATATGGGTAGGCTCAGAGTGGTTGAGAAAGATCCATTGCTATGTATGTCTGTAAGCCCTGCTTTCGAGGAATTAAAAAGGTGCTGTCTGGATTGTCAGGTCATGGTGGGAGAATCAGACACCCCCGGAAGTAGTGACGCATTGGGAATATGTGTGCTTAAGTGGGTGGCGATATGTAAGGAGACTGCTTGGGTATCCTGTGGAATGGGTGAAGAGATAGAACGCCAATTTGATTTATTGGGGTCATTATTAGTAAAGGAATTCTTGATGATGGAGAAAATGCCATCAAAAACCCCTAGGCTACGGTCTGAGGCTTGTATGAGGATAATCCCATTGTTATATATGGAGATGATATCAGCCGCTCTGTATGTGAGTGAAGGGGCTACTGAGAGTCTTAGGCCATGTGGGAATTTTTTAGAGGAAGTGATCCGGAGAAGTGAGTAGAGTGCTTTCCTCCATTGAGCTCTTCTTTTGGTGTAGATCAGATCGCTTATTGCAGTTCCTTTTTTAAACAGAAGTATGGGTCGGAGATTAGGGTTTCTGAATATGATTTAAGAAGTCTGTGTTTGAGGGATTTGGATGCATTTTTTGATAGGCGAGGCGGGTATTTAATTATGAAACCATTGTGGCCCACCGGCTCAAGCTTGGTATCCAGTACTCTCTGTGAGCAAGTATCCATGTTTGAGTATGACGCTGCAGGGGCGGAGGTTAAGATGGCTCGTGGGGGTGGAGGAGGAGAGTACGTGGGGATAAGATGTCCGCCTCTAGTCTGAGATTATCTTAATGGGTGAGAAATCTCCTCTTATGTTGGTTTGGACCACAGTGAGGCATTAAAGATCTTAATATTAACAGAGCCGAACTTAGGTGTGGAGAGGATGTGTCTTTGTCCAGCGAGGGTACAATGTCCAAGTGAAGACCTCATTCAATATCAGCAGGGAGGGCAGAAAGACGGGGCAATTTTAAAAGCGTACTTATCTGATAGTGCATATGACAACAGTGCCCTTGTTAAAAGGACAGTATCAAATTTCTCATTGCCTCAAAGTGTGTGCAAAACTGCAAATGGAGTAGAAAAAGTTAGTGACCTTAGCCGTTACAAGATGGTCGCCACGTTTGCACAATAGAAGAAGAGGGGTGTGATGCAATCCTTCTTTATTTTCCAGTGAAGTAGAATGTTCACCATTTTGAGGAGGGGCCCATGTGTAGTGAAGTGGTAATTGAGACCTCAAAATGGAAGGTGGGGACTAGACTCCTTCAAAGACTGTGCAGGGTGAATCTCATCAACAAGCAGTCACAGAGCACGTCTCACAACCAGGCATTCAGACCTTGGGAAGCAGACCCCCATCGCACCAAATAACACCACAGGCTCACCTGGTATTGAATCCGCCAAGACAAGGTAGTTCACCCCTTGATGCCTCTCCCAGGAAATGAACTATCCCGCGAATGGCTGATGGTTGAAATGACCAAAGGTAGTGTTCGTATCACTGATTTTCCAGCAGATGGTAGTAACACTTTAGCAAATTAGTCATAAACATCGTGTGTGTCACCGATTTGCTGGCAGCTTATCAAAACACGCTAATTTTCCCAAAATGCGCAAGCCAATAACAGACAATCAGTTACTATGATTGTGTGTGTCACTGATTGGCAGATCACTGACAATGACAAGCTGCAGATTGACAACATTGTAAAGTTTTCCAGTCCAAGATGGTGTCTATGTTGCATGAAGACCGTCGTGACGAGACGCACAGACAAAGTCAGTTTCGCCACCCTGCGGCATAAGAATGCCTAACGAACCGAAAAGAATGCACTAGTCACCGTGTGTGGAGTCCGTGGCTCATGGAAACCTGCTTGTGGAGTCCACAGCTTGTGGAGGCCTTGATAACGGTGAGAGCACGGTCCTGACAACACTACGCGCACAGGCAGTATCGCGCATCTAAACAACAGTCACTATTCTCAATGGCAGTCACTATTATCCCAAATCTTAAGCCTCTCTGAGTTCGCCTTGAACATCACTCTCATACCTGTTATGTGCATATGTGCAAGGGATGGGCTTGACATTATGGGTTTTAAAACCTTTCGTCATCTCTGTAGTCATCTGGGGATGCTTCTGCAAAAAAGAAACTCCTCACCGCCAGTTTGTGGAAGTCCAAATCACCATGCAGCACACAATATGTTCAGCGCTGTATTTATCCGTGCTCATCTGGAGCAGCACCAGGAGACAACTGTCCCCTCAGTTTGAAGTATAACATTCTCTGTCAGAACTTAAAATGTTATGCTTTCATACATCACACACTGCACTCATGAGGCATGCAATCTGCAGAGTACAAGATTATAACATGAGCACAGATCACCTACAGTGGTGGTTAATGCATTTGTTGGAGAGTTCTATGTTTTGTCTAGTCACAGTTTTGAATCAAAGTAGTATTGATGGTTAATGTGTCTCCTGCGAAGATTATTATGTACATGCAGATAAAAGATTTTTATTTTATGTAGGCAGGTAAGTGGGTTACTTCTTTTGACTCAGAGATCCTTTCGTTACTTGCATTTCATAAATTACAATCCTTCTAGTATAGCGCAGGGGCTATGAAAGACGATATGTGACTCTTGCACCTCGAAACCGTCATTGTCTCATGTAACATCCTGTACATTGATTTACACTGCTGTATGATTTATTGTCAATGTATAATGTTTGTGTGTGATGTAAAGCCCTCTGACACCCTATAATGGAATGGGTAGCGCTAAAAAAGAAAGTGGAAAGAAAAGTGGTAGTTAAATTATTTGTTTAAATATTTGTACAGACGGACACATCTAACATTCTTACAGTACATGCATGTCTCTTATGTACAGAGATGGAGCAAAGTGAAAAGCTTGCCCCCAAATCCAAGTTTCTCTTAAGTACTTGTGAGGCAATGAAGTGATAACAAGCTGTGTGCCTTTTATTCCCCTCCATTGCATTGGAATTTAGGTGTGAGGCTCCAAATAGCTGCCAGCCAGGATCAAATTGGAACACAAGGAGGCCTGATGGCCCTTTAACTTTGGCCTTTATTTTGGGCCCAGCCAGCTTCCAAGCTGGAATCTAAGATGCAAAGCATCCTCCACCTGCACGTTGCTACTCTGAACGGAAAGTAGACAATGTGCAAGCCCTGCTGAATATATCCCGGGTCGAAAAATTACACCGGAACAAGTTCAGCGTAATTCACTGGGACCCAACTTCTTGGCAGGCGAGATGGTGTCCACTCTGTGAAAATAGTGGGTGCACGCTGTCTACCCGCATGTGTCCCCGACTTTTGCTCTAGGTAGCTATTGTGATCTCCCTTGACGACTCCAGTAACAATCATCTATTAAAGTACTCCACATACAGCTTAGCAGCAGCTGTCATTTTGTGTGTGGTAGAAAATAAAGGGGGTAACACATCTGTCTTGTGCATTTTCCCCCTGGCCAGTTGGTCAATCACATTCTTAAACTTACGTACATCTAAAGGTGAGTTCATGCTAGTGTTTGTTATGGGGTAACTTCGGTATGGGAATCCTATCTAAGAATTCTTCCGTTTGTGAGACTTCTGTGACAAAAATAATATTTTCTGAACACAGGTAAAGAATGATGGGAAAGGGCTATATTGGATCCCGAGGAGACTTCAAACAAAAAAGTGTCTCACCCTCTGGCACTGTAGTTTAATTTTGAAGAACAGGTTTTTGGGGTCAAGAGGTTTCAATAGAAAATAATTCAAATATTTTTAAATTAATTTTATCTTTACTAATAAGTCTTATTAGGGAGCCTTATCTAAAAGAACGGTATGCCTCAATATAGTGTGTTCATTGAATTTGAGCTACAAAAGAGCATTATAACTTGTAGCAGTCCAGAACCAGTTCTACAGCTTGTAGTGAGACTTATTAGTGAAAATGAAATTGAATATGTGTTGGCTCTGAAGAGAATTAATTGTAATTGATTTTGTAGATGCAAAAGAAGCGGTGACCAAAAAGATTTGGATACCTATTCTTTTAATTTTGAATAAAGTACATCGACTTTTAAACCTGGAGAATAATTTTAAATCTTTTCGATTGAAATCTCATGATCTCAACAACCTGTCCTTCATTATGGACAGTTCAGTTGTGATCCCCCAAGCTTCTGGTGTAGTCAAAGGAGGCACCCAGATTGATTCCCTGATGTCAATCAATCAATCAATCAGTATTATGTAGAGTGCAGCACTGTCACCGCTAGGGGTATCTGGGCACTGAGTATGCCATGTCTCCGTCGAAGAGCCAGATCTTGAGTTTCTTTTTGAAGGCTGCCAGGGAGGGTGCTGGCCGGAGGGGGAGGGGCAGGTTTTTCCAGGTCTGAATGGCGATGTAGGAGAAGGAGCAACCACTGCTACGGCTGAGATGGATGCTGGAGGTCAGGGTGAGGATGAGTGAGGAGGAACTTAGGTGTCTGGAGCGTTGATGTAAGTTCAGTCGATGGTTGATGTAGGAAGGTCCTTGATCATGGAGGGCTTTGTAGGCATGTGTGAGGATCTTGAACTGGCATCTCTTCTGGATGGGGAGCCAGTGGAGGTCTCGGAGGTGGGGGGTGATATGCAACCATTTGGGAAGGTCCAGAATGAGTCTGGCTGCAGTGTTCTGTATTGTCTGGAGTCTTCTGAGGAGCTGGGTGGGGATACTGCCATAGAGAGCGTTGCTGTAGTTGAGGCGGCTGGTGACAAGGGCCTGAGTGACGGTCTTTCTTGTATTGATAGGGATCCAGCTGAAGATTCTGCAGACCATGCGAAGAATGTGGAAGCAGGAAGAGGTGAATGTGTTGACTCGTTTTTTCATGGTCAGTTGGCTGTCAAGGATGATCCCAAGGTTGCGTGCATGGTCTGTTGGTGTAGGAGTTGGTGCTAGGGTGCGGAGGTGAAGGGAGGAAGCCATAAACTCTGTGTGCGTCCTGTAAGGAAGGAGGTGATCTACTTGTGGGCGTCGAGCTGTATGCCAGTGTTGTTGAGTCTGTCGATGAGAGTGTTGTGGGAGTCTGTGTCGAATGCAGCCGAGAGGTTGAGGAGGATAAGGGCCACAGTTTCTCCGCAGTCGAGTTCTGATGTCGTCTGTGACCGCAATCAGCGCGGTCTCAGTGTCTGTACTTGTTATTATATCCAGTGGCCATGACATGTGACTTACAATTCCAGGTGATAAAATGGATGATTACAGACCTTTCAAGCCTTTCTGAAGAAGCAATGACAGTCATCAAAGAATCTTGGGCCCTATTCACTCTATCAGGAAGTAGTTTTTTTTTGTAACAATTTTTATTGACGTGCATATGTATAAAATGTGCATACATCCAGGGAGAAAGTATATCAATATGTCTCAATTCTCTACATAATCAGCTGTCTTGCCCATAGCTTGGGCTCCCTTGTAAATAACACAAGTACTTTTTGCTTTTAGACAAACAGTACAACAACAAGCAAAGAAAAAACCCTACCAACTCCACTCCCTCCCACTGTCCCGGAGCCACACATCTCCGCTGTGAAACAATAGTTCCGCTTCATGTAGGCATAAATAGAAACAGTTTACCCCCAGGAACTCCCCACACAGCCATCAGAGATGGCCATGCCTATGACTGACTTACACCCAGAGAATTATCAAGGACAAGGGAAACCCATAGATACTCAGGGACCAGGAGTCTAAGTATTTTTAAAGGAACAAAGGTCCCTTGAGTGAAAAAATGAAAAACTGATTGCTACATAGAGATACAAGGAAGTCTATGTCCGATATCTCAGTGGTAGAATTTTTGCATTTATTATATCACAATAAAATAAAAGAACAATAGAGTGGGGAAAAAACAAGAAGCAAGGAGCACAACAAGAAACACAGTGGTAAAGTTACAAACTGAAAGCACCTATGCTCATATGTACAAATTAATAATTGCTGCTGGCTATCGTCTCCACGCTCCGTCTGAATTGGCCCCGGTTACTGTCCTGTTGATTGACCAGCAGTACCTCCATATTCTTTGTATTGGCACTAAAGCCATTCATGACGGCCTGATATATCCTTAAGCAGATTCAGAATCACAGATAGGAGTGCCATTGTACATATTCCTTGTACCTCTGTGTGATTTTTTGCGCTGACTGGCCGCGCTTCAGGACCAGGAAATTGGTCATTACTAGGAAATGGGTTACATATGTAAAAAACCCGTATTTGTATCGCAGTCATAATTCTCTATGTCCTGATTATGATCCTAAGATCAGGTTAAGGGATCGAAATGTCGTCGACTAAGAGTACTTTGACTCAAATTGATTGTAATTCTTCATTTGTACATATGAGCATAGGTGCTTACAGTTTGTGACTTTACCACTGGTTTTCTTGTTGTGTCACATGAAAAATGCACGAGTTTGATAGTTGTTATGTCTTCTTTCTTGTTTTTTCTCCACTATATTGTTCTTTAATTTTATTGTGATTTAATACATGCAAAAATTCTACCACTGAGATATTGGACAAAGACTTCATTGTCTTACTATGTAGCAATCAGTTTTTAGGTCGAGCCTGGGCAGCGCATGTGCTGCTCTGCGAAGCATGCTGTAGGGACTTGAAGCTCCGCCCACTCTCCGCCCATATTTTTCATTGGCTTGTGTCATTGTCCACTGTAAACTGTGGCTGTTCTTTGGTCAAAAGGCTTAGTAGTCTCTCCTTAGTACTGCCTTATCTCATTTTGTAACCTCCTATGGCGACACACCTGTTACATGTGTTGTTACTCGGTAGGCTTTAATTACAGCCTCCGAGCACTATTTCTTTCAATGGT
Organism: Calotriton arnoldi; assembly: GCA_963921515.1. Taxonomy (NCBI): domain Eukaryota; kingdom Metazoa; phylum Chordata; class Amphibia; order Caudata; family Salamandridae; genus Calotriton; species Calotriton arnoldi. Next base: position 502,219 of record CAWUFW010008681.1, on the reverse strand, counting down.
TTTCACCTGTCAGCTGTTGCAGGCAAGACTTGCTCTCTCCAAACACTCTATTATTATTTCTTTTTAATAGCACGGCACACCACAGTGGCGGCTGCACCTTTGTTTTAGTTGCGGTGCCGAACGCAGCTGCATTTTTTTCCCTTTCTATTCACTGTTTTTTGTTTTGTTTAGAAGTGCCCCATGCCGCGCTTTCATGTTAATAGAGGCCACGCCCCTTTCTTCATACGAGCCGTGTCTAAAGAAAGGTCCGTGGCAGCTTTCAAAGTGAAACCACGGCATGGGGCACTTTTACAAAAAAAAGCATTTGTTTGTCAAGTTGACAAACAAATGCTTTTTTTTGTAAAAGCGCCCCATACCGTGCTTTTACTTTAATGGCGGCCGCAGATCTTTCTTTAGACGCGGCTCATCTAAAGAAAGGGGCATGGCCTCTATTAACGTGAAAGCGTGGCATGGGCCCTTTTACAAACAAAGTATTTGCCATGCAATAGGTCTCGCATTTGTGAGAGTTTGAGCTATTGTGATTTACAATGCCAATAGCTCAAACTCTCGTAAATGCGAGACCTATTGCATTGTAAATGCTTGTTCATTTTGCACTGGAGAGACCTATGCCCAGAGAAACCACACACATCCAACCGCAAGTGTTGTATGCAGCACAGGCACTTCTGAGTGGGCTGGTATCGCCTTTAATCAGGATCTAAGTAAGCCTGTTTTTATGAGTTAGTTGTTGACTGGAAAGACAGCTTCAGCGAATACATGCATCACCAGCAGAAGTGGTGAATATTATGATTGGCCGTTTAGGGGAAGGCAAAGCCTAAAGCTCCATTAGTGCTTAAAGATTAGCAATCTCGGCTGGTCCTGAACTGTTTTTTGAGAACTGGTCAGTACAGTCTTTAGAACCCCTAGGCCTAATAGAATCAAGGCCCTTTCTAAGTCCAAGTATGTACAATTTTGTGATGTCTGCTGGTCAATAATATATTAGTGAGATTGCCTTTCTTTGAAACAGGAATCTCTTATGCTGACTATGCAATAGTGTCTTATTGCTTTTCATAAAGCTTCTAATGTGAGGACACATAGTATATCAAATAGGTTGTTGACCCCTGAAGTGGTGGTGCTTTCTTGTCAAGACATACTAAAACCAATTCAACTTTTATTTCTTACATTTGTTTTACTTTAAATGTCATACATTGCTTGAAGTTTTGTGAAGAAAAGACTAGTGCTTTTCAACCTCATACAGCCCTGCAAAGTATGCTTTCTTTCCACTTTTATTTTTCAGCGCTTAATTGCGAAAAACAAAGCAATGATCCCAAACATTTTTCTTTGAGCCCACCTCCAGTTCTGCCTACTGTCTGTGTTGATAATTTGCAAGGTTGCCTAATCTTAATTTCACATTATGCCTTTTTCTTCCGCCGCCCTACACTTCCGTAAAACACAAGGTTTTCTTATCTTTGACTTCCTCCTTCTTTCTCTATTTTCTTCCCTTCTCTTTTTTGCATACTTGCCAAGTTTCTGTGGCATGACCAGAAAGAGGTAGGAGTTTTCATGTTTTCAGCACAATAATTATATTAATTGGAAATGGCATCATATGAGCTTTGGCCTGATGATGGCACCACAAGAAAACATATTTAAGAACAGTTCCCAGCTTTCAGAAACCTGCTAATAATCCTCTTAACTATTCCTGGATCTAACACACTCTCATCTCTCATCACCTTCTATCTGCAGCTTCCCCTAAAGCAGTTGGAAGACTGAGAAAAATCTGTTTGCTGTGGTTTTGCGCAAAAAGTAGTAGCCTACCTTAAAGATCAATAAAGTTGGCAACTATAATGATGCAATTGTTTAAAGGTTTACGTAGTGATTTCCATTTACAAATGTAGTACCAGAACTTTGATAGCGAAAGAGTCAGACAACAGAGGTACAGGCAGACTATAAACTTCCTTCAAATAAACAGTGCAACATATTGGAGACTTAATCGGTAGAACATGCCATCAGCAGCAACTCAGTTCTACAAACTGAGTGAAAGGACACTATGGTGACAATCTCAGTGCAGATACATAATTAGATGAATACTTAGAAAACAAGCATTGGCAAAGCCAATAGATCTAGGTTTAATGTGCTAAAGCCTATAAAGACAATTATGCATATATATTCATTTGTACATGCGTTAGCAATGAAGAGCTGACAAAGGGAGAGACCGGGAGATGCAAAATAGCCTCTCATGCTTTGCAATACATGCAGTCTATTGAAGGTGGAAGTATATACACAAATAGCCAATAGTTTTGTGTGAGAGAGTTATACTCCTCTGGACTGAGCCAAGATGTGTTTGACAAAGTCTCTATCCAATTGCTGAAAGGGGCTGGTTAAAACAAACCAATGGTTGAAATCAACGGGTGTAATGCCCACTATACTTAAATTAGAAACAATAGGTCTGTTTAGACAGTTGCACTGTCACACTAAGACCTAAAAACGGATATTTGTCAGGCATGGTGAAGAAAAAGTAAGAAATAGGGCAGGTTTTTAAAACACGAGAAACAAACCAGTACAGAAAGTGCATGCAGACCTCACTGAGAGCTAACAGCCATGCGCGAGAAAAGCCCATATAACAAGTTCTCCTCTTTCTCTTCTCATGATGTGAAAAAGCATCAGATTGATGTGCAGCTACTGTGCCATTAAAAAGTCATATTCAGCACAGGAACTACTGAATGCTTCCTTAGTGCACTTTGACTTGATGTTGACTTAAATGTATCAGCATGCGCGAAGAAATGACAGCCTCATCTCATTAACAAAAAAGACATGCATTGTATATAAAAAGAGGAAATATTTGTGAAAATGCATCATGCCCACTAGTCTACCATAAGCCAAAAACATGTGACCTACTTGTAGCCTTCTCTCCTCATTTTCCTCCTGTGCACTCATGTTCCTCTTCCTCTAAGCATAAGAGGAGCACCTTACCAGCATTCATCTAAAGAGGAAGTAATATCAACACATTTCACAGCAATCGACCTATATAAAAAAGTTATATCACTGCATTACGCAGGTGCATCTCAGCTGGAAGGGAAACCCTGGTTTCCAGTCAAAGCAATCTTTAAAAAGAATAAGCCATCCAGTATCATTTTCTATAGGAAGTGACATCACTGCATTTCCCAGCAGCCATCGCAACATGAAGTGACATTTTCAGCCAAAACCATGTTTAAAAAGAAGAAACCAGACGAGTGTAGCCAATTGTTAGAATCCATCTCTGCAGAAAATGACATCAACTCAGTGTAAATTTTGAGGCCTAGGCCTGTCCTTTGACTGTCAGGTCCAGAGCTTGGTTCTGAGATCAGCAGAGGTGCACCAAACATGTCCTCTAGCTGACATGGGATTACTATCCATGTCCTGGGTTGTCGACAGTAAGCTGTGCAGACTTTTTTCTTTGATTCAGGAGAAGTGTGATACCTACTGGCTGCACTCATATGAAGTTTCACTTGTATGAGACACTCAGATCCTGGAACTAACATCATCCAGTGTGTAGCAGTACTCGCATGGATGCAAGTGTAAGATTTCTAAGTTTAGTGGGATCCATTTTGGATTGCCCCTGGTTTTACATGGCAAAAGATGGAGGTTGTGTGTTGCCTGTATTCCTGTGCTATACAATGAAGTGAGTGAGGATGGAAATAGGCCTCACTTTAAAAACAAGCATTGGCATAGCCAATAGGTCTCGCTTTTGGGACCTTATAAGTATTTAGTTATGCAGCACAATATCCTTGGATCAACCGTTGCATAGCTAAACACTTATAAGGTCCCAAAGGAGAGACCTATTGGCTATGCCAATGCTTGTTAACCACTGCTACCAACAGGGATTTGTGGGTAAACGTACAGTACTTCCCAGAAAAGTTAACGAAAGATTTAATTTTCTTCAGGCAGAATGTCAGCACTCAAAAACACTGGTTTCATACACAGTAATTAATCAGAGACGTCAGCGGTGCTATTAACACATGTTTATAAACAAAAACCTCCAGAAAGTCTAGAGGGCACTGAAAACCCTTGAAATAGCGTATATGAGCAGTCAAGTGTAGCTGTAGGTACTTTGAGAAAACAAGTCAATGAACACACTCAGCTGACAAGAGGTGGGATAATGTTGTGTAACACTACAAACTAAATTAACAATCGTTATAAAGCACATTTTCTTTTAGACTGGTTGTTCAAATTAAATAGTGAATTGCACAGTAACTTTGCACATGAAATAATTATCAGAAAATCAAATCGGTTGTTACGGAGCTCAACAGGGTGCCTCCATACTGGTTTCATGTATCAGTTTAAGAAATACGATCTTTCTTAACGAGGGCTCGGACATGAGCACAAAAGACTGCAAATCTTGTCAAGAGCCCTAAATTGGACGCATATTTCACAGGAGATCAGCATTTTAGTCTGAATAGGCTTTAGGTTGAACAATAAATCGATGCGCGCTTCTCTCCATCCAAAAACAGGAAATGTTCCCTTACAAGTAACAGTATACCACATATGCTTGAAATGCATTAATAAAAGACACCAGACTGATTCGGTAAAGTTACTAAGCATGTGCACCATTTTTGTTTGTATAAAGTTCAACAAGAAACACGTCTACATAACTACTCATAATAATAATTGTGATGATGGCTGACAAACATCGCTCCAGGTTTCCTCGTGTGCATGCAAGCTGCAACACCATCCCCCAGCCAAAGTTTAAAGTAACCATCGCAAAGCTAGAATGCATCACACACAGCGTTTCCTGCGGGAGCGAGCAGGGGGCACCATCTGTTTGCAAGATAATTACAAACAGATGTCGCCAAAGCTCGCTCCCGCAAGGGAAACGCCAAACGTGCACGCGTTGCAATACAAAGCAATGCAAAACGTGCACGTTTTTGACCAAAAAGCTGATTGATTCCAAAAGGTTCCCTCCTAATCAGCGCATGCGCGCTGCGTAGGCGAGACCTAATGATATGGTGTCCTTTTAGCAGATGATTACTTATTTGTCCTTCCGGAGCACTGCAGTTTGGGTTAATGGTGAGGGAGTGGGTGGTCAGTCAGCAGATTATTTTGTTAGAACAATGAAAGATTTTATGCAGAGCCTGCGCCTCTTCTCTTTTCCTGAGCTACTTTTAGAAGTCTGATGACAGTCACATGCAGAGGTTTCGCTTGTCATTGTGCACTCCTTCCCGGAGCAAGCATCATCACTATATGCTGTGAAGTTATCCCCTTTTACAGAGACTGTGTCTGTGCTGAAGAAAGAACATGAAAAGATAACTTCTCAAAACTGGTTTCTGGAGATAGACAGTGCGATCAACATCCCCTGTCTGGAAACATGAATAAAAGTGGGACCGAAATGACCCCACATAAGTCCAGTACTAAGTTCTTCAAAACCAAGGAAGGGAGTGCTCCACAGAGAACTTGGAGAACTGTAGAGATCCTGGGCTAGTGTCTGTCATACAGCCAGTCTCCCAGAGGTGGGAGGACATCACTTGAAATCTGCGCATCTTCCTGAAAAAGCAGTGGGTCTGCCTGCTTGACCTGTCAAGGGGTAGAGGCATGTCTGGCCCCAGAGAAGCCGACTTTCTAGAAAAGGAGAAACTCCGCTGCAGATCCTTGCAGAGTGGTGGCCCAGAAGAATGGTCTGTTTGTGGGAGAGTAATCAGAGTTAACCTGAGTCTGCCTGAAGGTTGCTCAGCCTCTCCAAGTATATCTATGTTCAAGCAACGTGAGCTGAACCAGCTCACTGACCCCTGCATCATGCCTGCTCCACCAACTGACAGAGGAGGATTAGGGACTTGTGCTGACTTCAACATTTCAACACTGAGACTGGGGACTTGCACTATGAACCAGAGGGCAGAAGCCAATATCTGGAAGTGCTGAGCCCTCCCTTATTGGAGCTCGTTTCCCCAGAGACAGTGTCCTATATCAAGCCTTGCACAAAGATAAGGAGGCGGTCCACTTGGCTGAATCACAGCATCGACAAGCATGTCTGCTCATCTGTGCAGCTGTGGCTTATATGCTCACGCTAAAGCCTAACAAGCACCTGACATCTCAGGTAAAACAATTGCCTGAACTGAACATTGACTGGTCTCTTCCAGCCACTTTGCGCAAAACATGTGATCTTGTATGGTTTTGTTAAGCTCTAAAATCCTGGCTGTGTTCAGGATACATTCTTGGAGGTTCACATTTTGTTTCACTTATTACCCCCAGCTTCATTGCTCCTGTATAGGTATTAGTGCTCTTTAAAAACCCCTAACATAACATCATCTTTAACCCTTTCTTCATTGAAAAATTGCAGCACACATGACAACACCAAGCCTGCTTCTACTTGTACACCAACTCCTCCAGGCTGCCTTCTGCAGTGTTAAACTCTATCACTTTCAGACCTCACCCCAACTCCTGCAAATCTACCTCCTATGAGGATGGTATTTTAACTTGATCCTTATTCAACATCTTCAATGCCTTTCTCACTCAAAGCATCTTCTCATAAATTCTTAAGGCAGGTCAGATCCTCTCTCGTAAAGAATCCCACATTAGACTTTGATGACCTCAACAATCAGTCCTTCAACTCTCATACCCTTCATTGGCAAGATCGTCAAGAAAGCAGTATATGAAGAACTTCAAGGACATATCACCATTTCCTGCATGACTACCAATTGGCTTCAAATCAGATCACAACATGGATACAGCTACCTTACAAATTGCTGCTGATGCCCTCCTGATCATAAATAACCTTCTGCTAATACTGAAACTATGTGCCACCTTCAACATTATCGACTATCCTCTCATTATTTGCACTCTGAAGTTTCAAATGGGATTCGCTGGTGGCATCCTCTACTGGTTCTCCTTCTACCTCTACAACCTACACCAGTTCATTCTTGTCGGTATCTCCAGATCCTACAAGCTCTTTATGACCTGCATAGTCTCCCAAGGATTTCTCTTTATCTTCTTCCTCTTCAGTCTCTACGTGGCATCTTTTACAACTTTACTCATCAATAACACCATTAAAATCAATTTACATGCCAACTACACACAATTCTATTTGGAAGTCTCCTCCACTCTACACATCCAACACCTCAAGCACTGCTTGCATTTCATTCAGACCAAAAAGATTCGCAACTAACAAACTTTACTCAACGACAAACAAACTTCTCATATTTGCTAGCAAACAACTAGTCCAAACATGATGCACCAACATGAACCTGGGTGGGTACAAAGCTCAACTTTCCATCAACATCAAGTCACTCAAATTCACCCATGACAGCAGCCTCATCCTCCAGGAACACATCACCAAAAAAGCCAAAGCAGTTTGGCACCAACGCTCTAAACCAAAGAAGGTAAAACCTTTCCTCTCAAAAAATGAGTTCAGAGTTGGTGTTCAAACCCTCATAATCTTGCGTCTGGATGCTGGAAAGACCCTACTTCATAGCCTCACAGACTCCATACTAGCCTCCTTTTAGGGCATCTCACATTACAAAACAAACCTCATGAAGGGCCATAAGAAATGTGGACACATCACTGACCCAGATGGAAAAACTCTGGTTACACTTGCCACCCCTCATCACCTTCAAAGCCAGCTATATCATCTACAGAGCCATCTTGACTGGCACTGTACCTATCTTGCTGGCATTCTCCCCATCCCTGGTGGCTTGAGGCACACCAACATCCTGGACACCATTAGGTAGGAGATTCAGAGCTTCAAGAAAAGAAAAGTAGAAGGCAACAGGCCTTCTCCTTTTATGCATCTAGGATCAGGAAAAACATTCCCGTATCCATCAGTATGGTCTTAACCTTCTTCAATAGAGAAAAGAGCTGAAGACATTCATTTTAGGGAACACTACATCATGAGATAGTAAATAGTTTACTTTCCTTCCTAGAACCCAACAATACCATCTAAATTCATTCTTCAATTGTATCTCTGACTGGGCCTGTACAGCACTGTACTGCTTTTAGGCTAGGTTTACACAATCCAAATGCAAAATAAGTACTGGTTATGTGACTCATGGGGAAGGCAGGTATCACATATCTCCACTTTGCACAGTGCACAGTGACTTATGAACTGTCATCAAATAGCTGAATGAAAACTGCATGGGATAAGTTAGAAAGACACCCCAGTCTTTCATATCTGCACTAGATATACATTCTTATTAGTAAAGTCAATCCCAACTACTGTGGTATCTTTTAAATGCTATGTTTGTGCTTCTCCAGACCAAACACTCTTAAAATATACAGCCTACTAATATGGATGAAATGTGATTCCTACACCTTGTAATCCTCATTATCTTTTGTAATATTTCCTATAAACTAATTTACACATGTATGATTAATTTTCTCTATAATGTGTTTGTGGTGTAAAGTGCTCTGACATCCTACACTGCTATGAGTAGCACCCTAAAATAAATGAAATGCATGTAGGAGAAGGGCTATGCGGAAATGAGGGGCACTATTGGAGGGTTGTAGTGAGTGAATCCACGGAGAAGGAGGTCATTGGGGTAGCAAAAAAAGATTGTCACACCAGGACGCCACCAGTGCTAAAACCAGGCCTGATTTTACTTATTCGGTTGCCAGAGCCAGCAGCAGGATGGCTGCCTGTGCTTGAACTTTCAGGGGCACACAAATGACATTGTAAGGCAGTTAAAATGTTTTAAATTACTAGATAATTTACGGTATTTGTCTCTGACAATAGCACATATGGGAGGAGAGCAGCCATGATATTGCAATATCAGCACTCTCCCCTGCCATGATTTACTTTAGGTTTTAGAATTCAGCTATGGGTTTGAGAGCAGTATGGGATGCCCAAGGTTCTATTTATCGACTGACTAATTTTAGGCCCGGCTTGAAAGTGGACCTGGAGCCTGACCTTATGTGATCAACACAAGAGCCTTCAGAGTAGTACTGAGAAAGGATATTAGGATCCACCCATATATCGGGTTTCCTTGATTAAAGAAGACCCTTTTTGAGTGCTTCCACTAAAAAGACTTCTTATATTGCACTTTTTTAGTTTGTGGCACAGCTTAAACTCGATACAGCAGGACTGAGTTGCTTATGGTGTCACGCCAATGATCATTGCTATAGGCCTGATCTGTTTAGTGTATTAGTATGGGATGTTATGATAAAGAAACTAAACCTCACATATTTAGTGTGAAAAGCATATGTCACTAGTAGTAGTAATTTTCAGTGTGTTAATCACATTGATTATAGTAAGTATAATAAATTTATATCAGGTTAAAAGAGAAAATAAGAAACATACTATCTTTTTGCTATAATTTGGAATAGTAAAACTAATCAAAGCCTTTATTTTTCATCATAGCATAAACCAGATCTAAAAAGCTAATTAATATACTGATAAAAACATGCAATTGTGTGGTAAAACAGTAGTCAATTGCCTCCTTAATTGTTCTGGTATTCTCTCTTTTTAAAAAATGTCCATAAATATGTTTTCCTTAATGTTACCAATTTTGGACAAATGCCCTAAAGTTTCTCATTTATAACTGCATAAATAGTATTTAGTCTTGCCTTTAAATCTGGTATTCTATTATCTCTCAATATATATATATATATATATATCTCTCAAACCAATGCCTCCTCCCAAGTGAAGAAAAGGCACGACACAACTCCGGGATCTTTCGAAAGGCTTTATTGATGTTATCTTGCGTGGTGCTGTCAGTCCATGAAACGCATTGGCATACGCGTTTCAGCCTTCATTGGCCTTCGTCAGAGCCGGATCTCACGGGCTCCACGCTCCTTCAGGGGGTCAGACAGGGTACAGGTGATGTGGATTCCGTCCCTGGTTAAATGATGTTACGCCTCTCCTCCAATTAAAGATGTACTGTCCTCACGCACTCATTCTCCTGAGCAGATGCATGCTGGTAGTTGCAGTCCAGTTGGGGGTCTATACCGTGATAGAAACACTGCAAACATCAAGTGATGTCCCAATTGAATGGACATGGGCCACACGCCAGCTCAGGTGCCCTGAAGAGTGTTGGTAAGCCTTTCGTAGATCCCTTTCTCAGGCAATACGTATTGCCTCCTCTCTCCGCTTGCAGCAGATAAAACCAAATGGCGATAGATACTGCTGGGGGGGCTCCGTGTATTGCAGACTATGCAAAACTCCCAAAAAATGCTGGTCTCACACGGTGCTCCTGACCGAGAGGGTGTGTCGTAAGTCAGCGACCCGCTTGCTGACAAAACACCAAACCAACGCCTGCTCCCAAGTGAAGAAAAGGCACAACACAACTCCGGGATCTTTCTAAAGGCTTTATTGATGTTATCTTGCGTGGTGCTGGCAGTCCATGAAACACATTGGCATACGCGTTTCAGCCTTCATTGGTCTTCGTCAGTGCCGGATTTCACGGGCTCCACACTCCTTCAGGGGGCCAGACAGGGTACAGGTGATGTGGATTCCATCCCTGGTTAAATGATGTTACGCCTCTCCTCCAATTAAAGGTGTACTGTCCTCACGCACTCATTCTCCTGAGCAGATGCATGCTGGTAGTTGCAGTCCAGTTGGGGGTCTATACCGTGATAGAAACACTCCAAACATCAAGTAATGTCCCAATTGAATGGACATGGGCCACACGCCAGCTCAGGTACCCTGAACAGTGTTGGTAAGCCTTTCGTAGATCCCTTTCTCAGGCAATACCTATTGCCTCCTCTCTCCCCTTGCAGCAGATAAAACCAAATGGCGATAGATACTGCTGGGGGGGCCGTGTATTGCAGACTATGCAAACCTCCAAAAAAATGCTGGTCTCACACGGTGCTCCTGAACGAGAGGGTGTGTCGTAAGTCAGCGACCCGCTTGCTGACAAAACACCAAACCAATGCCTGCTCCCAATTGAAGAAAAGGCACGACACAACTCTGGGATCTTTCGAAAGGCTTTATTGATGTTATCTTGCGTGGTGCTGGCAGTCCATGAAATGCATTGGCATACGCGTTTCAGCCTTCATTGGCCTTCGTCAGTGCCGGATTTCACGGGCTCCAGGCTCCTTCAGGGGGTCAGACAGGGTACAGGTGATGTGGATTCCATCCCTGGTTAAATGATGTTACGCCTCTCCTCCAATTAAAGGTGTACTGTCCTCACTATATACATATATGTATAAATTCACTGAAAAACCATAGGTTTCAGGGACGTTATAGTTAGTCGGACATTTCACTCGTACAAAATCAGAGAAATTTGGCCGTTATAGTTAGTTGAGCTAACTATAACTCGCGCCCCCGCAATGCACTGCTGATGAAGTCACATATTACATCACTCATGACATGGTCAGTGACATCACTGATGACATCATCCAGAGACTGGGTAATTTTTTAAAGTTTAAGAATTTTATATATAGATACGCAAAGGTGTTTAGAAGAATGAGTGGGTGTATGTGTGTCTGAATGGATGATTTAGTGGGTGTGTGACTGACTGTATAAGTGAGTGATTGAACATGTCTTAGTGAATGCATGAGTGAGTGACTAATCTGTGTGAATGTCTGTATCAGTCTGTCAGTTGGTATGTAAGTGGCTGCATGGGTTGGTGAGTAGCTACATGAGTGTCTATATGGGTTAATGATTGGTTGTCTGAGTACCTGTATGGATGCCTGAGTGTCTGTGTGGGTGGGTGGAGGTGTCTAACTCCCTGCATGGATGTGTGAGTGGGTGAGTCAGTGGGTGTATAGGTTCATGAGTGCATCTGCAAGGGTTTGTATGGGTGAGTGAGTGTGCGTTTGGCTGTGCTGGTTTATGGATGTCTCAGTAGTATATGTGTGAGTAACTACATATGTGAAAGGCAGTATATGTGAGTGTTGGAGTATATAACTGACTATATGTGAGAGTGAATGATTGTGAGAGTGGCTGTATGGATGAGTGTGTGCTTGTGTCAGTGATTGTATAAGAGAGTAAGTATGTGTTAGTATCTGTATGAATAAGTGAGGTGGTGTGTGTATAACTGTATAGCTGAGTAAATGGCATTGTGATTGACTCTTTGGGTGACTGACTAGGTGTGTGAGTAACTATGGGTAAGTGGCGGTATGTAAGTGTCTGTATGGGTGTATGAGTGCATATATCAGTGACTGTATTGATGAGTGACTGTGTGTATGAGTGACTGTATGGGTGAGTGAGTGGATGTGTGTGTAGACCTAGTACTAACTGGTATTGGTGTGTCTATGGTTTCGAGAATGGTAGTCTGTATTTTAGAGCGGGTGTATGAAAGGCTATATTAGGATGTGAGGAGATGCATCAGATATTACGTGGATGATGTCATCAGTGATGTCATTTGAGATGTCATCAGTAATGTCATGAGTGATGTAATATGTGACGTCATCAGCAGTGCATTGTGGGGGCACGAGTTATAATTAGCTCAACTAACTTTAATGGCCACATTTCTCTGGTTTTGTACGAGTGAAATGTCCAACTAACTATAACGTCCCTAAAACCTATGGTTTTTTCAGTGAATTTCTAACGTTTTTTAAATGCTAATTTCAAACTATAACATCCCTGAAACCTTCTGTTTTTTTCAGTGAATATATATATATATATATATATATATATATATATATATATATATATATATATATACATACACATACATAAAGGTTGATTTCCTAGTGGGCCCAACCATGACCTCATGCCAACTTGGTCCATTAAAGTCTTACCAATTAATCTTGCCTGGCTTAAAAGGATCCATAACTATATGTACACTATTTTGTGAGTATTTGTCTGGAATTGAAGATTTGAAGGGTCTCTTCAACTAACCTCTGTGTTTTTTGTTTTTTGTAATCATTTTTATTGTACAAAGAAGCAATATTTTAACATGCATGACGTGCAGTGCAGGCATGTACACGAACAATACAGTAGGACTGCTGTAAGATTTTCAGGTCTTTGAGTTGCATCGTACCAAATTAAACCCCACAAATCCTCTGTAGTCCTGCCATGGGCCCATACCTTTTTGAACTTAGGCGTGCAACCTCAACCCACATGCACAAATGGTTCAACCCCTTCACACCAGTCCATATCTGGAGACAGCTCCCCCTGTTCTTAGCCTGATTGTGGTAACATTGGGTATTAGCACTGTGAGAAACGGCCTAGCAGGAAATGCGTACATTCAAATCCAAAGGTGTAAACAGATGTCCATAAGGGTTCCTTGGCTCAGCTTTTATAGATAGGTTAGAACAGCAGCAAAGGCCTCAAAAAAAGAATGAATGGTTGTATGTGTAACGGTACAACCAAAAAAACCATCAGAAATAAAGTACGTTCAATGTTTCGTTAAAACAGAAAATCAGATAGAAAACTGAAATAAAGGAGAAAGAGGTTTAAAAATAGCAAGGGTGAGGAACAAGTAGACTGCCACATGGAGAGGCTCCAGAGGACGGGCTAATGGACCTGGGGGTATGTCTGTAACGAGAGTTCCCATAATCAAGTCTGGGCAGGACAAATACTCTGCCTGTTGTCTTGATGCCAAATTAAAATCAGAAATCGTTTGACATTTTGCAGTAGTTTGGTAAGGAGCATGTTTCTCAGGCTTTTAACATGAATAGGGAGAGAGTTGCTAAAAGCATTGAAGAAAGAAAGCCTAGACTGAATTGGGATGTTAAAAGAGGCAGACAAGAAGGCTAGAAGATCATTTTTGGGAGGTTTTGTTTAAGAATGTGTTGACATCCAAGAAATAAATATTTATTCAGTTTACAATAAACGTTGACTTTGATTCTGACACTATCAAGTACAATCCATATCTTCAGCATAGTGGTGGTAGGAAAGGTCAGATGAACAAAGCAATTGACCAAATATTTACATGTTGGTTTTGGGCAGAAAAGCAGTGGACAAGGTGAGGAATAAAGTCCTTGAACTTCACTTAGTGAGATGATTTTTTAAGTTGGAACAGAACTATTTCAACACTTGTCCCTTCATTCCCTTGCAAAGCCTGCAGATCTTAAGAATGTCCTGATCAACGGTAGGCAGCAGGCAAGTCAAACCATTTCAGCATGGAGGATCACCCCCTCTCTAGGATGTAAAGGTCATTAGCTTTTTTCATGATAGGCTTCCCCTACCAATTTTCAGGCATTGGAATTCACCCGTTTAGAGGGTGTGGAGGAGAAATCCACTTAGTTCCTCCATTTGTCAAAAATGTGGTAACTTAGGGCAAGATGTACGACCATGACAATTTGAGACTCGCAAAATTGCGCTCGATTTTGAGTCGCAATTTGCGAGTCGCAAAATGCCATGTACAAACAGTACGTTTAACACTGTTTCCGATTCCCAATGGGGTCGCAAATTGCGAGGCTCATGAATATTAATGCGATACAAAAGGGGATGATGGACGGAACGTTTGAGCCAATCAAACACTCACCCCCAGTCAACTGATCTGGGTTTAATCCATCATCATTCTTTAGCTCACTCCACCACCCCAGTTCAGACATGGCCATATGCAAATCAGTCTGACCCTGTGCCTCATGGGAACAGTCCAGCCCGAACTGCCAAGCCATGTCTTCCCTGGACCGGAAACAAGCATCCTAGGACCGGTTTCTGGCATTCCAGCCGTCATCAGCCAGGCTTGCTTGAATCCAGTGGCAAAGTGAGCAAGGGACCCACGTCTGGGCATACCCCCGCCAACTTAGGGCGAACAAAGCGATACAAAAGGGGATGATGGACGGAACGTTTGAGCCAATCAAACACTCACCCCCAGTCAACTGATCTGGGTTTAATCCATCATCATTCTTTAGCTCACTCACCACCCCAGTTCAGACATGGCCATATGCAAATCAGTCTGACCCTGTGCCTCATGGGAACAGTCCAGCCCGAACTGCCAAGCCATGTCTTCCCTGGACCGGAAACAAGCATCCTAGGACCGGTTTCTGGCATTCCAGCCGTCATCAGCCAGGCTTGCTTGAATCCAGTGGCAAAGTGAGCAAGGGACCCACGTCTGGGCATACCCCCGCCAACTTAGGGCGAACAAAGCGATACAAAGGGGATGATGGACGGAACGTTTGAGCCAATCAAACACTCACCCCCAGTCAACTGATCTGGGTTTAATCCATCATCATTCTTTAGCTCACTCCACCACCCCAGTTCAGACATGGCCATATGCAAATCAGTCTGACCCTGTGCCTCATGGGAACAGTCCAGCCCGAACTGCCAAGCCATGTCTTCCCTGGACCGGAAACAAGCATCCTAGGACCGGTTTCTGGCATTCCAGCCGTCATCAGCCAGGCTTGCTTGAATCCAGTGGCAAAGTGAGCAAGGGACCCACGTCTGGGCATACCCCCGCCAACTTAGGGCGAACAAAGCGATACAAAAGGGGATGATGGACGGAACGCTTGAGCCAATCAAACACTCACCCCCAGTCAACTGATCTGGGTTTAATCCATCATCATTCTTTAGCTCACTCCACCACCCCAGTTCAGACATGGCCATATGCAAATCAGTCTGACCCTGTGCCTCATGGGAACAGTCCAGCCCGAACTGCCAAGCCATGTCTTCCCTGGACCGGAACAAGCATCCTAGGACCGGTTTCTGGCACTCCAGCCGTCATCAGCCAGGCTTGCTTGAATCCAGTGGCAAAGTGAGCAAGGGACCCACGTCTGGGCATACCCCCGCCAACTTAGGGCGAACAAAGCGATACAAAGGGGATGATGGACGGAACGTTTGAGCCAATCAAACACTCACCCCAGTCAACTGATCTGGGTTTAATCCATCATCATTCTTTAGCTCACTCCACCACCCCAGTTCAGACATGGCCATATGCAAATCAGTCTGACCCTGTGCTCATGGGAACAGTCCAGCTCGAACTGCCAAGCCATGTCTTCCTGGACCGGAAACAAGCATCCTAGGACCGGTTTCTGGCATTCCAGCCGTCATCAGCCAGGCTTGCTTGAATCCAGTGGCAAAGTGAGCAAGGGACCCACGTGTATCGCTTTGTTCGCCCTAAGTTGGCGGGGTATGCCCAGACGTGGGTCCCTTGCTCACTTTGCCACTGGATTCAAGCAAGCCTGGCTGATGACGGCTGGAATGCCAGAAACCGGTCCTAGGATGCTTGTTTCCGGTCCAGGGAAGACATGGCTTGGCAGTTCGGGCTGGACTGTTCCCATGAGGCACAGGGTCAGACTGATTTGCATATGGCCATGTCTGAACTGGGGTGGTGGAGTGAGCTAAAGAATGATGATGGATTAAACCCAGATCAGTTGACTGGGGGTGAGTGTTTGATTGGCTCAAACGCTCCGTCCATCATCCCCTTTTGTATCGCTTTGTTCGCCCTAAGTTGGCGGGGGTATGCCCAGACGTGGGTCCCTTGCTCACTTTGCCACTGGATTCAAGCAAGCCTGGCTGATGACGGCTGGAATGCCAGAAACCGGTCCTAGGATGCTTGTTTCCGGTCCAGGGAAGACATGGCTTGGCAGTTCGGGCTGGACTGTTCCCATGAGGCACAGGGTCAGACTGATTTGCATATGGCCATGTCTGAACTGGGGTGGTGGAGTGAGCTAAAGAATGATGATGGATTAAACCCAGATCAGTTGACTGGGGGTGAGTGTTTGATTGGCTCAAACGTTCCGTCCATCATCCCTTTGTATCGCTTTGTTCGCCCTAAGTTGGCGGGGTATGCCCAGACGTGGGTCCCTTGCTCACTTTGCCACTGGATTCAAGCAAGCCTGGCTGATGACGGCTGGAATGCCAGAAACCGGTCCTAGGATGCTTGTTTCCGGTCCAGGGAAGACATGGCTTGGCAGTTCGGGCTGGACTGTTCCCATGAGGCACAGGGTCAGACTGATTTGCATATGGCCATGTCTGAACTGGGGTGGTGGAGTGAGCTAAAGAATGATGATGGATTAAACCCAGATCAGTTGACTGGGGTGAGTGTTTGATTGGCTCAAACGCTCCGTCCATCATCCCCTTTGTATCGCTTTGTTCGCCCTAAGTTGGCGGGGGTATGCCCAGACGTGGTCCCTTGCTCACTTTGCCACTGGATTCAAGCAAGCCTGGCTGATGACGGCTGGAATGCCAGAAACCGGTCCTAGGATGCTTGTTTCCGGTCCAGGGAAGACATGGCTTGGCAGTTCGGGCTGGACTGTTCCCATGAGGCACAGGGTCAGACTGATTTGCATATGGCCATGTCTGAACTGGGGTGGTGGAGTGAGCTAAAGAATGATGATGGATTAAACCCAGATCAGTTGACTGGGGGTGAGTGTTTGATTGGCTCAAACGTTCCGTCCATCATCCCCTTTTGTATCGCTTTGTTCGCCCTAAGTTGGCGGGGTATGCCCAGACGTGGGTCCCTTGCTCACTTTGCCACTGGATTCAAGCAAGCCTGGCTGATGACGGCTGGAATGCCAGAAACCGGTCCTAGGATGCTTGTTTCCGGTCCAGGGAAGACATGGCTTGGCAGTTCGGGCTGGACTGTTCCCATGAGGCACAGGGTCAGACTGATTTGCATATGGCCATGTCTGAACTGGGGTGGTGGAGTGAGCTAAAGAATGATGATGGATTAAACCCAGATCAGTTGACTGGGGGTGAGTGTTTGATTGGCTCAAACGTTCCGTCCATCATCCCCTTTGTATCGCTTTGTTCGCCCTAAGTTGGCGGGGGTATGCCCAGACGTGGGTCCCTTGCTCACTTTGCCACTGGATTCAAGCAAGCCTGGCTGATGACGGCTGGAATGCCAGAAACCGGTCCTAGGATGCTTGTTTCCGGTCCAGGGAAGACATGGCTTGGCAGTTCGGGCTGGACTGTTCCCATGAGGCACAGGGTCAGACTGATTTGCATATGGCCATGTCTGAACTGGGGTGGTGGAGTGAGCTAAAGAATGATGATGGATTAAACCCAGATCAGTTGACTGGGGGTGAGTGTTTGATTGGCTCAAACGTTCCGTCCATCATCCCCTTTTGTATCGCTTTGTTCGCCCTAAGTTGGCGGGGTATGCCCAGACGTGGGTCCCTTGCTCACTTTGCCACTGGATTCAAGCAAGCCTGGCTGATGACGGCTGGAATGCCAGAAACCGGTCCTAGGATGCTTGTTTCCGGTCCAGGGAAGACATGGCTTGGCAGTTCGGGCTGGACTGTTCCCATGAGGCACAGGGTCAGACTGATTTGCATATGGCCATGTCTGAACTGGGGTGGTGGAGTGAGCTAAAGAATGATGATGGATTAAACCCAGATCAGTTGACTGGGGGTGAGTGTTTGATTGGCTCAAACGCTCCGTCCATCATCCCCTTTGTATCGCTTTGTTCGCCCTAAGTTGGCGGGGGTATGCCCAGACGTGGGTCCCTTGCTCACTTTGCCACTGGATTCAAGCAAGCCTGGCTGATGACGGCTGGAATGCCAGAAACCGGTCCTAGGATGCTTGTTTCCGGTCCAGGGAAGACATGGCTTGGCAGTTCGGGCTGGACTGTTCCCATGAGGCACAGGGTCAGACTGATTTGCATATGGCCATGTCTGAACTGGGGTGGTGGAGTGAGCTAAAGAATGATGATGGATTAAACCCAGATCAGTTGACTGGGGGTGAGTGTTTGATTGGCTCAAACGCTCCGTCCATCATCCCCTTTGTATCGCTTTGTTCGCCTCTAAGTTGGCGGGGGTATGCCCAGACGTGGGTCCCTTGCTCACTTTGCCACTGGATTCAAGCAAGCCTGGCTGATGACGGCTGGAATGCCAGAAACCGGTCCTAGGATGCTTGTTTCCGGTCCAGGGAAGACATGGCTTGGCAGTTCGGGCTGGACTGTTCCCATGAGGCACAGGGTCAGACTGATTTGCATATGGCCATGTCTGAACTGGGGTGGTGGAGTGAGCTAAAGAATGATGATGGATTAAACCCAGATCAGTTGACTGGGGGTGAGTGTTTGATTGGCTCAAACGCTCCGTCCATCATCCCCTTTTGTATCGCTTTGTTCGCCCTAAGTTGGCGGGGGTATGCCCAGACGTGGGTCCCTTGCTCACTTTGCCACTGGATTCAAGCAAGCCTGGCTGATGACGGCTGGAATGCCAGAAACCGGTCCTAGGATGCTTGTTTCCGGTCCAGGGAAGACATGGCTTGGCAGTTCGGGCTGGACTGTTCCCATGAGGCACAGGGTCAGACTGATTTGCATATGGCCATGTCTGAACTGGGGTGGTGGAGTGAGCTAAAGAATGATGATGGATTAAACCCAGATCAGTTGACTGGGGGTGAGTGTTTGATTGGCTCAAACGCTCCGTCCATCATCCCTTTTGTATCGCTTTGTTCGCCCTAAGTTGGCGGGGGTATGCCCAGACGTGGGTCCCTTGCTCACTTTGCCACTGGATTCAAGCAAGCCTGGCTGATGACGGCTGGAATGCCAGAAACCGGTCCTAGGATGCTTGTTTCCGGTCCAGGGAAGACATGGCTTGGCAGTTCGGGCTGGACTGTTCCCATGAGGCACAGGGTCAGACTGATTTGCATATGGCCATGTCTGAACTGGGGTGGTGGAGTGAGCTAAAGAATGATGATGGATTAAACCCAGATCAGTTGACTGGGGGTGAGTGTTTGATTGGCTCAAACGTTCCGTCCATCATCCCCTTTTGTATCGCTTTGTTCGCCCTAAGTTGGCGGGGTATGCCCAGACGTGGGTCCCTTGCTCACTTTGCCACTGGATTCAAGCAAGCCTGGCTGATGACGGCTGGAATGCCAGAAACCGGTCCTAGGATGCTTGTTTCCGGTCCAGGGAAGACATGGCTTGGCAGTTCGGGCTGGACTGTTCCCATGAGGCACAGGGTCAGACTGATTTGCATATGGCCATGTCTGAACTGGGGTGGTGGAGTGAGCTAAAGAATGATGATGGATTAAACCCAGATCAGTTGACTGGGGGTGAGTGTTTGATTGGCTCAAACGTTCCGTCCATCATCCCCTTTGTATCGCTTTGTTCGCCCTAAGTTGGCGGGGGTATGCCCAGACGTGGGTCCCTTGCTCACTTTGCCACTGGATTCAAGCAAGCCTGGCTGATGACGGCTGGAATGCCAGAAACCGGTCCTAGGATGCTTGTTTCCGGTCCAGGGAAGACATGGCTTGGCAGTTCGGGCTGGACTGTTCCCATGAGGCACAGGGTCAGACTGATTTGCATATGGCCATGTCTGAACTGGGGTGGTGGAGTGAGCTAAAGAATGATGATGGATTAAACCCAGATCAGTTGACTGGGGGTGAGTGTTTGATTGGCTCAAACGTTCCGTCCATCATCCCCTTTTGTATCGCTTTGTTCGCCCTAAGTTGGCGGGGGTATGCCCAGACGTGGGTCCCTTGCTCACTTTGCCACTGGATTCAAGCAAGCCTGGCTGATGACGGCTGGAATGCCAGAAACCGGTCCTAGGATGCTTGTTTCCGGTCCAGGGAAGACATGGCTTGGCAGTTCGGGCTGGACTGTTCCCATGAGGCACAGGGTCAGACTGATTTGCATATGGCCATGTCTGAACTGGGGTGGTGGAGTGAGCTAAAGAATGATGATGCATATTGCGAGTGGCTCATTAATATTCATACAAAAGAGGATGATGGACGGAACGCTTGAGCCAATCAAACACTCACCCCCAGTCAACTGATCTGGGTTTAATCCATCATCATTCTTTAGCTCACTCCACCACCCCAGTTCAGACATGGCCATATGCAAATCAGTCTGACCCTGTGCCTCATGGGAACAGTCCAGCCCGAACTGCCAAGCCATGTCTTCCCTGGACCGGAAACAAGCATCCTAGGACCGGTTTCTGGCATTCCAGCCGTCATCAGCCAGGCTTGCTTGAATCCAGTGGCAAAGTGAGCAAGGGACCCACGTCTGGGCATACCCCCGCCAACTTAGGGCGAACAAAGCGATACAAAAGAGGATGATGGACGGAACGCTTGAGCCAATCAAACACTCACCCCCAGTCAACTGATCTGGGTTTAATCCATCATCATTCTTTAGCTCACTCCACCCCCCAGTTCAGACATGGCCATATGCAAATCAGTCTGACCCTGTGCCTCATGGGAACAGTCCAGCCCGAACTGCCAAGCCATGTCTTCCCTGGACCGGAAACAAGCATCCTAGGACCGGTTTCTGGCATTCCAGCCGTCATCAGCCAGGCTTGCTTGAATCCAGTGGCAAAGTGAGCAAGGGACCCACGTCTGGGCATACCCCCGCCAACTTAGGGCGAACAAAGCGACATAAAAGAGGATGATGGACGGAACGCTGAGCCAATCAAACACTCACCCCCAGTCAACTGATCTGGGTTTAATCCATCATCATTCTTTAGCTCACTCCACCACCCCAGTTCAGACATGGCCATATGCAAATCAGTCTGACCCTGTGCCTCATGGGAACAGTCCAGCCCGAACTGCCAAGCCATGTCTTCCCTGGACCGGAAACAAGCATCCTAGGACCGGTTTCTGGCATTCCAGCCGTCATCAGCCAGGCTTGCTTGAATCCAGTGGCAAAGTGAGCAAGGGACCCACGTCTGGGCATACCCGCCAACTTAGAGGCGAACAAAGCGATACAAAAGAGGATGATGGACGGAACGCTGAGCCAATCAAACACTCACCCCCAGTCAACTGATCTGGGTTTAATCCATCATCATTCTTTAGCTCACTCCACCACCCCAGTTCAGACATGGCCATATGCAAATCAGTCTGACCCTGTGCCTCATGGGAACAGTCCAGCCCGAACTGCCAAGCCATGTCTTCCCTGGACCGGAAACAAGCATCCTAGGACCGGTTTCTGGCATTCCAGCCGTCATCAGCCAGGCTTGCTTGAATCCAGTGGCAAAGTGAGCAAGGGACCCACGTCTGGGCATACCCCGCCAACTTAGGGCGAACAAAGCGATACAAAAGAGGATGATGGACGGAACGCTTGAGCCAATCAAACACTCACCCCCAGTCAACTGATCTGGGTTTAATCCATCATCATTCTTTAGCTCACTCCACCACCCCAGTTCAGACATGGCCATATGCAAATCAGTCTGACCCTGTGCCTCATGGGAACAGTCCAGCCCGAACTGCTAAGCCATGTCTTCCCTGGACCGGAAACAAGCATCCTAGGACCGGTTTCTGGCATTCCAGCCGTCATCAGCCAGGCTTGCTTGAATCCAGTGGCAAAGTGAGCAAGGGACCCACGTCTGGGCATACCCCCGCCAACTTAGGGCGAACAAAGCGATACAAAAGAGGATGATGGACGGAACGCTTGAGCCAATCAAACACTCACCCCCAGTCAACTGATCTGGGTTTAATCCATCATCATTCTTTAGCTCACTCCACCACTCCAGTTCAGACATGGCCATATGCAAATCAGTCTGACCCTGTGCCTCATGCGGGAACAGTCCAGCCCGAACTGCCAAGCCATGTCTTCCCTGGACCGGAAACAAGCATCCTAGGACCGGTTTCTGCATTCCAGCCGTCATCAGCCAGGCTTGCTTGAATCCAGTGGCAAAGTGAGCAAGGGACCCACGTCTGGGCATACCCCGCCAACTTAGGGCGAACAAAGCGAGACAAAAGAGGATGATGGACGGAACGCTTGAGCCAATCAAACACTCACCCCCAGTCAACTGATCTGGGTTTAATCCATCATCATTCTTTAGCTCACTCCACCACCCCAGTTCAGACATGGCCATATGCAAATCAGTCTGACCCTGTGCCTCATGGGAACAGTCCAGCCCGAACTGCCAAGCCATGTCTTCCCTGGACCGGAAACAAGCATCCTAGGACCGGTTTCTGGCATTCCAGCCGTCATCAGCCAGGCTTGCTTGAATCCAGTGGCAAAGTGAGCAAGGGACCCACGTCTGGGCATACCCCCGCCAACTTAGGGCGAACAAAGCGATACAAAAGAGGATGATGGACGGAACGCTGAGCCAATCAAACACTCACCCCCAGTCAACTGATCTGGGTTTAATCCATCATCATTCTTTAGCTCACTCCACCACCCCAGTTCAGACATGGCCATATGCAAATCAGTCTGACCCTGTGCCTCATGGGAACAGTCCAGCCCGAACTGCCAAGCCATGTCTTCCCTGGACCGGAAACAAGCATCCTAGGACCGGTTTCTGGCATTCCAGCCGGTCATCAGCCAGGCTTGCTTGAATCCAGTGGCAAAGTGAGCAAGGGACCCACGTCTGGGCATACCCCCGCCAACTTAAGGCGAACAAAGCGATACAAAAGAGGATGATGGACGGAACGCTTGAGCCAATCAAACACTCACCCCCAGTCAACTGATCTGGGTTTAATCCATCATCATTCTTTAGCTCACTCCACCACCCCAGTTCAGACATGGCCATATGCAAATCAGTCTGACCCTGTGCCTCATGGGAACAGTCCAGCCCGAACTGCCAAGCCATGTCTTCCCTGGACCGGAAACAAGCATCCTAGGACCGGTTTCTGGCATTCCAGCCGTCATCAGCCAGGCTTGCTTGAATCCAGTGGCAAAGTGAGCAAGGGACCCACGTCTGGGCATACCCCCGCCAACTTAGGGCGAACAAAGCGATACAAAAGAGGATGATGGACGGAACGCTTGAGCCAATCAAACACTCACCCCCAGTCAACTGATCTGGGTTTAATCCATCATCATTCTTTAGCTCACTCCACCACCCCAGTTCAGACATGGCCATATGCAAATCAGTCTGACCCTGTGCCTCATGGGAACAGTCCAGCCCGAACTGCCAAGCCATGTCTTCCCTGGACCGGAAACAAGCATCCTAGGACCGGTTTCTGGCATTCCAGCCGTCATCAGCCAGGCTTGCTTGAATCCAGTGGCAAAGTGAGCAAGGGACCCACGTCTGGGCATACCCCCGCCAACTTAGGGCGAACAAAGCGATACAAAAGAGGATGATGGACGGAACGCTTGAGCCAATCAAACACTCACCCCCAGTCAACTGATCTGGGTTTAATCCATCATCATTCTTTAGCTCACTCCACCACCCCAGTTCAGACATGGCCATATGCAAATCAGTCTGACCCTGTGCCTCATGGGAACAGTCCAGCCCGAACTGCCAAGCCATGTCTTCCCTGGACCGGAAACAAGCATCCTAGGACCGGTTTCTGGCATTCCAGCCGTCATCAGCCAGGCTTGCTTGAATCCAGTGGCAAAGTGAGCAAGGGACCCACGTCTGGGCATACCCCCGCCAACTTAGGGCGAACAAAGCGATACAAAAGAGGATGATGGACGGAACGCTTGAGCCAATCAAACACTCACCCCCAGTCAACTGATCTGGGTTTAATCCATCATCATTCTTTAGCTCACTCCACCACCCCAGTTCAGACATGGCCATATGCAAATCAGTCTGACCCTGTGCCTCATGGGAACAGTCCAGCCCGAACTGCCAAGCCATGTCTTCCCTGGACCGGAAACAAGCATCCTAGGACCGGTTTCTGGCATTCCAGCCGTCATCAGCCAGGCTTGCTTGAATCCAGTGGCAAAGTGAGCAAGGGACCCACGTCTGGGCATACCCCCGCCAACTTAGGGCGAACAAAGCGATACAAAAGAGGATGATGGACGGAACGCTTGAGCCAATCAAACACTCACCCCCAGTCAACTGATCTGGGTTTAATCCATCATCATTCTTTAGCTCACTCCACCACCCCAGTTCAGACATGGCCATATGCAAAACATCTGAGTGATGTAATTTGAGATGTCATCAGTGATATCACTGACCATGTCATGAGTGATGTAATATGTGACGTCATTAGCAGTGCATTGCAGGTGCGAGAGTTATAGTTAGCTCAGCTAACTATAACAGCTGAATTTCTCTGGTTTTGTACGAGTGAAATGTCAGCCTAACTATAACGTCCCTGAAACTTGTGGTTTTTTAAGTGAATATCTAAGGTTTTTTAAATGCTAATTCCTAACTAAAACGTCCCTGAAACCTATGGTTTTTTTCAGTGAATTTCTAAGGTTTTTTTAAATGTTAATTACTAACTAGAATGTCCCTGAAACCTGTGTATTTTCAGTGAATTTATAAGGTTTTTTAAATGCCAATTTCTAACTATGCTTACATAGGTAGAACATGTACAGAAAGAGGAAGAAAGGCGCAGAAAGAAGCAAGAGAAGTGGAGAAAGAGGAAAGAGAGGGGCAGAAAGAGGAAGAAAGGTGCAGAAAGAAGCAAGAGAAATGCAGAAAGAGGCAACAGAAGTCCTGAAAGAGGAAGAAAGGTGGAGAAAAAAGCAAGAGAAGTGCAGAAAGAAGCAACAGAGGTGCAGAAAGAGGCCTACTTTGACTGTACCTTTCCACAGACTCATACACAGTAGCCTAATCACTAATCCTTCTCCCAAGATGTCTTAAACCTCACTTTTCTCTTGAAGGTTCACTATTCATCGACTGCTCAGAATGTTAGGCCTACCAAATGTAAAACAGCAATCCTAACCATATCACTGTTGTAAGTCTCACCAAGTTTGTGAAGGTATGCATGGGTGTGTCTGTGCTTTTACCTAGTGACATGTTACATCAAAATAAACATACAAATACTTGAATACCTGTGTTTTAAACAGCATACTCTGTAAATTTGTGTACAAGAAGGTGTATTTATTTATTTCTGCTCATAATACAGGGCACATGGGTATTCAATAGAATATTTGAAGGGCTCTATAACACCTATATGCATTAGACATGTCTGCCTGTGCAACCGAATGACAGAGCAGAACTAAGAAGATTTGAACACCTATAAGAGAAGCTACCCGCTTTTTAAGCTACCATCTTCAGATGCATAACACATGTGAGAATACATGTACAAGTAGACATATACCTCAGTCACGAGAGCACGCAGCCCTTTAAACTTTACAGCTTGTACTTACCATTTGAATATAGAAACAGGCGAGAGAAGTACAGAAAGAAGCAAGAGAATTGCAGAAAAACAGAAGGTGCAGAAAGAGTAAGAAATGTGCAAAAAAAGGCAAGAGAAGTGCAGAAAGAAGCAAAAGAGGTGCAGAAAGAGGCAAGAGAGGTGCAGAAAGAAGCAAGATAAGTGGAGAAAGAAACAAAAGAGGTGCAGAAAGAGGCAAGATAAGTGCAGAAAGAAGCAAAAGAGGTGTAGAAAGAGGCAAGAGGGGTGTAGAAAGAGGCAAGAGGGGTGCAGAAAGGGACAAGAGAAGTGCACAAAGAGGCAAGAAGGGTGCATACATTTGCAAGAGAGGTGCATAAATTTGCAAGAGAAGTGCAGAAAGAAGCAAAAGAGGTGCAGAAAGAGGCAAGAGGAGTACAGAAAGAGGCAAGAGAAGTGCAGAAAGAAGCAACAGAGGTACAGAAAGAGGCAAGGGAAGTGCAGAGAGAGGCAAGAGAGTTGCAGAAACAAGCATAAGAGGTGCAGAAAGAGGGAACGGGTGCAGGCAGAGGCAAGAGAGGTGCAGAAAGAAGGGTGCAGAAAGAGGCAAGAGGGATACAGAAAGAGGCAATATGGGTGCAGTAAGAAGCAAGAGCAGT
The DNA here is from genome assembly GCA_963921515.1 of Calotriton arnoldi. Taxonomy (NCBI): domain Eukaryota; kingdom Metazoa; phylum Chordata; class Amphibia; order Caudata; family Salamandridae; genus Calotriton; species Calotriton arnoldi. The sequence continues at coordinate 475,894 of CAWUFW010008681.1, read as the reverse complement.
GCAGAAAGAACCAACAGAGGTGCAGAAAGAGGCAAGAGGGGTGCAGAACGATGCAAGAGAAGTACAGAAAGAAGCAAAAGAGGTGCAGAAAGAGGCAAGAGGGGATGCAGAAAGAAGCAAAAGAGGTGCATAAAGAGGCAAGAGGGGTGCAGACAGAGGCAAGAGAGGTGCAGAAAGAGGCAAGAGGGGTGCAGAAAGAGGCAAAAGAGGTGCAGAAAGAGGGGTGAGGGGTGCAGAAAGAGGCAAGAGAGGTGCAAAAAGAAGCAAGAGCAGTGCAGAAAGAACCAAGAGAGGTGCAGAAAGAGGCAAGAAAGGTGCAGAAAGAGGGAAGACAGGTGCAGAAAGAAGCAAAAGAGGTGCAGAAAGAGGCAAGAGAGATGCAGACAGAGGCAAAAGAGGTGCAGAAAGAGGTAAGAAGGGTTCAGAAAGAGGCAAGAGGGCTGCACAGAGTGGCAATGGGGTGCAGAAAGAAGCAACAGAAGTGTAGAAAGAGGCAAGAGAGGTACAGAAACAGGCAAGATACGTGCAGAAAGAGGCAAGAGGGGTGCAGAAAAAGACAAGAGTGGTGAAGAAAGAAGCAACAGAGGTGCAGAACAGGCAAGAGAAGTGCAGAAAGAGGCAAGAGGAGTGCAGAAAGAAGCAAGAGATGTACAGAAAGAAACAAGAGAAGTGCAGAAAGAAGCAACAGAGGTACAGAAATAGGCAAGAGAGGTGCAGAAAGAAGCAAGTGAGGTGCAGAAACAGGCAAGAGAAGTGCAGAAAGAAGCAACAGAGGTGCAGAAGGAGGCAAGAGAACTGCAGAAAGAGGCAAGAGAGTTGCAGAAACAGGCAAGAGAGGTGCAGAAATAGGCAAGAGAGATGCAGAAAAAGGGAACAGGGGTGCAGAAAAAGGGAACAGGGGTACAGAAAGAGGCAAGAGAGTTGCAGAAAGAGGGAAGATGGGTGCAGAAAGAGGCAAGAGAAGTGCAGAAAGAAGCAACAGAGTTGCAGAAAGAAGCAACAGAGGTGCAGAAAGAGGCAAAAAAGTGCAGAAAGAAGGAACAGAAATGCAGAAAGAGGCAAGAGACGTGCAGAAAAAACCAACAGAGGTGCGGAAAGAGGCAAGAGGGGTGCAGAAAGAGGCAAGAGAAGTGCAGAAAGAAGCAAAACAGGTGCAGAAAGAGGTAAGAGGGGTGCAGAAAGAAGCAAAAGAGGTGCAGAAAGAGGCAAGAGGGGTGCAGACAGAGGTAAGAGAGGTGCATAAAGAGGGAAGAGGGGTGCAAAAAGAGGCAAGAGGGGTGCAGAAATTTGCGAGAGGTGCAGAAAGAAGCAAGAGCAGTGCAGAAAAAACCAACAGAGGTGCAGAAAGAGGCAAAAGAGGTGCAGAAGAGGGGTAAGGGGTGCAGAAAGAGGCAAGAGAGGTGCAAAAAGAAGCAAGAGCAGTGCAGAAAGAACCATGTGAGGTGCAGAAAGAGGCAAGAAAGGTGCAGAAAGAGGGAAGACAGGCACAGAAAGAAGCAAAAGAGGTGCAGAAAGAGGCAAGAGGGGTGCAGACAGAGGCAAGAGAGGTGTAGAAAGAGGGAAGAAGGGTGCAGAAAGAGGCAAGAGGGGTGCACAGAGAGGCAACGGGTGCAGAAAGAAGCAACAGAAGTGTATAAAGAGGCAAGAGAGGTGCAGAAACAGGCAAGAGAAGTACAGAAAGAGGCAAGAGGGGTGCAGAAAAAGACAAGAGGGATGCAGAAAGAAGCAACAGAGGTGCAGAACAGGCAAGAGAAGTGCAGAAAGAGGCAAGAGAAGTGCAGAAAGTAGCAAGAGAGGTGCAGAAAGAGGCAAGAGAGGTATAGAAAACAGCAAGAGATGTGCAGAAAGAAACAAGAGAAGTGCAGAAAGAAGCAACAGAGGTGCAGAAATAGGCAAGAGAGGTGCAGAAAGAAGCAAGTGAGGTGCAGAAACAGGCAAGAAGGGTGCAGAAAGAGGCAAGAGAAGTGCAGAAAGAAGCAACAGAGGTGCAGAAGGAGGCAAGAGAACTGCAGAAAGAGGTCAGAGAGTTGCAGACACAGGCAAGAGAGGTGCAGAAACAGGCAAGAGAGGTGCAGAAAAGGGAACAGGGGTACAGAAAAAGGGAACAGGGGTACAGAAAGAGGCAAGAGAGTTGCAGAAAGAGGGAAGATGGGTGCAGAAAGAGGCAAGAGGTGTGCAGAAAGAAGCAAGAGGGGTGCAGAAAGAAGCAAGAGTAGTGCAGAAAGAAGCAACAGAGTTGCGGAAAGAAGCAACCGAGGTGCAGAAAGAGGCAAAAAAGTACAGAAAGAAGGAACAGAAATACAGAAAGAGGCAAGAGAAGTGCAGAAAGAAGCAACAGGGGTGCAGAAAGAGGCAACAGAAGTGCAGAAAGAGGCAAGAGAGTTGCACAAAGAGACAAGAGCGGTGCAGAAAGAGGGAAGACGAGTGCAGAAAGAGGGAAGAAGGGTGCAGAAAGAAGCAAGAGAGGTGCAGAAAGAAGCAAGAGAGGTAGAGAAAGAAGCAAGAGAAGTGCAGAAAGAAGCAAGAGAGGTACAGAAAGGCAAGAGAAGTGCAGAAAGTGGCAAGAGAAGTGCAGAAAGTGGCAAGAGAAGTGCAGAAAGAGGCAAAAGAGGTGCAACAAGAGGGAAGAGGGGTGCAGAAATAGGTAAGAGGGGTGCAGAAAGAGGCAAGAGAAGTGCAGAAAGAAGCAACAGAAATGCAGAAAGAGGCAAGAGAAGTGCAGAAAGAGTGAAGACGAGTGCAGAAAGAGGCAACAGGGATGCAGAAAGAAGCAAGAGAGGTACAGAAAGAGGCAAGAGAAGTGCATAAAGAAACAACAGAGGTGCAGAAAGAGGCAAGAGAAGTGTAGAAAAAGGCAAGCGAGGTGCAGAAAGAGGGAAAAGGGGTGCAGAAAGAAGCAAGAGATGTACAGAAAGAAGCAAGAGAAGTGTGGAAAGAAGCAACAGGGGTGTAGAAAGAGGCTAGAGGGGTGCAGAAAGAGGCAAGAGAAGCGCAGAAAGAGGCAAATAAGGTGCAGAAAGAGGCAAGAGAGGTGCAGAAAGAGGCAAGAGAGGTACAGAAAGAGGCAAGAGAAGTGCAGAAAGAGGCAAGGGAGTTGCAGAAACAGGCAAAAGAGGTGCAGAAAGAGGGAACAGGGGTGCAGACAGAGGCAAGAGAGGTGCAGAAAGAGGGAAGAGGGGTGGAGAAAAAGGCAAGAGGGGTGCAAAAAGAGGCAAGCAGGGTGCAGAAAGAAGCAACAGAGGTGCCGAAAGAAGCAACAGAGGTGCAGAAAGAGTCAAGAGAGGGGCAGAAAGAGTCAAGAGGGGTGCAGAAAGAGGCAAGAGAAGTACAGAAAGAAGCAACAGAGGTGCAGAAAGAGGCAAGAGAAGTGCAGAAACAGGCAGGAGAGGGGCAGATACAGGGAACAGGGGAGCAGAAACAGGCAAGAGAGGTGCAGAAAGAGGGAAGAAGGGTGCAGAAAGAGGCAAGAGGGGTACAGAAAGAGCGAGTGAGGTGCAGAAAGAGGCAACAGAGGTGCAGAATGAAGCAAGTGAGGTGCAGAAAGAGGCAACAGAGGTGCAGAAAGAGGCAGGAGAGGTGCAGAAACAGGCAAGAGAAGTGCTGAAAGAAGCAACAGAGGTGTAAAAAGAAGCAAGAGAAGTCATGAAAGAGACAAGAGAGTTGCAGAAAGAAATAAGAGAGGTGCAGAAAAAAGCAAGAGAAGTGTAGAAAAAGGCAAGTGAGTTGCAGAAAGAGGCAAGAGAGGTACAGAAATAGGCTAGTGAGGTGCAGAAACAGGCAAGAGGGATGCAGAAAGAGGCAAGAGAAGTGCAGAAAGGAGCAACAGAGGTGCAGAAGGAGGCAAGAGAACTGCAGAAAGAGGCAAGAGAGTTGCAGAAACGGCAAGAGAGGTGCAGAAAGAGGAAAAAGGTGGGTGCAGAAAGAGGCAAGAGGGGTACAGAAAGAAGCAAGAGAGGTGTGGAAAAAAGCAAGAGAGGTGCAGAAAAAAGCAAGAGAAGTGCAGAAAGAACCAACAGATGTGCAGAAAGAGGCAAGATAAGTACAGAAAGAAGCAAAAGAGGTGCAGAAAGGCAAGAGGGGTGCAGAAAGAAGCAATAGAGGTACAGAAAGAAGCAACAGAGATGCAGAAAGAAGCAACAGAGGTACAGAAAGAAGCAACAGAGTTGCAGAAAGAGGCAAGAGGGGTACAGAAAGAGACAAGAGAGGTGCAGAAAGAAGCAAGGGAAATGCAGAAAGAAGCAAGGGAAGTGCAGAAATAAACAAGCGAGGAGCAGAAAGAGGCAAGAGGTGCAGAAAGAGGCAAGAGAGGTGCAGAAAGAGGGAAGAGGGTGCAGAAAGCAAGAGAAGTGCTGAAAGAAGCAACAGAGGTGCAGAAAGAGGCAAGAGAGGTGCAGAAAGAGGGTGCAGAAAGCAAGAGAAGTGCTGAAAGAAGCAACAGAGGTGCAGAAAGAAGGGAGAAGCGGAAGAGATGTGCAGAAAGAGGCAAGAAAAGTGCTGAAAAAGGAAGAAAGGTTCAGGAAGAAGCAAGAGAAATGAAGAAAGAGGCAAGAGAGGTGCAGAAAGAAGCAAGAGTGGTTTGCGCACCATTAGTGCCAATTTATCACCCACATTTAGCAATAAGTAACAGGTGACCATTCCAGCTTTGCAAAGGGCCTTCCACCACGCTGTAACACTTGTCGCTGCATTTTTGGTAACGTTTGAGCTAGAAACAAGGTTTTTTTGGTTCAAATCTGCAGATTATGCAGGAGATGATGGATTATGTGGCTAATGCGGAAAATGTATAATTGTGTGAAAATCAGTGCAGCCGAACAGTTGCATAATTCCAGTGCTCCTCAGTGGTTCCTTCTTTTTTTTTTCTCATTGAGTTTATAATTTAGCTTCTATGGAAACGAGGAAGACTGAACCTGAGATTACCACTCCACAACACAGACTACCATACCACATAATTACTCTCCATAACACATAACACATAATCCCGCTTTTGCATATTTCACGTCTGGCTAGCAGGATAGCATAGAATAATAAACTTCTGCTTGAGCCTATGACTTCACTTGATATACCAAAGATGATAAGCCTAAGGGAGATGCATAATAGGCACCCTAGAATATCCGTAAGAGTGGTTTCGACTTTCTTCCAGAATTCTGAGATAGCTGGACAATCCCAGAACATATGTGTGTCTGGGGCACTTTCCATGTGGCACTTTTTGCAACTAGCAGGAGGACCCTTAGATATTTTAGTAAGTCTCGCCGGGGAAAAATAAGCCCTATGTGTAGTAAAATAGTGATTTCTTCTTAACCATGCTGGTTTCACAACTGAAAATAAGGTGTTAAAGGAAATTTGCCACAAATCTGCCCAGTCTATATCCGGGATTGCATCTCCCCATAGTTCCTCTGCTAGTCTGAAGTCTCCATCAATGGTCTCCTCAATAGTCCAATAAAAGAATGAAACTTCCTTCTTTCTTCCTGGCTTCTGTACCAAATGTTCTTCAAGAATATTGCCCATACCTATAGGTTTATTAGAACTCTGAAACCAACTCTTTTATTGTAAGTATTTAAATCTAGACATGCCTTCCTCCATTTTCTCATCAAATGATGCCCAAGGCAAAAGTGCTCCCTCAGAGACCAAATCTCCCCATACCAGGAACCCCGCTGTTTTAAGGGGAGCTGCCAATTTATCTTTCAAGCAGCTTGGAGCTCCCGGGTTGTCCCACAGAGGTGCCAAACTTGAGCAATACTCTAGGCCCGTAGATTTTTAATTCTGGCCCAAGTTTGAGCTGCACTCAATAATACCTTCAACCTTATTTTCTTGAAGAACTTCTGATCTCCATATTTAAAAAGAAAGCCCTCACGTGATAACCCAACTTGGGGGTCGATTCCGATTCGGGCCGGAAATTTCTCCGACCGAGCCGGACCCGGAGAGATTTCCGACCGAATCGGACCCGTGCAGTCCGACCGAACGAGTACGATGCGTCCGTATGTTATCGGACTCGAGTCGGTCGGACTCCCATTGAAGTCAATGGGAGCCGGTCGTACAACGCGTACGCGGGCTCCCATTGACTCAATGGGTGCGAGTCGGACAAGGGCGCCCCCTACAGCGGGTACGCGGCGAAGCGATTCGCGCCGTACACGCACAGGTAGGGGGGACCCATGGGTCCCCCCTGTGTGCGACTCGCGCGGCTACGCGTACAGGGGGTCCGACACGGACCCCCAAAGTACGGCTCCGACAGCTCTTACGAGCCGGAGTGCGCGGCTCGGTCGGACTGCTCGCGGCGCGCATCGTACTTACCCGGCCGGGAAACGTCTCCATTGCGCGGTGCGAGTCGAGTCCGAGCGAGTCGGTCGGAGCGGTTCGAGCCGGGAGCGAGTCGGTCGGAGCGGTCGGGACGCCCGGACGAGTCGGTCGGCGATTTTGCATCGTACTCGCTCGGCCGGACCCGCGTACGGTTCGGTCGGGACACAGGGCTCCGAATCGGATCCGGTAAAGCCGAATCCGATTCGGAGCCCTACCGGCCGAGATCGGAATCGGCCCCTTGGTCTAACATTGCTAAAAACATTTTCCCCCTTTCTGATGAATCTGGGCATTTTAGTAGCATTCTAGAATATGTTAACTGAAAGGCCCAGGCATAATACTGGATGTCTGGGAGTGTAAGACCACCTGAGACTATATCCCCCACGCATTCAGACTGGCTGACCTCTCTATATAAAACCTCTAGAACTGATTTAGCTAGATTGGGAAATAGTAGGAGGAAAGCCATCTGGGATCACTTGATAAACTGGTCTCCTGGTTAATAATGTTAACAACGATAATTTGTCTTATATTATAAGACAATTTACATAATTTATATAATCCCTTGTTCCTATGATTAAGCCTCATGGGAAGCTCTCAGACTGCGTCAGGCTGTGTTGCGTCTTCTTAGTATCGATCTCCAATTGCAAAAGACCTACAGCATCAGTCACCGGTTTCGAGAAATCAGAAGAGAGCATGACCACCCTCTCCTTGACAACGAGAGGTCAGCAATAGAAGCGGGTCTGTTTGCCACTGGTAGGTGGGTGATAGAGAGCCGGGGTTCACACCTCGTGGGCCTACGTCTCGTAACTGAGTAACAGCGGCAGCCCACCAGTCTCCTAGTTGTCTGGGGTCAGAGGCGAATGAGGAGAAAAAAAAAATTTAAAAAAAATAACACATAATCCCGCTCTACATAATTCCCATACACTATATACCAAATACTTCCTATCCACATAATTTCACTGCACAACATACCACATAATTGCACTACACACAACGTACATCCACTCCACTCCACTCCATAAAACATTTGTAAAAAACTTTTACATTTACAACGCCAGTAGCTTTAACTCTCGCAAATGAGAGACCTATCACATTGCAAATGCTTCTATAACTTGTAGTCGCGCTTGCAGAGTGGTGGAGAAAGGGGGCTTGGTCTCCGACCAGCGCTCAGGAATTCCACTGCGTAGGACTTACAGGAGGTAGCAGGAGGGCTTCTTCGCCCCCAAAGTCCCTCAGGAGTAAAGTGGACTTTATCCCCCAACCAGTAGTGTGCCAGGAGGCGCGTTTGCAGAGTGGTAGAGAAAGGGGGGGGCGTGGTTCTGAAGACCTCTTAGCAATCCCACTGTGTGGCACTTACTGGAGGTAACAGGAGGGGTAGTTGCCCCCAAGGATATCCTTGGGGGCCAACTACCCCTCCTATTACTTCCAGTAAGTGCCACACCGCAGGATTGCTAAGTTCTCATAGTAGGCCACACCCCCTTTGCCCACCAACCTGCAAACGCGCTCCCTGACGCGCTCTTGGATGGGGATTGAAGTCCCCTTCGCTGCAGGGGGTCCTTAGGGGCCAACTAGCCTACCTGTTACTTCCAGTAAGCCCCACACAGTGGGATTGCTGAGAGGCGGACACACACCACACCCCCTTTCTCCACCACTCTGCAAACGCACCTCCTGGTGCGCTCTTGCTTGGGGGATGAAGTCCCATTGCCTCCTGAGGGTCCCTGGGGGCCACCTAGCCCTCCTGTTACCTCTAGTAAGCCCCACACAGCTGGATTGCTGAGAGTGGTCAGAGGCCACGCCCCCTTTTTACACCACTCTGCATTCACGCCTACTGGCGTACTTCTGCTTGGGCGATGAAGTTCACTTTAGTCCTGAAGCCCTCAGGATGCAAGGGACGCCCCACCAGCAGTGCGCCAAGAGGCACGTTTGCAGAGTGGTGGAAAAAGGGGTGTGGCTTCCCACCTCCTGCGGGGGCCGGCATTGCTTTTTACTCCCAGGGAGCTGCTAACATTCAGCTCCCTGGGGGTAAAAAGCAAAGTGTACTTGCTTTGAACAAGCAAGAGCAAAGTGCTCTTGCTTGTTCAAAGCGAGTACAGTGTTTGCTATGGGATGGTGGGAGCAGTGCTCCCGCCATCCCATAGCAAACTGCAATGTCCTGGGGGTGGGCACCCCAGGACATTGCTGGAGCCGGCCCTGGGGGTGGTGGTCCCCAGGGCCATGGAGGGCTCCTGGAGGGGGGCCGTGCGGCCCCCCTCCCATCATATATTAAGCCCCAGGAAGGTGGTGGTCCCCGGGGCTGGGGTGCCGCAACGGACCCCACACGTAATTTATTATTGCCCTTGGGAGGTGGTGGTCCCCAGGGCCGTGTAGGGGGCCCGAGCCCCCCACATTACATTTTTTTTAAAAAGCAGAGCCCCGGGGAGGTTGTGGTCCCCGGGGCTGCGGGGGGCCGCGTGCCCCCGTATGTAATAATTAAAGCCTCAGGGAGGTGCCTGTCCCCGGGGCTGCGGGGGGCGCATGCCCCCCGCATGTAATCAGTATGGCCCCATGAAGGTGGTGGTCCCCAGGGCTGCAGGGGCCCCCGCAGGCCCTTGCACCATATTCTGTCATTGTCCCCAGGACCTGGCCCACCCGGGGGCCTAATTAAACGAAGCGTGGGAGACCACGCTTCGTTTTTTAAAACTATTTTGGCGGGATTCGTGCACCCACCGCGAATCCTGCCGATTTTATTTTTTAAACTCTATTAGTGCCCATAGAAAATCCTTCAGTGCCAAGCCATTTAATAACTTTTTGGACTGCTTTGTTTAACATGCTGTAGTTTATGTAATTATGATTATAATGTTGGGAAACTATATATTTTTGGTTTCAGTACTTCTTGTACTATCAATTTATATATAAAACATACATTTATAAAACACCCTGAAGTCACATGACACAATTCAAGATGGCCGACAGGTGACTGTGAAAATTATAAGTGTAAATGACCGCGTTGGTAGGGTAATAAAAAAATAGTGTTTTTCAAAAGCAGATACGCAGAAATATTAATTATTCTGTTTGCTCACCAGGTAAAAAGGCAGATTTTGATTTTCTTTTAGTTTTTTGTGTTTTTTATGGCTATTTGTCAAATTATGACATAGATTTTTCATGTGTTTCTATTGTTGTGCAGAATCTAAAGTTATAAACCTAGCTGAATTAGTTCACAGTGGTAAAATGGATGTTTCAAAGAGTACTGTTAGTAAAGTTATGAAAATACATATTTTTGCTGCGTTTGACAGCACTTTAAGTACTACAAAATGGCCGACATGCTGTTTTGCCTGTTGATGTTTTTCATATAATGATCTCAATCTTATTATTGGAGATATGTTCAACATCTCAAAATGTATTTTCTGACTTTTATGCACAGTAGTGATGCATATTTTGTGAATAGGTGGCATATGATTTCATGCATAGCTCTTGAAGGTCACAGACCGTGACCTTTGACCCTAAATGGTAGCTCCTGGAAGTGTGCAAAGGATGTATCTTTGTAACAGTGAAGTTGTTTTTGCAAAGTGAGGTATCATTTTAAAGGTCATTGTCTGATCTCACAGGTCAACTAGTCAAATTTTGTAAATACACATTTTAAAAACTTTTTTCGTTTTTATTCTGTTACCCCTGGATCAATTTCAGCAAGTGTGGTATTATTGGACTTGACATGAAAAGTAGTATATTTTTCTTGTTCAAATTATTGTAGAGGTCATAATATTTGATCTTTGACCTCTATTTGCACTTACTTTAAGTGTTTCAAGGTGTTTAGTCCATTATGGTTAGATCATTTTTTACAAGTGTTACAGCATTTGAACCGTCATGATAAGCACTTACATTTTTCTTGATTTAATTGGTGGGGGGGGGTGTCATGCGGTTTGACCTCTATTTTCGCTGTTCTAAGTGTTTCATTGTCATTAACCCATTACTGTTAGATCATTTGTTACAAGCGAGGTATTATTGGAATTGTCATGATGAGTACTTACATCCTATTTAGTTACTGTGCTGAAGTAGGTAATGCTTTTTGACCTTTGACCTCTAATTATACTCCTTTAGGTGTTTCAAGGTCGTTATTGCACTACCCTTGGATCATTTGTTACTAGTTTTGCATTATTGTAATTGGCTTGATAAATATACGCATTTTCATTGGTTTAATTGGTGTCTGGGGGATCATGTCTGATGACCTTTGACCTCTAATTACACTTTTCTAAGCCTTTTAATGTCATTAATCCATTGCGGTTGGATCCTTCCTGCCCCTACAGCCCGTATACCTCTATTTACCTTTGCTGTCGTTGGTCTCCTTCCTGCAACCTCCAGTGCAATGCCTGCAGCCTGTTTGTCAAAAGAAGAAACTCCATTGAGAAGCATTGGACACCAGACGCTGAATTGGCACCCTGCACTTAGCCCCCCCTTGTGCCGCTGGTGGTGTATGTTTGGTGCTGCTTTGTGCCCCCCCTGTGCTTGTGCTTACCACCAAAGCTTGACCCCTGCAACCGATTTACTTACCTGCAAACAGTGTGGCTCCAGGCTAACCCTGGGCGGTGAACTCCGCTCCGCTCGCGGAGTTTCCTGAACTCCGCGTTACGCGGAGATCGCGGAGTTCCGAAAAACTCTGCTTCGCGGAGCGTAGCGGAGTTTTTTTCCACGCTCGCGTTCGTCAACGTCAAGTTGGCGACCGCGAGCGAGGAAAATCAACCTCCCGGCGAGATTTTTCCTCGTTCGCGATCGTCAACATCAAGTTGGCGAGCGTGGAAAATCAACATCCCGGCGAGATTTCTCAACGCGGGGGGGGGTCAGGTTTCTCATTGCGAGTGGTCGCTATGCTCGCGACAGCTCACGTTGAGAAACTGCCCGTTCACGTTCAGAAAGCTGCCGCTCGAGTAAAAATCTACTCGAGCGGCAGAAAAGGAAAGCAGGGACCTCTTGCACTGTGCAAGGTGCCGTTTGCAATGATTGCACAGTGCGGACAAGCACCCGGCACTGTGCAATCACCGCGAACGGCATTTTTCTATTGCACTCCGCCGTTCGCGTAGTGCGGCAGAGTTTTTTTTGCACTTCGCGTAGTGCAGCGCAGTGCAACTCCACGAACTCCGCCCGGGTTACTCCAGGCACCCCCAATTTCCACTGAAAAGCATTGGGCCGAACTCTGACTTTGACCTCTGCACCCGGCCGCCCCTGTGTGGCTGCTGGTGTAGTTTTGGTACTCACCTGACTCTTTGCCCTTGCTCACCTTTGGTCCCGAAGACTGAAACTGTAAGTTTGGTACTTACCTGTTTAACCATGATATTGTTTTCCCCATAGGATAACATTGAACTGTTCTGAAAATATTTTAAGTGTCGATTTTTGAAAGTGAAACATATTTTTATTTAATAACGTACTTATCTGATTGCGATAATCTTGGTCTTAAAATAAATTACAAACAAAGTGCATTTTTCTAAAATTGGTGTGGATCTCCTTTTTGAGTCGTGTGTCCATTATTGATCAAGGTTGTGCAATATGTGTCTTACACTCCTCTGTGTAAGGCCTAAGGCTGCTCACCCACACTACCACTAATAGAGTATTTTGGGTTTTACATTGAGCCCTGTACACTTTTGGGGAACCCCTGGACTCTGTGCATGGTATTACCACCTAGTGGCAATATCGTATACGGAGCCAGCTTCCTACCCTTTTTCACATAATTCACCTTAAAAACTCCTCTCACTTTGCAGTAAGAGAAATAAAAAAAGTAAATACCAATCCTGCAGCAATTTGTCAGAAGACAAAACACAGAACTTAAAGGCATCTTTATTTTTTTCTAGGACTTTCCCAATCCACCAAAATGACCCAAAGTGTGATTGAGGATGACACCTTTTATTGTGCCATTCACCTATGCCTACAATCAACACCCATAGAGCCTACTGCTTTAGACACACCTACAAGTTCATTACTGTTGTCAAATGAATTTCTTGATGTATCTCTACAGAGAACCGTTTCTTTGCAATACTGTTAAATGTCCAGGTGTTAGACTGGTTATTCAGCCCCCCCTTATTTGGTTAACATCAACCAATAAGCAGTCAGGTATACAACTCCCTCCAGGTGTCAAAAGGCACCCCCACCAGGCAACATGTAACAATTCCCACAAAAACCTGACACAGACAGATTCAACATCAACCTGGGCATGTTTGTAACAGCAGTTTGCTTCAGGTACATAAGAGTTCATGGATGGCCTTATCAGAGGCTGAGACAGGAATAGTTTTGCTCTGTGAAGGAAGGGCATTGCAGTTTGCACAACACAATCCCTATGTCTTTTCAATGCCATCCGTCCCCAAGGCAAGTGAAGCTGGCTTTCACACATTGTCAGCCATGTCCGGATACGAATCAAGCAAAGGTAGCTATAGTGTCCCCAAAAATACCTTTCAAGCATTCCTAACAAAAATCTTTTCACAATTGCTTCAGGTTTTCCACATCTTCTGAAGGCTGCAGAACAGAGTTCCAAAAGTACTTGTGTCAAGATCATGTTTATTTAGGTCAGGTTAAGCTGAGTGCACTAGCTCAGAGCACAGAACCACAATTGACTCTCTACTCCACCAGATCGCACTCTGCCAAGTGATCTTGTTCAAACAAGTCTCCCTTCACTGACCTACTCTCCACTTGTAACTCCACTTTAAAACCACTTCTAGCACATACCATATTTGCTTTCACCTCCAATTCACCTCTACTGCAGCTTCACCTTGTCTTTTCCTACTCTCACTCTACAATTTCACTTCTCATGTAGCTCTTTCTGCAATCTCCTTTATCTCCTCGACTCTCCTTTCCTGCACCTATTTATACCTTCTAGTCTCTCCTACAACTCAGTCATGTATACTCTTCCAACACTTTAAAGCGTCTTACCCTTTGTAAAGCTTTTTGTCCTTTGTTAGTGTAGCAAGGATGCCATGGGCCCTTGTGCAAGCAAGGAAATGGCCCATTTGACTGCTGTTTAGGAGTAGCAAAATCAGCCTTGTCAGGGTTCTCTTTCATTTGACCTCATTTGCAGCTCTGTCACTGTTCATGCTGCAGCAATCCCTCTGCCCCCTCACATCGTTGTAGCATGCTTTCTCTCTCTGTCTCCTTTCTCCATTACTGTCACCTGTCACCAGCCACCCCATGAGTCAAGTGATCTGTCCACCTCAAAGGGTGATCAAGAATCTGATTCTGAGAGGTGGATATCAATTTTTGAAAAACAAGATCCTCCCACCATCTAAATAACTCAAAGCTGTCTTCGTTTTAGGTGTATAAAAGGGAGAGTTGTACTATAAAATTCAGATACAGGCCTTTTCAATTATGCCCATTAACTTGTCAATAAGAGTGAAGGTTGAGAAAATGTAAGTTCTAGCAAAGCAACCATGCAGTGAAGTGATATTCAGCATGGCCTGAGATACATTTGGTGTGTGCAGTAGTATATTTAGACACAATCTTGTTTAATCATGCTCTGCTGCTTGAATGCAAGTTAACTGCACAACCTTCCAAGTTAACTGCACACCCTTCCCCCTTAACGAGGATTACAAAACATTTACATTTAAACTAAACGTAAATGCAAAAAATACTTTTAATGGTATCCTCGTTTATCGCCCTCCAACAAGCAAAACCCAACTTTTATAATGTATTAGTTCATGTCTTGAATCTAGATTCTGTTATGCAAATGTTACCGTCCTTGGTAATTTCAATTACTATCTGGAAGACGCTTCTGACAAAGAGGCCAGTTATCTTATAGACATTATGTCCAGTTTTGGCCTGAAACAAATTGTAAACTGTCCGTTCCACACAGCCGGACATATCTTGGATGGAATCTTTACAGACCACCCATCTCTTTCCTTCTGCAAAGTTCTCCCTCTCACATGGTCTGACCATTCAGCCATAATATTTGATATTATGATTGGAAGATCAAGCCTCATTGTTTCTTTTCCTTCACAGAAAACAGTCAGACCCTGGCAAAAAATAATCCCTGAAAAACTCATCAATATCTTATTATCGTCCCCTCCAGCAGTAGAGACTGACCCAGACAACATGGCTGTACACTATCACTCGTGGCTTACAAATGCTACAACTCTTTTAGCCCCATCTGCTAAACATTTAAACAATAGAAGAGAACCGTCAGAACCCTTGTACTCAGTGAATCTTCAGTTATCGAACTTCATTAATGCAAATATTCTACTCGATGCAGACCAATTTGGTTTTGCAAAGAGCACGGTACCGAAACAGCCCTTATAATGGCAGCAGAGAACATAAGGACAATCATTGACCAAGGTGATAATGCGGCTCTGATTTTACTGGATCTGTCTGAGGCTTTCGCCACTGTTAGCCATAGATCATCATAAACTGCCTGCACGATCTGGGCATCAGAGACACTGCTTTATCTCTCCTAGCCTCCTCCTTATCAGATAGAGAACAACGAGTCACCATAAATGGCTTTGTATCACAATCCTTCACCCTTCCATACAGCGTCCCCCAGGGTGCATCATTTAGTCCCACTCTTTTTAACCTCTATATTATCCCATTAATCAAACTTATTAGGAATTTTGGTTTCACAGTGGTGTCGTATGCCGATGACACCCAAATCATTGTATCAGTGTCAGGCAACCATGCCCTGACAGCTGAAATTTTGGCTCTCTTCCAACACCACCAGAAAAAGTTAGGAATCTTGAAGTAATCTTTGATAAAGGACTTACATTTGAAAACCAAGTATATCAAATCGCATCTGTGGTGTTCTACCTTCTAAAGATCATTAGGAAAATCATGCCACTTATTCCAATTCACCTTCAAAAACTGGTGATCACAGCACTTATTTTGTCTAAACTAGACTACTGTAACAGACTGTACGTTAACCTATAATAGAAATTGCTGATGAAACTTCAAACTTTACAAAATGCGGCAGCACACCATATTTTTAACATTTCTATATATCAGTCAGCTTTCCGGGACCTTACAGGAACTTCACTGGCTACCTATACAAATAAGAATTACCTTTAAGGCCCTATGTATCACCTATTGGGCCCTGCACAAATCTGGACCAAATTTCTTTGTACAAAACTTCAACTGCCATAGACTCTCCAGAGCACTTCGGTCCTCAAATGCAAAACTATTGACAGTACCTACCTTCAAGAAAGCACTGTGGGGGGGGGGAGTTTTGTGATTAGTACTATAAAGATCTGGAATTCCCTTCCTTTTAATCTTAAACTTTCCAAAACCTTCTTCAATTTAGAAAATCCCTGAAAACCTGGCTTTTTAATCAGTAGTCTCAGGACCTCCGCCCCGCTTATTTGATTCCGATCTTTTTCCAAATGCAGCGCCAAAACTCATTCGGGTATGCCATGGAGCATGGCAGTATCACATGTTGTTATAGCCCTTTTCAATCATGTTGAACTGCTTGTCAACAAGGGCAAAGCTGGATTTAATGGAGAGACTAGAGGCGATGAACTGTCAGGAAACAAGGCCATAATCTGAGTTACGGTAGAGGTTAAAATTACTATTGAATTCAGTCACCAGTATTAGCAATCATACACCACTGGTTCTCACTGAGGATTAAGCTGGAGACAACGGAAGGTATGTAACTAAAGAACTGAAAATCATGAACCTACAAACTGACCCTACACTAAACATGTGTAGTTGATGGCTGTTGAAGTTCCTGGTCCACCTAGAAGAGGCAAAGGAGAGAGAGTGGGCCTACAACCTGTCCCTGTACTAAACATTCTTGGCAGAGCCAGGAGACACATAACGAGAGCAAGGTTGCCTTGAACCAACTGTACAAAGTGGTGCTGTGGGTCTCATGCCTGCAAGGGCACCTCAGTGAGGGCATTAGCTTGAGGCAAGCTCTAAATCGGGAACCTACAAACTGACCCTACTCTAAACATGCATAGCTGATGGCTGTTGAAGTTCCTGGTCCACCTAGAAGGGGAAAAAGAGAAAGATTGTGCCTACAACCTGTCCCTGTACTAAGCATTCTTGGCACAGCCAGGAGACACAAAATGAGAGCGAGGTTGCCTTGAACCAACTGCACAAAGTGGTGCTGTGGTTCTCATGACTGCAAAAGCACCACAGTGAGGGCATTGGAGGAAGGCAAAGTGGAAAGATTAATTCAATAGAATGGTGCTAAGCCAATTCTATGTCTATTATACCATGTTTAGTGGTTTACCTGCAAAAACAAAGAGTATGCCTATAACCTGATCCTATGCTTATCATGTTGAAAGAGTAGGTAATAGATCCGGATTCCTAGAAAATATACCAAGAGGCTTTTTTGGGCCCCCCAGGAAATCCACAGATTTGGTATACCTTCTAGTCACCGACTTACCCTAATGACACCTGTTCTGCAAAGGCCAACAGTCTTGCCTGCAGGGCATCATGTTTGTTCATCTTCTTATTCACTTCACCTCCAGCGCAGCCATCATTATCATAGTACAGTTTCCACCATGTGAAGAAAACAAATTATTTGAACAATCAAGTGCTGGTAGTCCACAACTATCGTTGTCTTCACAACTATAGTATAAGTTGAGTCTTACAATTATCACTGTACTTGCAGATAGCTGTGTTAATAAAGCGATAACTGAATGTATTGTTGAGGGGGCAAATGCTTGGAATCATAGATGCTAAGATCTCACTGTAGATAATTAAACTGAAGCTACAGGATTGTGGCAGATGTTAAGTTGCCATTCTCCCTCCAGGATGGTCCTAAATATGAAAGCATTTGTGACCCCTCTAAAACCACTACCATACGATTCATTCCTGTCGCGGGCACTAGGTCCAGGCTCACACATGGGGTAGCGTTTTTATTGGGACAAGCGTGGGAACACTGGGTGGTAGGAAGTTTGTGGATCCATTCACATTCCTGTAGTTTACATCACAAAAATGCAAGGAAAATTTGTATTTTTATTCAACATTTCACCTTTGCAGGGTATTCTGACTAAGAAAACATTGCAACCATGCAACCCACACCTCCCTGGACTCCCCGGGTGTCTAGTTTTAAAAAATGTGCTGGTTTGGTAGGTCTCGCTAGGTGCCGGCTGAGCTGGGCCCTAAATCCACAGCTAGCCACCTTGTATTCTGCTGGGTGAAATATGACATCTCCTAGGTCAAGTTTTGTGTCGCAAGGCCCAGCCACACAAGTGGGGTACCATTTTTAACTAGAGACATGTGGGAATACAGAATAGAAGAACATTTGTTATTACCACACACATACATACATAGGTTAATTTAGGGTCTGCTTATGACTTCACCCTGAAAAAAATTGTGATTGCCCTCCTCAACCAGTATCCCAATTTCGTACACTGATCATCGGAGAAGCAATGAAACGGGACACTTCATCTATGAAGAACACATAATATTCATCTTCAAATAATAGCGGTTGTAGGAATGGATTATAGTGGTAGTACAGGCCTTTTCAGCTATCGCCGGCTACGGAGCTGCCTACAGACCTTTCCTTTGTATAATTTTCCTAAGAGTACTCTGCAAGCATATCCTATCGTCCATCTGCATGGGACATATATGCTATTTTGAAAATGCCCCATACACTCCTACAATTTACCACATACATGCTAAGAACTCATTCAGACTCATTCTTAGCTTCCCTGGACACTGAAAATAAATAATTCCTATTACAGAAAAGGATGGAGACCCCTGGTTTAGTCAAATAATTCAGGCATGTTGCTTTGTAGAATAATGAGAAGATATAATTGGGTCAGTCAGGACGTTCAATACAGATGGCAAATTTCATAGGCTGGACAAGAGAGGAGTACAGGAGAGTCAAGTGTGGAAAGCGGGCACTTGCCCCATTTTGCAAAGTCATAATAGGATGAACTCCAAGACACCAGAGGAAAATGACAGTTGTTGCCCAGTAGGCCCTGCCTTTCCTGGCCCTCTCCACCCACCAGGGTCTGACAGAAGTTAACTATAAACATACATTTTTAAGATCTACACATCACAAGGTTTCTATCATTTGGGGCCTCATCCAGATTAACTGGCCAGGACAATAAGCTGATCAAAACATTTGTCAGATTTTCAGCTGTTGGTCTTCAAAACATGCACGTTCTTTCACTCTTCTTCACACTAATGCATATCTATGCCAAGGCTTTACCAAAATATGTGTTCCCCTACGTCTTCTAGGTGAGGCATAATAAGACACCCATGCACACCATGGAACTCCCGAGCGCACCACAAACAAACATAAATGCCACTGAAATATACATTGAGACACCCAGCAACATACTCACATACATACACAAATTCAGGCACAAGTTTATTTCTTTGTTATTTATTTTCAGGTCGAGCCTTAGGCAATCTGTTGTCTGTACTTTGTGGCATCTGACTCCTCCCACACTTAGGACTGACTTTCGTGTGTGTCCTTTAAAAATCGTAGCCTGCAAATGGATAATGGTGGGTGCATGTCCTACCTTCTCTCGCAAGTTCACTCCTATCCATATCACATCACAATATCAGTAAATGTTTAATTGTTCTGTGATGAAACATGCCTCAGATGTTTATTGTTCTAAAGTTCCAAATAAATGTATGAGTGCTTTCCATGTACAACCGGCTTGCGCATTCAGAGACACTGGATGGACTAGAGTCACCAAGTGTTAAGCGGCTGGGCTAACCACCATTTTGTCTGCTCGTTTGCATTTGCTGATTCCAAAGGAGACTGGCACGAAAGATGCAAGGTCTCGAAACTAGGTGAGAGATAATGAATGGCACTGTGCCTGGGTCGTGCCATCAGCTGCAGGAGGTTAGACCACCAAACACTCTGTCCTTCACCTGTGCTGTCCCTTTCTGGATCTTTCTCAGAGTCTAATGTTTGTAAAGACTTTCCCGCCAGTCAAACGTGAAGTGCTCTGAAACGGCTGTTTTTTGTTATATTTGGCGCTATCTAATTAATTTTTAACTTGCTGCATTATTTTACCGTGGTGTTTTCTCTGTAGAATGTTTGCCTTTGTCTGTGTTCCATCCTTAATCCGTTTATCCCCCATGTGAACATTAGGGGTCTGGGAGTTGAGCTGACAGGATTGTCTTGTTTTCAACTTCCCAGCTCTATGGCAAGATCCGGTGAGACAATGCGCGTGGCAGGAGCTGAGGAGGTGCCAGTGGATTTACCTGGAAGGGCGAAGCGGCGGAAGAAAGAAACATGATTGTGGGCTTGTGTAACCACAAGAGAGGCGAGTACAACGGAGTGTGTGGCTCTTATTGTTCACTAGTGACAGGGGAGCCTCATTTAGAGTGGACTGTGCATGATATGGGTATGTAGTTGAGAGGGACTCACACAATCAGGCACAATCAATCATATTAAATATTTAGTCACACCATTACCCTGCCAAGTCAAGACTCCTTCTGGCAGTCACAGACATCAATGGATACAAACTCCATGATATGAACATAGATGGATGAAGGCAGGATCTTTTCCATGAGTGTTCTCTGGTAGGACATAAAAAGACGATAGAAGGTAAAACACCTTTGCATAGCCTCATACAAAATTGCTTACAAACATTTATATCTTCAGAGACTCACAAATGTCCTCAGATACCCAAACTTACCACTGTACCACTGTACATGCAATCAGACAATATATGACAGCAGACCAACAGGCCAATCACCAAACACCCAACCTCTTTCGGACAAGAAACACATACACTCAGAACTCATGTACACCCAGAAATGAACAGTAAAACTTACCACAAATCCAGATATTCCCAGGCTCAGATTACCCAAAATCCTGGCTCCCAAAACAGATATGATCATTCATTCATAAGATTTCCACTCATTCTGGGACTCCTATGAACTCTGGTGTTACAAGACACACATTTCTCCTCTGATATGTGTACACACCGTCAGATGCGCAAAAACACACACATATGCAGACACCACAACATAAACTCAAATTTTCACCAATAGTCACAGATACATGTTCAAATATGAACACCCATAGCAAGAGACAGACACTCTCATGCACTAGTCACCATAGATTAAGAATGTACAAAGATACGTATCCTGATATGAGGGCAGAACTGCAGCTGCCATGGTATGCTAGTTAGCAAGATCTGGAACAAACTAAGTTCCTTTCTGCTTTGTGTCTTACTGTGATTTGAGGTATGACAGAGTGAGAACTCAGAATAGTTAAATGGTTAGATCTCCCTGCTCCTAGTATAATGCCAGGAGACTTTTTCTATTTTACTGGATAATGTTTTAGATAAGTCTTCCAGAACAGAAACAATACATGTTCCAAGGCTGCAGCTAGCATTGTGTGACATCTGGGGAAGGGGGAGGGTGGGAGAGAGATTATACCTTTCAAAATAAAAAGTATGAACATGCCTCAAGAATGTACTATTTTCTAGTTGACTAAATTTTAGTAGAGGAAGTCTGCAATATTACTCACTTGCCCGCGCACCTACCTGATCACTCAGCTATATTGTTAGCGCTAAACCTGTCTCATAAGTCTGAGCTGAAAAGGCGGACTTTAGACCGAATACTACTTCTAGAAAACGAGGTAGTAGAGGCTTTAAGAGTGGACACTGAAGAATTTTTTCAATTTAACAGACAATCAGCACCCTTGAATATGGTTTGGGATGCTTTTATGGCCTATATTAGGAAGAATATAAGTGTGTGGTGCAGAAATAGCAGATATAGGAAACAGTGGGGACAGCTGAAGGAGGGCATGAAAAACTTGAACAGTTGTTGGCCCAAAATACCATAAATGGACAGAAGAAATTGTTAGTTGCTGATCTTCAGAAGGCAAACAATACAATTGCAAGAGTAATGGCTGAGAGAATAAAGAAGAAGCTAGAAAATCAGCACACTTTAAATAATGGAGAGAACAGTAGCAAGTTATTGGCATGGAAAATAAAAACAGACTTACCAAGGAATCTTGTCAGGGAAATAAAAAAGCCGGGCACAGGTGAGATAATATGCAATTGGAAGGCTATACAAGAGGCTTTCCTTGGCTTTTTTTTTTAGAGAAGTATATACAGAAGATCTAGACGTTATGTAAAGCAGGGTTATAGAATGGTTAGACACAGATTTTCATAGGGGTATTAAACAGTGTGAAGTCTTGCAGGCTGTAAAAGGTTGAAAAAAAGGGAAAGCAGAGGGCCCAGATGGGCTATCTAATGAGTAGTATAAGGTACTGGGGGAAACAATCATACCTGTCTTAACCAGATTATTCAGAGAGAATGGTAATAATTGGGCCATAATTGGTATTCATTGGTACATACATTTTTTTTTAGAGTTTTTTATATAGCGCGAACTAGACCCGAGATATCGGGTAACAGAGCACTTTACACGAGCACCAGTTTTGTCACAGATGGACACATTCATTTTTTTTTAGGCACGGAGAGATTAAGTGATTTGCCCAGAATCACAGGATGTTGAGTGTCGTTGCCGAGACTCGAACCCAGTTCCCCAGCTTCGAGGTCGACCGCTCTAGCTGTAAGTACCTGGCCCCAGTGCCGCTGCACCACTGACAGCTATGACCATGCTGTTAATTGTCTCAACAATGCACATGGCTCTAATAAGGTCATAAGAAAACATTCTACAATGAATATACAAGTGTCATAGCTTAAATCAATGAAACACCTTTTTATACTGACAGCAACATATGATCATAAAAGACAGCCAACGCGTTTCGTTCCTCAAAAGTACAAGCCTTTGGAACTTCATCAGGGCTGCAACGAATAACATAAGACATACATAAGACAGACTGTAATAACTCAAAAGCATGACTCATTACATTACAACCATCATTATTCACGAAACTCACAATTAAATATGACCAAAATAAAATAACTGCCGGACATGACTCTTAATTTGTACAACATTAAATTTACACAAAAAGATACATGAAGACATAACTGTAACTTAACATGTGACAAATGAAAAAGGGCACACAGAAACCACATATATTAAGAACAAAGGGAAGGACCCAAGAATTTTCTACAGTAATAAAAATCAATGCTTAAAAAGCTATATCAGATTCCAAGGAGATAGATAAAGAATTAATAAAAGCAGCACGGTAGCTTCAAAAAGTGAGAAAACGTTGTCCCTTACGATTTTGTTGCATGGAGCTAATTAGTTCGTATTATTAATATTAGAATAATTCCTATTGAACAGGAAAGAGGGATGTAGGAGAGGATAACATTAAGATTAAGAGTATGTCAGAGAAAATATAGCAGAAAAAGAGGGAGGTTGAAAGGACCAGGGGAAGGGATATAGAGTTGGTGTTAAAGAAAAAAAGTTTTGACAAAACCTGTAATGCCCTCTATCTCGGTACTACTGCCACTCCTTTCGTGAAAACTGTTGAACGAATCTGTAACCAGGGGCACCAAAGGGTGCCGGAGTTTTGTGCACGATCATTATCTTGACTAAAACAGCAGTGAGAGAGTGAGGTGCTAGCTAGCAGGTCCATCACCCCACGTTGTGTTTGGATTTATACCTTTTTATACTGAACCTGAAGCGCCTATGCTGAAGACCCCAAGCACCTGAGTATTACAGAAGAGGGTGCACTTGTTGATGCAGCCTGTCTTTCTGTAATATGCCTATCATTGCAGCAAAGTATGCACCGGTGCAATGTCTGTTCTGCATGGAGTGTAGGCCTATGCAGAGAAGAATTATTGTTCTCCGCATCTATGCTCAAAATTAGTGAACAATGCAGATGTACAAAAATGCTAAAAGTGCACCAGTGTAGGGGTTGTGCAAAATGACTGTTTCTCTGGGAGCCCATTGAGAGGGAGCAAGGATTGCCCAGGGACCACTGAATATGGGTGAAGTCACAGACTTGACTCACATGGGGTCCTGTTCCCATTCCCAAAGCAGGCCAGAATGCACATATACTGACAGTATAGTATCCATGTTGGCAATCGTGGTCAGTTGTGTATAGTTTTGTATGACTCATCAAGCTAACAAAAAAACTATTCTGAGCATAATAAAGAATTATCTCTACAGTCTTGTCATGTAAAATGTTTAGCTAATATATAATTCCTTATTAGAAAGTACCGAATTTCTAGATTTAGAGAATGCTTTTGAAGCTAAACCCTTAGTGGATAAACCAACTAATATTTTAAATACCCAGGGGAATTTGAAAAGTTAAACGCCTGAGCTGCAGTTATCAACGAAAGAAATCTTGCATCGCAGCTGTTTTTGTGATAAAGGAAGGTTTACTTTGCTGCTGTTATGCTGTAACACTTCTGTTAGGAATATAATGTTTCACTGGTGCTGCCCAATTTCAACCTATCATGTAAAGGAGGATGGCATTCACAGTTATTTTCCAAATAAGTCTGCACTTTTGCTGCCTAAATGTTCTTCTTTTGTGAGCTGCTCCTTCGAGCTCCTAGGTCATTCCAGGCCACACACGGCGCCTCTTCTCAGCTCGTCTGCTGCTAGGAGAGGTGCAATGTGAAACTCTAAGCTACAGCTCACCATGCCAGCCCCATCTCCATGCTGCCTGTAGCAAGTAAACAGAAAACAGACATCCTGTCTTCCGAAATGGCACACGGAAGAGAGGTTGAAATTGAGCGACCAAGGCAGTGACAAGGACCTTCACCGTGACCAGTGGAAACCACCTCTCCTTGAGCGTGGGTGCCGGCCGCAGCAGCTACTGTGAATACTAACAGTCAAGAGCCCTCAGATTAGCATTGACAAATAAAAACTTTACACATGTTATAAAGGCAAATAATTGTTCCTCAGTTCTGATGAGCTGTGGATATTATTACATTACATTACATTAGTATTCACCCAAGGAATGCGGACACAAGCACTTAGGGGCAGATGTATCAAACGATTTTGAGGTCGCAAAAATAGCGATTCGCTAAAAAACAGCGTTTGCGACCTCAAAAAGCGAGAACCCGATGTATGAGCAATATTCGCAGTGCAAAATAAGAAATCGCTAAATAAGCGATTTCCTATTTAGCGAATTCTTAAAATGTGCGTATACCTCTTGCGACTCGCAAACAGCTCCAAAATGTTTGCGACATACGCAAATTGCGAAATCGCTGTGTAAGGAATCGCAATGCAATGTATCAAAAATTCGCTAATAGCGAATCCTAAGAAATCGCTATTTAGCACCATAGAATTAACACCAACACAATCCAGGTGGTAACCAGGTGCAAGCTATATTAAGAGGCCCACAATGCACCAGCCACTTCCACAATGGCTTCACTCTACCTGATAGCAAGGAGGCTGCGACTGCGTGCGGCAGCACAGAGAAGGATGCGACAAGAACGGGTGTTTAGGGTGCGCATCACACTCTTCATGCAGACTGAGGAGGAGATCCACAACAAGTACAGGCTGGACACAAAGAGCATCCTGGACTTGATAGAGGAGCTGAGACCCCACATGGAACACCCAACAGGCAGGACCCAAAGCATACCAGCCCATGTCCAGGTACTGTGCTCACTGCACCTGCTGGCCACAGGCAGTTTCCAAGGGGTGATAGCTGTGGTAGGTGGGGTGTCCCAGAGTTGCCTGTCACGGTTCTTTCGTGCATTCGTAGATGCCATGGTACAAAGGCTACGCAACCACATACAATTCCCCACCACACAACAGGATTTACAACAGACACAACTGGACTTCTACCAGATTGCACACTTCCCAAACGTAATTGGCTGTATTGATGGTACCCATGTGGCTCTCACACCCCCATCAACCAACGAATATGTGTACCGTAACCGCAAGTCCTACCATTCGCTCAACATTCAGATCGTATGCAATGCCAGGCATCTCATCACGGACATTGTTGCCAAATTCCCAGGGAGCAGCCACGACTCCTTCATCTTCAGGCACAGTGGGATATACGGACGTCTCACTGCTGGCGAGTTTGGTGAGGGCTACCTCCCAGGTAAGTGCATGTCTGACCTCCCATATACAGGTACATCACTGGTCTGTGGGCCATTGACTGACCTCTCATGATTGTCCCTGCAGGTGACAGTGCCTATGCGGTGCGAGAGTTCATCCTGACGCCATACCTGAACCCAGCCAATGCCAGGGAGCGGCGTTACAACCGTGCTCACAAAGCAACACGATGCATAATAGAGCGGACATTTGGCATCCTCAAAAGCAGGTTCCGCTGCCTGCATAAAAGCGGTGGCGCACTCCAATACAGCCCAGAGACAAGCTGCAAGATTGTGGCCACCTGCGCAATGCTACACAACATTGCGGTGAGGAAAGGCATCCCAGTTGAACTGTCTGACAGTGACACTTCTGACGATGAAGACCCATGCCCCCTTGGAAGACCTGCAGTTGGATTTGGGGCAGCTGCGGGACGACAGAGACGGGATGAGATAACCCATAACTACTTCTAGGTGAGTAATAATGACATGAGGCATGTGTTATTTGGTTTCAGGTCTGTGTTTATTTCAGCCCTTACATGCAGGATAGAATACGTCACACAGCCTGAGAGACTCCATGCAGCCCACTATGTGTAGCACATGTTATGTCCACAGTGCAGGTCTGTGAGCAAGCCAGGAGTCCTGTTGTAATGGGTTACCTCACCCTTTGGCGTAACTCAGTTTGGGCAGCTCATCTTCTCCTGTTGCGGCCTGCTGGTGCCTGCTCTGGGTGCTGACTGGCCTCCCATGACTCCACATGTGTAGCTCCCTGTCTCCCACTGCGCCGTCTTGGCACAGGCACTGGTGGTGGCATGCTGCTCCTGCTGGATACCTCCTCGCTATCC
Organism: Calotriton arnoldi; assembly: GCA_963921515.1. Classification (NCBI taxonomy): domain Eukaryota; kingdom Metazoa; phylum Chordata; class Amphibia; order Caudata; family Salamandridae; genus Calotriton; species Calotriton arnoldi. Next base: position 449,931 of record CAWUFW010008681.1, on the reverse strand, counting down.
TCTGAGACCCAAAGTGCTGGGCCACCTGTGTTGGCTGTCTGCATGTGTTCCACGGCACTGGTGACCAGCACCAGGCCTTTCGCCACATCCTGGCAGCAGTGGGACATCTCCACTTGCATGCTGATGGTGCGACGTGTCAGCTGGCTAGTGGCAGTGCAGAGGCGGTTCACCGCCTTGGTGTAGCTGTGCAGTCGGCTGTCCGCACGTTGCCTCAGTCTGTGCCTGTCTGCCTTGTCTCTCTTGAATGTGGCACACAATTTATGGATGGCACCTGCCATGGCCATGATGCCCTCCCCCATGTGACATAGGCTTTTGTTCACTGTGCACAGCTGCCGATTTATGGACCGCAGTGATTTCTGTTGCAGGCGCTGTACCTGCAGTATGCTGCCCTCCAGTCCAGCAAACACCGTGTCTTCATCATCCGTGCCACAGCTGGTGCTGGCACGTGGCCTGCGTCTCCCATATCCATGCACTCTATGTCGCAGTGTGGCCTGTGCCGGGACCTGTGTCACACCCTGCCCTGGCTCTGCCTGTGCTTCTTCCTCGCCTGTGGACTGTGTATCTGCCTCCAGGGGTGGCAGTGGTGGCACAATGGTGCGCTTCCTCCTTGGGACAGGTGTGCTCTCTCTGCTGTCTTCTGGCTCCCCTGCCGTGCCTGTTCAGCTGTATCTTCCACCTCCTCATCTCCCGCACTGTCATCCAGTGGCCCAGGTTGTGCTGTGGATGAAGCGGGAAAATTGATTTTGTGACATTGTCTACATTTCTCACTTAATAAAGTTTTCACATTTTGGATTGGCTAACTGGTATCTATAGCATTCCTGCCTTTACAGGGTCTCACATACTGCTTCAACATTGCTGTGTGTACTTGCCCCACTGTGTTGTGCCTATGACTGCGTCTCCCATGATGCATTGCTGTGTGTGCTGGAATAAGTGGACCGGAGTGGCAAATGTAGTGTGTGTTGGGTGCATTCCTGTGTGTGGGGATGGGATGGTGCTGTGGGGGGCTGCATTTGGCATGCCTCTTACCTTGTCTGGTGGTTGCAGGCTCTGAGCTGTCTATGTCAGCCACTCCACTGATGCTTTCTGGCAGGAGGGTGCTCTCCACCAACTCCTCCTGGGGTGTTGAGTCGGTTGCTGTGGATGTTCCACCCCTGTCTTCCTGGACTGCGCCAGCCTGGTTGCCACCTTCTCTTTGGACCTTTGGCGCATGTCGTACCACCTCTTCCTCAGCTCTTCGACCGGGCGCTGGGTCACACCTACAGCATTTACTTTTTCCTGGATGGCCAGCCAGATTTTGCGCTTCCTGGACTCAGGTACACGGAGTGCCTTTTTTCCAAATAGGAGTTCATGGTTGCACACCATCTCCTCAATCAAGACCTCCTGCTCCCTTTCACTGAACTTGTTTTTCCTCTTCCTCACTGCCCTCTCCTTGTCCTTCTCTTTGTGTTGGGAATCCATTTTTGTTGTTTGTGACTGCTGTGCTCACTCCTCTGCCTCTCCTCACAGCCTCTGACCCAGCCTCAGGCACTCAGGTGCAGCAGATCACTCCCACTTCCTGGGTGTGATGTCATCAAGCTGCACCTGAATTGCTGCTTCCCGATTTTGCGATTCTTTATTTGCGAATTTCGCTAATAAGGAATCGCAAAATCGGGATTCACAGAAAATTCTTAGACTTTTAAGTAATCGCAGATTTTTAGCGATTTTCTAGATACATCGCGATTAGCGATTCTCAAATTGCAAATCGCTAAAACTCGCAAATTGAGAATCGCTAATCAAATCTTTGATACATCTGCCCCTTAGTTACGATAGTTTGACCCCTGTAAAGTGACACTTGGCAGGTACTTATCTCGCTAATATGTACTTCCTGAGGCCGCTTTTGTTCCCTTCTTGCTCCACGTATTGGATTCTCCTTTGCTACCGCCATTCACTTCACTGCATGCACCTGAAGTAGAGTTGACATTTGCTGGAAGACGGAAGGTGGGGAAAAAAGTAACAATCTTTGCGAATCACCACAGCTCAGGCATCTGAGCTTGGCTTACATAAAATGTCACGTGGCAAGAACTGGTCAGCTAACAGACATTGCAGTAGATTTGAAAATGGGGCTTTGGGGGGGGCGGCCGACCACAGGGAGGCTTGCCCCCCATTCCTCCCCGGCGCTTTTGGGCCAGTGGTGCAGCCCAGAGCCCAATTGGGCTCTTTGGCCTACATTTTTGGGCTGGGGGAGCGGGAGTTTAATAACCGGACATTTTGTTTGCCGTGTCACCATTTTTGTAAGGTGACACGGCAGCCGGTTGTAGGTTGGGGTAGGCAGGGAGTTTAGAAAATGTTTTTTTGGCTTTATAAATGTTAAAATATCCTGGATTGGCTCAGTGGTACAGATTCTGGGAGCTCCCTGATTACGAAGGTGGATCCCGTGCACTCCGTTTTCCTGGGGAAGAAGGTGTAGGCAAACCGGTGAGTGCGTGCGGCCGCGCTACAAGCGGCCGCACGCGTGTGTTGTACAGCCCATTCAGGCATGATTAATGAGGCAATGTAATGCGCAATTAATGAGGCAATGTAATGCGGCGTAGAGGGGTGTGGGGTGCAGCCTGCAAAAGTTTGCGTAGGGAGCGGGTGGGGGGTTACCGGGAAGGAGGCTGGTGGAAGACCCCGCCCCTGGCGCCAAAGCGTCAAGTGGGGGAGTGAGATGACATGGGCAAAATCCCTGGTGGGTGGGGGGAGAGGCTCCACAGTGGTAGCTGGGCTAGGGGGGCCCCCAGCAGCAAAGGGGAGGGGTCACAGCCGGCATTAGAGCAGGAAGCCTCAGGGGGAGGGGGACAGGTGGGTTTGCGGATGGGGTTGGGGGGGTAATGCAAGTCTGAAAGGATGTACGGAGCCAGTGGTTACACAGGTAGGTGCCTTTATACACCGTCAGCCTTGACCACCAGGCAGCAACTGCCGCCAGCAGAATCCCACATCCCCAACATTCCCAATTCCATCCCAGAACCCCACACATATCCCTTCTTACAAAATGAAGAAGGAGAAAGAACAACCATAAAATAAAAAAACAAAGTACAACAATTAGTGAAGAAAAAGAAACAAAGCGCAATAAAGATAATGCCAAATACATGCACATTACAATGACATGGAATGAACCTTAACCAGAGCAATAAGATAAGAATAAAGAAAAAAAAGCAGAGATTAATGCATGACATAATCATCAAAACGTGCAGGAGGTTTCCTGTTCCTGGCAGTACTCCCAGCCACAATACCACCACCGCTATTTCCTCTTGAAACAATGGCATCACTGACAGGATGACCAAAAGACTGAGACCTGCCATCCCTGAACATAACATCCTGGTAAACAGTAACACCCAATCTGTCACGCACAACAGAGGTCTTGTTCTCGGGAACAACAGAAACCATACTCTTACTCCACACTTTACCACCATCAACCACAATCACATGATCACGAACACCAACCACCCTCTTGGGAGAGGAAAATTTGGAACAACCCTTCCTCACAAAACCAGGTTTTTTAATGCGAACCCAATCACCAGGCCTGACCGACAAGGTTCTGAGTTTTCACACTTGATTTAGCAGATACAGCCTTCCCCACATCCAATACTTTTCCAAGAACATCACTGTTCACAATTTTCCGATCCATCGAACCTCTGTTCAAATTAGTTCCACCCACTCTTCCTCTCATCAAGGTGAAAGGGGACACTCCAGTAACACTATGTGGAGTAGCTCTATACGCCCATAACATGTCCTTCAATATTTTCTTCCAATTAAGATTATTCACTTAGGCTAACTGCAACTGATCTTTTACCACCCGATTAAATCTCTCAACTAAACCATTACTCCTGGGATGATAAAGAGACGTCCTGATGTGGCGAATATCATTCTTTTGCAAATATTCAGTCATTTCCACAGATACAAATTGGGTACCATTATCGGTGACCAACTCCTCGGGATGCCCTTCTCTGGCAAAATCCTCGCAGAGGAAGTCCAAAACAACAGAAGTGGAAACACACTCAACCATCTTTACTTCAGGCCACCTGGACAAATAATCAATAAGCACCAAAGCAAATTTGGGTGTGCTGCCTAAAACAGCAAACGGTCCAGAAATATCCAAAGCTAATTTGCTCCAAGGCATGGACAGTGGTTCCAGAGATACAACAGGATACGGAATGGTAACCTGGAATTTGTCACTAATGACACAAGCATCACAATCTTCGACAAACTGTTCTGCCACTTTGTCGACCCCCGGTCACCAGAAGTCTTCTCTGATTCTATGTTTAAGCGCCCTGATACCACCAAGGCCAACATGTGCAAGATGAAGAATTTTACTCTTAAGCTCCTCAGAAACAACAAGCAAACTGCCCCTACGCAAAACACCATTGACAAAAGATAATTCATCACTCACTCTCTCAAAGGCAGCAAAACTTTCATGTAAATCCTTAACACTAGGCCATCCCTGAATCATGTACTTTCTCACACTTGTTAAAACATCATCTTTCTCCACAGCATCCAACCACTCTTTCTCACACAAAGCACCATTTAAAACCTTATCCACGGAACTCATTACACAAACCATAATCAAATCCTTATCATCGCAGGTGTCCATGTTACAATCGTCCGGGACAGGTAACCTAGACAAACAGTCGGCAGCAAAATTTCTTTTCCCTGACACATGATCTAACTTGTACTGAAATTCCTGCATACGATACTGCCATTTGGCAACGCGGGGAGTAGCTCTTCCACCACCATGAGTGCAAAATAGATCCACCAAAGGTTTATGGTCTGTGCGCAGAACAAACTCTCTCCCCCACAAGTAAGTCTTGAAATACTCAGTTCCCCAGCACATGGCAAGGGCCTCCCTCTCAATAGTAGAGTAAGTGGCTTCGGCCCCACGTAAAGTTCGGGACGCAAAAGCCACAATCTACTCACTACCATTCGAGCACTTCTGTAATAGTACTGCTCCCAAACCCAGACTACTAGCATCAGTCATTAAAATGCTTAAGTCTTGCGTGTTGAAAGACTTTAAAGGATGTGCAGAAACTATGCATTTCTTAATCTCTTTGAAGACCCATTCACATTCATTCGTCCACTCGTATCTAGCATTCTTTTTTAGAAGATTGTGTAACACCCCAGTTTTACTGGCGAATTGCGGAACAAATTTGGCATAAAACTCAACCAAACCTAAAAAGATCTGAGTTGATCCTTATCACAGGGTGATGGCGCATCCTCAATAGCTTTCAAAATTTTCAATTTAGGTTTAACCCCATCAGCAGACACGTGGTGCCCCAAATAGTCAACACCAGACTGGGCAAATTTACATTTGTCTTTCCTCAAAGTCATGCCGTTTTTCTTCAAAACTTCTAAAACCATTTTTACTCTCATATCATGCTCTTCGTTATCCTTGCCATATATTAAAATATCGTCCTGAAAACAGGCAACTCCTTTCATACCTTTGAACTAAATGTCCACCACTCTTTGAAACACAGAAGATGCCGACGCTAAACCAAAAGGCATGCGGATATAGCGGAAGGCACCTTCGGGTGTGATAAATGAGGTTAAGTGTCTGGAATCATGGTCCAACTCCACTTGGTGGTATGCTGCTGACATGTCAAGAGACGTAAACACTGCAGCATGATCTAAAGTGGCCAACATTTCATTAATGTTCGGTAAAGGTTGACGATCCACCCAGATATTGCGATTTAGATCGCGGAGATCCACACATAAACGCAAAGATTTGTCAGCCTTACGGGCCAAAACGATCGGGGACAGCCATTCTGAACCTTCAATGGGTTCAATGATTGACATGGCACACAATTTGTCAAGCTCTTTCTTCAACTCTTGACTCAGACACAAAGGTACCTTCCTGACTTTGTAAACCACAGGAATGGCATTACTCCTTAGGACAATGCAATGTTTGAAATTGCGTAGCTTGCCCAAACGGTCACAAAATACCTCACTGTATTCACTGATCCATCCTGCGGCATTAACATCTTGCACCTCTCCAACAGCATTTAAACTTGAATTCATCAAACGATCTCTAGTTAACACTAGATCAGGATGATTGGGATCTAACACTGTGGGGCCGATTCCGATTCGGGCCGGAAAACGTACCGACCGACTCGGTATGGGAATTTAGTCCGACCGACTCGGACCGGCGCTGCACGACCCGCGTAGTAGTATGAAGAAATGCATGTGAAATCCGACAGACTCGGACGGAATACAAAACGACCGACCGAGCCGGACGGAAACAAGCCATCCGGCCGGAAAATCACGCGAAACGAACCAACCGACACGCACTCGGATTGAACCCGAACGAAACGTACCCGCGAACTCCGACCTGCGTAGTACGATGCTGTGCGTGCAAAACACGACCGACTCGCCCGGAGCACAAGCCGTATGACCAACATGCATACAAAACCCAGCCGAAGCAACCCAATACTCCGCGACCGACTCGTACGCCGCATATAAAACCTAGCTGACACACAGCGGGAACGAGTCGGACAAGATCGCACCAGACAACTGCAGCGTCCTACTCGGACACAAGAACGACTCGTACATGCACCAAAAACACCAAGGAAAAATTAGAAAAAAAAGGGCCAAACAAGCAACCACTAAGCCAATAAATACAGGGAGGGGAAAAAAATGGAACAAGGACACACCTCCAACTCCACCTACATAAAGGCCACAAATCCCTACCATGATCCTTTGCAAATTCCACTGACCTGCCAGACAGAACACCATCACACAGCAACCACAGACACACTCACAGCTCATACATCACACAAGCCACACACCATTACCACACCTACAAATAGCACCCTCGCACACACCCAGCTAAACCTACACTCACACCCCCCCCACTTGCACACACACACACACATCAATCATCACCACCACCCATCACCATGCCCCCAAAGAAGAACCATAAGTTCCTAGATTGTGAATTGGAAGTCCTGGTAGACGAGATACTCAGGGTAGAGCCACAGTTGTTTGGTACATTGGTACAACAGACCCCCATGTCGCAGAAAACCAAGATGTGGGCGAGGATTGTCGACAGGGTGAACGCACAATCACCATGTTTGCGCACAAAGGAAGACATCCAGAACAGGTGGTATGATCTGCGCAGGAGGGTCCGGGACCTACTCAAAAAGGACTACCTCCTCAGCCAGCACACCGGCAGTGGCCCTCCTGCAAAACCAGTATACCTCAGGCCCTGGGAGGAGAAGGTGCGGGCCATCCTACCACCAGTGAGCGTATACGGACTAACAGACATCCCAGAGCCTGGTGAGTACACAACTAATATATACAATATGGTGTGACAACACACACACATCACAGTCAAGGGGATAGGCAAACCATGCACACTTAGCAAATACACAGCAACCAAAAGATATTCATTCCAAGATGTGAATGCTAGTCAGACAAACACAATACCTGCCATCTCATAGTGATATGTAACTGTGTCATGAGATCTACAAACCTAACAACAAATACAGCAAGGCAGTGGCACAAATAGAACCAACAAACACTCACAGATATTTACCCACCACTAGAACGCCACCTCACAGGGAAGCTCACTCAAACGAAGGAATTCTGTGTATGCTGGTCAAGTCAGTGTAGCCAATAGCATGATGGGAGTGGTAGTCACAGATATTGGTCACACCCACAATTGGCCCATCAAAACCACTCTGAACCATGCTCACATCACAGGGAGTGGATAAGGACTCACAAGATGGCTGACACTGGGTTCTGCTGTGGGGAGCACAAGGCCCTGCTGGGAACTGTGCACCAAAAAACAGCAGAACACCACTGCCTGACATCCTGAAAGCCAACTTGCACTCCCTGCAATGCAAGCACGTTGCATGGTGGGATATCTGGCTGGGTGGGAAGGAGGACTCACAGCACTGACCATAGTTACAAGCAGCTCTCCTCACACACCCCCTCAATACCAACTCCACATAACCCACCTGGGAGAATGCAATGCCTCACAGCCTAACTGAAGATCCCACAAAGAACCACCACCCTGGGTTATGCTGTGTGAAGCACAGGGACACTCTTGGGACTTGTAGCCAAACAACTGCCAGGACAACACTCCCAGCCATCCTGTCAGCACAGGCACCCCACCCCACAGGGAAGCAGAGTCAAAAGGAAGGAAGGATGGGCATGCTGGGAAGGGGGGTGGAGGCAATAGCATGATGGGAGTTGTAGGCACAGATATTGCTCACCCTCACAATTGGCCCATCAACACCACTCTCAACCATGCACACATCACAGGGAGTGGATAAGGACTCACAAGATGGCTGACACTGGGTACTGCTGTGGGGAGCACAAGGCCCTGCTGGGAACTGTGCACCAACAAACAGCAGAACACCACTGCCTGACCTTGCCAGGTAGGTCGCTCCCCCACCACACAGCTCCGCCTGTGTTGTCTGCCCGCTGCTCCTGCAGGTAAGATCGCCCTCCGCTTGTGATTTTGTCTCCCCTTTTTCCTTCTGTGCCCCTCGCTGCCCCACTGTCGTTGTGCCCGTGATTTTGTCTCCCCTTTTTCCTTCTGTGCCCCTCGCTGCCCCATTGTCGTTGTGCCCGTGATTTTGTCTCCCCTTTTTCCTTCTGTGCCCCTCGCTGCCCCATTGTCGTTGTGCCCGTGATTTTGTCTCCCCTTTTCCTTCTGTGCCCCTCGCTGCCCCATTGTCGTTGTGCCCGTGATTTTGCCTCCCCTTTTTGCCTTCTGTGCCCCTCTCTGCCCCATTGTCGTTGTGCCCGTGATTTTGCCTCCCCTTTTTCCTTCTGTGCCCCTCGCTGCCCCACTGTCGTTGTGCCCGTGATTTTGTCTCCCCTTTTTCCTTCTGTGCCCCTCGCTGCCCCACTGTCGTTGTGCCCGTGATTTTGCCTCCCCTTTTTCCTTCTGTGCCCCTCGCTGCCCCATTGTCATTGTGCCCGTGATTTTGTCTCCCCTTTTTCCTTCTGTGCCCCTCGCTGCCCCATTGTCGTTGTGCCCGTGATTTTGTCTCTCCTTTTTCCTTCTGTGCCCCTCGCTGCCCCATTGTCGTTGTGCCCGTGATTTTGTCTCCCCTTTTTCCTTCTGTGCCCCTCGCTGCCCCATTGTCGTTGTGCCCGTGATTTTGTCTCCCCTTTTTCCTTCTGTGCCCCTCGCTGCCCCATTGTCGTTGTGCCCGTGATTTTGTCTCCCCTTTTTCCTTTCTGTGCCCCCGCTACCTCTCGCCATTCCCGCCGCTGCATCCCCTGCGGCCCCGCCCCCCAGACTGCCCATTCGCTGCCCCTGCCTCCCGCCTCCCAGCTGCTCCTCCCTCCCACCTCCCCATAAATGGCGGCCGCTGCGCGGTGAGGAGAGCGACCCTTGACCTTGCCAGGTAGGTCGCTCCCCCACCACACAGCTCCGCCTGTGTTGTCTGCCCGCTGCTCCTGCAGGTAAGATCGCCCTCCGCTTGTGATTTTGTCTCCCCTTTTTCCTTCTGTGCCCTCGCTGCCCCACTGTCGTTGTGCCCGTGATTTTGTCTCCCCTTTTTCCTTCTGTGCCCCTCGCTGCCCCATTGTCGTTGTGCCCGTGATTTTGTCTCCCCTTTTTCCTTCTGTGCCCCTCGCTGCCCCATTGTCGTTGTGCCCGTGATTTTGTCTCCCTTTTTCCTTCTGTGCCCCTCGCTGCCCCATTGTCGTTGTGCCCGTGATTTTGCCTCCCTTTTTTTCCTTCTGTGCCCCTCGCTGCCCCATTGTCGTTGTGCCCGTGATTTTGCCTCCCCTTTTTCCTTCTGTGCCCCTCGCTGCCCCATTGTCGTTGTGCCCGTGATTTTGCCTCCCTTTTTCCTTCTGTGCCCCTCGCTGCCCCACTGTCGTTGTGCCCGTGATTTTGTCTCCCCTTTTCCTTCTGTGCCCCTCGCTGCCCCATTGTCGTTGTGCCCGTGATTTTGCCTCCCCTTTTTCCTTCTGTGCCCCTCGCTGCCCCATTGTCATTGTGCCCGTGATTTTGTCTCCCCTTTTTCCTTCTGTGCCCCTCGCTGCCCCATTGTCGTTGTGCCCGTGATTTTGCCTCCCCTTTTCCTTCTGTGCCCTCGCTGCCCCATTGTCGTTGTGCCCGTGATTTTGTCTCCCCTTTTTCCTTCTGTGCCCCTCGCTGCCCCATTGTCGTTGTGCCCGTGATTTTGTCTCCCCTTTTTCCTTTCTGTGCCCCCGCTACCTCTCGCCATTCCCGCCGCTGCATCCCCTGCGGCCCCGCCCCCCTGACTGCCCATTCGCTGCCCCTGCCTCCCGCCTCCCAGCTGCTCCTCCCTCCCACCTCCCCATAAATGGCGGCCGCTGCGCGGCCGCACAGCGGACGTGCGCAGCGGGCGCGCCTAAGGCAAGCCCGTCTGCGCCCGTCCGCGACTGGACCGCGCCCAGCGCCAGAACCCCTGGATCCCACCGATGCATCACCACCCGACGGACCTACGACGCCGCCACACTCACCGCACTCAATGCCGGCCGGAACCCTGCCTGCTACCGAGCCTCACCGAGACGCACCCACGGACCCTTCACCTGCCAAACCTGCCGATTCACCTGCCCCCGGACGTGCACCACCTCCGCCAAGTCGAGCACCAGCAGCAACCACCTGAAATGCATCCTGCTGAACACCCGCTCCGTCCACAGGCACGCCGTGGAACTCTGGGACCTGCTCGACGCAACAGCACCGGACGTCGCCTTCCTCACCGAAACCTGGATGAACGCCTCCTCAGCGCCCGACATCGCCATAGCCATCCCGGACGGATACAAGATCACCCGGAGGGACCGCGTCAACCAGACGGGAGGAGGCATCGCCATCGTACACAAGAGCACCATCCGCATCTCGACTAACTCCGACGAGACCTTCACCGCCGCCGAACACCTACACTTCCAGATACACACTGACCCCAAGACCACCCTCCGAGGTACCCTCATCTACAGACCCCGGGACCACGCACACTATTCAGCGAAGACATCGCAGACTTCATCAGCCCGCACGCCATGCCCTCCGCCGACTACATCCTCCTAGGGGACCTCAACTTCCACCTGGAGAACAGCAACGACAGAAACACCACCGCCCTGCTGGACAACCTCGCCAACCTCGGACTCAAGCAACTGGTGAACACGCCCACCCACTACGCCGGCCACACGCTTGACCCCGTCTTCTCATCCAGCAAGCACATCTCCTTCAGCCACGCCACCGGACTCCACTGGACCGACCACAGCTGCGTCCACTTCAGCTTCAGAAAGACTGCGACCCACCACCACCCGCAACAGGTTCCCCGCCGGAGCTGGAGCAAGATCACCGCCGAGCAGCTCACCGCCTCCCTCAGCCAGAACACACCCACCAACACAACGGACCCAAACGAAGCAGCCAGCAACCTCGCCAAGTGGCTGACCGCCTGCGCCGACGACCTCGCACCACTAAAAACCCTCCCAGCAGACCCGGAAGCAAGAAAACCCCTTGGTTCACCAACGAACTCAAGGAATCCAAGAAGAACTGCCGCACTCTCGAGAGAACCTGGCGACTCGACCAGACCACAGACAACAGGACCGCCCTCAAACACGCCACCCGCAAACACCACCAGCTGATCCGTGCCACCAAGAAGTCGGCACTCAAAGAACGACTGGACAACAACGCCCATGACAGCAAGGAACTTTTCAGCATCGTCAAAGAGTTCTCCAACCCCAGCGCCGGAAACAACGACATCACCCCCTCGCAAGACCTCTGCAACTCACTCTCCGCGTTCTTCCACCGCAAGATCACCGACATACATAACAGCTTCGACGCACAAACCACGCACCCTACCGCCGAACCAACGCCCGCCACCACCACCCTCTGCAACTGGACCCCGATCAGCACCGAAGACACCACCCGCACGATGAACTCCATCCACTCCGGATCACCAACCGACCCCTGCCCACACCACGTCTTCAACAAAGCCGACGCCACCATCGCACCCCATCTCCGGGACATCATCAACTCCTCCTTCCACACCGCCACCTTCCCGGAGAGCTGGAAGCACGCCGAGCTTACCGCCCTCCTGAAGAAACCAACGGCGGACCCCACCGACCTCAAGAACTACCGTCCCATCTCGCTCCTTCCGTTTCCGGCCAAAGTCATCGAGAAGACCGCCAACAGACAGCTTGCCGCCTTCCTCGAGACGAATGGATCCCTCGACCCCTCGCAGTCCGGGTTTCGGGCCAACCACAGCACCGAGACCGCCCTTATCGCAGCCACCGACGACATCAGAACCCTAACCGACAACGGGGAAACAGCTGCCCTCATCCTCTTGGACCTCTCCGCGGCGTTCGACACCGTCTGCCACCGCACCCTAGTGAAGCGCCTCAGCAACATCGGAATCCGAGAGAAAGCACTGGAATGGATCATCTCGTTCCTCGCCGGTAGAAGCCAGAGAGTCCGCCTCCCCCGTTCAGTTCCGAAGCCACCGAAGTCATCTGCGGCGTTCCACAAGGATCTTCACTCAGCCCAACCCTCTTCAACGTCTACATGAGCCCCCTCGCAGCCATCGCACGCCAACACAACCTCAACATCATCTCCTACGCCGACGACACCCAGCTGATCCTCTCCCTCACCAACGACCCCACCACCGCCAGAGCCAACCTACACGACGGGATGAGAGATGTCGCCGACTGGATGAGGAACAGCCGCCTTAAACTGAACTCAGACAAGACGGAAGTCCTCATCCTGGGCTCATCACCCTCCGCCTGGGACGACTCCTGGTGGCCCCCGGCCCTGGGCACCGCACCCAAGCCAACGAACCACGCACGCAACCTGGGCTTCATCCTGGACTCCTCCCTGTCGATGACCAGACAAGTCAACGCCGTCTCATCTTCATGCTTCAACACCCTGCGCATGCTCCGCAAGATCTTCAGATGGATCCCCACTGAAACCAGGAAGACCGTCACCCAGGCACTCGTCACCAGCCGACTGGACTATGGGAACACCCTCTACGCCGGAACCACAGCCAAACTTCAAAAAGACTCCAGCGCATCCAGAACGCCTCCGCACGACTCATCCTGGACATCCCCCGACACAGCCACATCACCGGACACCTGAAAGACCTGCACTGGCTCCCCGTCAGCAAGAGAATCACGTTCAGACTCCTCACCCACGCACACAAGGCCCTCCACGACCTGGGCCCAAAGTACCTCAACGACCGCGTGACCTTCTACACGCCCACACGCCAGCTACGATCAACCAGCCACGCCCTCGCCACTGTACCACGCATCCGCAGAACCACCGCCGGAGGAAGATCCTTCTCCTACCTGGCAGCCAAGACCTGGAACTCCCTCCCCACTCACCTTCGGCGAACCCAGGACCATCTCTCCTTCAGGAAGCAGCTCAAGACCTGGCTGTTCCAGCAGTAACTTACCCCCTCCCCCAGCGCCTTGAGACCCTCCCGGGTGAGTAGCGCGCTCTATAAATGCCGTGATTGATTGATTGACATCCTGAAAGCCAACTTGCACTCCCTGCAATGCAAGCTCGTTGCATGGTGGGATATCTGGCTGGGTGGGAAGGAGGACTCACAGCACTGACCATAGTTACAAGCAGCTCTCCTCACACACCCCCTCAACACAAACTCCACATAACTCACCTGGGAGAATGCAATGCCTCACAGCCTAACTGAAGATCCCACAAAGAACCACCACCCTGGGTTATGCTGTGTGAAGCACAGGGACACTCTTGGGACTTGTAGCCAAACAACTGCCAGGACAACACTCCCAGCCATCCTGTCAGCACAGGCACCCCACCCCACAGGGAAGCAGAGTCAAAAGGAAGGAAGGATGGGCATGCTGGGAAGGGGGTTGGAGGCAATAGCATGATGGGAGTTGTAGGCACAGATATTGCTCACCCTCACAATTGGCCCATCAACACCACTCTGAACCATGCACACCTCATAGGGAGTGGATAAGGACTCACAAGATGGCTGACACTGGGTACTGCTGTGGGGAGCACAAGGCCCTGCTGGGAACTGTGCAACAACAAACAGCAGAACACCACTGCCTGACATCCTGAAAGCCAACTTGCACTCCCTGCAATGCAAGCACGTTGCATGGTGGGATATCTGGCTGGGTGGGAAGGAGGACTCACAGCACTGACCATAGTTACAAGCAGCTCTCCTCACACACCCCCTCAACACTAACTCCACATAACCCACCTGGGAGAATGCAATGCCTCACAGCCTAACTGAAGATCCCACAAAGAACCACCACCCTGGGTTATGCTGTGTGAAGCACAGGGACACTCTTGGGACTTGTAGCCAAACAACTGCCAGGACAACACTCCCAGCCATCCTGTCAGCACAGGCACCCCACCCCACAGGGACGCAGAGTCAAAAGGAAGGAAGGATGGGCATGCTGGGAAGGGGGTTGGAAGCAATAGCATGATGGGAGTTGTAGGCACAGATATTGCTCACCCTCACAATTGGCCCATCAACACCACTCTCAACCATGCTCACATCACAGAGAGTGGATAAGGACTCACAAGATGACTGACACTGGGTACTGCTGGGGGGAGCACAAGGCCCTGCTGGGAACTTAGCAACAACCAACAGCAGGACACCACTGACTGACATCCTGAAAGACAACTTGCACTCCCTGCAATGGAAGCACGTTCCATGGTGGGATAACTGGGCTGGGGGGAGAAGGAGGCCTGGATGGTAACCAAATACCACCAATGCTGGTCATGCACACACCTCAACATTCACATTGACATGCCACAGGTTGGCAGGACAATGTGCTACACCAATATCACTCTCTGACTGTCACTATTTAGGAGAATGCAATGTCCTGGCCCATATCCAGAGGTACAGTCACAACTGTCAGGTGTTTGAACAATTGATGCCATGTGAAACATAACATACAATCTGTGTCTCTCCCCAAAACAGGTGATGATGGGGACACATCAGCAGACCAGGAGGACTCCCTGTCCCAGGCTCCGGGGAACACTGAGCTCACTGGTGTGGATCAGCCTCTGCACTCCTCGGATGGCGAAGAACAAGCTGGACCCACCGGTGTGAGTCATCATGCAGCACCAGCAGGACCAACATCTGCACCCCCTGCACCCACCCCTCCAACAACTGCTAACACACAGGCCACCCCTGCCAACATGGACACACCAAGGACCACAGATGACAACAGCGCAGGCCCAAACTGGAGCTGGTGACAACGAGCCCAGGAACAACACCCAAGTGGGCCCACGGTCACCTGTTCGTGCCACTGCAGGTCCTGCACGTGTCGCCAGTGGTGGTGGGAGGGGTGGTAGACATAGGTCACTCCTTGCAGAGGGGTCTGGACTGCATGATGACCCACAACTGGCACGCATCGCGGATGCGTACCAGACTAGCACCGGAGAGGTCAGCCAGGTAGTGGGGATCCTCAAGGACATACAACAGCAGCAGGCTGCCCATCATGCCCGCTTGGACTCCCACATGTCCCGTGTCGAGACACACATGTCACATGTCGAGACACACATGTCACGTGTCGAGACACACATGTGTGGCATGGAGTCCAAGTGGGACACATTGGAACAACTGACAGCGGTGCATAGGGACATACTGACATGCCTCCGCCAGATCAGCACCAACATGGCCTCACCTCTCTGTGTGCCCACAACATCTGCTGCTGAAACAACTGCAAATGCCACAGGGAGGAAGGAGGACTCTGGCAGAGAGTCCCCTGCACCGCCGCAGCCTGCACCTGAGGGTCCCCCCCCAAGAAGAGGGGCCGTCCGAGGAGGCCAAACTGAGAGGCCGATGGCCATCTACATCCCCCAGGAAGCCAACACCTGTTCTGGAACTTTTTCCTCTGTGTGCATACTGCACGCCCTGTCGAAGCTAAGCCAACTCTCCCACATGACATGGGGAGCTCTAGTTGACCAAATGTATCAGATGGCTGTGGACTTTACTCTGGACATTTCAGCTACCAAGACTTCCAAATCACATGGGAACTTTAAATCCAAATTTCTATGTACAGCACCCACCATCCTGTGCACCATCCTCACACCTGTATGTAAATAAACTCACCAATACACCATATCTGCCTCTGTTGTGATTCCAACGTGGTTTTTGTCATGTAGATGTTGATCTGCTAAATTACACTGTGCATGCTAACTGCTACAGCAAGTCCCACACTGTCATGTCAGTCATGGCGACGTGACACATATGAGGGAGACACACCACTAGGGCCACAAAACACATACACACCAGGGCCATCAGACTCATCACCTATACTGATGTTGCAACGAAATACAGTGGAATGTACAGACACGCCACCTATTCACAGTCACTGTCAACTACACTACAGGTGCAGTAAGCAAATGTCAGTCAGATGTGTGACTACAGACAACGCACATCCCAAAGTGAAGCACAGGTTTATTACACATTTCCAACATGTAGTTTCCACTACAAATGCAAGCTAATCCAACCTGGCTGTGGCCACAAAGTCAAAAAGTGCAGAAGATAGAAAGTCCAGGGGTGTGTGGCACATCACCTGTAGGGAAACAACTGCTTCCACCTTGGAAGTTGAATCATGGATTCGGGGATCCAAGTTGATCAGACAACTCCGGCAGCACCCTGTGAAGGACAGACATGACACACAGTCAAAACCACTGAAGAACAGCACAGAACGGCAATACTCATGTCTAATACATGTCACGAGATAACTACACAAAACCAAGTTAGCATGTCAACACTGTTGGGCAGTACAGACCACCTGCAAGGACACATCGCTGCACGCATCCAGTCAAGTAGCACATGGCCACACTCAAACAGCAACAGAGCACCACACACACATATCATGCAAACTCAAATCATTGACATTACAACCCTCTGGAGACTCACATTCAGCTGAAGAAGTTGGTGATGAGCTGTGTGCGGACATCACCATCATCATCATCATCATCTTCAC
This sequence comes from Calotriton arnoldi, assembly GCA_963921515.1. Lineage (NCBI taxonomy): Eukaryota > Metazoa > Chordata > Amphibia > Caudata > Salamandridae > Calotriton > Calotriton arnoldi. The sequence continues at coordinate 433,002 of CAWUFW010008681.1, read as the reverse complement.
TGGCATCGTGACCCAGGCCAGGATCTTCCACAGGTGGCGGATGTTGGTCATCGTCATCCAGGATGAGAGGCAACTCCTTCCGCACTGCCAGGTTGTGTAGCATGCAGCAGACGATGACAATCTTGCACACCTTTGCTGGGGCATATGGGAGGGCCCCTCCTGTCTTGTCCAGGCAGCGGAAGCGGCTCTTCAGGAGACCAAAGGTCCGCTCAATCACCCTCCTCGTCCGACCATGTGCCTCATTGTAGCGCATCTGGGCTGGTGTCACAGGGTTCCTGAGGGGTGTCAGCAACCACGGCATGTTGGGGTATCCCGAGTCACCTACAGACAGACAATTGCACATTAGCCGATTTGAAAATGTGTGCGGAAAACAACATAGCAGAACACACACAATGGTACAAAGTCAGTACACACCAACAAGCCAGGCACGCTGGTTCGGCATCTGTGACATCATCCTCGGGATGCGACTACTCCTCATCACGTAGGCATCGTGTGCAGAACCGGGGAAACGTGCACACACATGTGAGATGGTCATATCTGCAAGACATACCACCAGAGCATTGATCGAATGGTAATGTTTACGGTTGCGGTATGCCTGCTCATGTGCCTGTGGTGGTATCAAAGACACATGTGTCCCATCAATGGAGCCAATTACACGTGGCATCCTCCCCAGGGCATAGAAGTCACTCTTGACGTCAGTGAGTCGTTGACGTGTTGGGAAATAGATGTACTGGTTGAGGTATCTCAACATTGCCCCCAAAACATCGCGTAGCACACGGCTGAACATAGTCTGTGACATCCCACCAGTAGTTGCCACAGTGTGTTGAAAGGTACCGGTGGCAAAGAAGTGTAGGGCTGCCATCACCTTCACCTTGGGGGTCAGCGCTGTAGGATACGGCCGTCCAGGCTGCAAATGTGGGGCCAACCGCACTGCCAAATCCTCAATCAGCTGCCTGGTGAAGCGGTACCGTCGGATGCTGTCATGTTCCACCATCGTTGCCAGGTCTGGGAATGGTCGATGGACAGCAGGAGCCCTGCAGTGCATAGGTGAAGAAAGCAAGATTGTCAGTCACCCCACCTATGTGCCGTTCACCATACTCAATTTCACATGATACATCATCAACATACACAAGTATTTGATGTGTGTGTCGTCCCGTTTGGACCTATATGGCACCTACATGGACATCATCTAACATCTCTGTTCAACAAGTGTTGACAACAGGTTCCAGGGTGTGCTATGGGACACCATTAGGCTGTGTCACAGTACCCATTAACTGCTCTCACGTTCCACACACATACCACAGTGACATGTCTGGACAGATGCTCCACAGGCATCACAGCTCATTGACAGGTAGATTCCCAGGGAGCCTGTCTTGCCACATGGACACTGGCATGACATGGCGTATCATGTACACGTCAGAAAAACAAACATGACACCCACAGGTGGTGGCCCCTGTAGCCTCTGCAGGACAGACATGGACGTCTGTGACACACACACACACACCATCAAAGTTCATGCACAAACCACGTGGATGTGGAGACTGTCTCCCATTGTGCACATGGAGTCAGAGACATGTGATACACAACATGCACACAGACTGTGGAGGGACATCACTATTGTTGGAATGTGCCACCCTGTGACGTACATGCCTTCCCACATGTGAGCCTGGGGGTATGTGACATGTCATACACATACACAACCTGGAAATGTGACCATGACACATGCTCAGAAATGAAAAGTTGCATACCACAGTGGTCAGATGCACAACACAACACACAAAGGACCCTGTCCCCATTAACACGTGCACAGCCTGGGTGTGTCTGCCTCCAAGTGCCACCCCAAAATCCACATGTTCACCCCCATACACAGATAAGGTTATGCTGCCACACATGCCTCATAGACAGTGTGGACTGGGTGTGGTGTTGTAGGTGTGCCCCTGAGTCCCTGGAAAGTAAATGTGGCTGGCATAGGTTCACCAGTGACCAGCATGGTGACATATGCGTGTGACCTGTCCAGGGACATGTTGTAGAGCAATGGACCGATCGGTGTGCCCGGCAGGCCCATTGCATTGAATGTGAGCGGGTACGCGTTGTATGCCTGGTACGCGTTGTACAGCAATGGACCGATCGGTGTGCCCGGCCGGCCCATTGCATCGTATGTGAGCGGGTACGCGTTGTATGCCTGGTACGCGTTGCACAGCAATGGACCGATCGGTGTGCCCGGCCGGCCCATTGCATTGAATGTGAGCGGGTACGCATTGTATGCCTGGTACGCGTTGTACAGCAATGGACCGATCGGTGTGCCCGGCCGGCCCATTGCATTGAATGTGAGCGGGTACGCGTTGTATGCCTGGTACGCGTTGCACAGCAATGGACCGATCGGTGTGCCCGACCGGCCCATTGCATCGTATGTGAGCGGGTACGCGTTGTATGCCTGGTATGCGTTGCACAGCAATGGACCGATCGGTGTGCCCGGCCGGCCCATTGCATCGTATGTGAGCGGGTACGCGTTGTATGCCTGGTACGCGTTGTACAGCAATGGACCGATCGGTGTGCCCGGCCGGCCCATTGCATTGAATGTGAGCGGGTACGCGTTGTATGCCTGGTACGCGTTGTACAGCAATGGACCGAACGGTGCGCACACATTGGCTGGGGCCTGGCATGGCAACGGACGCGTTTTCGAAGCTCCAACGAGTCTGATGCAGTGAATTCAGTTGGCCAGCCACAACCATGTTGCAAAATCATGGGTGTCATGAAGTTGAAGATTTGAAGGATGCTGTGGGTGTGTATTAGTGCTGCAATTCCATGGATAGGTCAAATTCAGAAGATGCAAACGACTTGGACCTATCACTTTGCACACATGGGACAGTATCTGCCTCTGCAGCACACATATAATGCTGGCTGTTCCCCTGAGAGCTCACTTGCCTACACTACATGCTCCAGGACGACATCTGCCACCAACACTGCTGCTGTTTATGCATCCTCTGGCTCCTGCAATGGCACGTACTGTGGAGAGAGCCCCAGCCTTCAGCCTTGAGGAGAACCAGGCCCTGCTGGACAGCCTCCTTCCACAGTACAGCAAGCTGTATGGGACACCAGGGGAGCAGGTGAGTGTGCTGTCCACTGCCTCACTAATTGTGCATGTTGTCTGACTAGCAGGGCTTTCAGTGTGCACACCACTGGCTAGCATGCCCACTGAGTAGTTGTCACACCCCAAAGTGTGTAATCACATGCACAGAACTGGTACAGTGCAGTAACAGTGCATTCCAACTAGGTTTACTTCCCATGCAATGATACCATGTAGTGAATGCTGGCAAACTGTTCATAGCCATTGTTGCACTGCCTGTGTACATCATATGCCCCTGTGATTGAGACATGTATATCCAACTGTGTGATGCACGTATATGTTGCATGTGTAGTAATGGCCTTTTCACTTTGTCATCCTCACAGGTTGATGCCCACCAGAAGCAGGAAATCTGGCTGACCATCGCCCGGAAAGTAAGATCCGTGGGGGTCTACAGGCGCAGGATCCGCAACTGCCAAAAGAGGTGGCAGGACCTTCGTGGCTGGACCCGGAGGATCGCAAGGGTCCAGCTGAAGCTGTCGCCTCCTCGCAGGAGGGGCGGACACCGGACCCTGACCCCCACATGCTCCGGATCCTGGCGGTGGTCTTCCCTGACCTGGATGGGCAGCTGAAGGACAGACAGCAGCAAGGAGGGGGTGAGTCCATGACTGCACTGTGCACTTTTTCTGCCATGCTATGTGCCCTCCTCTGGCCTGGTTAAACTTCCACAGTACATCAGTCATGTGGTCCAGGACCCATGTCCCTCATTTGTTACATGCCCACTTCTCCTCTGATACGCATATGTGTGGCCCTTACAGTCATGAAATTGTCTAATTTGGGGACTGTGTCATTGCATTTTGCTTTGCTCAAGGTGGGGGACACCATTTGTTCCCGTGACTATGTTGTGCAATTCATGGGTGGGTCAATTGCTTACACAATGCCTAAGTTCTGACATGTGATCTGCGTGTAACTTTGATATGTGGTCCGCTTGCTGCTCTGACTCACCACATGTCCCTGGGGAATGTGGCACACACCCATGCTGCTGGTGGGAACAATATTTGGGCCTCAGGAGTATGTGTATCCAGTGTGTCACACATGCTTAGCCACCTGCCTACTGTCCAGGACTCATCCCTCATACAGGTGGAGCTGGACAGTCATGCCTACTCCAGTGCATACAATACACTCTGTACTCCCACTCCCGTGTATCATCTGGCATGTTGTGGTCAGTGAAATGTACCCTCAGGTGTCTGCCTCTGTCTCATTGTGCTGTGTCTTCGTTGTCAGGACTACTGGTATGTTCATCGTTTGTGGCTCAGCATGCCATACGAGATGTGACCATGATAGACGATACTTCTGTGACTTATAGGTGTCTGATCACTTGACTGTGAACACAGGTGTTTGCGACTGTGACTTTCAAGCAGCTGTATTTTCATTCACAGCACATTGTGAGGTGCTCATGTTCAGAGAGTTGTGTTTCATGTTCCCCATATGTCCAGTTGGTATGACGTGGACAAATAGTAGTACAGATGATGTGGTTTTTGGGGGATGGACATGTGCACTTGTCAGTTACATAACTTGCATTCCCCATGCCCTCGGATTGTGACACAGTGCAGACTGTTGTTGTCTGGCTGCCATGGCCATGTGACTTGAGACAGTTATGTATGACTTTGCACGCATTCCTGTGTCATGGCATTCAACTTCCTGGGACTGATCCTGCAGGGGAGTGACATGTGCAACATGCACCCCATTGTGGCATTGACTATCCGGACATGGGTGCATCATGGTGTCTGGTGCTGATATGCATCACATGCATTCCTAATTAGAATCTGGCCATCCCTTCATCCGGACACCTGCACTGACTCAGTGGCAAGAGATGTGATGTGTGTATGTTCACATGCTTCATCGTGTTCCCTGCAATGTCCAACAACTGTGTAGGTGGTGCATGTGTCCACACTGGGGTCTTACCATCAGACAGGCACCAGACAGATGGGTGCAAGGGCAGGAGGGGTGTGAGTCCCATGGTTGACCATCAGACTGACAATTGGCTTCCCGAATCTGTGTGAGGACTTTAGGCAATGTTCAACTAAGGATGCCAGGGCTTGCTCTGTAATGTGCTGTACTTACTGTGGTGTGTGCGGTCAGTGCAGGTGACTGATGTTTGTCTGTTTCCCTAATTGTTTGCAGATACATCCACGGCCACAGGAGGGGACAGCTCCACGGACCAGGAGGAGCAGCGGAGCCAGACTGGGTCAGCATTGGACGAGTGGTCAGAGGGACCCAGTGGCACGGAGGGCGAGGGGAGCCACACCGAGGAGTCCTCAGCACCATCCACCTCAGCTGGGGACCACAGCAGCTCAGAGGAGGACTCCCTTGTGGAGGCGAGTCTCGGCAGCCACCAAAGGCCAGCTAGTCTGTCTGGCCCTGCCACCACCACCACCACCACCGCCCTCCCATCGGCTCCCATTCCTGAGGTCCGTGGAGGCTCCCGTGCTCGGGAGCGTGTCTCCTTCGTGCCAGGCACCACAGGCCCTGCCCCTGTGTCCCCTGCTGCCCTGAGTGAGGAGTCTGTGTACCTCCTTCGGCAGCTCCATGTAGGGCAGACAGCAATGCTGAGTGTCCTCCATGCACACACCACTCTGTTGACACAGCTGGTGTCGTTCATGGAGGGCATCTCGACGGGTATGTCTGCCCTACAGAGGAGCAATAGGTCCATGGACTCCTCCCTGATGGCAGCAGTGTCCCTCCTCCAACAGTCCCTCACCCCTCCCACCTCTGCCCCATCCACACTTCCTGCCCCCCTACCTGTCCAAAGCACATGCACACCTGCACAGTCATCCACACACACAGACACGAGCAGCACAGACACACCCAAGAGTAAGGCAAGACGTGCACACAAGCATCCTCAGGGAACTGATACCACAGACACCGGGGATGGGGAACACACACACACACAGGCATCCACATTCACTCCGCAGTCCTCCAAATCCTCTCCCTCCAAGACGACTTCCCTTGCCTCGCCTGCTACCCCACATACACAGCAAGTCTTCCTGTGTGACCTCGGCCTCTTCTCCACCATTCCTGCTGACCCAGCACACCAGGGGAAGAGGAAGTCCACCCACACAGAGAAGAGTGCCCCTCGCCCCCGGACACCCTCCCCCAGGCGCAGGCAGACACAGGAGCCCATTCGGAAGTCCCCCCAGAGCAGGAAGAGCAAGACCCCACCCCCACCACCACGCAGCTCCAGCGCCCAGTCTCTCTCCTCCATCCCCCAGGCCACCACTGCACAGGTTCCCCCGCCACACCCTGCCCCAGGTTCCCCCACACACCGATACCGCATCCCCAGACTGCTTAGGCCCTCCCCCCTGCCACTTGCTCTTCCACCCCCAACCCAGACGCTCTGCCTGTTAGTGGCACTGTTGTGGGGACCGGGTCCCCCCTCTGTCCTGCCCACCTCATCTGCCCACCCTTCCACTCCCTTGGAGTCATGCACTGCAGTGGAGTCCACAACCACCACGTCTGACTCGGGCACTGCAGTGGGTACCCAGTCCACTACATCAGTCCAGCCCACTGCAGTGGTTGCGGCACCCACACCAACTGACTTGTGTACCACGGTGGTGCCGGCCCCCCCTGAGTCAGATACCTCCACTGCAGTTGCCGGTGACACTCCTGCACCCACCACCCCTTCACTGCCTCACTCTGCCATCCCCTGATCCTGTCCCTGCGGTGCCTGGCCTGCCCCTTGTATGCCCCTCCAAGGGTGATGTCCCCCAACCGTACCAGTGCAGGCAAGCAATGTGTGACCAGTTGTCACTTCTCACCCCGTTGGTACTGTGATTTTGGACTGGCCATTGGCCTTAGTTTCTTTTGGACTTCCGTTTTTACCCTGACATTTGCTGAATAAAGCCTCTTTTTGTTTACTTTTGGGTTTTCTTTTGATGTACATGATGTGGATGAGTAGCATCCTGCATTTGCAGTTGTAATAGTGTTCACATCAGGACGATGACGTGTTGCAGTGATGGACTCCATGTGGTCCATGGGGTCCATGGGATATGTGTCCTGTTGTATTCTGGATCTATGGCATCCTTTGCTACAGTCTGAGGGTGTAATGTTCAGCATTTGACACAGGGATGTCCTTTTTGCATTAGTAAATGAACATCTTTGTCTTACACTGATGCACATCTGGTGGGCTTACCACTGTTCAATGTTCCAATTTCCCTAACTGTGTGCCCAGCTCCACTGGACATGCAGTTTTGCACATCAATGTCGAAGGACTCATCTGTGTATACAGTGCAACTTGCTTGACACGTGTTTGGTGTGTGTGCAGATGACTGACGTGACACCCCGTACCCAGGCTGATGTGAGCAGAGCCTTCTGTGTGTTGTGGTTGTTGACTCACTGACGGAGTGTTCTGCTGACATGTTTGGGTCGTGCAAAGACAAGGTTTGGCACAGCGGACCTTCCACAGGAGTGGTGTGCCCTCATGGCAGTGTGTAATCTGGTGACATTGCGTGGGCCTGTGTTGTGTAAGCATGTCTGTGCGTGTTCCCTTCCCTTTTCCTACACAGGCTGTGTCCCTAGGGATGTTCCTGTTTGTGATGCTTGCTGAGTTGTTTTGTGTTCATCCAGCATCTTGGACCTGGTTTCTCTGTGATGTGGGTGCATGGCAAACTAATGTGCATGAGGTTGTCATCACAGGTTGTCTTTGTTGTCAGTGCTGGGGATGCGGGCAAACGCAGATGGGACAAATTAAGGATTCCCCTTGGCACTTGTTGTTTACACGAGTAATGTGATTTACAGTTTGTGTTAGCTTACAGTGATTGTGACATGTTGTGTGTGTGACAGCTGCCACTCCTCACGGTCAGAGCTGCAATGTTGGTAGTTGTGTACGTGTGTTCTTCGTGTGTCACCTTGGCTTCTTCATTGGTGTGTGACTATGGCCAGGATCCCATTGATTGTGGTGGATTTCACATCATGCCCATGTACAGCATACTGTGCTGTGTGTCAGACATTGACAAGTCTTGTTGACTGGCCATGTGTGATGGGTTTCTGCACCTTGGTTCCCACCACCACCCCTGGTATTGTCATGGGTGCATGTGCAATGTCACCAGTCCATGTGAGCTTCACTGCTGCACATTGGTGGAGATCAGGGTGTGTGGTGTTGAGTGTGTGCAAAAGTGAGTTGTTGCACGGCCAGACCCCTACCTCCATATTGGCCTTGGCTGGCAGGCCGTGCCGATTGATTGGAGCTTGTGTAGGTGTGATGGTAGTTAGTTGCTCAGGACACATGGCTGGGGTTCACAGTGTGAACGACAGCTAACATTGTCATCACAGTGGGATTGTCATGCAGGCTAGTGTCAGCACAATATGGGGTCCCTGGGGGTAGTGCTGTGGTGGGTCTGTCTCTTGATGTGTTAGTTGCTGTTCCTACAAGCTTGTGTGACATGTGTAATTTGTGCTCCCTCTCATCTAACAATGCCTGATTGCCCACATAGGGGATTTGGATCCATGAGTTACTTTTGTGTTGCACTGTATGTGCATCTGTGTAATTGGTATTGAGTCCTCATCATGTGTTGTGTGGTTGCCTGGGGACACTGGCACCCCCCCTCACCTGTTGTGTTTGATGTGCAGTGTGGGTCTGCCTGTTTGTGCATCTGCACCACTGCATTGGCATATCTTTAGTGTGCTATTGGCTGTATGTTGTTTGGTGGGTTTCACCTGCTGTCCCTGGGACTCCTAGGTCATCAGTCAGCACTATGATCATTGTTTGTGTGTCCCATTGCTGCCATGGTATGTTATTTGTTCACCTCACATCTACAGTCTCCACAGGGTATCTACATTAGTGTGCCCATTGGTGCAAATATGTGGGTCTGCATTATGATGGTCACTTCTGTTATTGTGTCATTGATGGATGTTGACAGTGTCAGCCCCCATGGGTGATGTTTGTCTGCACATGGCCAAAGGTATGTCTTATTTGCACTGCACTGTTTGCCTCCCCCAATCTATGTTGCTATGGGACACAAGCACTACTTTGCCACTGATGTGTTTGTTGTTCAGTGACCAGGAATCATCCATGCAGTTTGGCAGTTGCAGCTTTTTCAATGTCAACACTTACATTTTGGTCACTGTGATGATGGGGGTTTAGACCCCATTGCCACAATGTGCAAAATGTGCTTCAGCTATGGACCCCACACTTACCTTTTGGTCACTGTGATGATGGGGGTTTAGACCCCATTGCCACAATGTTCAAAATGTGCTTCAGCTATGGACCCCGCACTTACCTTTTGGTCACTGTGATGATGGGGGTTTAGACCCCATTGCCACAATGTGCAAAATGTGCTTCAGCTATGGACCCCACACTTACCTTTTGGTCACTGTGATGATGGGGGTTGGACCCCATTGCCACAATGTTCAAAATGTGCTTCAGCTATGGACCCCACACTTACCTTTTGGTCACTGTGATGATGGGGGTTGGACCCCATTGCCACAGTGGTCATGGTCTGCTTGCATTGTGGGGGCCACACACATTTATGTGTGACACATGTGATAGGGGGTCACATTGTATGTTCAAAGTCATGTTCAGTGTTGTAGGCATTTGACACAGTCTACACACGCTTGTCATGGTGTTGGGGGGATGTCTTTTGTTGCATTCCTTATGTTGGTGTGTGCTTGTTGTGTCATGCATTAGCCATCCTGTGAGTGGGGGTGTTGTTGGTGGTAGGCATCCAGCCCCCATGGGTAGAGGTGGTAGTAGTGACAGGCATCCAGCCCCCATGGGTAGAGGTGGTAGTAGTGGTAGCCATCTGGCACCCATGGGTAGAGGTGGTAGTAGTGGTAGGCATCCAGCCCCCATGTGTAGGGGTGGTAGTAGTGGTAGGCATCCAGCCCCCCATGGGTAGAGGTGGTAGTAGTGACAGGCATCCAGCCCCCATGGGTAGAGGTGGTAGTAGTGGTAGGCATCCAGCCCCCTATGGGTAGAGGTGGTAGTGGTGGTAGGCATCCAGCCCTCCATGGGTAGAGGTGGTAGTGGTGGTAGGCATCCAGCCCCCATGGGTAGGGGTGGTAGTAGTGACAGGCATCCAGCCCCCCATGGGTAGAGGTGGTAGTAGTGGTAGGCATCTGGCACCCATGGGTAGAGGTGGTAGTAGCGACAGCCATCCAGCCCCCATGGGTAGAGGTGGTAGTAGTGGTAGGCATCCAGCCCCCATGGGTAGAGGTGGTAGTAGTGGTAGGCATCTGGCACCCCCTGAGTAGGGGTGGTAGTAGTGACAGGCATCCAGCCCCCCATGGGTAGAGGTGGTAGTGGTGGTAGGCATCCAGCCCCCCATGGGTAGGGGTGGTAGTAGTGACAGGCATCCAGCCCCCATGGGTAGAGGTGGTAGTAGCGACAGCCATCCAGCCCCCATGGGTAGAGGTGGTAGTAGCGACAGCCATCCAGCCCCCCATGGGTAGAGGTGGTAGTAGTGGTAGGCATCTGGCACCCATGGGTAGAGGTGGTAGTGGTGGTAGACATCCAGCCCCCCATGTGTAGGGGTGGTAGTAGTGGTAGGCATCCAGCCCCCCATGGGTAGAGGTGGTAGTAGTGACAGGCATCCAGCCCCCATGGGTAGAGGTGGTAGTAGTGGTAGGCATCCAGCCCCCATGGGTAGAGGTGGTAGTGGTGGTAGGCATCCAGCCCCCATGGGTAGAGGTGGTAGTGGTGGTAGGCATCCAGCCCCCATGGGTAGAGGTGGTAGTGGTGGTAGGCATCCAGCCCCCCATGGGTAGGGGTGGTAGTAGTGACAGGCATCCAGCCCCCATGGGTAGAGGTGGTAGTAGTGGTAGGCATCTGGCACCCATGGGTAGAGGTGGTAGTAGCGACAGCCATCCAGCCCCTCTATGGGTAGAGGTGGTAGTAGTGGTAGGCATCCAGGCCCCCATGGCTAGAGGTTGTAGTAGTGGTATGCATCTGGCACCCCCTGAGTAGGGGTGGTAGGAGCAACAGCCATCCAGCCCCCCATGGGTAGAGGTGGTAGTAGTGGTAGGCATCCAGCCCCCCATGGGTAGAGGTGGTAGTAGTGGTAGGCACCTGGCACCCATGGGTAGAGGTGGTAGTAGCGACAGCCATCCAGCCCCCCATGGGTAGAGGTGGTAGTAGTGGTAGGCATCTGGCACCCATGGGTAGAGATGGTAGTTGCGACAGCCATCCAGCCCCCCATGGGTAGAGGTGGTAGTGGTGGTAGGCATCCAGCCCCCCATGTGTAGAGGTGGTAGTGGTGGTAGCATCCAGCCCCCCATGGGTAGGGGTGGTAGTAGTGACAGGCATCCAGCCCCACATGGGTAGAGGTGGTAGTGGTGGTAGGCATCCAGCCCCCCATGGGTAGGGGTGGTAGTAGTGACAGGCATCCAGCCCCCCATGGGTAGAGGTGGTAGTGGTGGTACGCATCCTGCACCCCATGGGTAGAGGTGGTAGTAGTGACAGGCATCCAGCCCCCCATGGGTAGAGGTGGTAGTAGTGACAGGCATCCTGCCCCCCATGGGTAGAGGTGGTAGTAGTGGTAGGCATCCAGCCGCCCCATGGGTAGAGGTGGTAGTAGTGGTAGGCATCTGGCACCCATGGGTAGTGGTGGTAGTAGCGACAGCCATCCAGCCCCCCATGGGTAGAGGTGGTAGTAGTGGTAGGCATCCAGCCCCCCATGGGTAGAGGTGGTAGTAGTGGTAGGCATCTGGCACCCCCTGAGTAGGGGTGGTAGTGGTGGTGGGCATCCAGCCCCCATGGGTAGAGGTGGTAGGAGTGACAGGCATCTAGCACCCCCTGGGTAGGGGTGGTGTTAGTAGTTGGCATCCAGGCCCCTATGTGTATATGTGGCATTGGTGATGGCCATCCCGCCCCTATGGTGCTGCTGTTGCTGGTGTAAGTAATTTCTGCATCCCTCTGTGTGTGTGTGATATGTCGGGTACGTGTCGTTTGTTTTTGTGGTTGGTGTCTGACTTACCTTCTGCGCCGTACGCGTCCGTGCCTGTTCCGGTAATAGATGTAGAGTATTGGTAGGACCTGCGCGATGGGATTCATGGTTGGTTCGTCTCGTTCGTCTTTCTCTTTGCTTTGCCTCGTCCTCGTCGCTGGCGTGTTCGTCTCGTAGCCGTGGATCATCTTGTGGCGCGAATCGGAGCTTATGTGCGCCTCTCCCGGATGCTTTGACGTGCCGTGCGTAGCGACGGGTTCGGCGCATACGGAAAGCGCATCGTACTTGTCCGGCCGGACGGGGCTGCATTTTGGCTTCCGTGCGACTCGATTCTGCGTTTCCGGATCCGCATCGGTCGGAGAACTGGACCTGTATTGGGTGAGTACGACTGGGTCGGGATTTGGGCAGTTGTGCGCATCGTACTTGCTCGTTCGGACGTATGTGCGAATCGGTCGGGAAACAGGCATTCGCCTGGCTTTTTTCCCGGCCGAATGGTATTAAGTGCGCCTCCGACCGGGATCGGAATCGACCCCTGTGTTGAGATCACCTTGGTCGTCCCAACCCAATAAATTTGATCCATTTTTTAACACAAACACACTGGTATTGACAGAATTGTCACAAAACTTTAGATCAGCCTTGAACTTGCCAACGACTTCTACTTTTTTGCCCCCATAAGCAAACAGCTTAATATCAGATGACTCAAGTACGACATCATGAAATTTGGCGAACTCATTTTCACAAAGAAGAGTAGCAGGAGAACCAGAATCCGCCATAATCTTTACATTATGGCCATTGATTGAAAGATCACACAACGGAGGTATTCTTTTATCAATTTGTTTGATAAGTGCACAATTTTCATCATATTGAACACTCTCCTCTTAACTAATCATTAAAAGATAACCTTCACCACTCACACTTCCGGAGTCAGCATCAACGACAATGTCATCCTCGCACACCGCACTTGTCTACTTTGACTACTTGCTCTACAAATGCGAGAAAAATGACCTCTGTCGCCATATTTAAAGCAAGTTTGACTTAAAGCTGGACATTGTTCGAAATTTCCTAAATGGGACCTACTACCGCATTTGTAGCAAATAAAATCTTTTTTTGTATTCATTGAGGACCCCACTGTTTTTTTTACAAACTTAAAATTCTGGCTTTTAGGTTTATCACCCCCACTTTTCTGTATGGCATTAACTTCCTTGGATTCAAATTTAGAACGACTGGCAGCCAACTCTTTCATGCAAATATCAGATTGTTCAATACTCCTTGCAATTTTCAAGGCAAGCTCCAAACCAGGATCCTCACTAGCCAGTAACCGTTCATGGATTCTCCTATTACATGTTTTCTCAATTAGTTGATCCCGGATTATTTCTTCCTTCAAGTCCCTATAGTTACAGTTCAAGGACAAAGTACGTAAAGCTGAGACAAAATCATCAATGGATTCTCCAGGAAGTTGTGCACGTTGCAAAAACCTGTGTCTTTCCAAAACCACATTCTTTTTAGGAGAAAATCTTTTACTCAAAGTTTGGATTAACGATGCATATTCATCAACAATAGGCTCAGCGTCTCCCTCGCCACTGGGAAGAACGTGAACAATTCAATGTACAGCGTTTTTAGAATTGACCTGCCCTCATGGCCTAAGTTGTACACTAACAATGCTTTCTTTTTCTTGGATGTGAATGTATCGCCATCTATAGCGTCAAGATATTCTTCGAAAGCCTCACGCCATTGTATCCAGTTCAATGGAGGCGAACCAGGATTTGCCAGGAAAGGAGGTGGCGGAGATATTCCTTCCATAACTGTAAAAATGCACGCAGAGTGAGTTGCTACCGAAATGAATATTAACTAGGTAATAGAAGTCACTGACTGCCAATTTATTCCACAGTGTTAGAGAGAATGAAATTCATATGTGTAGAAAGCAACTGCGCTGGAATGAGCTGTGCGCATCAGCGAGAAATGTAGGTGCACTAACAATAAAAAAAACAGAACCAGCAGAGCATAAGTAATGAAACAATCAATATATAAGAAATGCAGTAAGCTGTGCACATTTACAGTAAGCTGTGCACATCAGCTAAGAAAACAAATGGTCGAAATTAAATAAAAATAATGAATTAAGCTGTGTGCATCAGCGTATAAGCTACACACGAAGCAACTGTTGCCATGGTTACATTAAACACATTGCCAAAAATGGCTGCCTGCATTGTATTGATGCATGCTAGAAGAGCTGTAAGGCAGTGATCAAAGGTGTGCCTGTCGTTGAGCAGTCAAAATATCGAAATTTTAATGTCGATGTACCAAAATATCGAATGTAAAATATCGATGGTATAAAATATCGATGTTTTGCATATCGACATCAACAATTTCGATATTGGTATGTGTAGTAAAATATCGAAGTACAATATATCGAATGTCATAATATCGTTGTGTTAAAATATCGATAAAGTGTAGTATTGTGTTATTTTTGTATATTTTGTAATATTTTGTATATAAGTGTTTTAATATGTTATTTGGAATGTATTAAAATTATGTTTTTTAAATTTTAAATAATTTAATTTAAAAAAAAACTTTTATATATAATTTTAGGAGCGGGATGTTGGGTTTATAGGGGATAAGGGTGGGGAGTGTTTTAAAAATATATATTTTAAATTAAATATTATTAAATTTTTCAAAAAATGTGAATTTATTTGTAAAAAATGAAAAATAATATTTAAATTGAAATTTGAAAATTTATTTTAAGAGTGGGATGTTGCGTTTATAGGGGATAATGTTTGGGAGTGTTTAAAAATATTTATTAAAAAAAATATTATTAAATTTTTTTAAAAATGTATTTAAAAAAAAAAGAAAATTTATATTTAAATTTAAATTTGATAATTAATTTTAGGAGCGGGATGTTGTGTTTATAGGGGATAAGGGTGGGGAGTCTTTTATAAATATATATTTTATATTAAATATTATTAAAAAAAAAAAATAATTGAGAATTTATTTATTAAAAGAAATATTTATATTTAAATTTTGAATTGAAAATTAATTTTAGGAGTGTGTTGTTGGGTTTATATGGGATAAGGGTGGGGAGTGTTTTAAAAATATATCTTTTAAATAAAATATTATCACAATTTTTAATAAATTTGGAATAAATTCTTAAAATAAAATATAATATTGAAATCTAAATTTGATAAATATTTTTACGAGTGGGCTGTTTTGTTTTTAGGGGATAAGGGTGGGAGTGTTTTAAAAATATCTATTTTTAATTAAATATTATTAAAAAATTTGAAAAATTTAGATTTTATTGAAAAATAAATAAGTTTATAGAATTATAAGTTTGAAATTTATTTTTACGAGTGTGTTTTTGCATTTATAAGGGATAATGTTGGGGAGTTATAAAAAAAAATGTTTGGGGGATGTAATTGATAATGTTTAGTGATCAGTACATAGTTTATTTAAATTTATATTGCAGTGGGAATAGTTCATTATTTATGTTTACTGTCCAGCACCTACCCCAATTTATTATAGACTGGAGTGGGAATAGTATATTGTTTATGTTACTGTCCAGCATCTACCTCAATTTTATATAGACTGGAGTGGGAATAATAAATTATTTAGGTTTAGTGTCCAGCACCTACCCTAATTTAATATAGACTGGAGTGGGAATAGTAAATTATTTATGTTTACTGTCCAGCACCTACCACAATTTAATATATACTGGAGTGGGAATAGTAAATACATTTTGTTTAGTATCCAGCACCTACCTCAATTTAATATAGACTGCAGTGGGAATAGTAAATTATTTATGTTTAGTGTCCAGCACCTACCCTAATTTATTATACACTGGAGTGGGAATAGTAATTTGTTCATGTTACTGTCCAGCATCTACTTCAATTTAATATAGACTGGAGTGGGAATAGTAAATTATTTATGTTTAGTGTTCAGCACCTACCCCAATTTAATATAGACTGCAGTGGGAATAGTAAATTATTTATGTTTACTGTCCAGCATCTACCCCAATTTAGTATACACTGGAGTGTGAATAGTAAATTATTTATGTTAGTGTCCAGCATCTACTCCAATTTAATATAGACTGTAGTGGGAGTAGTAAATTATTTATGTTTAGTGTCCAGCACCTACCCCAATTTAATATAGACTGGAGTGGGAATAGTAAATTATTTATGTTTACTGTCCAGCACCTACCCCAATTTAATATATACTGGAGTGGGAATAGTAAATTTTTAAAGTTTACTGTCCAGCACCTACTCCAATTTAGGGGTCGATTCCGATCCCGGTCCGAGGCGCACCTAATACCATTCGGTCGGGAAAAAATCCAGGCGAATGCCTGTTTCCCGACCGATCCGCACATATGTCCGAACGAGCAAGTACGATGCGCACAACTGCCCAAATCCCGACCCAGTCGTACTCACCCAATACAGGACCTGAACTCAGACCGAGGCGGATCCGGAATCGTAGAATCGAGCCGCACGGAAGAAAAAATGCAGCCCCGTCCGGCCGGACAAGTACGATGCGCTTCCCGTACGCGCCGAACCCGTCGCTACGCACGGCACGTCAAAGCATCCGGTCGAGGCGCACATAAGCTCCGATTCGCGCCACAACACGATCCACGGCTACGAGACGAACACGCCAGCGACGAGGACGAGGCGAAGCAAAGAGAAAGACGAACGAGACGAACCAACCATGAATCCCTTCGTGCCGATCCTACCAATATTCTACCTCTATTACCGGAACAGGCACGGACGCGTACGGCGCAGAAGGTAAGTCAGACACCAACAACAAAAACAAACTACACGTACCCGACACATCACACACAGAGGGATGCAGAAATACCTACACCAGCAACAGCAGCACCATAGGGGCGGGATGGCCCTCACCAATGCCACACATACACATAGGGGCCTGTATGCCTACCACTACTACCACCCCTACCCATGGGGGGCTGGATGCCTGTCACTACTACCACCTCTACCCATGGGGGCTGGATGCCTGTCACTACTACCACCTCTACCCATGGGGGCTGGATGCCTACCACCACTACCACCCTTACCCAGGGGGTGCCAGATGCCGACCACTACTACCACCCTTACCCAGGGGTGCCAGAAGCCTACCACTACTACCACCTCTACCCATGGGGGGCTGGATGCCTGTCACTACTACCACCCCTACCCATGGGGGGCTGGATGCCTGTCACTACTACCACCTCTACCCATGGCGGGCTGGATGCCTGTCACTACTACCACCCTTACCCAGAGGGTGCCAGATGCCTACCACTACTACCACCCTTACCCAGGGGGTGCCAGATGCATACAACTACTACCACCTCTACCCATGGGGGGCTGGATGCCTACCACCACTACCACCCTTACCCAGGGGGTGCCAGATGCCTACCACTACTACCACCCTTACCCAGGGGGTGCCAGATGCCTACCACTACTACCACCTCTACCCATGGGGGGCTGGATGCCTACCACCACTACCACCCTTACCCAGGGGGTGCCAGATGCCTACCACTACTACCACCCTTACCCAGGGGGTGCCATAAGCCTACCACTACTACCACCTCTACCCATGGGGGGCTGGATGCCTGTCACTACTACCACTCTTACCCAGGGGGTGCCAGAAGCCTACCACTACTACCACCTCTACCCATGGGGGGCTGGATGCCTGTCACTACTACCACCTCTACCCATGGGGGGCTGGATGCCTACCACCAACACCACCCCCACTCATAGGATGGACAATGCATGACACAACCAGCACACCACAACCTAGGGAATGCAAGAAAAAGACATCCCCCCCAACACCATGACAAGCGTGTGTAGACTGTGTCAAATGCCTACAACACTGAACATGACTTTGAACATACCCCCTATCAAATGTGCCACACATATATGTGTGTGGCCCCCACAATGCAAGCAGGCCATGACCATTGTGGCAATGGGGATCAAAACCCCATCATCACAGTGAGCAAAATGTAAGTGTGGGGGCCCATAGCTGAAGCACATTCAGAACATTGTGGCAATGGGGTCTAAACCCCCATCATCACAGTGACCAAAAGGTAAGTGTGGGGTCCATAGCTGAAGCACATTTTGAACATTGTGGCAATGGGGTCCAAACCCCCATCATCACAGTGACCAAAATGCAAGTGTTGACAAAGAAAAAGCTGCAACTGCCAAACTGCATGGATGATTCCTGGTCACAGAACATAAAACACATCAGTGGCAAAGTAGTGCATGTGTCCCATTGCAACATAGATTGGGGGAGGCAAATACTGCAGTGCAAATAAGACATACCTTTGGCCATGTGCAGACAAACAACACCCATGGGGGCTGACACTGTCAACATTCATCAATGACACAATGACAGAAGTGACCATCAGAATGCAGACCCACATATTTGCACCAATGGGCACACAAATGCAGATACCCTGTGGAGACTGTAGATGTGAGGTGAACAGATACCATACCATGGCAGCAATGGGACACACAAACCATGATCATTGTGCTGACCGATGACCTAGGAGTCCCAGGGACAGCAGGGGAAACCCACCAAACAACATACAGCCAATGGCACACCAAAGATATGCCAATGCAGTGGTGCAGATGCACAAACACAAACAGGCAGACCCACACTGCACATCAAACACAACAGGTGAGGGGGGTGCCAGTGTCCCCAGGCAACCACACAACACATGAGGAGGCCTGAATACCAATTACACAGATGTGCATACAGTGCCACACAAAGGTAACTCATGGATCCAAATCCCCTATGTGGGCAATCAGGCATTGTCAGATGAGAGGGAGCACAAATCACACATGTCACACAAGAATGTAGGAACAGCAACTGACACAGCAAGACACAGACACACCACAGCACTACCCCCAGGGCCCCCACAATGTGGTGACCCTGGGCTGCATTACAATCCCACTGTGATGACAAAGCTAAATGTCGTTCACACTGTGAACCACAGTCATCTGTCCTGAGCAACAAACTACCATCACACCTACACAAGCACAAATCAATCAGCACGGCCAGTAAGCCAAGGCCAACATGGAGGCAGGGGTCTAGCCGGGCAACAACTCTCATCTGCACACACTCAACACCACACACCTCGACCTCCAACAATGTGCAGCAGTGAAGCACACATGCACTGGTGACATTGCACATGCACCCATGACAATCCCAGGGTGGTGGGTGGGAACCAAGGTGCAGAAACACATCACACATGGCCACTCAACAAGACTCCTGAATGTCTGACACACTGCACACTACGCTGTACATGGACATGACGGCAATACCACACCAACCAATGGGATCCCAGCCACAGTCACACACCAATGAAGAAGCCAAGGTCACCCACAAAGAACACACATAGACAACTACCAACATTGCAGCCCGGACCCTGAGGAGTGCCAGCAGTCACACACACAACGTGTCACAATCACTGAAAGATAACACAAACTGGAAATCACATGACAGGTGTAAACAACAAGTGCCAAGGGGAATCCTGACTGTGACCCATCTGCGTCTGCACACAAACTCAGCCCTGACAGCAAACACACCTATGGGTGACACCCTGATGACCAGTAATGTGCCATGCACCCACATCACAGAGAATCCAGGGAGAAGACTTGGGGGAACATAGGTCAACTCAGCAAGCATCACAAACAGGTACAACACTAGGGATCCCAGCATGCACAGCAAAACGGAAGTGAACACACAGACATGCTCATACAACACACACCTTGGGCGCAGGCAATGTCACAGGAGTACACACTGCCATGAGGGGACTCCACTCCTGTGTGAGGAAAGCTGTGCCATATGTTGCCTCAGTAGGGCTCCATCATGTCAGCTGAGCACTTGGTCACACAGTCAACAATTAGCACCAAATGAAGGCTCCCGTCACATCAGCCTGGTCATGGGAGTGCCAACGAAATCATCAGCACAGATCCAACACACTTGTATAGCAATGTTGCACTGACAACACAGATGAGTCCTTCCCCATTGATGCCCAAACCTGCATGTCCAGTGGAGATGGCCACACGGTCAGGGAAGTAGACTAATTGAACAATGGCAGGCACAACAGATGTGCAGGGGTGGAAGCCACAGATGTGAAATTGCTAATGTAAGTAGGAAATCCCATTGCCAAATATTGAACACATGACACCCTCAGATGCTGCTAAGGATGACATGGATACACCACAGGATAGGACACATTCCCCTGGACCACATGTGTTCCTGCACAGTAACACTTCATTATCATGAGACCAAATATCACCATCACTGCAGCAAGGGCATGGTTAGCATCATCAACAACATGTACATCAGAAGCAAAAGCACTAGAGAACAGAAAGGTGCTTTATTCAGCAAATGTGGGTCTAACAGTTGATGTCCAGCAAAAAATTAACAAAGGCCAATGGCCAGTCCAACATGAAAGTCAAAACAGGGTGACAGTGGCAGATGTCACCCTACGCATGCCTGCACTGATGAAAACCAGGGACAATCCCCTCGGAGGGGCATACGGGGGGGCAGGCCAGGTACCGCAGGGACAGGATCATGGCTCACCAGAAGGAGGCAGGGAAGGGGTGGTGGGTGCTGGAGAGCCACTGACAACTGCAGTGGAGGTGTCTGACATGGTGTGTGCCGGCACAAGTGGGGGCATGACTCTGATGGTGTGGGTGCCGGCAAGACTGCAGGGGACCGTGCAGATGGAGTGGACAGGTTCCCCACTGCAGTGCCCAAGTCAGACAGGGTGGTAGTGGACTCCACTGCAGTGCCTACCTCCAGGGGAGGAGAATGGGGATCAGGTAAGGTGGGCAGGACAGAGGGGAGGACACCGTCTCCACACCAGTGGCACAGACAAGCGCAGCGGGAGGTGTGGGGCCGGAAGAGCAAGTGGCAGGGGGAGAAGGCCTGATCCTTTTGGGGATGGTGTATCTGTGGGTGGGGGAACCTGGGGCAGGGTGTGGTGGGGGCACCTGTGGAGTGGGGACCTGAGGGATGGAGGAAGGAGACTTGGTGCCTGAGCTGCAGGGCGGCGGCGGGGTCTTGCTCTTCCGGGGGGACTTGCGGATGGGGGCGTCAGTCGGTTTGCGCCTGGGGGAGGGTGTCCGGTGGTGAGGGGCACTGCGCTCCGTGTGGGTGGGCTTCCTCTTCCCCCTGAATGGTGTATCAGCTGGATCGGAGGGGAAGAGGCCGAGGTCACTGAGGAAGAGCCGCTGGGTCTTTGGGGTTGCAGGTGAGGCAACGGAGGGGGCTTTGGAGGGAGAGGCAACTGTGGACTGCACAGTGCTCGTGGATGCGTGTGTGTGTGACTGGGCCCCATCCCCTGTGAGTGTGGTTTCAGTCCCCTGACTGTGCGTGCGTGTGCGTCTTGTCTGTGGCGTGTGTGTGTGTGTGCTGCTCGTGTCTGTGCTGGTGTGTGCCTGTGCCGGTGTGTGTGTGCTTGGGACAGGTAAGGTGCTGGGGAGTGTGGATGGGGCAGAGACAGGAGGGGTGAGGGACTGTTGGAGGAGGGACACTACTGCCATCAGGGAGGAGTCCATGGACCTATTGCCCCTCTGTAGGGCAGACATGCCCGATGAGATGCCCTCCATGAACGACACCAGCTGAGTCAACAGAGTGGTGTGTGCATGGAGGACACTCAGCATCGCTGTCTGCCCTACATGGAGCTGGCGTAGGAGGTACACAGACTCCTCACTCAGGGCAGCAGGGGACACAGGGGCAGTGGGTGCGGTGCCTGGCCCGAAGGAGACACGCTCCCGAACATGGGAGCCTCCACGGACCTCGGGAATGGGAGCCGATGGGAGGGCGGTGGTGGTGGTGGCGGGGACAGCAACACTAGCTGGGGTGTGGTGGCTGCTGACACCCACCTCCATAAGGGAGTCATCCTCCGAGCTGCTGTGGTCCTCAGCTGAGGTGGATGGTGCTGAGGACTCCTCGGTGTGGCTCCCCTCGCCCTCCGTGCCACTGGGTCCCTCCGACCACTCCTCGGCTGCTGACCCAGTCTGGCTCTGCGGCTCCTCCTGGTCCATGGAGCTGTCCCCTCCTGTGGCCGTGGAAGTATCTGCAAACAATAGGGAAACAGACAGACATCAGTCACCTGCACCGAACGCACACACCACAGTAAGTACAGCACAATACAGAGCAAGGCCTGGCATCCTTAGTTGAACATTGCTAAAATTGCCCAAACAGAATAGGAGAAGCCAATTGTCAGTCTGATCGTCAACCATGGCGCTCACATCCCACCTGGCCTTGCACCCATCTGTCTGGCGTCCGTTGGCTGGCAATACCCCAGTGTGGACACATGCACCACCTACACAGTAGTTGGACGGTGCAGAGAACACGGTGAAGCATGTGAACATGCACACATCACAACTCTTGCCACTGAGTCAGTACAGGTGCCCGGATGAAAGTGATGCCCAGAGTCAGATATATGAAATGCATGTGATGCATACCAGCGACAGACACCATGATGCACCCATGTGCTGATAGCCATTGCCACTATGGTGTGCATGTAGCACATGTCACTCCCCTGCAGGATCACTCATAGGAAGTCACATGCCATGGCACAGGCATGCCTGCTAAGTCATACATCACTGTCTCCAGTCACATGGGCAGGGCAGCCACACAACAACAGTCTGCACTGTGTCACAATAGTAGGTCATGGGGAATGCAAGTCCTGGAGCTGAACAAGTGCACATGTACATCCCCCACACACCACATCATCTGAACCCTTATCTGTCCAGGTCATACTGATTGGACATATGGGTGACCTGTAACACAAGCCTCTGAACCTGAGCACCTCACAATCTGCTGTGAATGGGAAACAGCTGCATGGACTTCACATTTGCATACCCCAGTCTGCACGGTCAGGTGTTCAAACACCTATGTGTCACACAAGTATCGTCTCCTATGGTCACATCTCCGGTGGCATGCTGAGCCCCAACTGATAAACACCCCAGCAGTCCTGACATCAAAGCCACAGCACACTGACACAGAGCTGACACCTGAGGGGACATATCACTGAGCACAACGTGTCAGCTGATACACGGGAGTGGGAGTACAGAGTGCATTGCATGGCCTGGAGTAGGCATGACTGTCCTGCCCCACATGAATGAGGGATGAACCCTGGACAGTAGGCAGCTGGCTAAGTATGTGTGACACACGTAATATACATACTCCTGGGGCCCAAACATTGTTCCCACCCGCAGCTTGGGTGTGTGCCAGTTACCCCAGGCACATGTGGTGGATCAGCTCAGCAATTGGACCACATATCAAAGTAACACGCAGATTACATGTCAGAACACAGGCATTGTGTAAGCAATGGACCCACCCATGATGCCCACCACAGTTAGGGAACAGATGCTG
This sequence comes from Calotriton arnoldi, assembly GCA_963921515.1. NCBI lineage: Eukaryota > Metazoa > Chordata > Amphibia > Caudata > Salamandridae > Calotriton > Calotriton arnoldi. The sequence continues at coordinate 409,620 of CAWUFW010008681.1, read as the reverse complement.
TCCCCCACCTTGAGTCAAGCAAACTGCAAGGACACAGTACCCAAGTGACACAATTCCCTGACTGCAAGGGCCACACCTGGGTATCAGATGAGGAGTGGGCAGTGCACAATCGAGGGACATGGGTCCTGGACCACATGACTGATGTGCTGTGGAAGTTTAACCAGGCCAGAGGAGGGCACATAGCATGCAGACAAAGTACACAATGGAGTCATGGACTCACCCCCTCCGTGCTGCTCCCTGGCCTTCAGCTGCCCATCCAGATCAGGGAAGACCACCGCCAGGTTCCTGAGCATGTGGGGGGTCAGGGTCCGGTGTCCGCCCCTCCTGCGATGAGGCGACAGCTTCAGCTGGACCTGTGCGATCCTCCGGGTCCAGCCCCGAAGGTCCTGCCACCTCTTCTGGCAGTTGCGGATCCGGCGCTTGTAGTCCCCCACGGATCTCACTGCCCGGACGATGGTCAGCCATATCTTCTGCTTCTGGTGGGCATCAACCTGTGAGGATGACAAAGTGAGAATGCTATTACTACACATGCAACATATCAGTGCATTACACAGTTGTGTATACATGTCTCAATCACAGGGGCACATGATGTACACAGGCAGTGCAACGATGGCCATGGACAGTATGCCAGCAGCTACTACATGGTATCATTGCCTGGGAAGTAAAACCTTGTTTAAATGCACTGTCACTGCACTATACCTGTCCAGTGCATGTAACTACACACTATGGGGGGTGACAACTACTCAGTGAGCCTGCTAGCCAGTGGCGTGCAGACTGTTAGCCTTGCTAGTCAGACAACATGCACATTTAGGAAGGCAGTGGACAGAACACTCACCTGCTTCCCTGCTTTCCCATACAGCTTGCTGTACTGTGGAAGGAGGCTGTCCAGCAGGTCCTGGTTCTCCTCAGTGCTGAAGGCTGGGGCTCTCTCCACAGTATGTGCCATTGCAGGGTCCAGAGGGTGCAGATACAGCAGCAGTGGTGGTGGCAGATGTCGTACTGGAGCATGTAGTGCAGGCAAGTGAGCTCTCAGGGGAACAGCCAGCATTATATGTGTGCTGCAGAGGCAGTTACTGTCCCATGTGTCCAAATTGATAGGTCCAAGTCGTTAGCATCTTCTGAATCTGGCCAATCCATGGAATTGCACCACTTACACACGCCCACAGCATCATTCAAAAGTTCAACTTCATGACACCCATGAATTTGCAACATTGTTGTGGGTGACCAACTGAATTTCCAGCATCAGACTCGTTCAAGATTTGAAAACGCGTCCGTTGCCAGGCCAGGCCATAGCCAATGGGTGCGCACCGATCGGTCCATTGCTGTTCAACGCATACCTAGGATACAACGCGTACCCGCACACATTGAATGCAATGGGCTGGCCGGGCACACCGATCGGTCCATTGCTGTTCAACGCGTACCTAGGATACAACGCGTACCCGCACACATTGAATGCAATGGGCCGGCCGGGCACACCGATCGGTCCAATGCTGTTCAACGTGTACCTAGGATACAACGCGTACCCGCACACATTGAATGCAATGGGCCGGCCGGGCACACCGATCGGTCCATTGCTGTTCAACGCGTACCTAGGATACAACGCGTACCCGCACACATTGAATGCAATGGGCCGGCCGGGCACACCGATCGGTCCCTTGCTGTTCAATGCATACCTAGGATACAACGCGTACCCACACACATTGAATGCAATGGGCCGGCCGGGCACACCGATCGGTCCATTGCTGTTCAACGCATACCCAGGTTACAACACGTACCCGCACACATTGAATGCAATGGGCCGGCCGGGCACACCGATCGGTCCATTGCTGTTCAACGCGTACCTAGGATACAACGCGTACCCGCACACATTGAATGCAATGGCCAATGTGTGCGCACCGATCGGTCCATTGCTGTTCAACGCGTATTGCGAATACAACGCGTACCAGCACACATTGAATGCAATGGCCAATGTGTGTGCACCGATCGGTCCATTGCTGTTCAACGCGTACCTAGGATACAACGCGTACCCGCACACATTGAATGCAATGGCCAATGTGTGCGCACCGATCGGTCCATTGCTGTCCAACGCGTATTGCGAATACAACGCGTACCAGCACACATTGAATGCAATGGCCAATGTGTGCGCACCGATCGGTCCATTGCTGTCCAACGCGTATTGCGAATACAACGCGTACCAGCACACATTGAATGCAATGGCCAATGTGTGCGCACCGATCGGTCCATTGCTGTCCAGCACGTCCCTGTACATGTCACTGGCATATGTCACCATGCCTGTCACAGGTGAACATATGCCAGCCACATATACTTCCCAGGGAGTGAGGGGCACACCTACAACACCACAGCCTGTCCAAACTGTATCCTAAGGCATGTAAGGCTGCATTACCTATGGGGGTGAACATGTTGTTCTGTGGGTGTCACTTGGGGCAGCCACCCCCAGGCTGTGCACGTGTTCATGGGGACAGTATCCTTGGTGTTTCGTGTACATGACCACTGTGATGTGCAACTGTTCATATCTGAGCATGTGGCATGGTCACATTTCACGGTGGTGTATGTGTATGTCATGTCACATGCCCCCTGAGTCCCATGGGGGACGGTATGTTTAACCCAGGGTGACCCATTGGCACAATAGTGATGGTCCTCCACAGTCTGTGTGCATGTTGTGTTTACAATGTCTCGGATTTCATGTGCACAATGGGAGACAGTCTCCACATCCACGTTGTTTGTGCATGGACTTTGATGTTGTGCGTGTGTGTGTCACAGACGTCCATGTCTGTCCTGCCGAGGCAACAGGGACCACTACCTGTGGGGGTCATGGTTGTTTTGCTGTGGTGTATACATGATACGCCATGTCATGCCAGTGTCCATGTGGCAATACAGGGTCCCTGGGAATCTACCTGTCGTTGAGCTGTGATGCCTGGGGCACATCTGTCCTCACATGTCACTGTGGGGTGTGTTTGTAACGTGGCAGCAGGAGATGGGAAATGTGACACGTCCTCATGATACCCAATGGCACAACCTGGGACTTATTGATGCCACTTGTTGAACTGTGATGTTGGATGTTGGCCATGTATGTGCCATACATGTCCTTACGGAACTGCACACATCATGTACTTGTGCCTCATAATGATGTATCGTGTGATATTGAGTGTGTACAATGCCACATATGTGGGGTGAGTGACAATCTTTCTTTCTTCACCTATGCACTGCAGGGCACCAGCTGTCCATAGACCATTCCCTGACCTGGCAACGATGGTGGAACGTGACAGCATCCGACGGTACCGCTTCACCAGGCAGCTGATTGATGATTTAGCAGTGCGCTTGGCACCACACCTGCAACCTGGCCGGCCGTACCCTACAGCGCTGACCCCCAAGGTGAAGGTGATGGCAGCCCTAAACTTCTTTGCCACCGGTACCTTTCAACACACTCTGGCGACTGCTGGTGGGATGTCACAGACCATGTTCAGCCGTGTGCTCCGCGATGTATTGGAGGCTATGTTGATATACCTGAACCAGTACATCTATTTCCCTAGACTCCAGCAACTCACTGACGTGAAGAGTGACTTCTATGCCCTGGGGAGGATTCCGCATGTCATTGGCTCCATTGATGGGACACATGTGGCTTTGGTACCACCACAGGCCCAGGAGCAGGCATACAGGAACCGCAAGCACTACCACTCGGTCAATGCACTGGTGGTCTGTCTTGCAGATATGACCATCTCACACGTGTGTGCCCGTTTCCCCGGTTCTGCACACGATGCCTACGTGATGAGGAGTAGTCGCATCCCGAGGATGATGTCACAGATGCGGAACCAGCATGTCTGGCTTGTTGGTGTGTACTGACTTTGTACCATTGTGTGTGTTCTGCAATGTAGTGTTCCACCCTCTTTTCCAACTCAGCTAATGTGCAATTGTCTGTATGTAGGTGACTCCGGATATCCCAACATGCCGTGGTTGCTGACGCCCCTCAGGAACCCTGTGACACCAGCCCAGATGCGCTACAATGAGGCACATGGTCGGACGAGGAGAGTGATTGAGCGGACATTTGGTCTCCTGAAGAGCCGCTTCCGCTGCCTGGACAAGACAGGAGGTTCCCTCCCATATGCCCCGGCAAAGGTGTGCAAGATTGTCATCGTCTGCTGCATGCTACACAACCTGGCAGTGCGGAAGGAGTTGCCTCTCATCCTGGATGACGATGACCAACGTCCGCCACCTGTGGAGGATCCTGGCCTGGACCACCATGCCAGTGATGATGATGATGATGATGGTGATGTCCGCACACAGCTCATCACCAACTTCTTCAGCTGAATGTAAGTATCCAGAGATGTCATGTAACTGATGTGAGTTTGCATGATATGTGTTGGTGGTGCTCTGGTGCTGTTTGAGTGTGTCCATGTGCTACATGACTGTATGCGTGTAGCGATGTGTCCTTACAGGTAGTCTGTACTCCCCAACAGTGTTGACATGCTAACTTGGTTCTGGGTGGGTATCTTGTGACATGTATTGGGCATGAGTATTGCAGTTCTGTCCTGTTCTTCAGTGCTTTTGACTGTGTGTCATTTCTGTCCTTCACAGGGTACTTTCAGAGTCGTTTGGTCAACTGTGATCCCCGACACCGTGATTCGACTTCCAGGGTGGTAGCTGTCGTGTCCCTACAGGTGATGTGCACCACACCCATGGACTTCCTTCCTTCTACACTTGTTGACTGTGTGCCCGCTGCCAGGTGGGATTACCTTGCATCTGTGGTGGTTACAACATGTTGCAAATGTGTAATAAACCTGTGCTTCACTATGTGATGTGCGTTGTCTGTGGTCACACATCTGACTGACATTTGCTTACTGCACCAGTGGGCTAGTTAACACAGACTGTGAATAGGTGTTGGGTCTGTGCAATGCAACGTATTTCCTGGCAACATCAGTGTAGGCGATGAGTCAGATGGCCATGGTGTGTATGTGTTGTGTAGCCCTGGTGGTGTGCCTCCCTCATATGTGTGACGTCGCCATGACTCACATGCCGGTGTTGTACTTGCTGTAGCAGTTAGCATGCACAGTGTCATTTCCCAGATCATCATCGCCACTTCAGAGACAACGTAGGAATCACAACAGAGGCAAGTATGGTGTATTAGTGAGTTTATTGACATACATGTGTGAGTATAGTGCACAGGATGGTGGGTGCTGTACATTGTGATTGTAATCCAAAGTTCCTAGATGATTTGGAAGTCCTGGTAGCAGAAATGTCCAGAGTAAAGTCCACAGTCATCTGAGACATTGGTCCAACTTGAGCTCCCCATGTCATGTGGGAGAGTTGTGTTGCAGTCAACAGGGTGAACAGTTTGCGCACAAAGGTGATTATCCAGAACAGGTTTTGGCTTCCTGGGGGTTGCACATGGCCATCGGCCTCTCACTTGCCCCTCCTCGGATGGCCCCTCTACTTTGGGGGGGGACCCTCAAGTGCAGGCTGCTGCGGTGCAGGGGACTCTCCACCAGAGTCATCCTCCCTCCCTGTGGCAGTTGCAGTTGTTTCAGCACCAGATGTTGTGGGCACACAGGGAGGTGTTGACTGGTTGCTGCTCATCTGGCGGAGGCATTGTAATATGTCCCTATGCACCGCCGTCATCTCTTGCAGTGTGTCCCACTTGGACTCCACGCGGGACATGTGTGAGTCCAAGCGGGCATGATGGGCAGCCTGCTGCTGTTTAATGTCCCTGAGGAGCCCCACTACCTGGCTGAGCTCTCCGGTGCTGGACTGGTACGCATCGGCTATGCGTGCCAGTTGTGGGTCATCATGCAGTCCAGACCCCTCTGCAAGCAGCGACCTATGTCTCCCACCCCTCCCACCACCCCTGGCGACACGTGCAGTACCTGAGGTGGCACGCACAGGTGACCCTGGGCCCCCTTGGGGGTTGTTGGTGGTGTTGGTGTCCATGGCCCCACGTTGGTCCAGGGTCCCTGTGCTGGTGGTGGTGGTGCTCCTTGGTCTTTCCATGTCGGCAGGGGTGGTATGTGTGTTGACAGTCGTTGGAGGGGTGGGTGCAGGGGGTGCAGCTGGTGGTCCTGCTGGTGCTGCATGATGACTTGCTCCGGAGGTGCCAGGTTGGTCTTCTTCATCCGAGGAGGGCAGAGGATGTTCCACACCAGTGAGCTCCGTATCCTCTTGAGCGTGGGACGGGGACTCCTCAGCGTCTGCTGCTGTGTCCCCATCATCACCTGTTTTTGGGAGACACACACAATGTATGTTATGTTTCTGCAGGCATCAATGGTTGACACACCTGACAGTTCTGACTGTGCCTCTGGATGCGGGCCTGTACATTGCATTGTCCTAAGTTGTCACAGTCAGGGGTTGATATTGGTGTAGCACATTGTCCTGCATTATTTGGGCATTTCTATGTGAATGTTGGGGTGTGTACATGGTCTGCATTGGTTGTATTTGGTTGACATCCGGCCCTCCTTCCCACCCAGCCAGATATCCCACCATGGAACGTGCTTCCATTGCAGGGAGTGCAATTTGTCTTTCAGGATGTCAGTCAGTGGTGTCCTGCTGTTGGTTGGTGCACAGTTGCTAGCAGGGCCTTGTGCTCCCCACAGCAGTAGCCAGTGTCAGCCATCTTGTCAGTTGTTTTCCACTCCCTGTGATGTGGGGATGGTTCATGGTGGTGTTGATGTGCGCATTGTGAGGGTGAGCAATATCTGTGACTACCACTCCCATCATGCTATTGCCTCCACCCCCTTCCCAGCATGCCCATACTTCCTTCCTTTTGAGTGTACTTCACTGTGTGTGGGTGTGACAGCAATGGCAAGATGGCTGACAGTGGTGTCCTGCTGTTGGGTGTTGGCCAGTTCCCAGCATGGCCTTGTGCTCCCCACAACAGAGCACCAGTGTCAGACATCTTTGATGGGACTTTACACTCTCTGTGAGGTGTGCATGCTTCAGTGTGAGCTTGCTGGGCCATGTGGGGGGGGGATGTTGAGCTGTGACTACCACTCCCATCATGCTATTGCCTCCACCCCCTTCCCAGCATGCCCATACTTCCTTCCTTTTGAGTGTACTTCACTGTGTGTGGGTGTGACAGCAATGGCAAGATGTCAGTCAGTGGTGTCCTGCTGTTGGTTGGTGCACAGTTCCCAGCAGGGCCTTGTGCTCCCCACAGCAGTAGCCAGTGTCAGCCATCTTGTCAGTTGTTTTCCACTCCCTGTGATGTGTGCATGGTTCAGGGTGGTGTTGATGGGCCAATTGTGAGGCTGACCAATATCTGTGACTACCACTCCCATCATGCTATTGCCTCCACCCCCCTTCCCAGCATGCCCATACTTCCTTCCTTTTTAGTGTACTTCACTGTGTGTGGGTGTGACAGCAATGGCAAGATGGCTGACAGTGGTGTCCTGCTGTTGGTTGGTGCCCAGTTCCCAGCATGGCCTTGTGCTCCCCACAACAGAGCACCAGTGTCAGACATCTTTGAAGTGTCTTTTGACTCCCTGTGAGGTGTGCATGCTTGGGTGTGTTCTTGCTGGGCCATGTGGGTGGGGGATGTTGGGCTGTGACTACCACTCCCATCATGCTTTTGCCTCCACCCCCTTCCCAGCATGCCCATGCTTCCTTCCTTTTGACTCAGCTTCCCTGTGGGGTTGTGTGCCTGTGCTGACAAGATGGCTGACAGTGTTATCCTGGGGTTTGTTTTGCTACAAGTCCCATGTGTGTCCCTGTGCTTCACACTGCATGACCCAGGGTTGTGGTTCTTTGTGGGATATTTGATTGGTGTGTGAGGCAATGCTTTCTCCCAGGTGAGTCGTGTGTAGTTTGTGTTAGGGGGGTGTGTGGGTGGAGCTGCTGGTGACTATGGTCAGTGCTGTGAGTCCTCCTTCCCACCCAGCCATATATCCCACCATGGAACGTGCTTCCATTGCAGGGAGTGCAAGTTGTCTTTCAGGATGTCAGTCAGTGGTGTCCTGCTGTTGGTTGGTGCACAGTTGCCAGCAGGGCCTTGTGCTCCCCACAGCAGTAGCCAGTGTCAGCCATCTTGTCAGTTGTTTTGCACTCCCTGTGATGTGGGCATGGTTCATGGTGGTGTTGATGTGCGCATGGTTCATGGTGGTGTTGATGTGCGCATTGTGAGGGTGGGCAATTTCTGTGACTACGACTCCCATGATGCTATTGGCTACACTGACTTGCCCAGCATACACAGTATTCCTTCCTTTCAGTGAGCTTCCCTGTGAGGTGGTGTTGTGGTGGTGGCTACATGTCTGACTGTGTTTGTTGGTTATATTTGTGCCACTGCCTAGCTCTATTTGTTGTTAGGTTTGTACATGTCATGACACAGTTACATTTCACTATGAGCTGGCATGTATTGTGTTTATCTGGCTGACATACACATTTTGGGATGATCTGTTTTGGTTGGTGTGTATTTGCTAAGGGTGCATGGTTTGACTCTCCCCTTGACAGTGATGTGTGTGTATTGTGGCACAATATTGTGTACATTTGTTGTGTACTCACCAGGCTCTGGGATGTTTTCTAGTCCATAGACGCTCACTGGTGGTAGGATGGCCCGCACCTTCTCCTCCCAGGGCCTGAGGTATACTGGTTTGGCAGGAGGGCCACTGCCGGTGTGTTGGCTCACGATGTAGTCCTTCTTCAACAGCTCCTTGACCCTCCTGCGCACGTCATACCACCTGTTCTGGATGTCTACCTTTGTGCGCAAACATGGTGATTGTGCATTCATCCTGTCGACGATCCTCTCCCACATCTTGGTTTTCTGCGCCATGGGTGTCTGTTGGACCAATGTACCAAACAGCTGTGGCTCTACCCTGAGGATCTCATCTACCAGGACTTCCAATTCACTATCTAGGAACTTGTGATTCTTCTTTGGGGGCATGGTGTTGGGTGGTGCTGGTGTGTGATGTGTGTGTTGGTGTGCAAGTGAGGGTGTGTGAGTGTGTGTTTTGCTGGGTGTATGTGAGGGTGCTATTTGTTGTGGTGCTGCTGGTGTGTGGCTTGTGTGATGGATGAGCTGTGAGTGTGTGTGTGGTTGCTGTCTGTTGGTGTTGAGTGCTGGCAGGTAATTTGAATTTGCAAAGGATCATGGTAGGGATTTGTGTCCTTTATATGGGTGGAGTTGTGGGTGTGTCTTTGTTCCCTGTTTTCCCCCAGTATTTATTTGCTTTGTGATTGCTTGTTTGGCCTTTTTTTGTGTTTTTTTTTCTTTGGTTCTTTTTGTGCATGTAGGAGATGTTCTTGTGACCGAGTCGGACCCTCCAGTTGTCTCGTGCGAGCCTCTCAGATTCGTTCACGCTGTGTTTGTGCTGTTTTCTGTGCTGCGTACGCGTCGGTCGCGGGGTTTTGGGTTGCTTCGGCTCGCAGTTTTGAATGCGTGTTGGTCGTGCGGCTTGGGCTCCGTGCGACTCAGTCGTGTTTTCCACGTGTTGCATCGTACTTGGCGGGTAGGAGTTCGCGGGTACGTTTCGTTCGGGATTCTTCCTGGTGCATGTCGGTTGGTTCGATTCGCGTGCTTTTCCGGCCGGATGGCTGTTTTCCGCGCGGCTCGGTCGTTCGGCTTGTGTTCCGTACGAGTCGGTCGGATTTAGCACGCTTCTCATCGTACTTTGCGGGTCGGGCTGCACCGGTACGTGTCGGTCGGTATTTATTCCGGCTCCGAGTCGGTCGGTACGTTTTCCGGCCCGAATCGGAATCGGCCCCTTAGTATACACTGTAGTGTGAATAGTAAATTATGTATGTTAGTGTCCAGCACCTACCACAATTTAATATAGACTGTAGTGGGAATAGTAAATTATTTATGTTTAGTATTCAGCACCTACCCCAATTTAATATAGACTGGAGTGGGAATAGTAAATTATTTATGTTTACTGTCCAGCACCTACTCAAATTTATTATAGACTGGAGTGGGAATAGTAAATTATTTATGTTAGTGTCCAGCACTTACCCTAATTAATTTACATTGAATTGGGAATATAGAACTATTTAATTTTAGTGTCCAACATTTACTTTATTTAATGTGCATTGGAGTGGTTATAGTAAATTAATTATGTTAACTGTGCAGCATTTGCTGAAATTAATTTATATTGGGGTAGGAATAGTATATACAAATATGTTAGTGTACAGTAACTGTATTTAATTATTATATATTGCAGTTGTAATAGTTTATTAATTAAGTATAGTGTAGGATAATAAATAATATTTAATTTTTATGTAATATGTTTATTAATATATTAAAAATTATTACTAGAAAAATATATAACATAATTTTGCATTAAAAAATGGGTAATGGTAGTTAATAAATTGACAATATTTATTTATTATAATGTTTGTTAAAAAATAATTGTATTTTATATATGTAAAATATGGATAATATAAGTAAAATTAAAATAATTAGAAAACACACCATTTTTATTGTAGTTCTTATAATTTTTTATTGTTTATTAATTTGAGTAGGATAATACAGTAACATATTTTATTACATTATAATTCAATAGAAACATATTAGTGCATATATTTCAGAAACATGTTATGTTTATTTACAATATTTTTTACATCTTTTTTAGTACATATTAATTATTAACAAAACAGTAGAATTTTGTATTTTCAATTATATTTAATACAGTAATAGGTATTGTATATATTTATACAAAGAAAGTGCAAACTGTTTACATATAATATAAATGTTTAACATTTTTCTATTTTTGTTACATACATATTACATTTTTTAATTAATATTAATATTAAAAATATTAATATTAATTAATTTTTACAATGTTTTTAACTTAAAACAAGTTTTTAACAGAAATGTATTTGTATAATGAATAAATAACATTTATAACAATAAATTATACATTGTTTTATTGTATTTCTTTTTTTCTGTAATCATAATAATAAATATTATATTTATTATAATATTTATTTTTATAATTTTACAAATTAGGTACATTATGTCACAATTTTTTATTAAATCAAAATAAATTGTACTATTTTATTTCAATAGTTGTACATTTTTTCTATGTAAAGTAACATTTTACTGCATTAAATGAGTTAAATTTTCTATGGTTAAACTTTTTATTAGGTTTTGGGCGTTCTATTTTGTAACCGGGTTATGTCGTTTCGTGTCATTTTGGTTGAAGAGAAGCTCGCGGTTGGGAGACACTTCACGTCGCTAAAGGTAAGGCTTGTTTTCTTTGTTTTAACTAAGTTTTTAATATATTTTGAACCTAGTTAGATACTGTTTAGTGTAGTTAGATGTTTATTAGTTATTTTCGGAAATGTTATATGTTATAGTTATGTGTGGTGTATTTACGTATTGTTAACGTTGTGTAGGCCTGTTTACAGAGTTAGGATTACGGTGTTCAATGTATATTTTTATCAAATTTAAAGCTAGTAGTATTGTTAGTAAGTGTTTATGTGTTGTTTTATGTGGGTGGGAATGTATGTGCTTTTGTTTTGACACTTTTTATTTTCAGAAGTTCTTCGTATCGGAAGGAGTCATTTTTTTTTTTAAAGAAGTGTTTGTTAGTTTTATTGACTAATATATTTGTTACACTTCTTTAAATTTTTCGGTTTTCCTGGAGCGTTTTTACTATTTTATACATTTTCGGGTTTTTTATGGTTTTTCTATGGACCTTTGCTACATTGATTATTAATTTTTGCTACAGTTGTATTTTTCCATTTTTTTTTGGGAAACTTTTTTTTATATTTGGATTGTGTTAGCAGAAATGGATTTTACTGCATTTGGAATAAACCTGGTAAGTTTATTTATTATTATTTATTGTGGGTGGGTAATGTTTTTTATTATTATTGTTGTATTTTATTTTATTACAAATATTATTAATGTGTGTTAATATATTTTATTAAATTTTTAAAAATATGTTACACACAGTAATTATTTTTGTGATAAAATAAATACATTTTACTTTTATGTTATGTTTGAAAGATGAGTAATTTGTAATTTATTTGTATTAATGCTTTAAAGAAGAGTTTTGGATATTATGTTTAGGTATTCCAGGCCCTTTGTACTAGGGTACAATTTTACTTGTTGTTCTAGATATTTATGCATTTGTTTAGTTTGTTTTGATGTTTTTGGAGTTAATTGAGTTATGGATTGTTCCATTCGGAACTCTTGATAACTCTGTTCTTTTTGCAGGCATGATATACATTTTTCTAGTGTTGGTTTTGTTCTGCCTGTTGATTGAAGGAAGGCATTATGCCATCCTTCGACTGCGTTATTAGTTTTGGATTCCCCATTTAATGTGATCTGTGTAGTCTGCCCACCCATGTATCCTCAAAATAGTCAAATAGTGGACTTAGTTTTGCTTCATTTTGTTTGTAGAAGGTGCTGTCTATTAAGATGTTGTAATGTTCTGTGACGTCTGTCTCAGGTACATAAGCTAGTGCTGTTAATTTTTTTATTTGATATGCAAAGGAAGAATTAGTTGCATATTCAATACTATGGGGCGATTCCGATTCAGGCCGGAAATCTCTCCGACCGAGCCGGACCCGGAGAGATTTCCGACCGAATCGGACCCTAGCAGTCCGACCGAACGAGTACGATGCGTTCGCATGCTATCGGACTCGATTCGGTCGGACTCCCATTGAAGTCAATGGGAGCCGGTCGTACAACGCGTACGTGGGCTCCCATTGACTCAATGGGTGCGAGGCGAACAAGGGCGCCCCCTACAGCGGGTATGCGTCGAAGCGGGTTGCGCCGTACATGCACAGGAAGGTGGGACCCATGGGTCCCCCCTGTGTGCGACTCGCGCGGCTAGGCGTACAGGGGGTCCGACACGGACCCCCAAAGTGCAGCTCCGACTGCTCTATCGAGCCGGACGGCGCGAGTCGGTCGGACTGCTCGCAGCGCGCATTGTACTTACCCGGCCGGGGAACATCTCCATTGCGCGGTGCAAGTCGTGTCCGTGCGAGTCGGTCGGAGCGGTCGGCTTTCACGAACGAGTCGGTTGGTGCGGTTGGGTCTCGCGAACGAGACGGTCGGAGATTTCGCATCGTACTCGCTCGCCCGGACGCACGTACGAATCGGTCGGGTAACAGGGCTCCGAATCGGATCCGGTAAAGCCGAATCCGATTCGGAGCCCTACCGGCCGAGATCGGAATCGGCCCCTTAGTGCTGATTTTTCCATGTGTCTCCATAAGCACTGATTAAAATTATAGTAACAGCCTTGGATGCAGGTATGGGGGTGTGTTTTTAATATAGTATTAATCATTGACTGTTCAAAATCTAGGATTATTTTTTGTGGAGAAAAGTCATTAGTTTTTTGTTTTATTGTATTTAATAGTTCCATGTATGTGGAGTTCTGTTTGTTTGGTAATAATGCGTAAATTAATGGTATATTGCAATTCTGATGTAGCCCATGGATTGTATACAGTTGGAAAAAGGGCTTGGGACATATAGTAAAAGTCCCATCCATCATCCAGTATTGATATTCTTGTAGTTTTAATAGATTAGTTGCAGTTCCAAAAATTATTAATCTTTTGTCATTGCTTTTATTATCAAAAATGACAAATGGTTCTTTGTTTAAAGTGATACTTTGTTCAGGACTTATAATAACTTCACTAAGGGGCCGATTCCGATTCGGGCCGGAAATCTCTCCGACCGAGCCGGACCCGGAGAGATTTCCGACCGAATCGGACCAGTGCAGCCCGACTGAACGAGTACGATGCGTCCGTATGCTATCGTACTCGAGTCGGTCGGACTCCCATTGAAGTCAATGGGAGCTGGTCGTACAACGCGTACGCGGGCTCCCATTGCCTCAATGGGTGCGAGGCGAACAAGGGCGCCCCCAACTGCGGGTACGCAGTGAAGCGACTCGCGCCGTACTCGCACAGGTAGGGGGGACCCATGGGTCCCCCCTGTGTGCGACTCGCGCGGCTACGCGTACAGGGGGTCCAACACGGACCCCCGAAGTACGGCTCCAACTGCTCTTTCGAGCCGGACGGCGCGTGTCGGTCGGACTGCTCGCGGTGCGCATCGTACTTACCCGGCCGGGGAACGTCTCCATTGCGCGGTGCGGGTCGTGTCCGAGCGAGTCGGTCGGTGCGGTTCGACCCGGGGACGAGTCGGTCACAGCGGTTGGGACGCCCGAACGAGTCGGTCGGCGATTTTGCATCGTACTCGCTCGTCCGGACGCGCGTACGGATCGGTCGGGAAATAGGGCTCCGAATCGGATCCGGTTAAGCCGAATCCGATTCGGAGCCCTACCGGCCGAGATCAGAATCGGCCCCTATATGTTCTAGGAATTGGGGTGGAAATAGTAGTAATTTTTTTAGTACGTGCTATAGTTCTCTTTAGTGAAGCTACAGATGGCATTTGTGTAGTAGAAGTTTTAGGAATTTTGGGAAGCTGCTCTTTTAAAATTACACTTGTAGCTTTTTGAGAGCTTGTACTAGCTTCCTGTATTGTTTCTAATGCAGATCTGACTTCTATTTCTGTCACGTTTGGTGGGTGGTTATGTTCTCTAGTATACAGTACTGTTGTTTCCCTAGTTGTAGCACGCCCGTAACATTTATTAGAGTAGTATTTACAGCATTTCCAGTTAACTTTTAATCCAAATAGTTTTTCTTGTGTATAAGTGTATCCCATATAGCATAGTAACATTTTCCCTTTCTGGCTTGTTATAAATTCGGTTCCTTCAGTCATTTTGATGTACGTTAATCTATGAAAAATATATATTATTGTTATTAAATATGTTGTTCTATGTATTTTAATTTAAGCAAATAAACATTTATTTACAATATACTTACAAAGTTGGTCTTTATGTATTTCAGTTTGATGACGTTTACTCTTTAGTTGTGGAATGTTGTTTCTGTATTTTCTTTGTCTGGAAAAAAAAAGTACATTTGTTTTATTATTTGTTTCTATATTTTTTATAGGGGGTGGGTAGGGGGTTTGGGATTGGTTTTGAATTTGCGTTGTTGTTTAATCTATTTCTTTAAGATTGGTTGGTAAATGCTTACTTTGTTAGTTGTATATTTTTTTGGGGCTTTTCTGTAGTTTTTTATTTTCCTCTAGAGTTTCCTGTAGTGGTAATATAAAATAGAAAGAAGACATTGGTTAATTTATAGGTTATGTATATTATTGATTAAAGTTTTTACTTTTAGTATTATTTCTTTTAATTTAGTTTACTTACTTTTGATAGAGTTAATTATTTGGTATATGTTGATCTTCTTATATCTGTAGTTGAATTCCTGTAGAGTTTCTCCTTCTTTAGTTTTCTTTCTTTTGGGTGTGGAATAGGAATGAAGTTTAATTGTTTATATAGTGTGTTGGATGTTGCAATTTCGATTTTATTGGTTAGTTTGAATTTGCAGTTTTTCTATTGGTTAATTTGTATTTTTTTAAATGTTTTGGTAGTTAGTTTCCAAATAAGGAAAACGCTAATTAGTAGTAAGTTATGTATAATTTTGCATATATTTTTAAATAGCTTTTGTTATATATTATATTATATAATTGAATAGTAATAGTAATATTTAATATTATTAATGTTTAATGTAGTAATGTTGTTAATAATATTTAAGTAATTTTATTGCTATGTTAATTAATTTTTTATGTAGTAAAATTGTTATGGTTATTTATTAATTTAGTATTGTGTTTTTAGTAATTTTATTATTTTTATGTTGTTATATTTTTATATTTATTATAGTTTTATATAGTCGATATATTTAGTTTTACGATATTAGTGTTGTCGATATTTTTGTGTACGATATTTTTAACTTAGTTAATGTATTTTAATATAGGTCGATATTTTAGAATTTCGATAAGTATGTTAGCGATATTTGTGAAATTGATATTTATGTACTTCGATATTGTATCCTCGATATTTTTGTAATTTTTTAAATAGGTATATGATGTCGATATTAATGTTATCGATAATTTTGTATCGATATTATTGTAGCTCGATAATATGTCTTCCGATATTTTGTCAGTGATTCGTGCCTGTCACCGTACACTGAGAAGCACTTAAACGTTGGTCACCCCATATACAGCGACGGCGTTATGTAGATAGCTTGGAGGTTGACAGGCAATTATTAAGGGTGTGCCTATCACCATGAACAAAATATACCTTAAAGATGGCCGCCGCACATATGACGGCGGCGTCTTGACATCAGACGTATACATCTGTAGAAGAAAGACCCGCGCATAGCGCGCTTTCATCCACTGCCCCACGAGCTCAAATGACGTGGCACCAGCGCAAGCTCCAACACGCACACCCAAATCCTGCTGAAGTCTCGATGGCTCACCAATTCCTAGAAAATGCCACGGACACTGCAGGAAACACAACCGGGAACCTTGAAGAAGAGAAGAAGACCGGAGGGCTGGAAACGCGAACACAGCAGCGCAGCACACCAGCGCAGAGAGACCGGCACTCCGGAGAAAGCAGGAAACAGGTTCCAGGAAGGACACAGGCAGCACAGAGGAGGTGGACAGACTGACGGTCACTCGTCACCACTGAAAGGACATATGAGCCAGTGGTTGCACAGGTAAGTGCCTTTATTGACCTTTCAGCCTTGACCACCAGGCAGCAATTGCCGCCAGCAGAATCCCACATCCCCAACATTCCCAATTCCATCCCAGAACCCCACAAAGTCCCTGGGAGACAGGGAGGGATAAGGAGCAGGTTGGGCAGGGGGGCAACACAATAGGGGGGTGGAGCGTCTGAGGCCCACAGGGGGGTTGAACCCATAGGAGAGGGGTGGGGGTGTAGTCAGGGGTGGTATCGGCCGCAGTGGGGCGGGGGGAGGGGCGCAAGGGGATCGACCACAGCCCATGAGAGTAGGCAATGGGGAGAAAGCACACGGGGGCCGGCGTGGAAAGGGGTTGGGCCATTAACCCTGGTTTGACGGACCTTATGTTTAAATTGCAGGGCAGCAGGCGTGGGAGGTAACGGTCTCGGGTGAGTCGCATGCGGCTCCACGTGACCGAGAGGAAGAGATGGCAATGTCAGAAGCGGACAGCCGGAACATCGAGGGACGGGCAGGACGTAATGAAACGGTGAGCAGAGGAGTTTGCGGTGGTACAACAACCTCCAAGGGGTCGATGCAGCCACAGGGACAGCGGCAGGGGATGCTGGGCAAGAGCCCAGGATCAGAAGGGCGGTTTGCCCAGAGACATACAAGTTAAAAATTGGAGGAGCGATTTAGCAGCAGGAGGAAGAGGAAAGGAAAGAGGGGGTGGGGGGGCATAGTAGCAATGTGCATAGTCCATTTCAGGTTGAAAAGAAAGAAAGCGGCTGGCCCAGGACAGCGTGATGGAATCCAGGGATGACTGTTTAGGCAGCCTTGATGCCAGGTAAGGGCAAAAAAGGAAATGCTATTGTAAGGCTTCGCAACGGCAAAGGTCAGCGGCGATGGAAGGAGTCATGGTGGCCTAGTGGTTAAGGTCTCTGAATCTTACTCCAAAGGCTATGTGTTCAAATCCTGGTGTTTCAAGGGTTGTAGTGCTGAGGTAAAATTATGAGGGGTAGGTACTGGAACTCAAATGGGGACGGGGAGGGAACAAAAGGGAGGGGGTAGAACGTCGACAGGACGAGGGGAGGGTGACAGCAGCTGGTAAGGTCGAGACGAAAACACAAAGAGAAACACGAGGTACAGCGCTACGGGCGGATATATGGGGGAGTGATGAAGTGTTGAGGACCTTAAACCAGGGGGAAAGTGAAAGACAAGATTCGGAGAAGGGAGATCATAGAGACGTTGAGGTTGCACTACAGGGAGCTTAGGACGAAAGAGGATGTGAAGGTGGAAGAAGTGGAATTGTCAAAGACCTAAGGCAGCCAGGACCATAGGGAAGGGGCCGGTGGGGGGCATGAGTTTGCGAGCTAGGAATGAGGAAAGTAGACAGACAATAGACATGGATGGGTAGCAGCAAGTAAAGGGGGGCATTCAGGTAGGGGAAGACTTAGTACACGGCCAGCAGTTTTCCATTGGTATACTGCCCCCCCTTTGTTTGTTTTCAGAACCACCCACGAGAGGGGTATGGGGAGGTTACGCAGACGAACCCCCGGGGGTAGTACAAGGGTCCTTTGGCGATTTTAATAAAGGGATCGTGCACAAGGGAGTACAAAGGACTTAGCATAAAACAGGGGGCATAAAACAGAGGACAGCGGGGGAAGAGGAGCACAGGGAACGGCACTATAGGGAAAAGGCTAGTACAACCATCAAACAGCCATGCATAGAGCAATGGCTGGCATACTATCCCTAACAGGAAGATGCTGCCTCGTTAGGCGTGGGGTTAAAGAAGGGATTCGGCTGGGCACAAGGGGCCTCAGTACGACAGGGGGTGGACAACTTAAAGCCAGTGAGTACACGCAAGACGGTAGTGCAGGACGAAGGGCGTAAAGAAGTGAAGAGGGGCGTAAGGAAGGCCCAGACGTGGAGGGGCATAAATGTTTGGGATAATCTCGCCACTAAGAGTTAAGCCCCAAAAAGGAACCGGGGCAAGCTCGATGGAGGCAACAATAGTCACGGCCGAAGGGGGCGGCAATAAAGGTTGAAAGCGGAAGAAAGGACATCAGGATCATATTGATCAGTAGGCGTAACCAGAGGACTGGGGGAGAGGGTAGGATCAGGGGCCCTGAGGGCAAAAGGACATAAAGTCTGCTTAACTTTTACTACCGGTACACCCGAAGAATTTCAGTGGCACAGTATTCAGTGAAGGGCAAATAAGTGCGGACAAAGTGCTACTAATGGGATGTGACATATCCTGTGCAGGTGTGAGCATTTCAGCTTCTGTTTGCAGTGGGCCTTTCGGGGCAGACGAGAAAAGAGTCGGTGACACACTACCTTGACGACTTCCTCCTGGGGGGCCAACCTGGTTCTGGGGACTGTCAGAAACAGCTGACAAGTTTAAAGAGCTCCGAGGGCAGTTGGGAGTCCCCTTGGCACCAGAGAGGACACAAGGTCTGAGTACGGTGTTGTCATTTCTGGGTATGGATTTGGAATCGGAGGTGATGGAGGCACACCTACCGATGGAGAACAAGCAGCATATGGTGAAGGGTGAACAAGTGTGGAATCAGCGCTAACAATGCGCTGCACAGTATACGGTGCATGCTTGAGGAGCGTTTCAGATTCTTTTGGGCAATGGGCTTTCCGTAGCAGATGGGAAAAGAGGCGGTGACACACCACCTTGACGACTTCTTCCTGGTGGGCCAAGCCGGGTCAACGAACAGGCAGCAACAGCTGACCAGTTTAAGGGAGCTCGTGAAGCAATCGGGGTCCCCTGGGCACCAAAGAAGACACAAGGTCCGAGTACAGTGTTGTCATTTCGAGGTATTGATTTGGACTCGGAGGTGAGGGAGGCACACCTACCGATGAAGAAGGAGTTGCATACAGTGAAGGTCTTAAATAAGGGTGGACAAAGCGCTAGCAAGGGGCTGCGCTGCATCTTGTGCATGTTTTGAGTGTATCAGCTTCTTTTTTTGCAAGGGGCTTTTCGTGCCGTTGGGAAAAGAGACGGTGACACGCTACCTGGACGACGTATTCCTGGGGGGAAACCCGTTTAGGCAGACTGCCGGCAGCAGCTGAAAAGTTTACAAGAGATCATTGGGGGCCCAATTGGCACCAGAGGAGATACGAGGTCCGAGTACGGTGTTATCATTTATGGGTAATGATTTTGTCTCGGAGGTGAGGGAGGCACGCCTACCAATAGAGAAGAAGCTGCATATGGTGATGATGGTAGGCGACATGCTGGGTCGAAGAGAAGTGAGGGGTAGAAAGGTACAGGTGCCTATGGGATAGTTTAAATGCGCAGGGTGGTACAGACAGGAAGGACACTATTAGGTGATGGGGAAGGTCATTAAAAGGGCTTTACGTTGACATGACATGACATGCACCGGTCAGCCGTTACACAGGTGGCAAAAAGTTTGTGAGGAGAGGGAGGGGGCGCACAAGGGGGGTAAAACCAGAGAGCAACATGGCAGTGATGCAAGTGGACGATATACAATACCTGGAGGTTTGCACAGGCACTCGAGCCATTGGGAGGGCTGGTAGTAAGTTGTATGAAACACAATATTTGGTGTCGAGCCAGGTAGGGTCTGGGGTGGTAGTACCCGGAGAGCGCAGGGCTAAGCATAGGGAATATTTTTAGAGGGGGGCTCAGGAGAGATTACATAGGGGGGGAAGGGAAGTAGTTGCTGTACAGTGTAGGTGTCAATAATTGCCAGAGGTGGTTGGAGGGCACTACTGTAGGCAAAGTGGCAAGGATGGCTTTCATGGGGGAAGTCGTAGTGGGGGTATCCCCCCTCGGGGGGTGAACGGGGCAGGCGCAGGTTCGAGGTTGGGGCAGAGAGAAGGAGACTGGGCCACGAGTGAGGAAACAAGTGGATAAGGTTTTAGGTGAGCCTGTTTCACGCATTCGGATGAGTCGCAGGTTTCATGGGGATAATTTTTGGTCCCCCCCTTTGGCGCTGTGTAGGTTCGAGGGGCTCTCCTGGTTCTGGAATTGCAGGATAGGAAGGGACAGCCAGGTGAGTAAGGGGGCGAGGGGGAGCAAGCAGCAGCTGGTGTAGCATGCCCGTTGATATGGGGCTGCTCAGCATGAGAAGGGTGCGGACAAAAAGGGGGGAGTCTTTTCGGCAGGTTTCTGGACAACATGATGTCTGCAGCGCAGTTATTGTGGGCTATGCGTAGAGCATCAGTATTTTAGGGAGGCCCAGGCGATTTGGGTATTCATCCTCTGGGGATCAGTGGATCAATGGATGCAGCAATGAGGGCTGGACGAAGGGTAGGTTTATGTGTCTGGGGCGAGGGAGAGCTGACGGTTGTCATCTACATTAACTGGGGAGAGCAAGGTGGGGGACAGTTTGGTGTGCATAGATTTACGCTTGTGTCTTTTCAGGTACAGTGGCGAGGCTGGCGATAGAGGTAATGTCCACACAGATAGTGGGCTTTCCGTTATAAATGGGCGGTGCGTTATGAAGTTGAAAAGGAAAAGGTTTGGCCTGGGTCGGTACACAGAGTCGAATAAAGTTTGTTGATAGAGTAAAGTTGGTATGCGTTCGCAAGGATGGTTTACAATATTAATAAGTAATAAATGAAAAGTGCTTTTGCTGATATTTCCCTGGGAGTATTAGGACTTTGAGGTGAGTAAGGGGCTTTCCCCTGTTTGGTTAGGATATGGTAGGGGTCCTTTGGCAGGTAAACACCAGGGATGGGGGTGGTGTATCATCTGGTCAGGGGTTGTTTCTCTCCCAGGCGAGAGGACTGCAGCAATAGACAAAGCAGGAGAAAAAATTATCAGGGACAAGAGGCTTTTGCGATAAGGAGGGTACTGGGGGAGTAGAACATAAGGAGTTAAGATATGTTGCAGTAGGCTTTTGCAGGGATGATGGGGTGAGATTGTCTCATTTCGGGATGTATATTTGCCTGGTACGGAGTGTGGAGATTATAGAGGTGGGTTTGAACATTTCAAGGTATCCTATGAAGCCCTAGGTTGGGGGGGGGTCAGAAAAGTCAGAGGCAGGTAAGGACTTTTCTGAGTGGCATGTGGTAAATAGTTTTTAAATGTTTACAGATTAAGTTTATGGTTGGGAACAAGTTACTCCGGGAGCAGGCAACAGGGGGAAGTTGACACAGGAAATGCTTAGTTAGGTAGATGATTTGGGAGGTAAGTAAGAGGTCACAGGGTTAAAGTTCAACAGTTCAGGACTGAGTGGGGGTTTAAAAATTGTTGCAAGGAAAGGAAAAAGGGGAAACCTTAGAGGTGGGGGCAGGAGGCAAGGTAGCTGAACAAATGTATAGCGAGGTTTAGTTTTGTACGGCAAAGGCCAAGGAACATGTTTGTGAAGTGCACCTGTCTTCAATAAAGCAGCCTTTTTCACACATATAGAGCGTTTTGTGGTCTGTGCTGCGCCCCCCCCCTGGCACAAGGGGGCTTTGGGGGGGCGGCCGACAGCAGGGAGGCTTGCCCCCCCCCGGGCTTTTGGGCCAGTGGTGCAGCCCAAAGCCCAATTGGGCTCTTTGGGCTATATTTTTGGGCTGGGGGAGCGGAGGTTTTATAACCGGACATTTTGTTTGCCGTATCACCATTTTTGTAAGGTGACATGGCAGCCGGTTGTAGGTTGGGGTAGGCAGGGAGTTTAGAAAATGTTTCCCAACCGCCCTATCTTTCTGCTGGGAGGGGGTGGAGGAGGAATTCGGGGTAGCCAAGATAGTAATGGTGAGGGTGGCAGCTTTGCTGGACACAGGTGCGCGAGGGAGGAAGTTGTACTTTGGTTGTCGCTTGAAGCAGGTGCGTGGCGTGTGGTAAATAGTTTTTATATGTTTACAGGTTAAGTTTATGGTTGGGAACAAGTTACTCCGGGAGCAGGCAACAGGGGGAAGTTGACACAGGAAATGCTTAGTTAGGTAGATGTTTTGGGAGGTAAGTAAGAGGTCACAGGGTTAAAGTTCAACAGTTAAGGACTGAGTGAGGGTTTATAAATTGTTGCCAGGAAAGGAAAAAGGGGAAACCTTAGGGGTGGGGGCAGGAGGCAAGGTAGCTGATCAAATGTATAGTGAGATTTAGTTTTGTACGGCAAAGGCCAAGGAACATGTTTGTGAAGAGCACTTGTCTTCAATAAAGCGGCCTTTTTCACACATATAGAGCATTTTGTGGTCTGTGCTGCGCCCTCCACCCCCCGCCCGCCCCGGCCCAAATGCTTTTTTATTTTTAGTTTGTAAAATGTGTGCAAATAACTTTACACTTGCTGCTTTGGTGTGCTTTTTTGCAAGCTCAAAAGAAGAGATGTTTATGTGTGCATATGCCTGGGTACAGTAGTACAGAACAATTCACGGACTGCCTTCACAGCTGAAGTGGCCGTCGGAGGAGCAGATTGGAATGGTGTTACTCCGGCAAGGAAGGGCACAGCAGACCTCAAACCTCATATATTTTCAGTTCAATGCTCTGCACAGCCATGATGGTTCGGCCTCCCATTTATCGCTGAGAGTGCAGTTCTCTCCTGATGCAGTTCCCTCGTTCCAGATACAGACATAGAGAACAGACCTTTCGCAGACTACCTAAACATAGTAGGTGTTTTTAGAAAAGATATCCAGCCTTACTTACTCGTTTTTCTGTAGAATTATTTTACAAATACAATTCTTAGCATGTTGTTTATAAATTAATAGTTCAGGGAGAAAGCAAGGAATGTGTTGAGAGCCAAACAAACGTCTCCCACTATGGGGCGGAGTTCAGGGCCGATCAGATCACCCGAGCACTTTCAGTTTCAGTATGGGGCTGATTAAATCGGCCCGTGGCACTGAGTAGGTTAAATGCTTTTTGGGGCCCTGGAGGTCCCTGTGGGACACCCTGAGCGGGCCTGGGGGTCAGGGTGTTTCTATCCTGCCCCCCTTTTCTTCATTTTTATACTTTTTTCACCTTTTGACTCGGTTCAACCGAGTCATAAGATGGCTGCCAACACTTCCTGGTTTGAAGTGTTGGCAGCCAATCAGATATCAGGCTCAAGATCGGAGGGTTCCGCCAATCAGATCTCACAATCCTGAAATATCGATATCTGTAAATAGTTGAATTTCTCAGGAACTACTGAACGGATTTACACCATTTAAAAAAAAAATATCCCTTTCTGAACCAAGAGCGACCTTTTTGCCAAATTTGGTGTAATTCGGTTCAGCAGTTCGGGCTGTAGCTTTGTCTAAAGTTTCCTATGGAAATTAACATGGAGAAAACGCGTTTTGGGACCCCCTTTTTTCTCGGCCCCTGCTTGACAAATCCCCCTGAAACTTTTAAGTCAGGAGCTGACCTGAGCGGGCCATTAGTTTTGAAAATTTTGCGAAGATTCGTCAAACGCGCCAAAGATATTGGCAAAAGAAAAAAAGCTTTTTGAATAGAAACAACGTCCTAACTATAATTACCTACTGGTCGCCAGTAGGTAATATATGTGTAATATCTGTAAGCATTGGAACCTACTATAGGTGTTTAATGAAAGCTCGATGTGACTACACATCCCAGCATGCTGTATGAAGAAATCAAGTATGTAGTTGAACCCATGAGGGGTTTTTAAACCAATCAGCATGCAGTATAAAGAGCGCTCCAATGCGTACAGGAGAAATGCCTCTGATGAAGTGGTACGTTGGCCACAGAAACGCGTCAGGCAACTCAACGAACTTGGATGGCTGGGGCGGGCTGAACCGTGATGCCGCATGGCAGACGCACTGTCGAGTGCATCTTGAGAAGCTTCGGCGTTTGTTGAATAAAATTATGACACGGGTGCCCTCCCGTGCAAGATGCACCATCTTGAAGGAATGAGAGGCTGAGGGAGAGGAACCTTCCTGCTCCGGTTTCCAGCACAGTGCATCTTGATGAAGAGTGCCTGCTCCCATCACATCCAGATCCTACAAAGGATTTTAACTGACTCTCTGAAATCTGTAAGCATTGGAACCTACTATAGGTGTTTAATGAAAGCTCGATGTGACTACACATCCCAGCATGCTGTATGAAGAAATCAAGTACGTAGTTGAACCCATGAGGGGTTTTTAAACCAATCAGCATGCAGTATAAAGAGCGCTCCAATGCTTACAGGAGAAATGCCTCTGATGAAGTGGTACGTTGGCCACAGAAACGCGGCAGGCAACACAACGAACTTGGATGGCTGGGGCAGGCTGAACCGTGATGCTGCATGGCAGACGCACTGTCGAGTGCATCTTGAGAAGCTTCGGCGTTTGTTGAATAAAATTTTGACACGGTGCCCTCCCGTGCAAGATGCACCATCTCGAAGGAATGAGAGGCTGAGGGAGAGGAACCTTCCTGCTCCGGTTTCCAGCACAGTGCGTCTTGATGAAGAGTGCCTGCTCCCATCACATCCAGATCCTACAAAGGATTTTAACTGACTCTCTGAAATCTGTAAGCATTGGAACCTACTATAGGTGTTTAATAAAAGCTCGATGTGACTACACATCCCAGCATGCTGTATGAAGAAATCAAGTACGTAGTTGAACCCATGAGGGGTTTTTAAACCAATCAGCATGCAGTATAAAGAGCGCTCCAATGCGTACAGGAGAAATGCCTCTGATGAAGTGGTACGTTGGCCACAGAAACGCGTCAGGCAACACAACGAACTTGGATGGCTGGGGCGGGCTGAACCGTGATGCCGCATGGCAGACGCACTGTCGAGTGCATCTTGAGAAGATTCGGCGTTTGTTGAATAAAATTTTGACACGGGTGCCCTCCCGTGCAAGATGCCACCATCTCGAAGGAATGAGAGGCTGAGGGAGAGGAACCTTCCTGCTCCGGTTTCCAGCACAGTGCGTCTTGATGAAGAGTTCCTGCTCCCATCACATCCAGATCCTACAAAGGATTTTAATTGACTCTCTGAAATCTGTAAGCATTGGAACCTACTATAGGTGTTTAATGAAAGCTCGATGTGACTACACATCCCAGCATGCTGTATGAAGAAATCAAGTACGTAGTTGAACCCATGAGGGGTTTTAAACCAATCAGCATGCAGTATAAAGAGCGCTCCAATGCGTACAGGAGAAATGCCTCTGATGAAGTGGTACGTTGGCCACAGAAACGCGTCAGGCAACACAACGAACTTGGATGGCTGGGGCGGGCTGAACCTTGATGCCGCATGGCAGACGCACTGTCGAGTGCATCTTGAGAAGCTTCGGCGTTTGTTGAATAAAATTTTGACACGGGTGCCCTCCCGTGCAAGATGCACCATCTCGAAGGAATGAGAGGCTGAGGGAGAGGAACCTTCCTGCTCCGGTTTCCAGCACAGTGCATCTTGATGAAGAGTGCCTGCTCCCATCACATCCAGATCCTACAAAGGATTTTAACTGACTCTCTGAAATCTGTAAGCATTGGAACCTACTATAGGTGTTTAATGAAAGCTCGATGTGACTACACATCCCAGCATGCTGTATGAAGAAATCAAGTACGTAGTTGAACCCATGAGGGGTTTTTAAACCAATCAGCATGCAGTATAAAGAGCGCTCCAATGCGTACAGGAGAAATGCCTCTGATGAAGTGGTACGTTGGCCACAGAAACGCGTCAGGCAACACAACGAACTTGGATGGCTGGGGCGGGCTGAACCGTGATGCCGCATGTCAGACGCACTGTCGCGTGCATCTTGAGAAGCTTCGGCGTTTGTTGAATAAAATTTTGACACGGGTGCCCTCCCGTGCAAGATGCACCATCTCGAAGGAATGAGAGGCTGAGGGAGAGGAACCTTCCTGCTCCGGTTTCCAGCACAGTGCATCTTGATGAAGAGTGCCTGCTCCCATCACATCCAGATCCTACAAAGGATTTTAACTGACTCTCTGAAATCTGTAAGCATTGGAACCTACTATAGGTGTTTAATGAAAGCTCGATGTGACTACACATCCCAGCATGCTGTATGAAGAAATCAAGTACGTAGTTGAACCCATGAGGGGTTTTTAAACCAATCAGCATGCAGTATAAAGAGCGCTCCAATGCGTACAGGAGAAATGCCTCTGATGAAGTGGTACGTTGGCCACAGAAACGCGTCAGGCAACACAACGAACTTGGATGGCTGGGGCGGGCAGAACCTTGATGCCGCATGGCAGACGCACTGTCGAGTGCATCTTGAGAAGCTTCGGCGTTTGTTGAATAAAATTTTGACACGGGTGCCCTCCCGTGCAAGATGCACCATCTCGAAGGAATGAGAGGCTGAGGGAGAGGAACCTTCCTGATCCGGTTTCCAGCACAGTGCGTCTTGATGAAGAGTGCCTGCTCCCATCACATCCAGATCCTACAAAGGATTTTAACTGACTCTCTGAAATCTGTAAGCATTGGAACCTACTATAGGTGTTTAATGAAAGCTCAATGTGACTACACATCCCAGCATGCTGTATGAAGAAATCAAGTACGTAGTTGAACCCATGAGGGGTTTTTAAACCAATCAGCATGCAGTATAAAGAGCGCTCCAATGCGTACAGGAGAAATGCCTCTGATGAAGTGGTATGTTGGCCACAGAAATGCGTCAGGCAACACAACGAACTTGGATGGCTGGGGCGGGCTGAACCGTGATGCCGCATGGCAGACGCACTGTCGAGTGCATCTTGAGAAGCTTCGGCGTTTGTTGAATAAAAAAATAATAATATATATATATATATATTTCCAACAGCCCCCACAAAAAAGAGCAAATGTAGATGTAGGCACTCCCGGTAAGCAGAAATTTCTTTATTTATATAGTCATAAGGCGATATCCATCCTGACGCGTTTCGGCTGGTCCCAGCCTTTGTCAAATTCATTTTTTTGTTAGATTTTTTTCAAATTTAAAGGTACAGTGCACATAGACATAGAAAACAGCACATTCATTGCTAATATTTGAAATCTCTTGACGCAATCTCAATAGCCATCAAGTGTAATAACCTGATAACAAT
The DNA here is from genome assembly GCA_963921515.1 of Calotriton arnoldi. Lineage (NCBI taxonomy): Eukaryota > Metazoa > Chordata > Amphibia > Caudata > Salamandridae > Calotriton > Calotriton arnoldi. The sequence goes on along the minus strand of CAWUFW010008681.1, from coordinate 382,259 downwards.
CTCCATCCTGTAATTGCCTCATAGCTTCTTGATTGTATTGCACTGTGTCCATAATTACTACATTCCCTCCCTTATCACTGTTTTTAATCACAATGGAGGTGTCCTCTTTCAAAGTTTTCAAAGCCTGTCTCAATTCAGGTGTTAAATTGTCATTATATCCCCCACTTTCGTTTCTCAGTTCGACTAGATCATGTATAACCAATTCATGAAAACAATCTATATTATCATGGGCTGAAATGGGAATGAAACGGGACTTAGGTTTAAAGCCACTCATACTGGCAGATCTAATATCAATCCTCAAGTTAGACATGAGATATTCCATGTAAACATTAGGATCCAAACCCTCGCTTTCTCTATGTAGTATTTCCAGTGCTAAAAGTCCCTCAGCTTCCCCTATTGCCAGATTACATGGTGGTACAGTAGTAGAGACAACAGACTTGTTTTTCAATTTATGAATTTTGTTTAGTTTCAATTTTCTAACAAACAAACAAATCAATCCTGGCTTGGGCATAGTCGAATCCCGAAGAGGGGCAAAAGGAGAGGCCAAATTGTAACAATGTTGTTTCTTCTTGAGTCAATTTCCTCTGCGAGTGATTAAGCACAGTTAGAGTGTCCTCTATATTTTCTTCTTCTGGCACAGGTTCCGTTTGCCCTGTGCCCCTTCTCCATTTGCTTCTTCGGGTCCGGCATCTTTGCTTTCGCCTCTTCCTCTTCCTCTCCCCCTTCCCCGGGGGGGTTTGTCCTTCTTTGGTTTTTCTGCTTCCCGTATTAAGCGATATTCGTTTTGAAAACCCGAAACTCCAGCTCTGATCCTAGAGTTGTCCCCATCATCGGTGCTAATGTCAGAACTGGATCCAGAGGAAATGAGATCTTTTTAAATTTTACATTTAAAGCCACCCATACTGGCAGATCTAATATCAATCCCCAAGTTAGACATAAGATATTCCATGTCAACATTAGGATCCAAACCCTCGCTTTCTCTGTGTAGTATTTCCAGTGCTAAATGTCCCTCAGCTTCCCCTATCGCCAGATTACATGGTGGTACAGTAGTAGAGACAACAGACTTGTTTTTTGGGGTTTTTTTTTGAGCCAGTCTCCCTGAATTTCTTCCTTCATAGTAACAGTCATTAACTTTGATGTTCTGAAATACTCTGGGGTCGATTCCGATTCGGGCCGGAAAACGTACCGACCGACTCGGAGCCGGAATTAATTCCGACCGACACGTACCGGTGCAGCCCGACCCGCAAAGTACGATGAGAAGCGTGCAAAACCCGACCGACTCGTACGGAACACAAGCCGAACGACCGAGCCGTGCGGAAAACAGCAATCCGGCCGGAAAAACACGCGAATCGAACCGACCGACACGCACCCGGAACAATCCCGAACAAAACGTACCCGCGAACTCCTACCCGTCAAGTACGATGCAACGCGTGGAAAACACGACCGGGTCGCACGGAGGACAAGCCGTACGACCGACACGCATACAAAACTGCGAGCCGAAGCAACCCAAAACACCGCGACCGACGCGTACGCAGCATAGAAAACAGCACAAACACAGCGTGAACGAATCGGAGAAGCCTGTACGAGACAACTGCAGGGTCCGACTCGGTCACAAGAACGTCTCCTACATGCACAAAAAGTACAAAGGGAAAATACACAAAAAAAGGCCAAACAAGCAATTACAAAGCCAATAAATACTGGGGGGGGGGGCAGGGAACAAAGACACACCCACAACTCCACCCATATAAAGGACACAAATCCCTACCATGATCCTTTGCAAATTCTAATTACCTGCCAGCACTCAACAGACAGCAACCACACACCCACAGCTCATCCATCACACAAGCCACACACCATCAGCACCCCAACAAATAGCAACCTCACATACACCCAGCAAAACACACACTCACACACCTTCACCTGCACACCAACACACACATCACTCACCATCACCACCCATCACCATGCCCCCAAAGAAGAATCATAAGTTCCTAGATAGTGAATTGGAAGTCCTGGTAGATGAGATCCTCAGGGTAGAGCCACAGCTGTTTGGTACACTGGTCCAACAGACACCCATGTCGCAGAAAACCAAGATGTGGGAGAGGATCGTTGACAGGGTGAACGCACAATCACCATGTTTGCGCACAAAGATAGACATCCAGAACAGGTGGTATGACGTGCGCAGGAGGGTCAGGGAGCTGTTGAAGAAGGACTACCTCTTGAGCCAACACACCGGCAGTGGCCCTCCTGCCAAGCCAGTATACCTCAGGCCCTGGGAGGAGAAGGTGCGGGCCATCCTACCACCAGTGAGCGTATATGGACTAGAAAACATCCCAGAGCCTGGTGAGTACACAACTAATGTACACAATATTGTGCCACAATACACACACATCACTGTCAAGGGTAGAGTCAAACCATGCACCCTTAGCAAATACACAGCAACTAGAACAGAACCATCCCAAAATGTGTATGTCAGTCAGATAAACACAACACATGCCATCTCATAGTGACATGTAACTGTGTCATCACATGTACAAACACAACTACAACTACAGCTGGGCAGTGGCACAAATATAACTAACAAACACATCCAGACATGTAGCCACCACTACAACACCACCACACAGTGAAGCCCACTGAAAGGAAGGAATACTGTGTATGCTGGGCAAGTCAGTGTAGCCAATAGCATCATGGGAGTCGTAGTCACAGATATTGCGCACCCTCACAATGCGCACATCAACACCACCATGAACCATGCTCACATCACAGGGAGTGGAAAACAACTGACCAGATGGCTGACACTGGCTACTGCTGTGGGGAGCACAAGGTCCTGCTGGAAACTGTGCACCAACCAACAGCAGGACACCACTGACTGACATCTTGCCATTGCTCTCACACTCACACACAGTGAAGTCCACCCAAAAGCAAGTAAGTATGGGCATGCTGGGAAGTGGGGTGGAGGCAATAGCATGATGGGAGTGGTAGTCACAGCTCAACATCCCCCACCCACATGGCCCAGCAAGCTCACACTCAAGCATGCACACCCCACAGAGAGTGGAAAGCCCCATCAAAGATGTCTGACACTGGTGCTCTGTTGTGGGGAGCACAAGGCCATGCTGGCAACTGGCCACCAACTAACAGCAGGACACCACTGTCAGCCATCTTGCCATTGCTCTCACACTCACACACAGTGAAGTCCACCCAAAAGCAAGTAAGTATGGGCATGCTGGGAAGTGGGGTGGAGGGAATAGCATGATGGGAGTGGTAGTCACAGCTCAACATCCCCCACCCACATGGCCCAGCAAGCTCACACTCAAGCATGCACACCCCACAGAGAGTGGAAAGCCCCATCAAAGATGTCTGACACTGGTGCTCTGTTGTGGGGAGCACAAGGCCATGCTGGGAACTGGCCACCAACTAACAGCAGGACACCACTGTCAGCCATCTTGCCATTGCTCTCACACTCACACACAGTGAAGTCCACCCAAAAGCAAGTAAGTATGGGCATGCTGGGAAGTGGGGTGGAGGCAATAGCATGATGGGAGTGGTAGTCACAGCTCAACATCCCCCATCCACATGGCCCAGCAAGCTCACACTCAAGCATGCACACCCCACAGAGAGTGGAAAGCCCCATCAAAGATGTCTGACACTGGTGCTCTGTTGTGGGGAGCACAAGGCCATGCTGTGAACTGGCCACCAACTAACAGCAGGACACCACTGTCAGCCATCTTGCCATTGCTCTCACACTCACACACAGTGAAGTCCACCCAAAAGCAAGTAAGTATGGGCATGCTGGGAAGTGGGGTGGAGGCAATAGCATGATGGGAGTGGTAGTCACAGATATTGGTCACCCCCACAACTGTCCCATCAACACCACCCTGAACCATGCGCACATCACAGGGAGTGGAAAACAAGTGACAAGATGGCTGACACTGGCTACTGCTGTGGGGAGCACAAGGCCCTGCTGGCAACTGTGCACCAACCAACAGCAGGACACCACTGACTGACATCCTGAAAGACAACTTGCACTCCCTGCAATGGAAGCACGTTCCATTGTGGGATATCTGGCTGGGTGGGAAGGAGGACTCACAGCCCTGACCATAGTTACCAGCAGCGTTTCTCACACACACCCCTAACACAAACTCCACAAAACTCACCTGGGAGAATGCATTGCCTCACACTCCAATCAAATATCCCACAAAGAACCACAACCCTGGGTCATGCTGAGTGAAGCACAGGGACACACATGGGACTTGTAGCAAAACTAACCCCAGGATAACACTGTCAGCCATCTTGTCAGCACAGGCACACAACCCCACAGGGAAGCAGAGTCAAAGGGAAGGAAGCATGGGCATGCTGGGAAGGGGTGGTGGAGGCAATAGCATGATGGGAGTGGTAGTCACAGCTCAACATCCCCCACCCACATGGCCCAGCAAGCTCACACTCAAGCATGCACACCCTACAGAGAGTGGAAAGCCCCATCAAAGATGTCTGACACTGGTGCTCTGTTTTGGGGAGCACAAGGCCATGCTGGGAACTGGCCACCAACTAACAGCAGGACACCACTGTCAGCCATCTTGCCATTGCTCTCACACTCACACACAGTGAAGTCCACCCAAAAGCAAGTAAGTATGGGCATGCTGGGAAGTGGGGTGGAGGCAATAGCATGATGGGAGTGGTAGTCACAGCTCAACATCCCCCACCCACATGGCCCAGCAAGCTCACACTCAAGCATGCACACCCCACAGAGAGTGGAAAGCCCCATCAAAGATGTCTGACACTGGTGCTCTGTTGTGGGGAGCACAAGGCCATGCTGGGAACTGGCCACCAACCAACAGCAGGACACCACTGTCAGCCATCTTGCCATTGCTCTCACACTCACACACAGTGACGTCCACCCAAAAGCAAGTAAGTATGGGCATGCTGGGAAGTGGGGTGGAGGCAATAGCATGATGGGAGTGGTAGTCACAGATATTGGTCACCCCCACAACTGTCCCATCAACACCACCCTGAACCATGCACACATCACAGGGAGTGGAAAACAACTGACAAGATGGCTGACACTGGCTACTGCTGTGGGGAGCACAAGGCCCTGCTGGCAACTGTGCACCAACCAACAGCAGGACACCACTGACTGACATCCTGAAAGACAACTTGCACTCCCTGCAATGGAAGCACGTTCCATGGTGGAATATCTGGCTGGGTGGGAAGGAGGGCCGGATGTCAACCAAATACAACCAATGCAGACCATGTACACACCCCAACATTCACATAGAAATGCCCAAATAATGCAGGACAATGTGCTACACCAATATCAACCCCTGACTGTGACAACTTAGGACAATGCAATGTACAGGCCCGCATCCAGAGGCACAGTCACAACTGTCAGGTGTGTCAACCATTGATGCCTGCAGAAACATAACATACATTGTGTGTGTCTCCCAAAAACAGGTGATGATGGGGACACAGCAGCAGACGCTGAGGAGTCCCCGTCCCAGGCTCAAGAGGATACGAGCTCACTGGTGTGGAACAGCCTCTGCCCTCCTCGGATGAAGAAGACCCACCTGGCACCTCTGGAGCAAGTCATCATGCAGCACCAGCAGGACCACCAGCTGCACCCCCTGCACCCACCCCTCCAACGACTGTCAACACACATACCACCCCTGCCGACATGGACAGACCAAGGAGCACCACCACCACCAGCACAGGGACCCTGGACCAACGTGGGGCCATGGACACCAACACCACCAACAACCCCCAAGGGGGCCCAGGGTCACCTGTGCGTGCCACCTCAGGTACTGCACGTGTCGCCAGGGGTGGTGGGAAGGGTGGGAGACATAGGTCGCTGCTTGCAGAGGGTCTGGACTGCATGATGACCCACAACTGGCACGCATAGCCGATGCGTACCAGTCCAGCACCGGAGAGCTCAGCCAGGTAGTGGGGCTCCTCAGGGACATTAAACAGCAGCAGGCTGCCCATCATGCCCGCTTGGACTCACACATGTCCCGCGTGGAGTCCAAGTGGGACACACTGCAAGAGATGACGGCGGTGCATAGGGACATATTACAATGCCTCCGCCAGATGAGCAGCAACCAGTCAACACCTCCCTGTGTGCCCACAACATCTGGTGCTGAAACAACTGCAACTGCCACAGGGAGGCAGGATGACTCTGGCGGAGAGTCCCCTGCACCGCAGCAGCCTGCACTTGAGGGTCCCCCAAAGAAGAGGGGTCGTCCGAGGAAGGACAACTGAGAGGCTGATGGCCATGCACAACCCCCAGGAAGCCAACACCTGTTCTGGATAATCACCTTTGTGCGCAAACTATTCACCCTGTTGACTGCAACACAACTCCCCCACATGACATGGGGAGTACAAGTTGGACCAATGTCTCAGATGACTGTGGACTTGATACAGGACATTTCTGCTACCAGGACTTCCAATTCATCTAGGAACTTTGGATTGCAATCAAAATGTACAGCACTCACCATCCTGTGCACTATTCACACACATGTATGACAATAAACACACTAATACACCATACCTGCCTCTGTCGTGATTCCAACGTGGTTTCTGTCATGGAGATGATGACCTGCGAAATTACACTGTGCATGCTAACTGCTACAGCAATTACAACACAGGCATGTGAGTCATGGCAACGTGACACATATGAGGGAGATACACCACCAGGGCTACACAACAAATACACACCTAGGCCATCTGACTCATTGCCTACACTGATGTTGCCAGGAAATACGGTGCAATGCACAGACACAACACCTATTCACAGTCTTAGTCAACTAGCCCACTGGTGCAGTAAGCAAATGTCAGTCAAATGTGTGACCACAGACAACGCACATCACAAAGTGAAGCACAGGTTTATTACACATTTGCAACATGTTGTAACCACTACAGATGCAAGGTAATCCCACCTGGCAGCGGGCACACAGTCAACAAGTGTAGAAGGAAGGAAGTCCATGGCTGTGGCGCACATCACCTGTAGGGACACAACAGCTACCACCCTGGAAGTCGAATCACGGTGTTGGGGATCACAGTTGACCAAACGACTCAGAAAGTACCCTGTGAAGGACAGAAATGACACACAGTCAAAAGCACTGAAGAACAGGACAGAACTGCAATACTCATGCCCAATACATGTCACAAGATACCCACCCAGAACCAAGTTAGCATGTCAACACTGTTGGGGAGTACAGACTACCTGTAAGGACACATCGCTACACGCATACAGTCATGTAGCCCATGGACACACTCAAACAGCACCAGAGCACCACCAACACATATCATGTAAACTCACATCACTGACATGACATCTCTGGATACTCACATTCAGCTGAAGAAGTTGGTGATGAGCTGTGTGCGGACATCACCATCATCATCATCATCATCACTGGCATGGTGGTCCAGGCCAGGATCCTCCACAGGTGGCGGACGTTGGTCATCGTCATCCAGGATGAGAGGCAACTCCTTCCGCACTGCCAGGTTGTGTAGCATGCAGCAGACGATGACAATCTTGCACACCTTTGCTGGGGCATATGGGAGGGACCCTCCTGTCTTGTCCAGGCAGCGGAAGCGGCTCTTCAGGAGACCAAATGTCCGCTCAATCACTCTCCTGGTCCGACCATGTGCCTCATTGTAGCGCTTCTGGGTTGGTGTCACAGGGTTCCTGAGGGGCGTCAGCAACCACGGCATGTTGGGGTATCCGGAGTCACCTACATACAGACAATTGCACATTAGCTGAGTTGGAAAAGAGGGTGGAACACTACATTGCAGAACACACACAATGGTACAAAGTCAGTACACACCAACAAGCCAGGCACGCTGGTTCTGCATCTGTGACATCATCCTCGGGATGCGACTACTCCTCATCACGTAGGCATCGTGTGCAGAACCGGGGAAATGGGCACACACGTGTGAGATGCTCATATCTGCAAGACAGACCAGCAGTGCATTGACCGAGTGGTAGTGTTTGCGGTTCCTGTATGCCTGCTCTTGGGCCTGTGGTGGTACCAAAGCCACATGTGTCCCATCAATGGAGCCAATGACATGCGGCATCCTCCCCAGGGCATAGAAGTCACTCTTCACGTCAGTGAGTTGTTGGAGTCTAGGGAAATAGATGTACTGGTTCAGGTATATCAACATAGCCTCCAAAACATCGCGGAGCACACGGCTGAACATGGTCTGTGACATCCCACCAGCAGTCGCCACAGTGTGTTGAAAGGTACCGGTGGCAAAGAAGTGTAGGGCTGCCATTACCTTCACCTTGGGGGTCAGCACTGTAGGGTAGGGCCGGCCAGGTTGCAAATGTGGTGCCAAGCGCACTGCCAAATCCTCAATCAGCTGCCTGGTGAAGCGGTACCGTCGGATGCTGTCACGTTCCACCATCGTTGCCAGGTCAGGGAATGGTCTATGGTCAGCTGGTGTCCTGCAGTGCATAGGTGAAGAAAGAAAGATTGTCAGTCACTACACATATGTGGCATTGAACACACTCAATATCACATGATACATCATTATGAGGCACAAGTACATGATGTGTGCAGTTCCGTAAGGACATGTATGGCACATACATGGCCAACATCTAACATCACAGTTCAACAAGTGGCATCAATAAGTCCCAGGTTGTGCCATTGGATATCATGAGGCCATGTCACAGTTCCCATCTCCTGCTGCCACGTTACAAACACACCCCACAGTGACATGTGAGGACAGATGTGCCCCAGGCATCACAGCTCAACGACAGGTAGATTCCCAGGGACCCTGTATTGCCACATGGACACTGGCATGACATGGTGTATCATGTATACACCACAGCAAAACAACCATGACCCCCACAGGTAGTGGTCCCTGTTGCCTCGGCAGGACAGACATGGACGTCTGTGACACACACACGCACAACATCAAAGTCCATGCACAAACAACGTGGATGTTGAGACTGTCTCCCATTGTGCACATGAAATCAGAGACATTGTAAACACAACATGCACACAGACTGTGGAGGACCATCACTATTGTGCCAATGGGTCACCCTGGGTTAAACATACCGTCCCACATGGGACTCAGGGGGTATGTGACATGACATACACATACACCACCGTGAAATGTGACCATGCCACATGCTCAGATATGAACAGTTGCACATCACAGTGGTCATGTACAGGAAACACCAAGTATCTTGTCCCCATGAACACGTGCACAGCCTGGGGGTGGCTGCCCCCAAGTGACATCCACAGAACAACATGTTCACCCCCATACACAGAATAGGTAATGCAGCCTTACATGCCTTAGGATACAGTTTGGACAGGCTGTGGTGTTGTAGGTGTGCCCCTCACTCCCTGGGAAGTATATGTGGCTGGCATATGTTCACCTGTGACAGGCATGGTGACATATGCCAGTGACTTGTACAGGGACGCGTTGGACAGCAATGGACAGATCGGTGCGCACACATTGGCCATTGCATTCACTGTGTGCTGGTACGCGTTGTATTCGCAATACGCGTTGGACAGCAATGGACCGATTGGTGCGCACACATTGGCCATTGCATTCAATGTGTGCTGGTACGCGTTGTATCCTGGGTACGCGTTGAACAGCAATGGACCGATCGGTGTGCCCGGCCGGCCCATTGCATTTAATGTGTGCGGGTACGCGTTGTAACTTGAGTGCGCGTTGAACAGCAATGGACCGATCGGTGTGCCCGGCCGGCCCATTGCATTCAATGTGTGCGGTGCACGCGTTGTATCCTGGGTACGCGTTGAACAGCAATGGACCGATCGGTGTGCCCGGCCGGCCCATTGCATTCAATGTGTGCGGGTACGCGTTGTAACCTGGGTACGCGTTGAACAACAATGGACCGATCGGTGTGCCCGGCCGGCCCATTGCATTCAATGTGTGCGGGTACGCGTTGTATCCTGGGTACGCGTTGAACAGCAATGGACCGATCGCTGTGCCCGGCCGGCCCATTGCATTCAATGTGTGCGGGTACGCGTTGTAACCTGGGTACGCGTTGAACAGCAATGGACCGATCGGTGTGCCCGGCCGGCCCATTGCATTCAATGTGCGGGTACGCGTTGTATCCTGGGTACGCGTTGAACAGCAATGGACCGATCAGTGTGCCCGGCCGGCCCATTGCATTCAATGTGTGCGGGTACGCATTGTATCCTAGGTACGCGTTGAACAGCAATGGACCAATCGGTGCGCACCCATTGGCTATGGCCTGGCCTGGCAACGGACGCGTTTTCAAATTTTGAACGAGTCTGATGCTGTAAATTCAGTTGGTCACCCACAACAATGTTGCAAATTCATGGGTGTCATGAAGTTGAACTTTTGAAGGATGCTGTGGGCGTGTGTAAGTGGTGCAATTCCATGGATTGGCCAGATTCAGAAGATGCAAACGACTTGGACCTATCACTTTGGACACATGGGACAGTATCTGCCTCTGCAGCACACATATAATGCTGGCTGTTCCCCTGAGAGCTCACTTGCCTGCACTACATGCTCCAGGACGACATCTGCCACCACCACTGCTGCTGTATCTGCACCCTCTGGACCCTGCAATGGCACGTACTGTGGAGAGAGCCCCAGCCTTCAGCACTGAGGAGAACCAGGCCCTGCTGGACAGCCTCCTTCCACAGTACAGCAAGCTGTATGGGAAAGCAGGGGAGCAGGTGAGTGTTCTGTCCACTGCCTTCCTAAATGTGCATGTTGTCTGACTAGCAAGGCTAACAGTCTGCACGCCACTAGCTAGCAGGCTCACTGAGTAGTTGTCACCCCCATAGTGTGTAGTTACATGCACTGGACAGGTATAGTGCAGTGACAGTGCATTTAAACAAGGTTTTACTTCCCAGGCAATGATACCATGTAGTAACTGCTGGCATACTGTCCATGGCCATCGTTGCACTGCCTGTGTACATCATGTGCCCCTGTGATTGAGACATGTATATCCAACTGTGTAATGCACGGATATGTTGCATGTGTAGTAATGGCATTCTCACTTTGTCATCCTCACAGGTTGATGCCCACCAGAAGCAGCAGATATGGCTGACCATCGTCCGGGCAGTGAGAACCGTGGGGGTCTACAAGCGCCGGATCCGCAACTGCCAGAAGAGGTGGCAGGACCTTCGGGGCTGGACCCGGAGGATCGCACGGGTCCAGCTGAAGCTGTCGCCTCCTCGCAGAAGGGGTGGACACCGGACCCTGACCCCCCACATGCTCAGGATCCTGGCGGTGGTCTTCCCTGATCTGGATGGGCAGCTGAAGGCCAGTGAGCAGCAAGGAGGGGGTGAGTCCATGACTGCATTGTGAACTATGTCTGCCATGCTATGTGCCCTCCTCTGGCCTGGTTAAACTTCCACAGTACATCAGTCATGTGGTCCAGGACCCATGTCCCTCTATTGTGCACTGCCCACTCCTCATCTGATACCCAGGTGTGGCCCTTACAGTCAGAGAATTGTGTCACTTGGGTACTGTGTCCTTGCAGTTTGCTTGACTCAAGGTGGGGGACAGCATCTGTTTCCCTAACTCTGTGGTGGGCATCATGGGTGGGTCCATTGCTTACACAATGCCTGTGTTCTGACATGTAATCTGCGTGTTACTTTGATATGTGGTCCAATTGCTGAGCTGATCCACCACATGTGCCTGGGGTATCTGGCACACACCCATGCTGCGGGTGGGAACAATGTTTGGGCCCCAGGAGTGTGTATATTACGTGTGTCACACATACTTAGCCAGCTGCCTACTGTCCAGGGCTCATCCCTCATTCATGTGGGGCAGGACAGTCATGCCTACTCCAGGCCATACAATACACTCTGTACTCCCACTCCCGTGTATCAGCTGACACGTTGTGCTCAGTGAATTGTCCCCTCAGGTGTCTGCCTCTGTGTCAGTGTGCTGTGGCTTCGTTGTCAGGACTGCTGGGGTGTTTCTCGGTTGGGGCTCAGCATGCCACCGGAGATGTGACCATAGGAGACGATACTTGTGTGACACATAGGTGTTTGATCACCTGACCGTGCAGACTGGGGTATGCGAATGTGAAGTTCAGGAAGCTGTCTCCCATTCACAGCAGATTGTGAGGTGCTCAGGTTCAGAGGGTTGTGTTACAGGTCTCCCATATGTCCAATCGGTATGACCTGGACAGATAAGGGTTCAGATGATGTGGTGTGTGGGGGATGTACATGTGCACTTGTTCAGCTCCAGGACTTGCATTCCCCATGACCTACTATTGTGACACAGTGCAGAGTGTTGTTGTCTGGCTGCCCTGCCCATGTGACTGGAGACAGTGATGTATGACTTAGCAGGCATGCCTGTGCCATGGCATGTGACTTCCTATTAGTGATCCTGCAGGGGAGTGACATGTGCTACATGCACACCATTGTGGCAATGGCTATCAGGACATGGGTGCATCATGGTGTCTGTCGCTGGTATGCATCACATGCATTTCCTATTTGACTCTGGGCATCCCTTTCATCCGGACACCTGTACTGACTCAGTGGCAAGAGTTGTGATGTGTGCATGTTCACATGCTTAACCGGGTTCTCTGCACTGTCCAACTACTGTGTAGGTGGTGCATGTGTCCACACTGGGGTATTGCCATCCAACAGACACCAGACAGATGGGTGCAAGACCAGGTGGGATGTGAGTGCCATGGTTGACCATCAGACTGACAATTGGCTTCTCCTGTTCTGTTTGGGCACTTTTAGCAATGTTCAACTAAGGATGCCAGGGCTTGCTCTGTAATGTGCTGTACTAACTGTGGTGTGTGCGTTCGGTGCAGGTGACTGATGTCTGTCTGTTTCCCTATTGATTGCAGATACATCCACGACCACAGGAGGGGACAGCTCCACGGACCAGGAGGAGCCGCAGAGCCAGACTGGGTCAGCAGCTGAGGAGTGGTCGGAGGGACCCAGTGGCACGGAGGGCGAGGGGAGCCACACCGAGGAGTCCTCAGCACCATCCACCTCAGCTGAGGACCACAGCAGCTCAGAGGATGAGTCCCTTATGGAGGCGGGTGTCAGCAGCCAACACACCCCAGCTAGTGTTGCTGTCCCCGCCACCACCACCACCACCACCGCCCTCCCATCGGCTCCCATTCCCGAGGTCCGTGGAGGCTCCCATGTTCGGGAGCGTGTCTCCTTCGGGCCAGGCACCGCACCCCCTGCCCCTGTGTCCCCTGCTGCCCTGAGTGAGGAGTCTGTGTACCTCCTTCGCCAGCTCCATGTAGGGCAGACAGCGATGCTGAGTGTCCTCCATGCCCACACCACTCTGTTGACTCAGCTGGTGTCATTCATGGAGGGCATCTCATCGGGCATGTCTGCCCTACAGAGGGGCAATAGGTCCATGGACTCCTCCCTGACGGCAGCAGTGTCCCTCCTCCGACAGTCCCTCACCCCTCCTGCCTCTGCCCCATCCACACTCCCCAGCACCTTACCTGTCCCAAGCACACACACACCGGCACAGGCACACACCAGCACAGACACGAGCAGCACACAGACACACATGCCACAAACAAGACGCACACGCACGCACAGTCAGGGGACTGAAACCACACTCACAGGGGATGGGGCCCAGGCACACACACACGCATCCACGAGCACTGCGCAGTCCTCAGTTGCCTCTCCCTCCAAAGCCCCCTCCCTTGCCTCACCTGCAACCCCAAAGACACAGCGGCTCTTCCTCAGTGACCTCGGCCTCTTCCCCTCCGATCCAGCTGATACAGCATTCAGGGGAAGAGGAAGCCCACCCACACGGAGCGGAGTGCCCCGCGCCCCCGGACACCCCCCCCCAGGCGCAGACCGACTGACGCCCCCACCCGCAAGTCCCCCCGGACCCGGAAGAGCAAGACCCCGCCGCCGCCCTGCAGCTCAGGCACCAAGTCTCCTTCCTCCATCCCTCAGGCCCCCACTCCACAGGTGCCCCCACCACACCCTGCCCCAGGTTCCCCCACCCACAGATACACCATCCCCAAAAGGATCAGGCCTTCTCCCCCTGCCACTTGCTCTTCCGGCCCCACCCCCCCGCTGCGCTTGTCTGTGCCACTGGTGTGGTGAGGGTGTCCTCCCCCTCTGTCCTGCCCACCTTACCTCATCCCCATTCTCCTCCCCTGGTGGAGGCCACTACCACCCTGTCTGACTTGGGCACTGCAGTGGCGAACCTGTCCACTCCATCTGCACGGTCCACTGCAGTCGTGCCGGCGCCCACACCATCTGAGTCATGCCCTCCAGTTGTGCCGGCACACACCATGTCAGACACCTACACTGCAGTTGTCAGTGACTCTCCAGCACCCACCACCCCTTCCCTGCCTCCTTCTGGTGAGCCCTGATGCTGTCCCTGCGGTGCCTGGCCTGCCCCCCCGTATGCCCCTCCGAGGGGATTGTCCCTGGTTTTCATCAGTGCAGGCATGCGTAGGGTGACATCTGCCACTGTCACCCTGTTTTGACTTTCATGATGGACTGGCCATTGGCCTTTGTTTATTTTTTACATGACTTCAACTTTTGAACCCACATATGCTGAATAAAGCAACTTTCTGTTCTCTAGTGCTTTTGCTTCTGATGTACATGATGTTGATGATGCTAACCATGCCCTTGCTGCAGTGATGGTGATATTTGGTCTCATGAATATGTAGTGTTACTGTGCAGGAACCCTTTGTGGTCCAGGGGGACTGTGTCCTATCCTGTGGTGTATCCATGTAATCCTTAGCAGCATCTGAGGGTGTCATGTTTTCAATATTTGGCAATGGGATTTCCTACTTACATTAGCAATGTCACATCTGTGGCTTCCACCCCTGCACATCTGTTGTGCTTGCCATTGTTCAATTAGTCTACTTCCCTGACCGTGTGGCCAACTCCACTGGACGTGCAGGTTTGGGCATCAATGGGGAAGGACTCATCTGTGTTGTCAGTGCAACTTGCTATACATGTGTGTTGGATCTGTGCTGATGATTTCGTTGACACTCCCATGACCAGGCTGATGTGACAGGAGCCTTCATTTGGTGCTAATTGTTGACTGTGTGACCAAGTGTTCTGCTGACATGATGGAGCCCTACTGAGGCGACATATGGCACAGCTTTCCTCACACAGGAGTGGAGTCCCCTCATGGCAGTGTGTGCTCCTGTGACATTGCCTGTGCCCAAGGTGTGTGTTGTATGAGCATGTCTGTGTGTTCACTTCCATTTTGCTGTGCATGCTGGGATCCCTAGTGATGTTCCTGTTTGTGATGCTTGCTGAGTTGACCTCTGTTCCCCCAAAGTCTTCTCCCTGGGTTCTCTGTGATGTGTGTGCATGACACATTACTGGTCATCAGGGTGTCACCCATAGGTGTGTTTGCTGTCAGGGCTGAGTTTGTGGGCAGACGCTGATGGGTCACAGTCAGGATTCCCCTTGGCACTTGTTGTTTACACCTGTCATGTGATTTCCGGTTTGTGTTAGCTTTCATTGGTTGTGACACGTTGTGTGTGTGACTGCTGGCACTACTCAGGGTCAGGTCTGCAATGTTGGTAGTTGTCTATGTGTGTTCTTTGTGGGTGACCTTGGCTTCTTCATTGGTGTGTGACTGTGGCTGGGATCCCATTGGTTGGTGTGGTATTGCCGTCATGTCCATGTACAGCGTAGTGTGCAGTGTGTCAGACATTCAGGAGTCTTGTTGAGTGGCCATGTGTGATGTGTTTCTACACCTTGGTTCCCGCCACCCCCCCTGGGATTGTCATGGGTGCATGTGCAATGTCACCAGTGCATGTGAGCTTCACTGCTGCACATTGTTGGAGGTCGAGGTGTGTGGTGTTGAGTGTGTGAAGATGAGAGTTGTTGCCCGGCTAGACCCCTGCCTCCATGTTGGCCTTGGCTTACTGGCCGTGCTGATTGATTTGTGCTTGTGTAGGTGTGATGGTAGTTTGTTGCTCAGGACACATGACTGTGGTTCACAGTGTGAACGACATCTAGCTTTGTCATCAGAGTGGGATTGTAATGCAGCCCATTGTGGGGTCCCTGGGGGTAGTGCTGTGGTGTCTCTGTGTCTTGCTGTGTCAGTTGCTGTTCCTACATGCTTGTGTGACATGTGTGATTTGTGCTCCCTCTCATCTGACAATGCCTGATTACCCACATAGGGGATTTGGATCCATGAGTTACCTTTGTGTGGCACTGTATGCACATCTGTGTAATTGGTATTCAGGCCTCCTGATGTGTTGTGTGGTTGCCTGGGGACACTGGTACCACCCCCTCACCTGTTGTGTTTGATGTGCAGTGTGGGTCTGCCTGTTTGTGTTTGTGCATCTGCACCACTGCATTGGCATATCTTTAGTGTGCCATTGGCTGTATGTTGTTTGGTGTGTTTCCCCTGCTGTCCCTGGGACTCCTAGGTCATCAGTCAGCACAATGATCATTGTTTGTGTGTCCCATTGCTGCCATGGTATGGGATCTGTTCACCTCACATCTACAGTCTCCACAGGGTATCTGCATTTGTGTGCCCATTGGTGCAAATATGTGGGTCTGCATTCTGATGGTCACTTCTGTCATTGTGTCATTGATGAATGTTGACAGTGTCAGCCCCCATGGGTGATGTTTGTCTGCACATGGCCAAAGGTATGTCTTATTTGCACTGCACTGTTTGCCTCCCCCAATCTATGTTGCTATGGGACACAAGCACTACTTTGCAACTGATGTGTTTGTTGTTCTGTGACCAGGAATCATCCATGCAGTTTGGCAGTTGCAGCTTTTTCTTTGTCAACACTTACATATTGGTCACTGTGATTATGGGGGTTTGGACCCCATTGCCACAATGTTCAAAATGTGCTTCAGCTTTGGACCCCACTCTTACATTTTGGTCACTGTGATGATGGGGGTATGGACCCCATTGCCACAATGTTCAAAATGTGCTTCAGCTATGGTCCCCACACTTACATTTTGGTCACTGTGATGATGGGGGTTTGGACCCCATTGCCACAATGTTCAAAATGTGCTTCAGCTATGGACCCCACACTTACATTTTGGTCACTGTGATGATGGGGGTATGGACCCCATTGCCACAATGTTCAAAATGTGCTTCAGCTATGGACCCCACACTTACATTTTGGTCACTGTGATGATGGGGGTATGGACCCCATTGCCACAATGTTCAAAATGTGCTTCAGCTATGGTCCCCACACTTACATTTTGGTCACTGTGATGATGGGGGTTTGGACCCCATTGCCACAATGTTCAAAATGTGCTTCAGCTATGGACCCCACACTTACATTTTGGTCACTGTGATGATGGGGGTTTGGACCCCATTGCCACAATGGTCATGGCCTGCTTGCATTGTGGGGGCCACACACATTTATGTGTGGCACATGTGATAGGGGGTCACATTGTATGTTCAAAGTCATGCTCAGTGTTGTAGGCATTTGACACAGTCTACACACGCTTGTCATGGTGTTGGGGGGATGTCTTTATGTTGCATTCTTTATGTTGGTGTGTGCTTGTTGTGTCATGTATTAGCCATCCTATGAGTGGGGGTGTTGTTGGTGGTAGGCATCCAGCCCCCATGGGTAGAGGTGGTAGTAGTGGTAGGCATCTGGCACCCCCTGGGTAGGGGTGGTAGTGGTGGTAGGCATCCAGCCCCCCATGGGTAGAGGTGGTAGTAGTGGTAGGCATCTGGCACCCCTGAGTAGGGGTGGTGGTGGGGGTAGGCATCCAGCCCCCCATGGGTAGAGGTGGTAGTAGTGGTAGGCATCTGGCACCCCCTGGGTAGGGGTGGTAGTAGTGGTAGGCATCTGGCACCCCCTGGGTAAGGGTGGTAGTAGTGGTAGGCATCCAGCCCCCCATGGGTAAGGGTGGTAGTAGTGACAGGCATCTAGCCCCCCATGGGTAGAGGTGGTAGTAGTGGTAGGCATCTGGCACCCTCTGGGTGGAGGTGGTAGTAGTGGTAGGCATCTGGCACCCCCTGAGTAGGGGTGGTGGTGGTGGTAGGCATCCAGCCCCCCATGGGTAGAGGTGGTAGTAGTGGTAGGCATCTGGCACCCCCTGGGTAGAGGTGGTAGTAGTGTTAGGCATCTGGCACCCCCTGGGTAGGGGTGGTAGTAGTGGTAGGCATCCAGCCCCCCATGGGTAAGGGTGGTAGTAGTGACAGGCATCCAGCCCCCCATGGGTAGATGTGGTAGTAGTGGTAGGCATCTGGCACCCTCTGGGTAAGGGTGGTAGTAGTGACAGGCATCCAGCCCCCCATGGGTAGAGGTGGTAGTAGTGGTAGGCATCTGGCACCCCCTGGGTGGAGGTGGTAGTAGTGGTAGGCATCTGGCACCCCCTGGGTAGGGGTGGTAGTAGTGGTAGGCATCTGGCACCCCCTGGGTAAGGGTGGTAGTAGTGGTAGGCATCTGGCACCCCCTGGGTAGGGGTGGTAGTAGTGGTAGGCATCTGGCACCCCTGGGTAAGGGTGGTAGTAGTGGTAGGCATCTGGCACCCCCTGGGTAGAGGTGGTAGTAGTGTTAGGCATCTGGCACCCCCTGGGTAGGGGTGGTAGTAGTGGTAGGCATCTGGCACCCCCTGGGTAAGGGTGGTAGTAGTGGTAGGCATCCAGCCCCCCATGGGTAAGGGTGGTAGTAGTGACAGGCATCCAGCCCCCCGTGGGTAGAGGTGGTAGTAGTGGTAGGCATCTGGCACCCCCTGGGTAGAGGTGGTAGTAGTGGTAGGCATCTGGCACCCCCTGGGTAGAGGTGGTAGTAGTGGTAGGCATCTGACACCCCCTGGGTAGGGGTGGTAGTAGTGACAGGCATCCAGCCCCCCATGGGTAGAGGTGGTAGTAGTGGTAGGCATCTGGCACCCCCCTGGGTAGAGGTGGTAGTAGTGGTAGGCATCAGGGCCCCTATGTGTATATGTGGCATTGGTGATGGCCATCCCGCCCCTATGGTGCTGCTGTTGCTGGTGTAAGTAATTTCTGCATCCCTCTGTGTGTGTGTGATATGTCGGGTACGTGTAGTTTGTTTTTGTGGTTGGTGTCTGACTTACCTTCTGCGCCGTACGCGTCCGTGCCTGTTCCGGTAGTAGATGTAGAATATTGGTAGGATCGGCACGATGGGATTCATGGTTGCTTCGTCTCGTTCGTCTTTCTCGTTGCTTCGCCTCGTCCTCGTCGCTGGCGTGTTCGTCTCGTAGCCGTGGATCGTGTTGTGGCGCGAATCGGAGCTTATGTGCGCCTCTCCCGGATGCTTTGACGTGCCGTGCGTAGCGACGGGTTCGGCGCGTACGGGAAGCGCATCGTACTTGTCCGGCCGGACGGGGCTGCATTTTGGCTTCCGTGCGACTCGATTCTGCGTTTACGGATCCGGCTCGGTCGGGGAACAGGACCTGGATTGGGTGAGTACGACTGGGTCGGAATCTACGCTGTTGTGCGCATCGTACTTGCTCGTTCGGAATATTGTGCGGTTCGGT
This sequence comes from Calotriton arnoldi, assembly GCA_963921515.1. Lineage (NCBI taxonomy): Eukaryota > Metazoa > Chordata > Amphibia > Caudata > Salamandridae > Calotriton > Calotriton arnoldi. The sequence goes on along the minus strand of CAWUFW010008681.1, from coordinate 362,856 downwards.
CGGGAAACAGGCATTCGCATGGCTTTTTTCCTGACCGAATGATGTTAGGTGCGCCTCCGACCGAGATCGGAATCGGCCCCTCTGTCTTTAATTTTGAGAATTTCGTCTCAAGTCCATCTTATTTATTTGTTTTTTGCTAAATTCATACAATCTTTATTTAAAGTTTTAGTGATAGTGAATAGTCGGCATCGGTCAACACTCCCGGCTCATCCAACACAGGCTCACAGTGCTCTCCATGCCGTATGCTCAGCAGCGTCCAGCAACAGTGTCCGGCAGTGGTCAACAGTGTCCTTCGCATCTCCTGCATCTGCCTTTGTAAAAGCACATGTTGAAGTCAACAGGCATTGAAGTGTGAATTGTTATTACTCTATATTACAGCTTGCAGATAGGTATTTTGTTACATGGAATCTCACAGATTACCATAGTAGGCAATGGTTTTGGTGTCGGTTACCCTATATAACAACAGTGGGTGTAGGTTTGGTCTGTGAGAATCTTTGCTAGGCCCTCTTAGGAGAGATAGTATTTTGCATAGCCAATTATAATTTTGTATAGCTTTCCAATTTTATGACTGTGTGTCTGATGGTTGCCTTGTGAAAAAAGCTTACACTCAAAATTGTAGGACTGAGTTGGTTATAGTGAAAGGCTATAGCCCTGTTTGGTGCACTGGGAAACGTTATGTCGGATGCCATAGGTCTGGCCTACATAATATGAAAGGTTATCACAAAGGCAGCTGGTCTAGCTTATTAAGTGTGAAAAGCATTGCTATAGCCAGTAAGTCTTTAACAGTTGGTTGTTAGTACATTGTATTAAAGGCTATAGGCAAGCATTCTGTTACATGAAATCTCACAGATTACCGTAATAAGCAAGGGTTTTGACCTTGGCCACCCACTCTGACAAACCCTGAGGGGATTCTTGTTATGCCCTGTTTGAGGGGTGGTATATTGTATTGGTCCACATATTTATGATTTTATAATTGTGTGTATGATGGTTGCCATTTTATGTGCACATAAATAGGCTAGTATTGGGTGCAAAACCAACGGTAAAGGGTTCACTGGAAAAGTTCATGCTAGATTGCATACATTTGATCTCTTTATTATGAAACGTTATGACAAGTGACAAAGCTAGTAGGCTTGACTTACTTATTGTGAAAAGCATCTGTTAAAGACAATAGGCATTTAAGGATGTATTGTTATTACACTGTGCTAAAGCCTAAAGGCATGTATTTGGTTACAGAGAATTTCACAGATTAGGGTAGTAGGCAAGGGTTTGGCTTAGAGCGGTCGACCTCGGAGCTGGGGAACCAGGTTTGAGTCTCTGCAACGACGCTCAACATCCTGTGATTCTTGGCAAATCACTTAATCTCCCCGTGCCTAACAAAAATGAATGCGTCCTTCTGTAACGAAACTGGTGCTCATGTAAAGCGCTCTGATACCCAATGTCTCAGGTCTAGTTCGCGCTATATAAAACTCAAAAAACAAAACAAAAAAATGATCCACCAGAACAAACCATCACCTGATCAAACCAATAGGACAGAAGATATGCACTACAATAATTTTTTTGAAGCTGTTCTAGGAAAGATAGTATTTTGCTTTGCCAACTGTGATTCAGTATACAATTGCAATGTTATGACTGTTTGCCAGATGGTTGCCTTGAGGAAAGCTTACGCTCATTACAGTGGGCATCAATTGGTTATGGTGATAAATAAATTATAAAGGCTATAGACTTGATTGCTTTATTATGAAAATTTACGTTAAAGGCAGTAGGCCTGGTATTTTGATAGTGAAAAGCATAAGTTAAAGACAATAGGTATTTAAGGGTGAGCTGTTATTGCTCTGAATTAAAGCCTACTGTTTTTTTGTTATATGGAATCTCACAGATTACATTAGAAGACAAGAGTTTTGGTGCTGGTTACCCCCTCTTGCACTCCATTTGTATGGAAGATTTGCATAGTGGGAATTCTTGTTAAGGGCTGTTAGGAGAGATAGTATTTCGCTTTTCCAATCGTTTTTTTGTATACATTAGCAATTTTATAACTTAGGCCTGATGGTTGCCTTGTGGAAAAGCTTACGCTCAGTACAGTAGCCCTGACGGGGGTTATGGTAGCAAGCCAATGATACCAGCTGTGGGTGTGATTCTTGTGCAGGGAAATGTTATGGTGATCCATAGGTTGGGATGGGTAATTATGAAACATTATTACAAAGGCAGTAGGTGTGCCTTATTTATTGTGAAAACCATATGGTAAACAGGACTCTAAAAATTGGTTGTTATCGCATAATGGTACAGGCCATAGCAATGTATTTGGTTACATATAATCTCACAGATTAGCAAAGAAGCCAAGGGTTTTGGTGTTGGTCACCCACTCCGACAAACCCTGGGAGTAACGCAGGGAGTAAAATTTCACTGCGAGGATTCTTGTTCAGCTCTGTTGAGAGGTGTTGTACATTGTTTTGCCAACTGTAATTTTGTACATATTTGTCATTTTATAAATTTGTGCCTGATGTTGCCAGTTTATGCACACTTCAGTAAGCCTGTGTTGTATATCGTGTCAAGACATTGGTAAAGGCTAGAGTCCTTTTCGGTTCACGTGGAAACGTTACGTCAAATTCCTTAGGTGTGATCTGTTTATAATGAAAAGATATACCAAAGGAAGTAGGCCATACTTACTTATTGTGAAAAGCATGTGTTAAAGACAATAGGTTTTTAAGGGAGGGTTGTTATTGCACTGTGCTAAAGCCTGTAGGTAGATATTTTGTTACATGGAATCTTGCAGATTCCTACAGTGTGCAAGGGTTTGGTGTTGGTGACCCACCCAGGCAAATAAACATGGGGATACACAATTCGCACTATGGTAGCCCGTATTAGGCTATATTAGTAGGGATTTTATATTGTTTTGACAACTGTATTTTGTACATATTTGGAATGTTATTACAGTATACCTGATGGTTGCCTTGTGGAAAGGCTTATGACCAACACAGTAGGCCTGAGTTGGTTATAGTGACAAGAGAATAATGAAGGTTATAAACCAGATTGTTTATATTGAAATGTTATCATAAAGGCACTAGGCCTGACATGTTGATGGTGAAAAGCACATGTTAATGAAATTGACATTTAAGGATAGATTGTTATTGCTCTCTATTAAAACCCAAAGGGAGGTGTTTTGTCACGGAATCCTGCAGATCACCATAGTAGGCAAGGGTTTTAGTACAGGTTAACCCCTCAGAAAAACCAGGGACTTAGAAGATTTAAAATGTCAAACTCCCTGTAAGCTCCTCTTAGTAGTTATGGTATTTTGTTCTGCCCACTGTAATTTGATGTACTATGTAATTTTATGGCTCTACACCTGATAGTTGCCTTGTGGGAAGGCTTAGGCTTAATACAGAAGGCCTGGGCTGCTTATGGTGAAAAGCCAATGATAACAGCTATAGGCCTGATAGATTCACTGGAAAAAATTCTTTCTGGTGCCATAGGTCTGATCTGTTTATTTCGGAAAGCTACGATAAACGGTGTACGCCTGACATATTGATTATGAAAAGCATATGTTAAAGTCAATAGCCATTTAATGGTGGATTGCTATCCCTCTGTATTAAGCCTAGAGATAGGTATTTTGCTACGTGAAATGTCACTGATTACCTTTGCAAGGAAGGATTTGGACTCTCTTGCCCTGTGAATGACAACATTTTCTGATCACATTTTTACATCCACCTGAAAACGAGTGTGCTTCAGTGTCAGATCTGGTTGGCCAGTCCTTTAATTTTCAATTTTCTCCTTTTATTGTTCCCCTTTCATTTCTTGCTTCTCCTCTTTATATTTTAATGCTTCTTAAGAGGATGCATCAGCTCACTAGGCAATGCTAACTGGTCGCTTGCTTGACGCTCATTTCATCCCCAGAGCGTGCACATCCCACGTGGCCACTCCCTCTAAACCAGGAGAACATTATGGAATGCTGTTCTCCATAATGTGCCATTGTTTTACCTTTCCAAGATGGCCAACACGTTAGTTCTAAAAGTGGCAATAGACTATTGACAATACCTCTGAAAGACAGCCACCCACTGCTATATTTAGTTTTGTTATTTCAAGCATTTGTTTTTTCTACTTGTATTCTTTTATATTATGTTACATATGTTGTTGATTTTGTGTGTGTTTTATTGTGGTTGTGTCAGTGGGTAAAATGCAAGAATGAGTCAGTGGATGGATGAATGTATGCATGAGTGAAAAGATGAGTGACAAAGTGCATGTAAGATGACTTATTGAGTGCCTAAACACATCAATGACACAAAAGGCACTTTCATTCATAAGCCAGAACTTTTGGCATTGCCAGTGTTTGTTTAGACATCCAGTGTGGATTTAACAGTAGGAATAAAGACTGACGTCTGGTAGCTATGACAATGAGCCAACACTCCCAATAAAAGAAGTCAAAAAGTGTAATACAATGCAAGTTTTTCGAAGTAACTATTAATTATCGTTAAGGGAAGGTGAATCGTTCTTATGAACAAGGCCCGTTTGCGAAAATGTACAGAAAATTGTCAGAACTGGAGCAGAACAGAAAATACAACAAATAAGGCCTAAGCAGATATAAAAACAAGCATTGGCATAGCCAATCGGTCTCGCATTTGGGACCTTATAAGTGTTTAGCCAGAGCTGTTGTCTTTGGCAATGTATTAAAGCTATGTTGTAGAGCATTGTAGTTCTATGCAGCATGTTGAAAAGTTATATTAAAAAATGTTAAAATAAAATAGCAGCAGCAACAATAAAACAACAGCAATAATAAAAACAACTATGCATGTATGGATAGCTATACAGCAGAAAACTAGCTGTTGGGTAACATATCATACATATCACATACATATCAGAAATCGCAGGAGGTCTCAAAGATTATTAGCAATAATGTGAGTGCGCTGCTGCTAAGTTATAATATTGAAAGCACAGGTCACTATCAATGAATATTAGAGGTAAACACATTTAGAATTTCGACGTGTGCCTGTGCACTGTCAGTGACCTGGCCAAGAACGGCATGAAAGAGATGAAATTGTTTCATACATTTTAAAACTGTCACAAACGGGGCCTCCCAAAATACGTGTGGCCCAGGGCCCCGGAAATGCTTACGATGTCCCTGGGTGCAATCGAACGTCCTGAGGCCCTGCTCGACACTGATGAAGGAAAGCTTGGGCCGGTGCTCACCGGTTGGTTGTCCTGCAGCTGCTGCTCCCCAGCCACGGCCCATCCAGAGACAGGAGGCCCCTCTATGCTCAATAGTGACTGGAGCACATCAGCACGGCGGAGGGCATGGGGTCTCCCTGCAGGCACTGCCACATGTTCACACTCAACAAGAAAAAATAAATCCTCAGCATTTTTGAAGACAGAAAAAGTAAATTAGTAACATACAAGCAAAAAAAAAAAAAAAGTCTACAAATAATGGGTCAGTTTAATTTTTTATTTTAAACTTCCTAAAACCAACTTTTACAGCAGGAGGGGATATAGCCATGAGGGGTTTAGGGGTTTACTGGAGGGCCCGAGACATTGGCTGCGCGGCCGTAAAAGTAACGCAGCGCGGCCGCGAAATCAAATTTAAAAAAAACGCGAGTGGTGACGCGAGTTGTGCGCGCGCGCGACAAGAAAAAGTGCTGTGCACGTCGCGCGCGCTTGTGCGCGTAACCGCACGCTTGTGGCCGCTTTCGGAGCACTTTTAAAAGCCCCTTACTAAAGTCTCGCAGAGCATCGCATGTGCGCTGGCTCAGCGAGACCTAAAAATGGGGGAATAAGAATCAACCAGGTAGTTTATAGACTAAACGTGACATGATTCTGCATTTATTTCATATGCGTGATGGTTTGTGCAGACTCTTCAACACTTTACCTACGGTTTAGTTCCTTTCTTTTGTCGGGTCACGGTTGTTTAGCTGAGAACAAGCACATGCAATGCTTCTTCGGGCTCCGTAATGGAAATTCCTGATTAATTATAAATCTTTTTACTGGATTTAGCTGTAGCATAAGCGTTATTTTTGCACCTACTGTATCGTCATGGCAAGCATTTAAATTAATTTCAGTTGCATCTTAAAACTGGCATTTGCTACCTTTTCTTTTCAATTGATTCAGTCGGTTATTATTTTATATATTATTTATAGTACAATTTCCCTTGTATTTATTCAGCTGAGCCTGGTCCAATTAGGGACTGGCGAAACATTCCAGCGAAATGTGAAAGACGTGAATCTGGCCCAGGGGAACAATTTTCTATGCAGAACTAATTCAGTTCTCGATACTTTTCCCACTCAGCAGATTTCAGGGTTTTGGGGGAATTTCCCAAAGAGAACTGTTCACCCACATGAAAACTGACGATATTTTTGCCAACTGTCACGAATCATCACGAACAGTGAACCACAAATTATCAAAAAATTCACTTCTGTATTTCGCAAATAAAATACAAAGTCGTCCAGGCCTAGGCCCAATGTGCCAAATTTCAAGTATCTCCTCTGCAACCACTAGAAACCGTCTGTAACCAGTCAGCTAAAATTAAAAATAGGTTTTTTTGCACTGCATTCATGTAATGTCCCGTATTTAAGAGAAAAAAACATAAAAACCAGCTCAAACATCCTTTTTGTTTTTTAGAGGGATTTCAGGCGAAGGGATAAGAAACGCGCCTAGACCATCACCCACCTCCCTTAATCGATTCTCAATTTTCCTTCTGGCTGTGGCAGGGTAAAATATCTTCCCAAGGTTACTGTAATTAACAGGGATATATATGCCAATTGGTTCTAGCGGGAGATAAAGTGTTTAATTGTTTAATTAACGTAAAGGGGTTGTTCTGGGAGGGTCGAAGCTACCAGCGTTACATCCTGTCACTCCTAGGAGTAGAAGGATGAGGAAGGGGTGTGAGGATTCACGCCTACTTGGTGTGCGTCAATGAGAACTAGGACCACCCACGTTCCTTTAATTAGCATCTAGGCTTTAATGGTAGTTTTGACCCACGTGCAAGAATTGTGTCCCTGCAGGTCCATTGTTCTTGGTCCCAGCGTTTCCAGGAACCTGCTACGGACGTGACGTGTGGTAGTAGTTCCGGCCAGTAACACGAGCCACGTGCTGGAACCATAAGCTGTAATTCCATAACAGAATATTATCAAGAGAAGAGCGAGGTGACACTTTCACGTGTTTGATTCAGCGACATCACCCTGAATGGCTTCTGAAGACTGAAAAAACAGAGGCTTTCCCTAGTCACTGTATTTTTGGCCGTAGTAAGGGGGCTATTATATAATTTTAGTCGAGAATACTCTGCAACTCAAATGTCAAATGTGACTATTTGTGACTATGCACATTTTCTTAAAAAGAAGTTCATGTGAGGAACATGTGTATTGCTGTTTGAACATGTAAAGTCCTCTCATCCCGCACAAGCTTACCTATGCGTTCATGAAGGGGGCTTTTATTTTTTAAGGGGTCGCTTTTCGTGTTTGCAAAATCCTACAGTGATAAGGTGCTACGTGTGAAGTGGGACATATTCATCCAGTTCGACTATTTTAGCACACATCATTTTGCAGGCACGAATTCTGATTTCATAGAAACATGTTTTAGAAATAGCGCAGACCCTATCTCCCATGAGCAGCGGAGCTCTTTGCAAGGAACATATTTAGGTATCTGGCCTAGAGACAGCAGTAGCTTTCTCTCAAACCTCATGTTTTCCAAAAAATAACTAAAACACACACACAAACATCTCTCCCCTCTACATTCACGATAATGTTATATGTACAGCACGTCATGCTTCAGGTTTCCTACTGCTACACTAAAACAAGACAAGAACGGCGGGGCCGGCATCGGCCACGCCAAAAGTATGGCGGTCGTGCCGGCCCCCTCCGGAGACCACAGGGGCAGGCCTGTCGCGCGCGCTGGTGACGCGACGGGCGTGCCTCACCAAGTCTTGGTGGTCAGTCACATGACGGGGGGCGGGCCCCGGAAGTGATTGGAATCACTTCCGGGGCACGCCAAGAAAACAATAAAAGGCTGGTGAGCGCGGGAGTAGGTCTCTTTGCTCCTCGCTCCCCAGCCCACCACACCAGCCTCGCTAGGGGGCTGTAAACTCAATTTGTTTGTTTTTTGTTTTATCCACTGCAGGCATCGAACGCCGCTCGGACCCACGAGGCGTGAGGAGTATTCGGTGGCCGCGTCGAGTCGCGAGTCCCACGGCGCCCGGGCCCAGGAGTAGTCAGCGGCGGCTATCGGCAGCGGGCGTGGTCACGAGGCCCAACCTGTTTTCGGGGCAGCGGAGCAGCGGAGCACCGCGGTGGTACGGAGGAGGACCCTGAAAACAGCAAGCGGGTCGTCGGGGAGCCGAGAGCGGGCTGCAGAGGACGTCAGGTACCCGGTTGCGGTGGCGCTCGATTAACGAGGGCGCGCACCCTTCCGGTTGTGGATTACTGTGTCGGCATTTGTGGGGAGTGAGAAGCACGTGCAGGGCGCGAGGCGTGAGTACGCTCGGGTGTCCTGATTGTGACACTGTGTTTGTGGAGCACGTGCGTGGGTCGCTGTACAACGCTCCTTGGTGATCCAGGGTTTTTAAGATTTGGCGCTCTCACAGCGGGGCCGGTTCCATTTCCGGTCAGGGAAGAGTGCTTTTAAATATTTTGACGTGAAGGGTGCTTTTTAAGGTTTTTGACGTACTGAGGGCTGTGCATACTTGCTGACTCACTGCACTGTCCCAGCACTAATTACTCCCAGGAGTATCATTCGCGTCAGCAGCCAGGAGGTATTGAACATGGCTGGGAAGGCAAAGAGGGGGGGCAAGCCCTCCAGCATGGAGAGCTTTATGGAGGCGATGTTTAAGAAGGTAGATGAGTTAGGGCAGGGCCTTGCGAACCTCACCGAACGGGTAGACGCGCAAGGGAGGAATGAAGAGGGGGAGAAGAAAGATCCAGGCGCAGTATGGTGCCCCCGAGGTCGGCGTTTCCTCCCCTCCCCAAAAGGGTTAGGTCGAACAGGGGGGGGCGGAGGGAACCAAGCTTTCCATCGTCACCAGTCCCAGCGCCAGTCCCAGCGCCAGTCCCGGCGCCAGTCCCAACGCCAGTCCCAGCGCCTGTCCCAGCACCTGTCCCAGCGCCTGTCCCAGTGCCAGCTCACCAGCCCCCCGTACATCCGGTCCCAGTCCCCCCGCCTAGTGGAGGGCCTGGACCATCAGGGGATAGCCCACAATTGCCAGTGCTGCCTGGTATGGGTGGGGAAGGCACTCCGCAGGATGTGGTGTCACATTTAGCGGCAATACTTCCGTGGTTGGGACAAATGGGGATCCTGGCATCAACAGTGGGGGATAAGGGCGGGGATCCGCTGGTAGAGGCGAGGCGAATAGTGGCCCAGTTTCAGGGGACCCCAGCGGACAAAACAGGGGGGGGGCAGGGTGCGTTGTCCCCTCTCATTCCAGCTGGGGGGTCAAAGCCACTTGGACACAGCGGGGAAGTTCCGGGGAGCAGCTTGACGAAAGAGAAACCGTCAGGGTCGGCCGGGTCCACAGGAGGAGGTAAGCTAATGCCACTGCCAATGTTGAATGTGGGGGAGTCCCGCACGGATCGGGAGAACTTGGGGAGGCATGTAACACAGGAAGTAAAGGATAGGATTTGGTCGGGTTCGTACATAAACATGTTCTCGTTGCTTATTTGTGAAAAAGAGAGGGAAGAGGCCAGGAAGAACAAAGACTGGATGCTCCCGAGAGAATGGGCAAACGAGCTCATGAAGTACAGGGTTGAAGAAAACTTGTTGAATTGGATTAGAGGTTTTTCCATTTTCATGGCAGTCATGGCTGAGCGTTTCCCTAATTTACAGGCGGAGATGGCATGTTACCAAAACAGGATTGTGCTTGCGCATGATAAATACGGGGGAGAGGGGTGGAAGGAATATGATAAGAGCTTCAGGAGAACTAAGGCTTCTGACACATCCCTATCATGGGACCGTCTAGACACAATTGCATGGTTAGACCAAATGGGCGGTTGGTTTCAGGATAGGTCCAGGAACCAGTCCTTTCAGTCCTTTCAGTCCTTTCAGTCCTTTCGGTCACAGCCAAACACAGGTGGCCCCAGCAATGCAAACACCGGGGGAGGGCGTAAAGGGACATGCTGGGACTTCAATAGACGTACTTGCACTAGACCGCAAGGCACGTGCAGGTTTAAGCATGCGTGTTCCATCTGCGCGAACCCATCTCACCCCGAGTCCAAGTGCTTCAAGAAACAAAAGGACAAGGGAGGGAAGAAGCATGAATGAGGCTCATAGTCAGCTAAAGGCACGGTCACCTATTGATGTAACGGCTTTGACACCATGGCTAAACAAATATCCTTGTCACACCACCGCAAAAATGCTGCTAGATGGTTTCAGGTGCGGTTTTAGGATACCGGCGCCTGACTACGTGGGGGCATCAGAATGCAAAAATCAACTTTCAGTGCGAGCCAAACCTAGCGTGGCAGCGATGAAGATTGAAAAAGAACTACGACTGGGCAGGGTAGCTGGCCCATACAATTCTATTCCGGTAAAAATTTCGTCTGCTCTCCTTTGGGCGTGGTCCCCAAGAAGGAGAGTGGGGAATTCAGACTCATACACAACTTATCAGCACCCAGGGGAAGTTCATTGAATGAAGCAATTGATGAAGGGTTGTGCAGCGTGAGATATGCTTCTTTTGATCAAGCGGTGGAGATGCTCAGGGGCTTGGGCCCCGGAGCCCTTTGGCAAAATCAGACATAGAGTCCGCTTTTCGGCTATTACCAGTGCACCCGTCTGACTTTCATCTACTTGGTTTTCAATTTGGGGGAAATTCTACATGGATATGTGTATGCCCATGGGTTGCTCTGTCTCCTGCGCATATTTTGAAAAATTCAGTTCATTTATAGAGTGGGTTTTCAGGCAGGTGACAGGGCACCAGTGGGTGATGCATTACCTGGATGATTTCCTTGTCTTGGGGTCACCGGGATCGCGGGAGTGTGCGTGGGCACTGCAGGAGTTTTGCGCACTCATGCGTACTTTCGGGGTCCCCTTGGCCCCGGGAAAGACAGTGGGACCGAGGACAACGATCGAGTTCCTGGGGATCGAGTTAGATTCCATACAGGGGTGTTTCAGGTTGCCCGCGGACAAGATCATCAAGTTTAGGTCCACACTGCAGCAATGCTTGGTTAGTGAGAAGGTTACATTGCACCAGTTACAACAGACGGTAGGGCAGTTGAATTTTGCACTAAGGATCATTCCTATGGCAAGGCCATTTTCCCGATCCATCTCACAGGCAATGACAGGGCTCCAAGAAAGACACCACCACACCAGGCTGTCAGCAGAGGTCAGGCAGGACATGCGCATTTGGTTGGCATTCCTGTAGGATTTCAATGGCAGGGTAGTGTGGCCCGGTCCGCCCACTACCTCCGCGGAGTTAGGTTTAATGACTGACGCCGCGGGGAGTGAGGGATTTGGCGCCATACTCGGTACAGAGTGGGTGGCGCAACGGTGGCCAGCATGGTGGGTAGAGACAGGTTTGACGTGCAACATCGGTTTCCTAGAATTGTTCCCCATCTGGGTGGCATTGACAGTGTGGCCAGAACAACTGCGTAATCAATCAGTGGTGTTCTGGTCGGACAACATGACAGTGGTAGAATGCATCAATCAGCAAGCGGCACGGTGTCGGATGATTCTCCGGCTGCTGAAGGAGATTGTACTATTATGCATGAAGCTAAATTTGCAGTTTAAGGCCAAACATGTGCCAGGGGTATTAAATCATGCGGCTGATGCGCTTTCTCGCTTTAAAATGCAGGTGTTCAGGGCTCACCTCCCGGCGGCGGCGGAGCAGGCCACCCCTTTCCCAGAACAACTTTGGCAAATTGGTGCCCCCAACTACCGGACCTCGTGGCAGCTAGCCTAGCACCCAGGACCAGGAAAGCATATGAAGGAGCGTTTGAGGCATATTGTTCCTTTTTAGGAGATGAGTGGGCTGACAATTGGTACAACGCAGGGGCACTCCTTCATTACCTAGGTTTTTTGAAGGGGAGGGGCGCTCAGCGGCAGCTGCAAAACGACATGTGGCGGCAATCTCCTTTTTGCCCAAACTAGGGACAAAGGCAATCCGACCAACAGCTTCATAGTCAGGAAAGCACTGAAGGGTTGGCAGCGCCTCCAGGGGCTACCCCAGATACTAGGCGGCCAATCGGGGTGGAACTGCTAACGTCTTTACTAAGGACCCTCCCATTGATTTGCACCACAACAGGGGAAGTTATGTTGTTCACCGCCGCCTTCTCATTGGCCTTTTATGGTGCTTTTAGAATTGGGGAACTGGTGGCCCAAAACAAAACCGATGTGCAAGGCGGATTGCAGTTTGAGGACGTAAAGGTGCGGGGGGACATTCTAACAATAACAATTAGGAAGTCTAAGACGGACCAAGAGGCACGGGGGGACAGAGTAGTACTCCATCGGGCACAGGACAATCCGTGTTGCCCCCTGGCCCAGGTGGAGGCTTTCCTACAATATAGACCTACTAACAAAGGGGGTCCCTTTCTGGTGCATGCGGATGGAGTTCCACTTACACGGTTTCAGTTTAAAAGGGTCCTAGATATGGCAATACAGAGGGCGGGGCTTAACCCAAGCTGTTTTGGGACGCATTCTTTTAGGATAGGGGCGGCCACGGAAGCAGCAGCTAGGGGTTTACCCAGCACCAGCGTCCAAAGGATTGGGAGGTGGTCCTCCAGTTGTTACAAGCGCTATGTGCGGTTGCATATGTTATGAGCAGGGCAATGGCCAGGACCTGATGCATATGTCTTCTCTGTTTCATCTACAGTTTCTCAAACCTGTCACGCAGGGGGAAACTGCGAACGCCGAAAAAGCACCAAGCAACAAAAAGAACGTCATCACCAGGGCGGGGATCACAGGTCGCATGGATCATTGGTCACTCGTATGTTAAGCGTTTGTCTAATTTTTTCCTTACAGGGAGCTACAAGACTAGGGTAGAACGAGCAGGTTTTAGGGTATCATTTCATGGGAAGGGGGGCCTGTGTTTGAGCCAGTTTAGGGGTTTCACATTGGGGCTAATAGGGAAGGGTGGCCCCGTCCCAGTATTATTATCTTACACCTAGGGGGAACGATCTGGCAAGCCTCGGTAGAAGGGGGCTAGTGGAAGCAATTCTATCAGAAGTAAGTTGGTTAGCAAAGACTTTCCCGGGGTGTACCATAGTATGGTCACAAATGATTCCAAGATTACAGTGGAGGGGGAGTCGGTAAGAGCACTGAATCATTCTGTAAGGAGAATAAATAGAAAAATAGACAGGCTTTTCAGGGCTCCCTGTCTACAGACAATCGCCCACGGGTGTATCAGGGGTGAGTCTTGCTTTGTAAAGGACGGGGTCCATCTGTCAAGAGTAGGCAATGAGGCTTTCCTAGAAAATTTTCTGGCATGGTTCGATCTCCGGGGGCAGGGTATGACCTCCTAGTGAGCGCAGGGGGGCCAGATAGTCGGTCAACTATGCTGGCCTGTGGCGGTAAGGTCATGATTGGTGAGCAGTAAATTTAAGGTCCTTAGAGGGCGGCGCCATTCTTGAATGGGGTCGCCCAAGTGGGAGGGACAAGTGGTCTCTCCTAGAACTCCAGGGGCAGTTTACAGCCGGTTGGCTGGATGGGTGCGGGGGAGGGGGAGTCACGCTTTCCCTAGGCTGGTTGGCCACCCCGCACGTGCACAAGGTCGCCAGTAAACGGCGCAGAACTGCAAGGGCCCCTTTATGGAGATGATATACAGAGCGTACGGGGGTAACCGGGGGGAGTACCCTCACGGTAAACGGGCCCTCTGCGCATGCGCACTCCGGCTGGAGGGCGTGGTTAAAAGTTGATAAGGATCTGACACCAGTTAGTGACCTTGCCGTAGGCCCAAATAGGATACGCAGAAAAGTAAAATGCTGTGATGAGTATTAAAGATATGTTAGATTCGGATAGGAAAACCTTTGTATTAGAGTCATGTTAAGGTTAGCCAAACGACATATGTACTTATCAATTGTAATCAGTGTAATGCATAATTTTCTGCGTAAATTGTAAATATTGTATATATTAATTATGTTTTAATTTGTTTTAATAAATACGGCCGGGGTTTACGACCCCCACATCCAAACCCTTCTCATGTCAGTTAATCGGGGTACCTTGTTGGGAGGAGGGGGCGTAGGTAGTACCTGGCCATAAAGAACGGCGGGGCCGGCATCGGCCACGCCAAAAGTATGGCGGTCGTGCCGGCCCCCTCCGGAGACCACAGGGGCAGGCCTGTCGCGCGCGCTGGTGACGCGACGGGCGTGCCTCACCAAGTCTTGGTGGTCAGTCACATGACGGGGGCGGGCCCCGGAAGTGATTGGAATCACTTCCGGGGCACGCCAAGAAAACAATAAAAGGCTGGTGAGCGCGGGAGTAGGTCTCTTTGCTCCTCGCTCCCCAGCCCACCACACCAGCCTCGCTAGGGGCTGTAAACTCAATTTGCCCACCCACCGTCCCCTAAAGCAAATGTATTGGGGTAGCTAAGCAACAAGCTGGTTTGAAGTATTCAAGTATAAGTATCAAATTCGTGTTTTTCCCACTAACGTTTTCAGTTTACAGGTCTTCAATCGTCGTGTTTTAATGCTATTCCTAGGTCAGGCGGTAAGGTCATGATTGGTGAGCAGTAAATTTAAGGTCCTTAGAGGGCGGCGCCATTCTTGAATGGGGTCGCCCAAGTGGGAGGGACAAGTGGTCTCTCCTAGAACTCCAGGGGCAGTTTACAGCCGGTTGGCTGGATGGGTGCGGGGAGGGGGAGTCACGCTTTCCCTAGGCTGGTTGGCCACCCCGCACGTGCACAAGGTCGCCAGTAAACGGCGCAGAACTGCAAGGGCCCCTTTATGGAGATGATATACAGAGCGTACGGGGGTAACCGGGGGAGTACCCTCACGGTAAACGGGCCCTCTGCGCATGCGCACTCCGGCTGGAGGGCGTGGTTAAAAGTTGATAAGGATCTGACACCAGTTAGTGACCTTGCCGTAGGCCCAAATAGGATACGCAGAAAAGTAAAATGCTGTGATGAGTATTAAAGATATGTTAGATTCGGATAGGAAAACCTTTGTATTAGAGTCATGTTAAGGTTAGCCAAACGACATATGTACTTATCAATTGTAATCAGTGTAATGCATAATTTTCTGCGTATATTGTAAATATTGTATATATTAATTATGTTTTAATTTGTTTTAATAAATACGGCCGGGGGTTTACGACCCCCACATCCAAACCCTTCTCATGTCAGTTAATCGGGGTACCTTGTTGGGAGGAGGGGGCGTAGGTAGTACCTGGCCATATTGTCAAAGCCAATATTTCTGGCTTTGGCAAGCCAGCAATAATTTGTTTTTATTTTTGCGAACATGTTCAATGTTTATTAAAAGTGTAAAAGTTATAACAAGTAAAAATGTCACCGTCTGGAGTGGATACTCATCTTTGCAAATAAAATACGCATAAAAAATGATCCAGCAGAGAAATAAATTAAAAAAAAAGATGAAATGAAAGCAGAAATAAAAGCAGAGATTGCCCTAACCACGCACTCACTGAAGTGGACTACTTCTTAGGCAGATGTGCACATGTGAACAAGCACATGACTATGTCGGGGGTCTACACCCCCGACATAGTCATGTGCTTGTTCACTATGTCTACACCCCCGACATATTCATGTGCTTGTTCACTATGTCTACACCCCCGACATAGTCATGCGCTTGTTCACATGTGCACATCTGCCTAAGAAGTAGTCCACTTCAGTGAGTGCGTGGTTAGGGCAATCTCTGCTTTTATTTCTGCTTTCATTTCATCTTTTTTTTAAATTTATTTCTCTGCTGGATCATTTTTTATGCGTATTTTATTTGCAAAGATGAGTATCCACTCCAGACGGTGACATTTTTACTTGTTATAACTTTTACACTTTTAATAAACATTGAACATGTTCGCAAAAATAAAAACAAATTATTGCTGGCTTGCCAAAGCCAGAAATATTGGCTTTGACAAGTCTTGTTTTAGTGTAGCAGTAGGAAACCTGAAGCATGACGTGCTGTACATATAACATTATCGTGAATGTAGAGGGGAGAGATTCCAGTTGAGACCTGATTACATAAACCAGAATATGCCATATTGTTATGTTACATGGTTTTCATATTGTAAAAGTAATGCATTTATGTAGTGCCAAATGCCCCTGTTGAGGCACCAAAGCACATCAGGGGATGGATAGCATGCTGCACAGTGGAGGAGAGCCGGGTTGGGAAAATATTGTAGTGTGGCCTATGTGGAAGTATTTGGGTCACAGTGATCATACATGTAATGGCGCAAAGAGGAGTGAGAAGTAAAATGCAGGCACCTAATATTATTTTGATTGTTATAAAATATTGAGTAGGTCTGTATAGAATTCCCCTAGGAGGGATAGCACATGGCATGCACTCGATAAAGGCTTATGGCTTATGTTCTATATATTTGAACAAAAAAACAGAGGTTCCTGTGGACACTCAATGATTGATATTTCAATACAACTCTGCACAGTCGCAATAAAGGTGGGGGAAAAAGGGGTGTCAGAGAGAATTTTTTTTAAATCGGTTACAATATACTGAGTCCTTACATTGCCTCCAATTGACACATTGAGTATCACTCTTGCAGGTGTCCCATCATTGATAGGTCCTGATGAGACCCCATATTGATAGCTTGGTCGAAACGTCGTCGACAACTTGAAGCGAACCAAATTCCCAGTCCCTACTATTACACAAGGAGGCTGTTAACAATTATCCTGTATCAATTGAATGGTCGTTTCTGTATAAACACTGAAACATTGTTTTTATGTCACAATACGTCACAAACATTATCGATAGGTTTCACTCTCACTTGGGACACTTTGCACTGAATTCGGCAATAATGTGAATGTATGATATAAATTACCTTGTTTCTCTACACACTAAGGGGTCGATTCTGATTCGGGCCGGAAAAAATACCGACCGACTCGGTACGGGAATTTAGTCCGACCGACTCGGACCGGCGCCCTACGACCCGGTAGTACGATGAAATGCATGTGAAATCCGAATGACTCGGACGGAATACAAAACGACCGACCGAGCCGGACGGAAACAAGCCATCCGGCCGGGAAAGCACGCGAAATGAACCGACCGACACGCACTCGGATTGAACCCGAACGAAACGTACCCGCGAACTCCGACCCGCGTAGTACGATGCTGTGCGTGCAAAACACGACCGACTCGCCCGGAGCACAAGCCGTACGACCGACACGCATACAAATCCCAGCCGAAGCAACCCAATACTACGCGACCGACTCGTACGCCGCATATGAAATCTAGCTGACACACAGCGGGAACGAGTCGGACAAGATCGCATCAGACAACTGCAGCGTCCTACTCGGACACAAGAACGACTCCTACATGCACCAAAAACGCCAAGGAAAAGTTAGAAAAAAAGGGCCAAACAAGCAACCACAAAGCCAATAAATACAGAGAGGAAAAAAAAATGGAACAAGGACACACCTCCAACTCCACCTACATAAAGGCCACAAATCCCTACCATGATCCTTTGCAAATTCCACTGACCTGCCAGCACACAACACCATCACACAGCAACCAGAGACACACTCACAGCTCATACATCACACAAGCCACACACCATTACCACACCTACAAATAGCACCCTCACACACACCCAGCTAAACCTACACTCACACCCCCCACTTGCACACACACACACACATCAATCACCACCACCACCCATCACCATGCCCCCAAAGAAGAACCATAAGTTCCTAGATTGTGAATTGGAAGTCCTGGTAGACGAGATCCTCAGGGTAGAGCCACAGTTGTTTGGTACATTGGTACAACAGACCCCCATGTCGCAGAAAACCAAGATGTGGGCGAGGATTGTCGACAGGGTGAACGCACAATCACCATGTTTGCGCACAAAGGAAGACATCCAGAACAGGTGGTATGATGTGCACAGGAGGGTCCGGGACCTACTAAAAAAGGACTACCTCCTCAGCCAGCACACCGGCAGTGGCCCTCCTGCAAAACCAGCATACCTCAGGCCCTGGGAGGAGAAGGTGCGGGCCATCCTACCACCAGTGAGCGTATACGGACTAACAGACATCCCAGAGCCTGGTGAGTACACAACTAATATACACAATATGGTGTGACAACACACACACATCACAGTCAAGGGGATAGGCAAACCATGACCACTTAGCAAATACACAGCAACCAAAAGATATTCATCCCAAGATGTGAATGCTAGTCAGACAAACACAATACCTGCCATCTCATAGTGATATGTAACTGTGTCATGACATCTACAAACCTAACAACAAATACAGCAAGGCAGTGGCACAAATAGAACCAACAAACACTCCCAGATATTTACCCACCACTAGAACACCACCTCACAGGGAACCTCACTGAAAGGAAGGAATTCTGTGTATGCTGGTCAAGTCAGTGTAGCCAATAGCATGATGGGAGTGGTAGTCACAGATATTGGTCACACCCACAATTGGCCCATCAACGCCACTCTGAACCATGCTCACATCACAGGGAGTGGAAAACAACTGACAAGATGGCTGACACTGGCTACTGCTGTGGGGAGCACAAGGCCCTGCTGGGAACTGGGCACCAACAAACAACAGGCCACACTGTCAGCCATCTTGCCATTGCTGTCACACTCACACACACTGAAGTCCACTCAAAAGGAAGGAAGTATGGGCATGCTGGGAAGGGGGGTGGAGGCAATAGCATGATGGGAGTTGTAGGCACAGATATTGGTCACCCTCACAATTGGCCCATCAACACCACTCTGAACCATGCTCACATCACAGGGAGTGGAAAAGGACTCACAAGATGGCTCACACTGGGTACTGCTGGGGGGAGCACAAGGCCCTGCTGGGAACTGTGCAACAACCAACAGCAGGACACCACTGACTGACATCCTGAAAGACAACTTGCACTCCCTGCAATGGAAGCACATTCCATGGTGGGATATCTGGCTGGGTGGGAAGGAGGACTCACAGCACTGACCATAGTTACAAGCACCTCCCCTCACACACCCCCTCAACACTAACTCCACATAACCCATCTGGGAGAATGCAATGCCTCACATCCTAACTGAAGATCCCACAAAGAACCACCACCCTGGGTTATGCTGTGTGAAGCACAGGGACACTCTTGGGACTTGTAGCCAAACAACTGCCAGGACAACACTCCCAGCCATCCTGTCAGCACAGGCACCCCACCCCACAGGGAAGCAGAGTCATAAGGAAGGAAGGATGGGCATGCTGGGAAGGGGGGTGGAGGCAATAGCATGATGGGAGTTGTAGGCACAGATATTGCTCACCCTCACAATTGCCCCATCAACACCACTCTGAACCATGCTCACATCACAGGGAGTGGAAAAGGACTCACAAGATGGCTGACACTGGGTACTGCTGGGGGGAGCACAAGGCCCTGCTGGGAACTGTGCAACAACCAACAGCAGGACACCACTGACTGACATCCTGAAAGACAACTTGCACTCCCTGCAATGGAAGCACGTTCCATGGTGGGATATCTGGCTGGGTGGGAAGGAGGACTCAAAGCACTGACCATAGTTACAAGCACCTCCCCTCACACACCCCCCTCAACACTAACTCCACATAACCCACCTGGGAGAATGCAATGCCTCACATCCTAACTGAAGATCCCACAAAGAACCACCACCCTGGGTTATTCTGTGTGAAGCACAGGGACACTCTTGGGACTTGTAGCCAAACAACTGCCAGGACAACACTCCCAGCCATCCTGTCAGCACAGGCACCCCACCCCACAGGGAAGCAGAGTCATAAGGAAGGAAGGATGGGCATGCTGGGAAGGGGAGGTGGAGGCAATAGCATGATGGGAGTTGTAGGCACAGATATTGCTCACCCTCACAATTGCCCCATCAACACCACTCTGAACCATGCTCACATCACAGGGAGTGGAAAAGGACTCACAAGATGGCTGACACTGGGTACTGCTGGGGGGAGCACACGGCCCTGCTGGGAACTGTGCAACAACCAACAGCAGGACACCACTGACTGACATCCTGAAAGACAACTTGCACTCCCTGCAATGGAAGCACGCTTCATGGTGGGATAACTGGGCTGGGGGGAGAAGGAGGCCTGGATGGGAACCAAATACCACCAATGCTGGTCATGCACACACCTCAACATTCACATTGACATGCCACAGGTTGGCAGGACAATGTGCTACACCAATATCACTCTCTGACTGTCACAATTTAGGAGAATGCAATGTCCTGGCCCACATCCAGAGGTACAGTCACAACTGTCAGGTGTTTGAACAATTGATGCCAGTAGAAACATAACATACAATCTGTGTCTCTCCCCAAAACAGGTGATGATGGGGACACAGCAGCAGATGAGGAGGAGTCCCTGTCCCAGGCTCCGGGGAACACTGAGCTCACTGGTGTGGATCAGCCTCTGCACTCCTCGGATGGCGAAGAACCAGCTGGACCCTCCGGTGTGAGTCATCATGCAGCACCAGCAGGACCAACATCTGCACCCCCTGCACCCACCCCTCCTACAACTGCCAACACACAGGCCACCCCTGCCAACACGGACAGACCAAGGACCACAGATGACAACAGCGCAGGAACCCAGGCCCAAACTGGAGCTGGTGACAACGAGCCCAGGAACAACACCCAAGTGGGCCCACGGTCACCTGTGTGTGCCACCGCAGGTCCTGCATGTGTCGCCAGGGGTGGTGGGAGGGGTGGTAGACATAGGTCGCTCTTTGCAGAGGGGTCTGGACTGCATGATGACCCACAACTGGCACGCATCGCGGATGCGTACCAGACTAGCACCGGAGAGGTCAGCCAGGTAGTGGGGATCCTCAAGGACATACAACAGCAGCAGGCTGCCCATCATGCCCGCTTGGACTCCCACATGTCCCGTGTCAAGACACACATGTCACGTGTCGAGACACACATGTCTGGCATGGAGTCCAAGTGGGACACATTGGAACAACTGACAGCGGTGCATAGGGACATACTGACATGCCTCCACCAGATCAGCACCAACATGGCCTCACCTCCCTGTGTGCCCACAACATCTGCTGCTGAAACAACTGCAAATGCCACAGGGAGGGAGGAGGACTCTGGCAGAGAGTCCCCTGCACCGCCGCAGCCTGCACCTGAGGGTCCCCCACCAAAGAAGAGGGGCCGTCCGAGGAGGCCAAACTGAGAGGCCGATGGCCATCTACATCCCCCAGGAAGCCAACACCTGTTCTGGAACTTTTCCTCTGTGTGCAAACTGCACGCCCTGTCGAAGCCAACCCAACTCTCCCACATGACATGGGGAGCTCTAGTTGTCCACATTTATCAGATGACTGTGGACTTTACTCTGGACATTTCAGCTACCAAGACTTCCAATTCACATGGGAACTTTGGATTCCAATTTCTATGTACAGCACCCACCATCCTGTGCACCATCCTCACACCTGTATGTAAATAAACTCACCAATACACCATATCTGCCTCTGTTGTGATTCCAACGTGGTTTTTGTCATGTAGATGGTGAGCTGCTAAATGACACTGTGCATGCTAACTGCTACAGCAAGTCCAACACCGTCATGTCAGTCATGGCGACGTGACACAAATGAGGGAGACACACCACTAGGGCCACACAACACATACACACCAGGGACATCAGACTCATCACCTATACTGATGTTGCAACGAAATACAGTGGAATGCACAGACACGCCACCTATTCACAGTCACTGTCAACTAGACTACAGGTGCAGTAAGCAAATGTCAGTCAGATGTGTGACTACAGACAACGCACATCCCAAAGTGAAGCACAGGTTTATTACACATTTGCAACATGTTGTTTCCACTACAAATGCAAGCTAATCCAACCTGGCTGTGGCCACAAAGTCAAAAAGTGCAGAAGATAGAAAGTCCAGGGGTGTGTGGCACATCACCTTTAGGGAAACGACTGCTTCCACCTTGGAAGTTGAATCATGGATTCGGGGGATCCAAGTTGATCAGACAACTCTGGCAGCACTGTGAAGGACAGACATGACACACAGTCAAAACCACTGAAGAACAGCACAGAACGGCAATACTCATGTCTAATACATGTCACTTGATAACTACACAAAACCAAGTTAGCATGTCAACACTGTTGGGCACACATCTGTTGCGTAAAGACGCTCCAGTTCCAATCGCACAGCCAAAAAACACTATTTCCGAAACTCTTTATACTTTAATCCATGTTTATTCCGTGTAATCACTTCTTCAACCAATTTTTTCCTTTGTAATTCACGATAAAGCTGATGACTGTTGGGCAGTACAGGCCACCTGCAAGGACACATCGCTGCACGCATCCAGTCAAGTAGCACATGGCCACACTCAAACAGCACCAGAGCACAACACACACATATCATGCAAACTCAAATCATTGACATTACAACCCTCTGGAGACTCACATTCAGCTGAAGAAGTTGGTGATGAGCTGTGTGCGGACATCACCATCATCATCATCATCATCTTCACTGGCATTGTGACCCAGGCCAGGATCTTGCACAGGTGGGGGACGTTGGTCATCGTCATCCAGGATGAGAGGCAACTCCTTCCGCACTGCCAGGTTGTGTAGCATGCAGCAGACGATGACAATCTTGCACACCTTTGCTGGGGCATATGGGAGGGCCCCTCCTGTCTTGTCCAGGCAGCAGAAGCGGCTCTTCAGGAGACCAAAGGTCCGCTCAATCCCGCTCCTCGTCCGACCATGTGCCTCATAGTAGCGCATCTGGGCTGGTGTCACAGGGTTCCTGAGGGGTGTCAGCAACCACGGCATGTTGGGGTATCCCGAGTCACCTACAGACTAGCCGATTTGAAAATGTGTGCGGAAAACAACATAGCAGAACACACACAATGGTACAAAGTCAGTACACACCAACAAGCCAGGCACGCTGGTTCGGCATCTGTGACATCATCCTCGGGATGCGACTACTCCTCATCACGTAGGCATCGTGTGCCGAACCGGGGAAACGGGCACACACATGTGTGATGGTCATATCTGCAAGACATACCACCAGAGCATTGATCGAATGGTAATGTTTACGGTTCCGGTATGCCTGCTCATGTGCCTGTGGTGGTATCAAAGCCAAATGTGTCCCATCAATGGAGCCAATTACATGTGGCATCCTCCCCAGGGCATAGAAGTCACTCTTGACGTCAGTGAGTTGTTGACGTTTTGGGAAATAGATATACTGGTTCAGGTATCTCAACATTGCCCCCAAAACATCGTGTAGCACACGGCTGAACATAGTCTGTGACATCCCACCAGTAGTTGCCACAGTGTGTTGAAAGGTACCGGTGGCAAAGAAGTGTAGGGCTGCCATCACCTTCACCTTGGGGGTCAGCGCTGTAGGATACGGCCGGCCAGGCTGCAAATGTGGGTCCAACCGCACTGCCAAATCCTCAATCAGCTGCCTGGTGAAGCGGTACCGTCGGATGCTGTCACGTTCCACCATCGTTGCCAGGTCTGGGAATGGTCGATGGACAGCAGGAGCCCTGCAGTGCATAGGTGAAGAAAGCAAGATTGTCAGTCACCCCACCTATGTGCCGTTCACCATACTCAATTTCACATGATACATCATTAACAAACACAAGTACTTGATGTGTGTGTCGTTCCGTTTGGACATATATGGCACCTACATGGACATCATCTAACATCTCTGTTCAACAAGTGTTGACAACAGGTTCCAGGGTGTGCTATGGGAAACCATTAGGCTGTGTCACAGTACCCATTAACTGCTCTCACGTTCCACACACATACCACAGTGACATGTCTGGACAGATGCTCCACAGGCATCACAGCTCATTGACAGGTAGATTCCCAGGGACCCTGTCTTGCCACATGGACACTGGCATGACATGGCGTATCATGTACACGTCAGAAAAACAAACATGACACCCACAGGTAGAGGCCCCTGTAGCCTCTGCAGGACAGACATGGACGTCTGTGACACACACACACACACCATCAAAGTTCATGCACAAACCACGTGGATGTGGAGACTGTCTCCCATTGTGCACATGGAGTCAGAGACATGTGATACACAACATGCACACAGACTGTGGAGGGACATCACTATTGTTGGAATGGGCCACCCTGTGATGTACATGCCTTCCCACATGTGAGCCTGGGGGTATGTGACATGTCATACACATACACAACCTGGAAATGTGACCATGACACATGCTCAGAAATGAAAAGTTGCACACCACAGTGGTCAGGTGCACAACACACAATGGACCCTGTCCCCATGAACAGGTGCACAGCCTGGGTGTGTCTGCCCCCAAGTGCCACCCCAAAAACCACATGTTCACCCCCATACACAGATAAGGTTATGCTGCCACACATGCCTTATATACAGTGTGGACTGGGTGTGGTGTTGTAGGTGTGCCCCTGAGTCCCTGGAAAGTAAATGTGGCTGGCATAGGTTCACCAGTGACCAGCATGGTGACATATGTGTGTGCTTCAAGAAAATATGACCCGCGTTGTGCGAGTCATGAAAGAGTTGCACAGCCTTTTGCACATTCGTGATATGAATAATCCACGTAATCAGTATTGTTTCCAATCATCCAATTTATTGCCAAAGTTTAACACTCTTTTTTCTTTTTTCCATCACGTCAAAGATAAAAAGTTTCATTCTATTTGCGTATTTGATTGCTCTAGAATTGCCCATCCGGGTCTATTCACAGGCATATGTTGAAACTTAAATCCTCCATCACTTAAAACTTCACCCAATGCATTTCGGTTCTCCTCAACCTTCATCAGGGGTATCTACAATATTTAAAAATATGCATCAGCTACACACAACATTTTTGACAAACGTATATTACAAACCCTTCGTACCCACTCCAAGATCAAAACTATCTACACCCCTAAACTGTGCCCCATTGTTTACAACCTCTACCTGAAGAAAATTACAATGCTCTAATGTGAAAACCTATATGTATAACGAAAATACAACCCCTCTTTATTATCCCACTTTCCAGACTCCATTTTAACCTTTGTCAACCCCAATGCATACCTGTGATTTAAATACTCCGAATCTTAAACAGCGCGACCGCCTCACTTCTCCTCAAATGTCAGTCTGATCTCAATCACCCCGCTCCCCCGCTTTTAACCAAACATCTCCATCCCCACCTGTGAACCATTTCTGACACGTGATAATTTACCCCGCCCTTCAACCTCCTAGTGCACCTCCCATAACATAACCTCCCCGTCCAACAATTCACGAAACACAAATCTCATCATCCCAGTGCTTAGTAAACATTAATGTATTTCATTAATACCAAAACAACTATTGTACAAACACAATCCAAATTAATACAGAAAAAATCCTCTTTTTACGTGTAATCAATCCATATTTTACAAGTGACTGTTGTTAAAGAGCCTTTGACGTGATTCCGTAACTCTTATAATTCCTGTGTCCATGTTCCTGCGGGGTGCTAACCGGGTTTGGAACGGCAGTAATACATCCATTGTGGTTTGCCCGAAGCACACCCTTTTTTTAAAATTCAATCGTTTGCATTCTATTTTCTCAAGTTTGGCGTGCAGACACTCAAACTGCGCTCCGTCCCAAGTGCGCATATGTGAATACTTCAAGAAAATATGACCTGCGTTGTGCGAGTCAGGAAAGAGTTGCACAGCCTTTTGCACATTCGTGATATGAATAATCCACGTAATCAGTATTGTTTCCAATCATCCAATTTATTGCCAAAGTTTAACACTCTTTTTTCCATCACGTCAAAGATAAAAAGTTTCATTCTATTTGCGTATTTGATTGCTCTAGAATTGCCCATCCGGGCCTATTCACAGGCATATGTTGAAACTTAAATCCTCCATCACTTAAAACTTCACCCAATGCATTTCGGTTCTCCTCAACCTTCATCAGGGGTATCTACAATATTTAAAAATATGCATCAGCTACACACAACATTTTTGACAAACGTATATTACAAACCCTTCGTACCCACTCCAAGATCAAAACTATCTACACCCCTAAACTGTGCCCCATTGTTTACAACCTCTACCTGAAGAAAATTACAACGCTCTAATGTGAAAACCTATATGTATAACGAAAATACAACCCCTCTTTATTATCCCACTTTCCAGACTCCATTTTAACCTTTGTCAACCCCAATGCATACCTGTGATTTAAATACTCCGAATCTTAAACAGCGCGACCGCCTCACTTCTCCTCAAAGGTCAGTCTGATCTCAATCACCCCGCTCCCCCGCTTTTAACCAAACATCTCCATCCCCACCTGTGAACCATTTCTGACACGTGATAATTTACCCCGCCCTTCAACCTCCTAGTGCACCTCCCATAACATAACCTCCCCGTCCAACAATTCACGAAACACAAATCTCATCATCCCAGTGCTTAGTAAACATTAATGTATTTCATTAATACCAAAACAACTATTGTACAAACACAATCCAAATTAATACGGAAAAAATCCTCTTTTTACGTGTAATCAATCCATATTTTACAAGTGACTGTTGT
Source organism: Calotriton arnoldi (assembly GCA_963921515.1). NCBI lineage: Eukaryota > Metazoa > Chordata > Amphibia > Caudata > Salamandridae > Calotriton > Calotriton arnoldi. The sequence goes on along the minus strand of CAWUFW010008681.1, from coordinate 336,290 downwards.
TAAAGAGCCTTTGACGTGATTCCGTAACTCTTATAATTCCTGTGTCCATGTTCCTGCGGGGTGCTATGGGAGGTGCACTAGGAGGTTGAAGGGCGGGGTAAATTATCACGTGTCAGAAATGGTTCACAGGTGGGGATGGAGATGTTTGGTTAAAAGCGGGGGAGCGGGGTGATTGAGATCAGACTGACCTTTGAGGAGAAGTGAGGCGGTCGCGCTGTTTAAGATTCGGAGTATTTAAATCACAGGTATGCATTGGGGTTGACAAAGGTTAAAATGGAGTCTGGAAAGTGGGATAATAAAGAGGGGTTGTATTTTCGTTATACATATAGGTTTTCACATTAGAGCGTTGTAATTTTCTTCAGGTAGAGGTTGTAAACAATGGGGCACAGTTTAGGGGTGTAGATAGTTTTGATCTTGGAGTGGGTACGAAGGGTTTGTAATATACGTTTGTCAAAAATGTTGTGTGTAGCTGATGCATATTTTTAAATATTGTAGATACCCCTGATGAAGGTTGAGGAGAACCGAAATGCATTGGGTGAAGTTTTAAGTGATGGAGGATTTAAGTTTCAACATATGCCAGTGAATAGGCCCGGATGGGCAATTCTAGAGCAATCAAATACGCAAATAGAATGAAACTTTTTATCTTTGACGTGATGGAAAAAGAGTGTTAAACTTTGGCAATAAATTGGATGATTGGAAACAATACTGATTACGTGGATTATTCATATCACGAATGTGCAAAAGGCTGTGCAACTCTTTCATGACTCGCACAACGCGGGTCATATTTCTTGAAGTATTCACATATGCGCACTTGGGACGGAGCGCAGTTTGAGTGTCTGCACGCCAAACTTGAGAAAATAGAATGCAAACGATTGAATTTTAAAAAAAGGGTGTGCTTCGGGCAAACCACAATGGACATATGTGTGTGACCTGTCCAGGGACGCATTGTAGAGCAATGGGCTGATTGGTGTGCCTGCACGGCCCATTGCATTGTATGTGAGCGGGTACGCGTTGTAGAGCAATGGACCGATCGGTGTGCCCGGCCGGCCCATTGCATTGTATGTGAGCGGGTGCGCGTTGTATCCTGGGTACGCGTTGTACAGCAATGGACCGATCGGGGTGCCCGGCCGGCCCATTAAATTGTATGTGAGCGGGTACGCGTTGTATCCCGGGTACGCGTTGTACAGCAATGGACCGATCGCTGTGCCCGGCCGGCCCATTGCATTGTATGTGAGCGGGTACGCGTTGTATCCCGAGTACGCGTTGAACAGCAATGGACCGATCGGTGTGCCCGGCCGGCCCATTGCATTGTATGTGAGCGGGTACGCGTTGTATCCCGGGTACGCGTTGTACAGCAATGGACCGATCGGTGTGCCCGGCCGGCCCATTGCATTGTATGTGAGCGGGTACGCGTTGTATCACGGGGACGCGTTGTACAGCAATGGACCGATCGGTGTGCCCGGCCGGCCCATTGCATTGTATGTGAGCGGGTACGCGTTGTATCCCGGGTACGCGTTGAACAGCAATGGACCGATCGGTGTGCCCGGCCGGCCCATTGCATTGTATGTGAGCGGGTACGCGTTGTATCCCGGGTACGTGTTGTACAGCAATGGACCGATCGGTGTGCCCAGCCGGCCCATTGCATTGTATGTGAGCGGGTACGCGTTGTATCCCGGGTACGTGTTGTACAGCAATGGACCGATCGGTGTGCCCGGCCGGCCCATTGCATTTTATGTGAGCGGGTACGCGTTGTATCCCGGGTACGCGTTGAACAGCAATGGACCGATCGGTGTGCCCGGCCGGCCCATTACATTGTATGTGAGCGGGTACGCGTTGTATCCCGGGTACGCGTTGTACAGCAATGGACCGATCGGTGTGCACACATTGGCTGGGGCCTGGCATGGCAACGGACGCGTTTTCGAAGCTCCAACGAGTCTGATGCAGTGAATTCAGTTGGCCAGCCACAACAATGTTGCAAAATCATGGGTGTCATGAAGTTGAAGATTTGAAGGATGCTGTGGGCGTGTATTAGTGCTGCTATTCCATGGATTGGTCAGATTCAGAAGATGCAAACGACTTGGACCTATCACTTTGGACACATGGGACAGTATCTGCCTCTGCAGCACACATATAATGCTGGCTGTTCCCCTGACAGCTCACTTGCCTGCACTACATGCTCCAGGACGACATCTGCCACCAACACTGCTTCTGTTTATGCATCCTCTGGCTCCTGCAATGGCACGTACTGTGGAGAGAGCCCCAGCCTTCAGCCTTGAGGAGAACCAGGCCCTGCTGGACAGCCTCCTCCCACAGTACAGCAAGCTGTATGGGAAACCAGGGGAGCAGGTGAGTGTGCTGTCCACTGCCTCACTAATTGTGCATGTTGTCTGACTAGCAGGACTTTCAGTGTGCACACCACTGGCTAGCATGCCCACTGAGTAGTTGTCACACCCCAAAGTGTGTAGTTACATGCACTGAACTGGTACAGTGCAGTAACAGTGCATTCCAACTAGGTTTACTTCCCATGCAATGATACCATGTAGTGAATGCTGGCAAAGTGTTCATAGCCATTGTTGCACTGCCTGTGTACATCATATGCCCCTGTGATTGAGACATGTATATCCAACTGGGTGATGCACGTATATGTTGCATGTGTAGTAATGGCCTTTTCACTTTGTCATCCTCATAGGTTGATGCCCACCAGAAGCAGGAAATCTGGATGACCATCGCCCAGAAAGTAAGATCCGTGGCGGTCTACAGGCGCAGGATCCGCAACTGCCAGAAGAGGTGGCAGGACCTTCGTGGCTGGACCCGGAGGATCGCAAGGGTCTAGCTGAAGCTGTCGCCTCCTCACAGGAGGGGCGGACACCGGACCCAGACCCCCCACATGCTCCGGATCCTGGCGGTGGTCTTCCCTGACCTGGATGGGCAGCTGAAGGACAGACAGCAGCAAGGAGGGGTGAGTCCATGACTGCACTGTGCACTTTGTCTGACATGCTATGTGCCCTCCTCTGGCCTGGTTAAACTTCCACAGTACATCAGTCATGTGGTCCAGGACCCATGTCCCTCATTTGTGACATGCCCACTTCTCCTCTGATACGCATATGTGTGGCCCTTATAGTCAGGAAATTGTGTCATTTGGGGCCTGTGTCATTGCATTTAGCTTTGCTCAAGCTGGGGGACAGCATTTGTTCCCGTGACTATGTTGTGCGATTCATGGGTGGGTCAATTGCTTACACAATGCCTACGTTCTGACATGTAATCTGGGTGTAACTTTGATATGTGGTCCGCTTGCTGCTCTGACTCACCACATGTCCCTGGGGAATTTGGCACACACCCATGCTGCTGGTGGGAACAATGTTTGGGCCTCAGGAGTATGTGTATCCAGTGTGTCACACATGCTTAGCCACCTGCCTACTGTCCAGGACTCATCCCTCTTACAGGTGGAGCTGGACAGTAATGCCTACTCCAGGGCATGCAATGCACTCTGTACTCCCACTCCCGTGTATCATCTGGCATGTTGTGATCAGTGTAATGTACCCTCAGGTGTCTGCCTCTGTCTCATTGTGCTGTGTCTTCGTTGTCAGGACTACTGGTATGTTTATCGGTTAGGGCTCAGCATGCCATCTGAGATGTGACCATGATAGACGATACTTCTGTGACTTATAGGTGTCTGATCACTTGACTGTGCACACAGGTGTTTGCGACTGTGACTTTCAGGCAGCTGTATTGTCATTCACAGCACACTGTGAGGTGCTCATGTTCAGAGAGTTGTGTTTCATGTCCCCCATATGTCCAGTTGGTATGACGTGGACAAATAGTAGTACAGATGATGTGGTATTTGGGGGATGGACATGTGCACTTGTCAGTCACATAACTTGCATTCCCCATGCCCTCGGATTGTGACACAGTGCAGACTGTTGTTGGCTGGCTGCCATGGCCATGTGACTTGAGACAGTAATGTATGACTTTGCACGCATTCCTGTGTCATGGCATTCAACTTCCTGAGACTGATCCTGCAGGGGAGTGACATGTGCAACATGCACCCCATTGTGGCATTGACTATCCGGACATGGGTGCATCATGGTGTCTGGTGCTGGTATGCATCACATGCATTTCTATTTAGACTCTGGCCATCCCTTTTTCCGGACACCTGCACTGACTCAGTGGCAAGAGATGTGATGTGTGCATGTTCACATACTTCACCGTGTTCCCTGCAATGTCCAACAACTGTGTAGGTGGTGCATGTGTCCACACTGGGGTCTTACCATCAGACAGGCACCAGACAGATGGGTGCAAGGGCAGGAGGGGTGTGAGTCCCATGGTTGACCATCAGACTGACAATTGGCTTCCCGAATCTGTGTGAGGACTTTAGGCAATGTTCAACTAAGGATGCCAGGGCTTGCTCTGTAATGTGCTGTACTTACTGTGGTGTGTGCGGTCAGTGCAGGTGACTGTTGTTTGTCTGTTTCCCTAATTGTTTGCAGATACATCCACGGCCACAGGAGGGGACAGCTCCACGGACCAGGAGGAGCAGCGGAGCCAGACTGGGTCAGCATCGGAGGAGTGGTCAGAGGCACCCAGTGGCACGGAGGGCGAGGGGAGCCACCCCGAGGAGTCCTCAGCACCATCTACCTCAGCTGAGGACCACAGCAGCTCGGAGGATGACTCCCTTGTGGAGGCGGGTCTCAGCAGCCACCAAAGGGCAGCTAGTCTGTCTGGCCCTGCCCTCCACCACCACCACCACCGCCCTCCCATTGGCTCCCATTCCTGAGGTCCGTGGAGGCTCCCGTACTCGGGAGCGTGTCTCCTTCGTGCCAGGCACCGCAGCCCCTGCCCCTGTGTCCCCTGCTGCCCTGAGTGAGGAGTCTGTGTACCTCCTTCGGCAGCTCCATGTAGGGCAGACAGCAATGCTGAGTGTCCTCCATGCACACACCACTCTGTTGACACAGCTGGTGTCGTTCATGGAGGGCATCTCGACGGGTATGTCTGCCCTACAGAGGAGCAATAAGTCCATGGACTCCTCCCTGACGGCAGCAGTGTCCCTCCTCCAACAGTCCCTCACCCCTCCCACCTCTGCCCCATCCACACTTCCTGCCCCCTACCTGTCCAAAGCACATGCACACCTGCACAGTCACCCAAACACACAGACACGAGCAGCACAGACACACCCAAGAGAAAGGCAAGACGTGCACACAAGCATCCTCAGGGGACTGATACCACAGACACAGGGGACAGGGAACACACACACACACAGGCATCCACATTAACTCCGCAGTCCTCCAAATCCTCTCCCTCCAAGACCCCTTCCCTTGCCTCGCCTGCTACCACACCTACACAGCAGGTCTTCCTGTGTGACCTCGGCCTCTTCCCTCCAATCCTGCTGATCCAGCATACCGGGGGAAGGGGAAGTCCACCCACACAGAGGGGAGTGCCCCTCACCCCCGGACACCCTCCCCAGGCGCAGGCAGAGTGAGCCCCCACCCGCAAGTCCCCCGGTCCCAGAAGAGCAAGACCCCGCCACCGCCCTGCAAGTCAACCACCCAGTCTCTCACCTCCATCCCCCAGGCCACCACTCCACAGGTTCCACCACCACACCCTGCCCCAGGTTCCCCCACACACCGATACCGCATCCCCAAACTGCTTAAGCCCTCCCCCCCTGCCACTTGCTCTTCCACCCCCAACCCAGACGCTCTGCCTGTTAGTGCCACTGGTGTGAAGACCGTGTCCCCCCCCTCTGTCCTGCCCAGCTCTTCTGCCCCCCCTTCCACTACCTTGGAGTCATGCACTGCGGTGGAGTCCACAACCACCCCGTCTGACTCAGGCACTGCATTGGGGACCCAGTCCACTCCATCTGACCAGCCCACTGCAGTGGTTGCAGCACCAACACCATCTGACTTGAGCCCTGCGGTGGTGCCAGCCCCCCCTGAGTCAGACACCTCCACTGCAGTTGCCGGTGACACTCCTGCACCCACCTCCCCTTCACTGCCTCCTTCCGGCATCCCCTGATCCTGTCCCTGCGGTCCCTGCTCTGCCCCTCGTATGCCCCTCCAAGGGGGATGTCCCCTGTCCGTACCTGTGCAGGCAAGCAATTGTTGACAAGTTGTCACACATCACCCTGTTGGGACTGTATATTTGGACTGGCCATTGGCCTTAGTTTATTTTGGACTTTTGATTTGAGTTGCACACTTGCTGAATAAAGCCTCTTTTTGTTAACTTGTGGTTAATGTTTGGAGGTACATGATGTAGATGTGTAGAATCATGCATTTGCTGTTGTAATAGTGTTCAGATCAGGTAAATGAAGTTTTGCTGTGATGGGCTCCATGTGGTCCATGGGATATGTGTCCTAATCTAGTCTTGATCTATAGCATCCTTTGCTGCAGTCTGAGGGTGTAATGTTCAGCATTTGACACAGGGATGTACGTTTAGCTTTTGTAGATTACCATCTTTGTCCTACAATGATGCACATCTGGTGGGCTTACCACTGTCCAATGTTCCTAGTACCCTGACTGTGTGCCCGTCTCCAATGGACATGCAGTTTAGCACATCAAATTTGGAGGAGGACACAGTGCAAGTTGCTTGACACGTGTCTTGGGTGTATGCAGATGACTGACGTGACACTCCCGTGCCCAGGCTGATATGAGCAGAACCTTCAGTGTGTTGTAGTTGTTGACTCACTGACCGAGTGTTCTGCTGACATGTTTGAGTCGTGCACAGACAAGGTTTGGCACAGCTGACCTTCCACAGGAGTGGAGTGCCCTCATGGCAGTGCGTGATTCCGTGATATAGGCTGTGCCCGTGTTGTGTGTTGTGTAGGCATGTCTGTGCGTGTACCCTTCTCCTTTGCCTACACAGGCTGTGTCCCTATGGATGTTCCTGTTTGTGATGCTTGCTGAGTTGTTCTGTGTTCATCCAGCATCTTGGACCTGGTTTCTCCGGGATGTGGGTGCATGGCAAACTAATGTTCATGAGGTTGTCATCCCTAGTTGTCTTTGTTGTCAGGGATGGGGATGTGGGCAAACGCAGATGGGACACAGTCAGGATTCCTCTTGGCACTTGTTGGTTACACGAGTAATGTGATTTTCTGTTTGTGTATGCTTTCAGTGATTGTGACACGTTGTGTGTGTGACTGCTGCCACTCCTCAGGGTCAGAGCTGCAATGTTGGAAGTTGTCTATGTGTGTCCTTTGTGGGTCAGCTTGGCTTCTTCATTGGTGTGTGACTATGGCCAGGATCCCATTGTTTGGGGTGGATTTCACGTCATGCCCATGTACGGCATACTGTGCAGTGTGTCAGACATTCACAAGTATTGTTGACTGGCCATGTGTGATGGGTTTCTGCACCTTATTTCCCCCCACCACTCCTGGGATTGTCATGGGTGCATGTGCAATGTCAGCAGTCCATGTGAGCTTCACTGCTGCACATTGGTGGAGTTCAAGGTGTGTGGCCCTGAGTGTGTGCAAATGTGAGTTGTTGCACGGCTGGGGCACTACCTCCATATTGTCCTTGGCTGGCAGGCCATGCTGAGTGCTTTGTGCTTGTATAGATGTGATGGTAGTTTGTTGCTCAGGACACATGGCTGTGGTTCACAGTGTGGATGACATCTACCTTTGCCATCACAGTGTAATTGTCATGCAGGCTAGTGTCACCACAATGTGGGGTCCCTGGGGGGAGTGCTGTGGTGGTTCTGTCTCTTGCTGTGTTTGTTGCTGTTCCTACAAGCTTGTGTGACATGTGTAATTTGGGCTCCCTCTCATCTCACAATGCCTGTTTGCCCACATAGGGGAATCCAATCCCTGAGTTACTTTTGTATGTGACTGTGTTGACATCTGTGTATTAGTGAATCTGGCCTCCTCATGTGTTGTGTGTTTGCCTGGGGACACTGGCACACAACCCCCTCACCTGTTGTGTATGATATGCAGTGTGAGTCTGCCTGTTTGTGTTTGTGCATTTGCACCACTGCATTGGCATATCTTTAGTTTGCCATTGGCTGTATGTTGTTTGTTGGCTTTCCCCTGCTGGCCCTGGGACTGCTAGGTCATCAGTCAGCACATTGATCATGGTTAGTATGTCCCATTGCTGCCATGGTATGGTATTTGTTCACATGACATCTACAGTCTCCACAGGATATCTACATTTGTGTGTCCATTGCTGCAGATATGTGGGTCTGCATTATGATGCTCACTTCTGTCATTGTGTTATTTGTGAATGTAGACAATGTGGGCCCCCATGGCTGATGTTTGTGTGCACATGGCTAGAACGATGTGTCATTGGCACTGCACTGCTTGCCTCACACAATCTATGTTGCTATAGGACACAAGCACTACAATGCCACTGTAGTGTTTGGTGTTGTGTGGACAGGAATAACCCCTGCAGTTTTGGTTTAGCAGCTTTTGGGCACTGTGGTGATGGGGCTTTGGGCCCCATTGCCACACTGTTCAAAATGTGCTTCAGCTATGGAGCACACACTTACCTTTTGGGCACTGTGGTGATGGGGCTTTGGGCCCCATTGCCACACTGTTCAAAATGTGCTTCAGCTATGGAGCACACACTTACCTTTTGGGCACTGTGGTGATGGGGCTTAGGGCCCCATTGCCACACTGTTCAAAATGTGCTTCAGCTATGGAGCACACACTTACCTTCTGGGCACTGTGGTGATGGGGCTTAGGGCCCCATTGCTACACTGTTCAAAATGTGCTTCAGCTATGGAGCACACACTTACCTTCTGGGCACTGTGGTGATGGGGCTTAGGGCCCCATTGCCACACTGTTCAAAATGTGCTTCAGCTATGGAGCACACACTTACCTTTTGGGCACTGTGGTGATGGGGCTTAGGGCCCCATTGCCACACTGTTCAAAATGTGCTTCAGCTATGGAGCACACACTTACCTTTTGGGCACTGTGGTGATGGGGCTTAGGGCCCCATTGCCACACTGTTCAAAATGTGCTTCAGCTATGGAGCACACACTTACCTTTTGGGCACTGTGGTGATGGGGCTTTGGGTCCCATTTCCACACTGTTCAATATGTGCTTCAGCTATGGAGCACACACTTACCTTTGGGCACTGTAGTGATGGGGCTTAGGGCCCCATTGCCACACTGTTCAAAATGTGCTTCAGCTATGGAGCACACAGTTACCTTTTGGGCACTGTGGTGATGGGGCTTTGGGCCACATTGCCACAGTGGTCATGGTCTGCTTGCATTGTGTAGGCCACACACACAATTATGTGTGACACATGTGTTAGGGGGTCACATTGTATGTTCAATGTCATGTTCAGTGTTGTATGCATTTGACACAGACCACACACGCTTGTCATGGTGTTGGGGGTGGGATGTAATTTACAGACAGTCCTTATGTGGGAGTATGCTAGTTGTGTCATGCATTACCCATCCTATGAGTAGGGGTGGTTGTAGTGACAGGCATCCAGCCCACCCTGAGTGGGGGTGGTGTTAGTGGTAGGCATCCATCCCCCTATGAGTGGGGATGGTAGTAGTGGTAGGCATCCAGCCCACCCTCAGTGGGGGTGGTGTTAGTGGTAGGCATCCAGCCCCCCATGAGTGGGGATGGTAGTAGTGGTAGGCATCCAGCCCCCCATGAGTGGGGATGTTAGTAGTGGCAGCCATCCATCCCCCCATGCGTGGGGATGGTAGCAGTGACAGGCATCCAGCCCACCCTGAGTGGGGGTGGTGTTAGTGGCAGGCATCCATCCCCCTATGAGTGGGGATGGTAGTAGCGGTAGGCATCCAGCCCCCATGAGTGGGGATGGTAGTAGTGGTAGGCATCCAGCCCCCCATGAGTGGGGGTGGTGGTGGTGGCAGGCATCCATCCCCCTAAGGGTGGGGATGGTAGTAGTGACAGGCATCCAGCCCCCCATGAGTGGGGATGGTAGTAGTGGCAGCCATCCAGCCCCCCATGAGTGGGGGTGGTGGTGGTGGCAGGCATCTAGCCACCCATGAGTAGGGTGGTTGTAGGGTGGTGTTGGTGGTAGGCATCCATCCCCCTATGGGTGGGGATGGCAGTAGTGGTAGGCATCCAGCCCCCATTAGTGGGGATGGTAGTAGTGGTAGGCATCCAGCCCCCATGAGTGGGGATGGTAGTAGTGGTAGGCATCCAGCCCCCCATAAGTGGGGATGGTGTTAGTGGTAGGCATCCAGCCCCCCATGAGTGGGGATGGTAGTAGTGGTAGGCATCCAGCCCCCCATGAGTGGGGATGGTAGTAGTGACAGGCATCCAGCCCCCCATCAGTGGGGATGGTAGTAGTGGTAGGCATCCAGCCCCCCATGAGTGGGGATGGCAGTAGTGACAGGCATCCAGCCCCCCATGAGTGGGGATGGTAGTAGTGACAGGCCCCCATGAGTGGGGATGGTAGTAGTGGTAGGCATCCAGCCCCCCATGAGTGGGGATGGCAGTAGTGGCAGGCATCCAGCCCCCCATGAGTGGGGATGGTAGTAGTGGCAGCCATCCAGCCCCCCATGAGTGGGGGTGGTGGTGGTGGCAGGCATCTAGCCACCCATGAGTAGGGGTAGTTGTAGGGTGGTGTTGGTGGTAGGCATCCATCCCCTATGGGTGTGTATGGCATTGGTGTTGGCCATCCCACCCCTATGGTTCTGGTGTTGCTTGTGTACGTCATTTGTGCATCCCTATGTGTGTGTGACATATTTCGGGTACGTGTCGTTTGTTTGTGTTGTGGGTGTTTGACTTACCGTCTGCGCCGTACGCGCCCGTACCGGTCCCGGTAAAAGATGTAGAGTATTGGTAGGACCTGCACGATGGGATTCATGGTTGGTTCGTCTCGTTCGGGTTTCTCGTGTCTTCGACTCGTACTCGTCGCTGGCTTGTTCGTCTCGTCGCCGGGGATCGTCTTGTGGCGCGAATCGGAGCTTATGTGCAGCTCTCCCGGATGCTCAAATATGCCGGACGTAGTGACGAGTTCGGCACGTACGGGAGACGCATCGTACTAGTCCGGCCGGAAGGTGCTGTGTATTTGGTTCCGTGCGACTCGATTCGGCGTTTACGGATCCGGCTCGGGCGGGGAACAGGAGCTGGAATGGGTAAGTACGGCTCGGTCAGAATCTGGGCTGTTATGCGCATCGTACTTGTTCGTTCGGTAGAGTGTTCGAGTCGGTCGGAAAACACGCGTTCGGCTCGTATTTTTTCCGGACGAATACTGTTAGGTGCGCTTCCGGCCGAGATCGGAATCGGCCCCTAAGTGTTATATGTGTTTTTTTCTCTCTGACACCCCTTTTTTCCCACCTTTATTGCGACTGTGCAGATTTGTATTGAAATATCAATCATTGAGTGTCCACAGGAACCTCTGTTTTTTTGTTTAATTGTAAGTACCCTGGTTCCTTGTGAGTAGGGTGTCCCTTGTATCTCCATACACGACTTTTAGTGCGGTGGCTGCAGCGCGAGGGGTTGATCCGTAGTTGGATTGTCCTTGAACCCTGTTTAAACACAGGGTGTTACACTAACTCTTGGGGGTAAGATGTCGGAGAGAGAAGCGCCTTTATACACAGATGAATATTTAGCCAAAATCATTAGTGGCCCCTCCCTGTTCTCTGCACAACCCAATAGAACAGTGAGTCCAAAACAGATTATTTTAGAGAAACTTGTGAAAGAAAAGTGAATATTTGAAGGCTGGAATTATACCTCAAGGTTTGCAAGTAAGGAATGTACCAGGCATTTTTAGAGAAGACCCAAAATTCAAGGGAGGGTTTAGCCACATTTCTACAACTTGCTCCCGCCATTGGATGATGCTTGGAGTAGAGACCACCATAGAACACGCCGAGGCAGAACTAAAAGAAATAGAGGACCTAGAACGAGAACTTCTAGGTGGCGACAGTGTAGCAGATGCCAAAGCACTCCTCGATAAACTCAATAAAACCATCGACGAGTTTAATACACATGAATTAAAGAAAAAGGCAGACAAAGTCACTAAAGATATACAGAATTTTACTAAAGAAAAAGCCTATCCCTACCTAAGAGAGGATTATTATACCACTATACCAGCCCAGAACAGACAGAATACCTGGGGGAGGTTCAAAAGGAACCACCCAATCACATTTTCAGAGTCCTCAGGTGGCTCGAAGATTCGGACGCACAGCCAGGTCCCAGCCGCTCTGACAGTCATCCAGGTCAGCCTTTTTTAGAAAGAGGCCCACGAGGCAAAGCCAAGACGTGGTACCAGTACCCAGGGGAACGCCAGACCAGGAGGAAACATTGCCAATGGGGCCCACAACCATACTAGAGTCTCAAGTAGGAAATATGGAAACAATACCCATATTCAATTTATCACATCTATTATCCTCCTCAGAGATTTCACTACTAAGCAGAGGTTTATCCTTTGTAATTACTGAAAAAAACATTTTTTTAAATTTAAAAACCGAGCTATTCAAATTCTTTAGGAAAATAAGATTGAAAATATTTTTCAAAGATAAAGACTTCACTGCACAAGAATCAGTGACAGGCCTAAGACCACCTTCCATTTTCTACCCTCCTAACTCTATGATGCCACCAGAACTACTGACTTTCGAGAAATTGGCGTTGAGTGGACTAGAAAACATTAAATCAGCCCGGTGTTTTATCCCCTCCAACATCAGTATAGCTGAGAGAAAGGCACTACAAACGTCAAAAAATGACAAAACCATAATCCTCGAACCAGTTGATAAGGGTGGAGGCATCGTAATTCAAGATAGGAAAGAATATGATGTAGAGATTAACAGGCAAATCTAAGACCAAAGGCACTACAAAGCGTTGCCTACCAATCCATTGTCTAACATCAAAACTGAGATTCTCAACGTGACCACAGTAGCTAGAGAAGTAGGATATATCACCAAAAAAGAATTTGAGTATCTTAACACTGAGAGTCCTCGCACTCCGGTGTTATACACCCTGCCTAAAATCCACACGAGTATAACGAGCCCTCCAGGACGCCCCATTCTGTCCGGCTGTGGCTCAGCCCTGGAACCCATTGGGAGGTATATCGATTTCTTCCTGAAAGACTTTGTCCCCATACAAGAGACGTACGTGAGAGACAGTATGTTTATGATAAACTTAGTGGACAATAGGCCTTTCAATGCCGAAATAGACTGGTTGGCAACCTTAGACATAACATCACTATACACAAATATACCTCAAGAAGAGAGCATTCAACTAGTTGAAAAATTACTAGAGACACGCACACGCCCCATACAAGTCCCTACTACTTTTATCATTTCTCTTTTACGCATTACATTACAATACAACTACTTTCTTTCGGATGGGAAATATTACCAACAGTGCTCTGGGACATCAATGGGAGCTGTTTTTGCACCAAATCTAGCGAATATTTACATGGATTACATCGAACAAACATATGCTCTATCTGCACAAAACATATTCCGTACCAACATAAATTGTTGGAAATGCTACATTGATGATATTTTCCTCATCTGGTCTGGCACAGAAATTTTGTTTCACGAATTTGTCAAATACCTGAACAATGTCCAAAGACACCTCACATTTACATCAACTATACACAAATCAGAAATTGCTTTTCTGGACCTTATCATTAAACATAATGAGGGAACACTGTACACCAGTCTTCACAGAAAGCCGACTGAGAGAAACACTCTACTCTCTTACAACAGCAACCACACTCGTGCATTAAGAGATGGACTACCATTTGGTCTGTTTCTCCGCCTCCGGAGAAAGTGTTCTCACAAAGAGGACTATATGAGGGAAGCACAAACACTGAGAGCCAAACTTCAAGCCAGGGGCTATCCTAATAAGAAAGTGAGGAACGCCCTCAAACGAGCATGGTTCTGTCCTAGAGAGGAACTATTGACCCCAAGAAAGAAAACCACTCTTGAGAAACTGATTTGTGTCACCACTTTTGGGATACACACCAACAAAATTCAGAAACTAATCAAAAAGAATTGGCATCTTATTCAAAATATAGACCCCACCATGGAAGCACCCATGTTTACCTTCAAACGTGGCAAAAACATTAAAGATCATCTTGTCCATTCCTCATCACAAGTCAAGATTAGTCCAAGACCAGCAACACTAGAATCAGCTTGGGGGTTACCTGAAATTAAGGGTCATCAAAGGTGTGGCAACTGTGTAGCATGAGCCCTTACCTTCGACACTGACATCTTTGAACATGGAAACATCAAACACTCACTCAACTTTTTCGCCAATTGCAATACACGAAACATTGTATTTTGTATATGGTGTCCCTGCCACTTACCCTATATAGGACAAACATGCCAACCCATCAAGGCACGAATAAGTCAACACCGAAGCAGAATAAGGTGTTCCATTGCCAATGCCCCTCTGGTAGCCCACTACAAATGAAAAAAATCACACTGCAGACGATTTAAAATGGCAGGTAGTGGAAAGAGCGTTCCTACCAGAAAGAGGGGGTGATCTGACCCGCATATTACAAAGACTAGAATGCCAGTGGATAGAACGAACAAAGTCTATTGAACAGGGACTTAACACAAGTGAGGAATGGCGTGGGTTCGTTTCTACATTGGCGAATTAAAGTCTTGTTGTCATTTATTTAAATCAACATCATTGTATACATAAGTGTTATCTTTCATCTCTGGGAAGGTTGCACCGGTGAAGAGTATACCACCAAACAGTATTGGACGTCTACTGTTACCACACGGGTTGTTAATTCGTATTTATGTACTTGTGCAATTGTTGTGTATGTCACAATAACACATATGTGAAATATGACAATGCGATGAAATCACCTTCATAATTGTGAATTATTTAAATTTGTTATACCACCATACGTATATATAATGATTTATTACTGAATTTGAGATGTATTATGAAAAGTTATGAATCAATTTGTCATTACAGGTTTCCCAACCTTCCTCGCAGCAGTTAGCACCACCCACTGATTAGGCAACCCCCAAACTTTCTATAGACACAGTAAACATTTTCGTCTTGCGATAATTGGTATTAATTTACCTACTGGCTCTTAGTATTCAATAGATGCCCCTGCCAATATAAGCCCTATGCTATACTCACATGTAGGAACTTTTATGGATGCTGACATTTATTTCACTTAATAAACATAGAAAACATCCTCGAGTTGTGACAAATCATGAACTTTTAAAATTATACCTCTATAATTTTTATGTAATAAATCTGATAACCCACGGCCAAGATCTCCACAGTACATGCAATACAGTATTATGGAGTGCGACAATTATACTGTATGCACAAGAAATCCCTTTGACCACGAACAACATCTTCTAGCAAGGTCTGTCCGCTAATACGGTTTCCCGCCAGCAGAGCGCCCACCAAGTCTATATGTGTAGACCAGAGAGTTCCGATCGGTCTTGTCATTGTTTAAGCAGAGGCAGACGGGGGCAGGTCTCCGGCACATCAGGGGCGCGATTTCCTTCCGCAGGAGATTTAAATTGAATCCTACATTGGATCTCCTCTTTAATAATATATACTGGTAAGAGACTCATTTGTGCTTGTAGTCCCCTCTCTTCACACATACCATATCCAGGTTTTATCACTGACAATGCTGTTATTTTAGGAATCCATATTGGAAACGGACTCGCAGTTACCACAGACAGTGAGAGGCCTTTACCCTCGGCTTGATAGCAATCATTACCACGTGGTAAGAAAGCTACTTCAGGAATTAATCCCATCCTCTGCTTTACATCTTTTGAGAATTGATTGTGACATGGTGTTATGATATCATTTCAGACACCGTCCTATTGGATAAATAATTACCAGCACATCACCAAGAAATTTGACTGCCAGTAAAACCCCCCCTCCTCCCATAGGGTAAGTGGTAAAAGCCCTATTGGTATTGTTTAGTACATTATCTTGAAATGCATTCCCTATGTAAATAAACCTTTACAGTGCCCGGCCGGGCCCTATGTTAGTACCCCTCATTACCTTCACTCCCACTGGTGCTCACTACACCAACTGTCAGTCATCCTCAGGTAGGACACCGACTTCACATTGAAATCGGTTACAATATACTGAGTCCTTACATTGCCTCCAATTGACACATTGACTATCACTCTTGCAGGTATCCCATCATTGATAGGTCCTGATAAGACCCCATATTGATAGCTGGGTCGAAACGTCATCAACAACTTGAAGCGAACCAAATTCCCAGTCCCTACTATTACACTAAGAGACTGTTAACAATTATCCTGTATCAATTGAATGGTCGTTTCTATATAAACACTGAAACCTTGTTTTTATGTCACAATACGTCACAAACATTATCGATAGGTTTCACTCTCACTTGGGACACTTTGCACTGAATTCGGCAATAATGTGAATGTATGATATAAATTACCTTGTTTCTCTACACACTCTGTGTTATATGTGTTTTTTTCTCTCTGACACCCCTTTTTTCCCCACCTTTTTTGCAACTGTGCAGATTTGTATTGAAATATCAATCATTGAGTGTCCACAGGAACCTCTGTTTTTTTGTTTAATTGTAAGTACCCTGGTTCCTTGTGAGTAGGGTGTCCCTTGTATCTCCATACACGACTTATGTTCTATATAGTCACACCTCCATAGACAGGCTTATTCACTCACATTCATTATCTGTATACAGTCAACCAATGTAAACGATCTCAAGTCCATCTAGGTGTGACAAGGAGTAACCCACAGACATGCACATTAGTAATGCATTAGCATTGCATCCATAGCTAAAGTGTGTTAGGGACTACCCAAGAGTGAGATAGAAGCAGCCCACGTGAGTGCACTGGTTACAGGTATCCAGAAGTAGGGCTTTATAGAGGACACCCAGGAGCAAGGGGAAAGTGATCCACGGACATGCAGTGAACTGCACTGAATACAGGCAGCCAGGAGAAATGTCATATGGAGTCTACCAGGTGCAACAGATGAGCCACTTAAGGCATGCACTAGACACAGACAGCCAATATAAGCCATCTAAGGAAACTGTTCATGAGTAATGAAGAACAACCTAATGGCAGGAGAAATGCAACCTTCTCTGAACCAGTTAACCATTTCTATTTTGGGCCCAAGCTTGGTGAGGGGTGGAGCTCTGAGTGCAGCCCAGCTGATACCCTGTTCATCGTAGCCTGACCCCAGTGAGGCGGACCCAACTCCTAAACTCTGATGGTCTGCAACCTATATGCTGCCTAGACCAATTTTTTGTTGGATGCTAGAAAAGTAGGTGTTATTTGGTTTGTGCTTCGTGTTTGCTCTGGTAACCCTTTGCAATTGTGCAAGAGGCCACTTAGCAGACAGGTAACCTTTGGTTAGCCCCTACCCACACACCTAACTAAACCCTGCCTGAACCTATGCACCATTTGTGATATGGTCCTTCCAATCTTTGATTCTTGGTGCACCTCTCTGTTGACTCCTCTTAACTCCAACTCCCAGAGAGTCCAGCCTAGCCACCCTTTCCATGTTCTAATCACCCTCATGTGCTTTCCCCACGTTGCTTTCTTGCCTGTGTGCTTCATCCCAGCAACACCACGTTGATCTCTCTAGCCCATGCACTTCTCTTCCACCCTTGCTCCCTGTTCCTCTCACTTGTGTTGCTCCCCTGCACTCCATATTGCTTTCCTCACCCGCATCCTCCATGTTGCCTCTGCCTTCCGTGTTGCCTCTTCCCTGTGTTGCTTGCCCTCCATATTACTTCCTTCCCATGCCACAACTCCATGTTGCTTCTCCTAACCCAAGCCCTCCGTGTTGGTTTCCCCACCAGCACCTCAAAAAAGGAAAAAAACTATTCTGTGGCACTTTACATTTTTTTACATTTAACAATCCAACTTAGCTCGCTAAATAAAAAGAAAAAAGTGCTTGCATATTTTTTGGGCATACACATGTGTCTTGTGCACACCTACAAAGTGACATGGACAGATGTGCCATAGCACCTTTTTTAGTTTAATCTTTATCAATGCTGCACATTATTGGGGATGTGTACAGCATTGCTAAAACCACCAGCAAAGCTGATAGGTCCTTAGAGGCAAGACCATTTGGCTTTGCCAATGCTTTTTCTTCAGTCTTTGTTTGTGAGCATGTACACCCCAATTAGACCTTGAGCCCTGGTAGCATGTAACCAGTTAGGAACTACACCTCTATCACTCTTGTGTAGATTCTTAAGTGTAAACAAGTGACAGAGGCAGACGGGCCATAGCACTGTTTTTTTATTTAATCTTTAGTCATGCTGCATAGCATCACTATAAACCATTGGCAAAGTTAATAAGCTCCAAATTTTAAATCTATTGGTGTTGCCAATGCTTGTTTCTTCAGGCTTTGTGAGCATGCATGCCCCAAATTAGACCTTAAGCCCTGGCTGCCTGTAACCAGTTAATGCCTGGGAACTGCATCTCTATCACTTCTGTGTAGACTCTTAAGAGTAATCACAATAGCTGCCACATAATATTCTGTTTCTATAGCTCCTTGTCAGTGCTTAATGCCTTAAATATCCTGCTGATATGTTATGAAATGGAGGATCCTCCTCGAGAGGAATCTGGTCTCGGGACCCTCCACCTCAACCCAAGTCTGTGTGTTCTTAGTTTTCATGCACTGTTGGCTGGACCGCAGGGCCCAGACGGACGCTTCTCATGAAAGATATTGACCACTCTTTCAAAAGTACTGTGAAGGTCACGTTACTATTACAGAGGTACAAATATCTACTACCTGAAGATACGATTGGGATCACAAGGACAGACTAACAAGGCTTACCTACAATCCATGTGAGACCAACCATAATGCTATTTTTGACATACAAACCATCTTAGCCTTGGAAAAAGCCCCAGGCCAGCATGCCATTGAGGGGCGAAACGTGTTGGCTGGCCTAAGTTCTCTGCTGACTTCCAATTAAATAGAGGCTTTCATTTGTTTTCAACTGCATTGAAATAAACGTATGTGACGATTAGTACGTAATCTCTGACCACTATTTTACTCAAGGAAAATCAAACTACATGTTTATTATTATTATTGAGAATTGCTTACTCTACCTTTCTTAAATATACTGTAACCAGTCAAGGCCTGGGAATTGCACCTCTGTCACTCCTGTGTAAACTCTTAAGAGTAATCACAATGGCTACCACAACATATTCTGTTTCTACAGCTTCTTGGCTGTGCTTAATGCCTTAGCTATCCTTTTGATCAGTTATGAAATGGAGGATCCTCCTCAAGAGGAATCCGGTTTCATGACCCTCCACCGCAACCCAAGTCTGTGTGTTCTTAGTTTTACTCCCATCGAAACAAACAGCATTTTATCGCTTTTGACATTGAAGTTTTTCCTTGCAATTTATGTATTCTTTTTCCCTGTCTACTTGTACTCCATGTCTCTTTGACTCTATTCTGCCAATAGTAGGTTATTTCCAAGGAGGTCATCATAGGAGTCCATTCTTTCATCTTTCAGCCAACCCGTATAACTGTTAAATAAAAGTCCCTCCCTGAGCCTACTCAAAGTCTGAAACATGCTTATTAACCAAAAGCAAAGAAATGAGTAATCAGGAAGCAAACCATCATAGCTTTGCCTTCACAAAGTTATTGAGCATATAATGTTATCACATCTAGAAATTGCAATACTTTTGTACTTTTTCTTTACATAGGCAAAAGAAGGAACCACATTATTGAGAGTGAAAGTCCGCTTAACAGGTGCTAACATAGGTGCCCTTCATTCTCATGAGAAAACGGTCAGAATAAGAAGATATTTGGCATTAGCTTCTCTGCTAAGCCAGCAGAAATCTAACTTTCTCACTAATAATTTCTAAGGGAGAGGATGTGGGGTAACAGCCAGAGCTGGTGACTTTGGAACTGGGTGACCAGGTTCAATTTTCAGCATCAGCTCAATATCCTGTGATTCTGGGAAAATCACTTAATCTCCTGGTGCATTCAAAAAAAGTGTCCTTGTGTAATTTAAGCGGTGCTCATGTAAATCACTACAATACCTTTGGCTCGAGTTTGCCTTATATAAAACTGCAGAAAAAAGAAAAAAAAATAAGGTGAAAAAATAGGTTTAGACTCTTGCAGACAAGAAGGCCTGCACTTCTTGGTACATACATTATAAATGTGGTTTCACAATGACATGGTTATGCAAAAGTGGGAATCTCAAATGGATACTACTATTTGAACGTTCACAATTCCCTACCTTTGGCGACTTGAGTTGCAAAACTAAAGCAAATTTGTAGCATTCAATCTATTAACCTCTAGTTCAATCTCAATTTTGTTACATTTTTTATCATAGCATTCTTTGTTAGTATCATCCTCAGTGGGTAGTGGATAAGCAAAGCTTGTGCCTCTACTAGAACCTAGGCGACAAATAATGCACCATGATTATATGTTAGACCAAAATCCGGGGTAAGGAAATAATACCTGGCGCCTTCACCTCCTGCACCTAATCCCCATGGTGCATTTAAAATCCATACAGCCCTGTTGGAGGTGTTTTGAAATCATTAATTACTGCGATTCACAGATTTGACCAAAGTCTCATTAAGTGAGACAGGTCCCCCTCTTTTAAGGCAAAACTATACCCGTTTTGACAAGTACTCCATTAAATTGCTTCACTATTAATATGTTCAAACAGCATTTTAATTGTGATACATCACTTTAGCGATACTCCTGATGCCTCTTGTGGAGGAGAGCTGGAATAATGTTGATGCTAATGCACCACATAACAATGTGAAGAGATTTAATTGAGTTCCTGTAAAAATAGGTATAATTTGTGTAACCAAATGGTTAGCAGCAGCCCATACCATGCCATCCGTTTCAAAATGGGCAAAGCCATGGTATAGTCAGGCATGGTTGAGGAGCATCAATTTTAGGGCTACAACAAGAGAGAGAGAGAGCAATCGACCTTGAGTCTCAGCAGGGACGCTCAACATCTTGTTATTCTGGGCATATGACTTAATCTGTCCATGCATACTGTAGTAAAATGGGATCTGCTTTTATGGTTACCTCCACATTTTACTTGATGTAATGCTGTTTCTGACTAGTCTGACTGGAATCCTGCTAATCAAGACCCCAGTCTCTGTGCTTTCTCCCCTAAATTGGTTTGGTAAGTACTTTGGCACATCCCAGGTTGGACACTGGTGTAGCCTTATCAGTCCCTAGTATATGGTACTAAGGTACCCAGGGCATAGGTAGACCAGGGGTCCCCCATGGGCTAAAGCATGTATTATTCCACCTATGGGAGACCACTCAATTTGTAACTAAAGGCCTGCCATTGCAGCCTGTGTAAGTTGGTTCTAACACCACTTACGAAAGATATAGGTTTACATCCATCTAAGGTCACTGCACTTAAAACCTATTAGTCACCCCTAAGGCAGGCCTTACAATCCTGAAGGCAGGGTGCTCGGTTCTAAGTGTGAGGGTGCCCCTGCATGAGCAGGGCACCCCTACAGCCCACGGAGTCCATTCTCCCAGGTTGTAAGTGAGAACAGCCATATACCATATAGAGGGCACCGCGTCATTATGTGATGACCAACTCGAAACTGGATGTAACGAATCCTATCATGTTTGGTATCAAACATGTTGGAATCATACCCCCCACACCGTAAACGGTGTGGGAGGTATGATTCCATGCACCGTAAAGCTCCTTTGGGAGGCCCTCGGTGCTCCCGGTACTAGTCTTCCAGACCCGGACAACAAGCTAGGGCTGCTGCCGGCCAGAGACACGTTACTGCCCTCCTGCGGCTGAGCCAAGCTCGGGCAGGGAAAGGCAGAACAATAGGTATCCTGTCACAGGGAGGTGTGACCACCTCCCAGACTGGGTTTAGTGTATTGGGGCAGGGTGGGTGTGCTTGCCAGGGCCACATAGTCTGCGTGCAGGACACACCTGGTGCCCTCCATGTATGGTCCAGTTCAAACAATTTCAGTGAGCTGTTGGCTCCAGCTCTGGCGCGAAACTGGACTAAGGACAGGGGAGTATCCTCCCCCTTGTCCAGCCCCTTCTTAGGGAGGGACCCCTGAATCGTCCCAATCCTTTCCTTAGGGTATTTAAGGACTTACTTGTGGGTGGGTCCCTAGATTCTTCATGGGACAAGATACATTTCAGACACCACTTCTTCTACAACCGTCTGGGCACTCTGGACGTCGCTGGACTTCGCTCTGGGCATCAAGGCTGCAACCGGAAAGACTCCTGCTGTTCCTGATTTCGTCGCCCTGCTCGTCTGCCGCAACGTCCGTGCCTGTGCCCCATACAGGAACCTTCCAAGGCCTGTGGGCATCCAAGACACCCGAAGGAATCTCCCTTGAAGTGAAGGATTCACTTCCCCGCATCTGTAGGCACCGCAACTAAGCTGACCGGTCTGCTGATCCTGGGCTCCCACGGACTCCGAAAGGCTCAGCAACACAGGTAGTGCTTATTAACATCTCCCGAGGCCTGCTCTGTCCTCTCACTAATTTTGAGGCCAGTATCCCTCGTCAGAGCCACAGAAACCGAACCCCTGTGCACCGCATCGACTTGCAGTTGCAAAGACTTGTTGGCTTCCTTCCACCAAGATCTTCGGGCTCCAAGTAGCCCCATCCTCAAGCATTTCTAGTAAACAAGATCTTCATCCTCACCACATCACTTGCATCTTTGGTGAGCTGCTCAAGGTCCTCTCGCGATTCCAGTGCCTTCGGCCTGTGGGTCCTCTTGAGGGTCATCTTTGCATTCTTTGAGCTCCTCTGATTGCTCGGGGCCTGCCCTGACTCTCCTACTTGTGGTGAGTCTCCTGGACCTTGCTGGTCCCGACATTGCACCTTCTTCAACTTCCACACTGGTTGCAGTCGCCAAGGCTTGTTGGTGCTCCCGACAAACACTGGCCCCTCAACTCTCAACACCAGACGTGGGACCACTCTTATCCAGCTCCTGGTAGTCCACAGTGTCGCCTGATCCACACAGCTGCAGTTTCAAGGTCACCGTCAGCTTCCCTGCAACACTCGACATCGGTGGGTATTCGTCTTCCGTGCCTCCTGGTCACTCCTGAGTGACATAGGCTCTGTCCCCTCTGCTTGCAGGTTCTTCACATCTTGAATCCTCCTTTGGGTTCCATCGGACACTTTCACCATCTCCAGCAGCTGCATCTTCCTGAAGTCCTCCATTGGGGTCGACGGCGGTTTCCGATGCCACTTCACACGGTTGTATGACGTTACAG
Organism: Calotriton arnoldi; assembly: GCA_963921515.1. Taxonomy (NCBI): domain Eukaryota; kingdom Metazoa; phylum Chordata; class Amphibia; order Caudata; family Salamandridae; genus Calotriton; species Calotriton arnoldi. The sequence goes on along the minus strand of CAWUFW010008681.1, from coordinate 313,193 downwards.
CGCATGCTTTTACCCCGCATGCCATTACAACGCAAGTTGTTACAACTACTTGCTGTCGGGGGTGCGCTGGAGTTTGGAATAGTATAATTTACTATTCCAACTCCAATCTGTGCAACAGTAGGGAAGGTGTTGGAGTTAAATCCAACACCTTATACCCCCTACAGCAAGCCATTTCGTTGTAATGGCATGGGGGGTAAAAGCATGCGTTGTAATGCATGCGTCGTAACGGTTGTTTCCCCTTCACACCTATGCACCCGGCTTCCCTGGTGTAGGTATCCTGGTTCCTAGGGTATCCACGGGTGGGGTGGCTCTCCAACCTTCTGTCTTCCACAGGGTTTCTTCAGGGTCCACTGGGAAGGGTCCTTCTTCTTTAAAATTGCAACCGCGACTTACCCATTGACTTGCATTGATCCAGCGGTCGTGTTCCCACTCTGCACACGGCCTCCGTGGGGCTCCTGGTTACTTACCTTGGGTGGTTTCTTGGGTCCCGGACACTTCTACATCTTCTGGGTATAGTCTTGACTCGAGTCGTGGTTCGCATACCACTATTTTATTATATGGTTTGGTCTCCCCCTGGGGACCACTGTGTGTTTCGTGCTACTTACCTGTTTCTATTGAAAAGTATTGTGTGCATTGTGTATATCTCCAGCTAGGAGATATCTGTATGTGTTAGTGAGTGTCTTATAATAAATACATATATTTATAAATACACTGTGCTGTTCTTTTTCACTTAATCTATACCTACAAGATTATGTTCTGGTAAAACAAGCTGCTTTACACTCCTTCTGGACTAGGGTTGGATGCTGCTCTCCACAGCTACCACTTAGAGAGTTTTCTATGGTTGCCTAAGACCACTAAAATCTCTAATAAGGGTTGTCTGGATTGGTGCAAGGTGCCCACTTACATAAGTGTACACCATATACCAAGCCAGCTTCTCACACATACCAAAAATTAATTCTGTCCATCTGTAACACAACTAGTGCTCATGTAAAGCACTCTGATAACTTCGGGTCGAGTTTCTGCTATATAAACCCCCCCTCCCCCCAAAAAAACCTCTACCACTGCTGACCCTCCACACTCTTTCCAGGTCCTTTTTACATTTCAGTTTCATTCAGTTCTGCTTCTTAGTATTAGGGCTTTGCTCCTGTAACAGGGCTAAGATCTTGAGAGTGGGCACAGGTAAAACATCAGACCTTATAAGTTATGTGGTAGTGTCAGAGCTGGATGATAGACAGAACTTCTTTTATGACAAATTCCACACTCCTCCAAATAACTCTGCATGTCACTTGATCCAAATTGAAGGCCATTATCTTAGTAAATGGAATTTGGATAAGGCTCCCTCTTAAAATTCTCTTTCAAAAATATAATAAAACTAGCTGTGGAAATGTCATGCACCAAAGCTACTTTTATCCACTTGGAATACAGATCCATTAACACTATGAGGTAAGGCATGTAAAGTTCTCCATGTAATGGGCCCAAACCACCAACAGCTACCTCATTCCATGAAAACTTTGGGAGTTCACTACATACCATAGGAATTTGCCTAGTCTTCAACACTTTGTCACTGACACCACACTGCGCACAATTTATCACAACACGCTCCACCTCAATGTCCATTCCAGCCACAAAAATGTAAACACAGCCTCTCCTTTGTTTTGACTGCTCCTATTTGTCCTCCATGAGCTAGCATAAGGAACTTGCAGGGGAATTTTTCAGGTGGTACCAATCTTTTACCCCATAATAAAATTCCATTGACAACAGCTAACTCCTCTCTGATCATAGACCAAGGTTTTTCCAACCACACCCAATCACTAGACGAAACCAATTCTATGACTCTCAAAAGAACTGAGGGGCAGATTTGTCAAGGTTTTGCATCACCCATGTGCCTAGCAAGGTGACGCAGGGTGATGCAGGGTGATGCAAAACCTAGAATGAGATTTACCATGGCATGCAAGGCCACCTTGCGTGGCCCTGTGTGGCTTGGCAAAGCTGGAGTAGCGCAAGGCTGCGCAAGTCATTGCCTTGCGTTACTCTCTCCTGGGAAGGCGTTCCATGTGTGGAGAGTGGGTGTACCTACGCATCCACCCATGGATTTTGATGCATTCCCAGATTTACCAAGACTGGTAAGCCTGGGATTGCGCCAACATGCTAGGCCTTCCCAGGGGAGGCACCACAAGAAGCAATCTCTTTATTTCTCCTCATTGTTCCCTCTTTCTAAGTGTACTGCATTCTGCACACACACTTCTGCAGCACACTTAGAATGAGAAAAAAGCCTCTAAGTATTGTTTTTGTACAGGACGGTGTCCCTTGTGTCAAACAATGATAAATTAGGCCCTGAATCGTTGACTACTTTAGCTTTCCAATCATCTTCTTCAATAGCCCCCAATATAACTTCACACACACTCACTTCTTCCTTCACAAATTCTTCCTGAGCATCTTGCAATTCATCCGTGTGCACCGTACGCGATAAGCAATCTACTGACTGGTTCTCGACTGCGGGAATATATTCCACAGTGAAATCATAATCTTGAAGAGAAATAACCCATCTTTTTATCCTGGAAGATATCGCATCAATATCTTTCTTCTGAAACGCCCCACCCCTCAAAAGCTTATGGCCAGACCTCACTTTAAAAGCTGTGCCACACACCAGATTACTAAATGTACCCAACGCCCAATAAATAGCAAGCACCTCTTTTTTTCGAAGACTGAATAATTCAACTTAGCACCTTTGATGCAACGAGAGGCACACACAATTAAATGTTCACTTACACACCATATTTGTACAACAACTGTCCCGATACCTTTCGCACTGACATCTGTTATTATAAAAGTCCCATCACTAGTAACAAATGCTTGCAAACATGGGGCATCCTTTTGATCATCCTTCGCTGATACAAACTCTTTCTGACATTCATCATTCCAAACAAATTCTATATTTTTCCTTAACAGCCTTCTCAAACGAACTATCTTATCAGCATACCCTTTTGTGAATTTATTATAATATTCAGCCATCCCAAGGAATGAAACTAGTTCATGCTTATTACAAGGTTCCTTCAATCTTTCATATGTTTTGACTAACTCTTTCTTTAAAGTCACACCCTTTCCAGAAATATGGTGACCTAGAAAGTTTACCTCCTGAACCAAAATTTGCATTTGTGCTTCTTCAAAGTCAGGACAGCCTTCAACAAGTTATCCTGCACAACATGTAACCTCTCATCATGTTCTTCCCTCTCTGTTCAAATATCAGCAAATCATCTTGATAACAATGTACTCAAGCAGCCCCCTTCAACACAGAGGACATTAGTCTTTGAAAGACCGAGGCTGAGGAAAGTTACCCAAAAGGCAATCTGAGAAATTTATATGCACCCATGGTCATGATAAATGCATTCAAATCTTGTCTCCACCCCCACTCACACAGCAGGACACACACTCGACCCCATCTTCACCGGAGGAAACAACATTTGCTTCAGCCACACCATGGAACTGCTCTGGACAGACCACCACTGCATCCACTTCTTCTTCACAAAACCCACCACTCACAAGCGCACGCTCCGCCCCCACGCAGAATCTGGAACAAAGTCTCCGAAGAACACCTCACCTCTGCCCTCACCTGCACTCCCCCCCTACTATGACAGACGCCGTCACAGCAGCAAGCAACCTCCACCAATGGATCGCCAACTGCGCCAACACCCTCGCCCCCCTCCAGAACACCATGACACAACAAGAAAGCCAACTGGTTAACCACGGATCACTGTGAATCCAAGCTCTCCTGCCGATGACTGGAGAAGAAGTGGAGAAACAGCAAAACCCCGGAAGCACACTCCGACCACAAAGTGGCCATCACAGCACATCACCAACTCATCAAATCAACAAAGAAAAACTTCAACCAAGAGAGAATCCTCTCCAGCGCCCACAACTTCAAGGTACTCTTTGCCATCATATAGGAATTCGCCAAACCCAACAGCGAAACAACCGACGTCTCTCCCTCCCAAGACCTCTGCAACAGACTCAGCTCCTTCTTTCACCTCAAGATCAAGACGCTCTACGACAACTTCGACGACCAAGACCACGATACAACCTCAACCCCCACCGACGCCATCCAACAGACCCTTCTCACCTGGAGCCCTCACCACAGAAGACACCTTAAAGACAATGAAGAGCATTCACTCTGGAGCACCTACTGACCCATGCCCGCTGCACATCTTCCACAGGACCACCACTGCCATGTCATCTGAGCTACACTGAACTATCAACTGCTCCCTTGAGACCGCCACATTCCCAGACGACTGGAAACAAGCTGAAGTCACCCCCCTCCTAAAGAAGCCCTCTGCAAACCCGACGGATCTCAAGAACTTCAGGCCCATCTCTCTGCTCCCCCTCGCCGCCAAAGTCATCAAAAAGGCCATCAACACCCATCTAGCACACTTCATAGAAACCAACAGCATCCTAGAAACGTCTCAATCTGGATTCAGCATCAACCACAGCACCGAGACTGCCCTCACCACCGCCACCGACTACATCCACGCCCTCCTCGACCAAGGCCACATGGCAGCCCTCATCCTCCTGGACCCGCAGCAGCCTTTGACACCGTCTCCCACTGCACACTAGTCACCAGGCTCCACGACGCCGGCATCCGAGGAATAGCATTAGACTGGATACGATCTTTCCTCTCAGGCAGAACACAGAGAATAAGAATCCAGCCCTTCCTCCCAGAACAGACGGAGATCAGTTGTGGAGTACACCAAGGATCCTCCCTCAGCCCCACACTCTTCAACATCTACATGGCCCCCCTCGCCACCTTTATCAGAAACCATGGACTCAACATTGTCTCCTATGCCGATGACACCCAGCTCATCCTCTCCCTCACCAAGGAACCCGACATCACCAGGCGCAATTTCCAAGAACGGATGAAAGCCATCATGACCTGGATGAGCAACAGCTGCCTGAAGCTCATCGCAGAGAAAATGGAAGTCCTCATCCTCAGCTCCACCCGCTCTGCATGGGACAACACCTGGTGGCCCCCCGCCCTCGGAAACCCACCCACCCCAATGAACCGCGCAAGCAACCTCGGCATCATACTCGACTCCTCACTCTCCATGAATCACCAGATCAACGCCGTATCCTCCACATGCTTCAAAACCCTCCGCATACTTCGCAAGACATTCAAGTGGATCCCCCCTGACTCCAGGAAAACCGTCACCCACGCACACATCACCAGCAGACTGAACTACGGATTCGCTCTCTACGCCGGAGACAAAAAAAGACTCCTCCGCAAACTCCAGACTGTCCAGAACGCCGCAGCCAGACTCATCCTCAACATCCCATGACATGACCACATCACCCAACACCTCAGTGACCTCCACTGGCTCCCCGTCGAAAGAAGAATAACCTTCAAACTGCTCAAACACGCCTACAAAGCCCTCCATAACACCGAACCCCAATACCTCAATGACCGAATCTCCTTCCTCACCCCCAAAAGAAACCTCAGCTCAGCCGACCTCACCTTAGCCACCGTCCCTTGTTTCTACAGGACCAGAGCAGCACAAAAGATCCTTCTCCTACCTCACAGCTATGACCTGGAACAATCTCCCCCTTCACCTCAGACTAAGTCCGACAATGCACCAATTCAGAAAGGACATCAAGCCCTGGCTCTTCAGATGACCACAACGGAGCTGCTCATACCCCCCTCCTGCAGCGCCTTGAGACACTCACGGGTGAATAGTGTGCTCTACAAAACCCTGATTGAATGATTGATTGTGAAGATTTACCTAAGTCAACTTAAATGATAAGCTGATGCAAGATCAAGGGTTGTGAAATACTTTTCACTAGCCAAAGTTGTTATAATCTTGCCAATGTTGGGAAGAGTGAATTTATCCACAACAACCTGTTTATAGAGTGCCCTGAGATCAATACATAAATTTTACTGTTAGACTTCTTCACCTCATTTGTGGGAGCTAGCCACTCTGTGGCCTTACAGGTTCGATCACACCAATTTCATTCAAATATTTTATTTCACTTTGCACCCAATCTTGTACACTTAGGGGCTCTCTTCGACCCTTGCCAACAATGGGTTTTACTCCAAACCTTAACCTAATATGATGTTCGTATGCTGTCAGACAATCCAACTCATCACAAAACACCTCCTTAAACTCTTTCTCAAAGTCAACAGCATGCGTTTCAACTTCTTGTACTTAAACCTGGGGATTGACATTGGAAATTATTGTCACACCCAACAGCCTTTGATGAAGCCATCCAATCAAATCATCTCCTTTGTGTGACACATGTACCTTTCCCACCATCATTCCTAGAAACCATTGTGAGATGTGAATACGAATCAAATCTCATGACAAGATCCACATCTTTAATTTTCACTCGTTCTGTGAGATGTTCATCTTTTCTTCCACTGACTTGAAATACAATTTCTTTAGCTTCCTGCCTCACATCCTTTCTTATCTTACTCTTACAACATTTTGAAAAATGGCTCTTTTTACCAGATGAATGGCACATAACTTGAATGGCTGGACATGTACTCGCATTGGCCTTGTGACCCTGTTTCTCAATCTAAAGCATATTCCTTTAAATTCTTGACTCACCTTGACTTCACTCATTTTTCCTTTGCTTTCTGAAGCACTCATTTTAGACTTTACTTGACACACTACCTCCTTCACTTTGCTATGAGTAACACTATTCTTATTTCTACTATTACTCAACCCTTCCACACATTTTACCATATGCTCCACAGGTTTTATTATGGCTACCACCTCTCCCAAAGGTGGCTCCTCCTTTAACCTCAGTTCTTCTCTGATCTTATCATTAAAACATTTAAATATAAATCAATCCCAAATTCTCCCATCATTCACCCCCATAAGCTTGCAGCTGGAAGCCAACATCTTTAGACTCGTTACAAAATCTTCCACTGATTCTTGCCCTGCTCTCTAAACCCACATTAATACCGTTCAATTATTGTGCTGATCCATGGAAGATAATGATGATCTAATTTAAGAATGCAAATCTCATACTCATTTTGAGATCTTTGCTCAACTTTACTTAAATTAGGTAGTGTATTCAGAATTTCTTACCCCTCCCCACCTAAACAGTGCAACAAAAGTGAATATTTGTGTTCTGCACTTCAATCAGTGCCACATACTCTTGCATAATTCATAAATATCTTCCTGCATTTTTGCCATTTAATTGTAGGTTCCCCTGGACTGCTTAGGAAAAAAGATGGGGTTGTGACATTCCACCTGATGCCACTATATGTATATTTCAGAGCTGCCTGATAACAGACCCCAATAGGATAAGGACAAAACAACACCCTTCAGAGATCAAAGAGATGCACCTGGTACTGCACCAAACATATTCCACAATGTATTCATAGAAAAATAAAACTGCTAAATCGGAGGGGTGTGCCCGTCACCATGTTTAACAGACTTTGTAAATTATCTCAAATACTTTGAAACAACATGTTTGTCACCAAATTTGATGAGTTCCACGTAACTCTTTTCCAGAATAATGTGCCTGTCACCGGGCTTGACAGGCTCCACAGGATGCTTTACACAATATACTTTATCTAAGAATTGACTGGAGTGCAGACAACATGTCACAGGAACCAAATTATATGCCTTTACAGGTGTGCCTATCACCATGTTGATAGGCTGAAGAACTTGACAGTAGTTCTAATCAATGAAGGCCATCTCAAACTTCAAAAATGGCTGCCACACATTGACAAACACAGGTGAACGCCCACTTTCTAAGGTGAATTGGACTTGGTATGCACACCACTATGAACCTGAGACTTGTGCTCATGTTTGTTCATTTCTTCAAACCAATTAAGAAATGCTGGCCATTGTTCTGTTCTATTTTGCTCTTAGGATCCTTTAGCTTCTTCCTTAAATGAGTCCATTTTTTTTTAAAGTCGAAGGTACCATCCTCCAGAAAGGATAATTTCTAATACTTGCTGGTGAGTCCTGCCCGATGATTCAGGAACTTGTGAGTGTTTTTTTCCATCCTGGAGGTAAATAGCATGGCTGGGAGTCCCTTTTTTTGGGGCTCTTCTTTCTTCTTAGATATTTTGGCCTCATCTCTACTTTACTTCCAAACTCAGGAACACAAACAGAGGTCTGCCAGCCTCGTGCTGCTGCTCCTCCAATGCAGGGCGGATGGTACCCGAAAGAAGGGAGGGGGGATTTCTCAGCTAGTTTAATCTAACTGATCTTGTGGAGGGAGGAAGAAAGGTATTTCTCACTCACCCTCTTTCATTCACCTTTCCTTCAGTTTATGCTCTTAGGGGCCATTGATGGAGCTGGTGCGGCTGGATCAATGAACCCCATTTGCGCTCACATTAATCTTCAGTTTTTCCTACTTTTCCTACTCACTCAGTCTTCTAGTGATCACCTACCCAGACAACATAATATCCCTCCAAAAGCAGCACATGTGGCAAACACAACAACAGAACAATAATCATGTTCAGACATTGAATTATGATTCTGTGAGCTACGCTAGTGCTGCTTGGCCCGGTTTCGTGGATTATTAGGTCCCGTGCCGCGCTCTACCCACCTTTCCTGTGGTGCCTGGGGTGGTCGTGTGGAGTCCAATAAGTTCACTTTCCACTTCAGGTCGAGAGTCGGCAGTTCCCTGGGCAGCACACGAGAACTGCTAATTAAAAATCACTCTCTCAACATACTCGAAGTCTGGAACATGTTCATTTACAAATCAGCAAAGAAATTAGCAATCATAAAACAAACCGATATAGCTTCGCCCTCATAAAGTTATTGCGGAAATAATGCTAACACATCTAGAAATCGCATTACTTTGATACATTTTCTTCAAATAGGAAAAGGAAGGAATCACACGATGAAGAGCGAAATTACAGATAACAGGAACTAAGGCAGCCGCCCCCGGTCGCTTGAGAAAACGTTCAAAAAGACCTTGAAGAAGAAACATACATCAGATGCTTCTCAGAGGAACTAACAGAAATCTAACTACCTCACCTTAAGAGTGCCATGGTGAAAACGAGGCTGAAGTGCTCACATACGAGTAGGCAGGCACATATTTGCAAATTGGAGCACATTATAAATGCAATTTCCAAACAAAATGTCTGATAAAATAGCAGCATTCTAATGGAGATAATGCTATTCATATGTTCTCCTAAGTATGATGGGTTCTGGCATGCTTGTCCACACTGATGGATCTCTATGACAATTGTGAGGTGTGTTTGACTGTCATTTAGTTCGTTGATGGAACTCTGCATCCTAGTCTTTCCTCAGGATCCTCCGAAGCTCTGCCCCTGTGCTCTCCTGGCCCCCATGCATCCCCAGTGCTGTTGTGGAGATCTTCTTGTGTAGTATTCAGATTTAAATATGTAGACTGTTTCTTAGACCCTCACAGTAAGTAGAACACACTATGAAGATCCAAAAATAATGACTCAGAGGTAACGTCCCACAGTCCCTGTTCCAGGACAGTATGACTACATAGGTCACGCAAGAAGTCCAGATTCTCCCGAGGGCAATCAGGTGTGGAAGTGGCCGAACATTCAAGGTTAAGTCTTCATGTGAAGCGATTAGAAGACCAGCCACAAAGAAAGCACAATACACAATAAATTAGAATAGGCCTAGGAAAGTGACCAGGAGGCTTATTAGTGATCAGCGGTAGCCTATGTGCACGTTGAACTTGACTGTCGCAATCCCAATCGGCTAAGTCTGGAAAAGTTTTTGGGAAAAGGTTTACAATGTATGCCCGACAGTCCGCGCCTTCTAATCCTTCTGGTACACCAAACACTCGAAGATTATTACGCAGTTAGCGATTCTCCAGATCCTCAATCTTTTGTTGCATAGACTTGAGCTGAGTATCATGCACCTCTGTAAGCTTAGCTGTTCTGCTTATATGATCTTCTGTATCAGCAACCCTCTGCTGCAGCTCGGTGATATCGAATGTAAGAGAGGCTATCTGGCTCTTAACCTCAGACAGAGATTGCTTGATTGAAGAGCTATCAGTCCTGGCTTGGGCGTAATAATCTTGAGCCTCCGTCCTCTGTACTTGCAGCGCCTGTAGGATTTCTATCAATGATGTCTGGTCACATATCTGGCCAGATATTGGCTGTATATCAATTTGACCCTCCCCTCCTGTAGCCGTAAAAACAACTGAGGAAGTCGAAGGAAGAACAGGCGGAGATAATGTCGGACCACCAGTACCCCTGCCACTGGTACTGTAGTTGCCTTGTGCAAAAGTTGCATTACCTTGTACAGCAGCCAAAGAGTCTGGAGGAGTTTGTTTGGATTGAAGAACCGTATCAGCGCTGGAGCCGGAAAGCGGTGAGATTATTTTCCTATCTTCTCCCTTCTTAGTAACCCATTTCCGAAGAGGACTACTGGTTACTGCTACTTTACCAGAGCTATCATCGCGCTGTTTATCAGATCCCTTCTTTTTGTACGATTTCTGAGCTTTAGGCTTAGCACCGCTTCTATTATGCTTGGCCCCATCTTCATTATACTCTGTGAAACCTTCCTCACAGTTAATAGTTATCCAACCATTGCTAGTTGTGTTAGCAGTGTGAGAGCCTTCCTTAGCCCCAGAGCAGTTTTCTGACAGGTCGGTATTCATAGCACGTAAGGGGTGGTTAACATGTTCTAGCTGTTGCACAGCAGCTGCTTTCCTGTACATGCCAGTTTCAGCAGACAAGATGTCTACATCCTCACTCAATACAGCCATTTTCTCTAAGCCCCCACAGATACCAGCTTCCAGCGGGGGCTACTAACGCCAGCTGATCCTGTGAAGCGAGGGTAATAGTGGTATTAGGTTGTTCGGAACTATGAGTAGCAAATTGATCGTTAGGGGTGGAAAGGTCTTTACTTGAACTGTCGCAGCCAACAGCCCTGTCCAACTCCACCGGAGAGTCAGCTAGTTCCACTCCCTGTGTATCATTCCCGTTCTGAGCCTTGTCCTGAATGCCTGACAACAATCCCGAGTCAGTAGGTGATTCTGCATTCTCCTGTCCCTTTCCGCCCCCAGGTGGCAGTACAGCTCCAATTAACGCGCTCAACATGTCAGCCTCTGGTGGGTAAACAGTTGGCCCCCCCGGATTAATTACTGCAGAAGCCTTTGCAGATTGCAAAACTTTCATAATGGGGTGACATACCCGTGAAGCAGAGCGTGTTGAGCCACTTTTTACAGGCAAAAGTAAGGAACACTCTTCTTCTTCTCCAGGAATAATGACAGCTTCCCCGGCCCCCGCCCCAGCCACTCCTGCAGCAGAGCAAGCACCATCGAGTCCGCCCCTCTGGGTGTTCGCCTTCGGTGGCCCCATTACTTGCAGCTGCATAAGGTAAGGCAGCCTGGTGAGCAAGCCGTCGCGGGAAAACTGAGTCGAGTGCCAGCAAAAATCCCCCAGACGTCTGCTAACAAAGAGTAAAACACGGAGCGGAACACGAGCAGCTAGCAGAATCATGTGAGCGGGGCCGAAATATCTTTTTCTCCGTCGATTTTCAAAAAACAGTTTCTTTCTTCAGTGCCTCGTGTTAGTTTTAAACGTGCTTTTCCTTCCAGTTATAATGCTAGCATAGCACTACATGCCAAGCGCCGGTATGAAAAACGGGAGCAGTTCTGCATGCGATCCTCCCAGCGGCGGACTCAGCCCGCCATCTTCCTTTCAGGTGCTGTTTTTCCAGGGATACATTTTTTATTAAGGCAGGCTGAGGCTATCAAGGCCCGGCCTACTTCCCCGATATGTTTAGATTCATCCTCAATATTTGCCAGATCTGACTTTTGTAAGGTTACAATGGATAGGCGATGGAAACTACGCCAGTTTATTGATCCTTTGAAAGCAGGAGGAGCACAGGTCTATCTTCAGGAACCCGGTCGCCTAAAAATTATCAAGGATGGACACTCCAAATTAGTATTCACGGGGCAGGAGGCGCAGGCAGTTCTGGACTCTTGGCGACAGGGGACCGAGAAATAATGTGAAGCGATGAGCTACAATGCTCAAATGATAGGGTTTTTTTTTCTCTTCTCTCTACTTTGCTTTTGCTGTTCTCACTCTTTTATTTTATTTTCTCTTATCTCTTTTTTCTTCTTCCTGTTGACAGATATTTCTTCTGCTTCCTTTTCCTTTTCCTTTTCTTTTTTCTTCTCGAATTCTGTTAATTGAGACGGGTAGATAATTTGGGGGCACTCTGTATGCGATCCTTCTCCAAAGCTGTCTCTTTTGACAGTAATGAAGGGGGTGATTCCTTTCTATAGACACGGGGTGGGTGATAAAGGGGGGGGGAGAGGGTGTGCTGGTGCAGGGTAAAAGCAAAGGAGTCATGAATATGATTTTTTTTTTTTCATTTGGGGTATTGTTTTTGATTGATTATACTCAAGGCAAATTTGTTAAATGCGAGCTATTTTTGTTACATCATGGAGATGATTAAATGTTTATGTTGGAATGTATCCAGTTTAAATGCCCCTCGTAAGCATCAGCTCGTACGAGAAGAGTTAAAGATGTATCGCCCCCACTTAATTTTTTTAACAGAAACTCATTTATCGTACAAGGATCGAGCATTGCTTAATCAACTTGGATACACATTGTTGTTTGTTCATCTCAAACAGTCTCGATAAGAGGTGTGGCTATATTAGCTAGTAAGCTTTTGGTATACGAAGTTGATCGTGTCCTAGCTGATCCTAGGGGGAGATGGGCTATTGCCCAAGTCGAGATCCATGGAGCTAAATATGCTCTATCTGTGATTTATGGACCCAATATAGATGATCCGGGGGTTTTTGATACACTCATGTTAAGCTTGTTGGAATTTCAGGGGACTTTAATACTTATGGGGGATTTTAATTGTGTTATGAATCAAAATATAGATTCAACTATTCGACGTTCTACTCTAAGAATGCTGAAAGTACTGGCTGCAATCTTGGAGCTTGCACGCCTGTATAACATTTATGATGTATGGCGGGTTCTGTACCCAGATTCCCCAGGGTTTAATTACTATTCCTCCCCACATGTGCAATATTCAAGGATAGATATGGTCTGGGCTAGTGATGCAGTATTGAGTGCAGCCAAGATGGAGGTCTGCCCAAAGATCACTTCAGATCATAACCCTATTCTGCTATCTATCCAGCTATTATCTGCTCCTAAGGTAGGACGCCCTTTTACTTTTCCACGGTATTTGCTATCGGATGATGAGTATATTTTACACATGGGAAAATTGTTGGCAGTATTCTTGCACTTTAATAATCATACGACGTCTCCCTATATGGTTTGGGACTCAATGAAGGCATTCATAAGGGGCACTACACAGCAATTTATACTGTTTAAAAATTAAGGAGGCTTCTATTAAAGCAGCCTGTAAGATATTAACTAGTTTAGAATTTTTCCATGCTTTGTCTGTTAGGAGACAAGATGAAGATCAGTTACAGGTTTATATTAAATTAATAGAAGCAAAAGAATTAGTATTGGGGATTATTTTTTATTTTTATTTATTTATTTCGATCAAAAAATATGATCATTCACATCTTAAATACACTACAACAAGAATAAAAACTGTTAAAAAACACAATAAAAACCCTTTAAAAAGTTATACAATATAATATAACAAACCCTTATTTCATCCATAGTAGATATACATACATCTAAAAAGTACCACCGGACGTAGTTAAAATTATATTAACAAGATAAAGATACAGAAACAGATTTACCCAATTTTGACCTCTTCCACCAGGCATACATTAAAAATCTCGAGACAGCAAACACTAACCAACTTGTGGTGTCTGATTTAAATATACGTATAGCTTCCAAGGGACAATTAAAAGATAAGGTGCGACAGACAGGAGCCAACCAAGTTTTCCTAAGATCAGCATAAAAAGGGCAACAGAAAAAAAGATGCTCAATAGTCTCGGGAAGGATATGACATAGAGGGCACAGTGGATTAACAGACAGATTTTCCCAGGAGCTTTTTTTTAGTATTCAAAGGAAGAGCTCCATATCTAAATTGTACATACAGAGCTCGTGCCTGAGGTGGTTCAATGTCATCCATAAACCTTTCAAAGGCGAATACTCCTTTAAAATTTAGAAACCCCGTGGTCAAAGTGCCATGTGCAAGATGATCGACCCTATCCGAGACCATTTGATCCCAAAACCTTTTTTTAACAAGAGGGACCATAAGTTTGGTAATGGACCCTGGGTCCTCCCAAAGGTGCCCCAGGCCTATTTTTAAGAACCAGGCTTTAATCTTGCTAAACCACTTAATACGACCCGTTTGATTGTGCAGGGCTAACAACTCAACCAAAGCCCCCCTCAGAGGCACCTGTGATTTACTTGTCCATACCCTGATCCAAAACAGAAGTGACCTAAGAATGGCAAAGTGATCTATGGGTTTTAGACCAAGATCAAGTCTGAGTGGCAGGAGTGGTGTATTCACTGGCAGATTCATAATGGCTCTGATAAATTTATTTTCAGCACGGGTTAGGTCTATTAAGTTTTCCAGCCCCCACAACTCAGCCCCATACAGGGCCGCGCCTAAAGCCTTTGCCCTGTGTATTTCTAAAATGGGAGAAATTGGCCGATAAGGGGACGCTCTAGCCCTTTGGACTATGGCACAATCAACATGCTGAAGGGTCGCAATACTCTTTTCTAACTGCGGTGTCCATGCCAACCTATCGTTGATACGGATGCCCAGATAATCGAAGGACTTAACCTGCTCCAAAATTTGCGTACCCAGCATAAGTTTACTCTTGTTGGATTTATATGGATTAAAAATCATATATTTAGTTTTGGAGCCATTTATTTCTAGGCCCTTGTCTTTACAAACTATGGCAAATTTATTTAAAAGGTTTTGAATACCCCGGGGTGTTCTGGCAATAAGCAGCGTATTGTCTGCAAACAGCAGACAAGGCACTACGTTGCCAGCCATTTTTGGAGGATCGCCACCACAATTAAAAAGTTCTCCTATTAGACCATTAATATAAAGGATAAACAATGTAGGGGCAAGGACACAGCCTTGACGGACGCCCTTCTGAACAGGGTATTATTAGGGAGAGAGTGGCTACTGCTTATAACAAATACCGGTCCGAACAATATGAATACAGTGAGCAGGTGGGCAGAGTGCTAGCTTATAAAATTGCTGATAAAAAGGCGAAAAGCAGGATTATTGAAATTAAAGGCGCGGATAATGTCATATATACTGATGCTCATGGATTTTGGAACAATTTGCACCTTTTTGTGAAGATCTGTATGCCCCTTCAGATCCAATAATAATAGAGGAGGTCTCTAGATACCTAGCTAAAGCGCAACTTCTTTCACTGTTAGCTGAGGATACTACCCAACTGGATTCAGAGATATCAGCAGATGATATCTGGAGGGCATTGTCATCACTTCCTTCGGGCAAAGCTGCGGGTGAAGATCAGCTACCTATTCAATTTTATAAAGTTTTCAAAAACACCATAACTCCATTCTTTATTAAGGTTATTCTAGAAATAGGCAAACTGGGTACTGTACCACCCTCCTGGGATATCACTAGCATTGTATTTTTTTAAAGAAGAAAAACCGCCAACAGACTGCGGATCTTACCGCCCAATATCACATATTAATGCTGACGCAAAACTGTTTGCAAAAGTTTTAGCTAATCGTCTTTCTCCATTAATGTTGAAACTGGTTTCTGGACAACAACATGGTTTTATAGCAGAAAGAGATACATCGACTCATATCAATACTGCAGTTATGGCATTCGATTTGGCTGAGCAAACTAATGTCAATATAGGTATGATATTGTTAGACGCAGAGAAAGCTTTTGACCGGGTGGCATGGGGCTCTCTCCGGTCTACTCTTACTGCATTTGGAGTCCCTGATCGGTTTCTTATATGGGTAAAAGCGCTTTATCGTTTGCCTCAGGCTAAATTATGTTATGCTGATTTACAGTCCAAGGGGCATATTATCAAGCCCTTTATCGCCGCGTTAGCGGCACTTTTCTGCCGCTAATGCGGCGATATTTTTATCACACTATTAACAAGCTGCAGCTAACGGGCCTTAGCGTGAGTTTTTTGGCGATAGCGGCCGTTGTTTTATCTCTAAGCATGTCAGCGATATATATCGCTAATGACATGCAAAGTAGGCGTTCCTGACTTAAACTCCATTGAAACAGTCACAAACACAACTTCTCTCTATTATCAATGCCCGCGAAGGGATAAGAAAAGTTGCGCTAACCGCGCTTATCGCTGGATATTAACGCCTGAAAAAAACTTGCCTTAACCATCTTGTCAATGGGGGGTGGATTGTTAGGTTAAGTACACACTTGCCTATTAGCAAGCTTTTCATTAGCGCAGTTAATTTAGCGCTGGAATTCTCACGCTATTGCTGGTTTTACTCGCTATCGCTGGATTTCCTATCGCCTTTGCGATACGCGTTGATAATACAGCGCTATCACGGCGAGGAAATCCAGCGATGGCCGGCAATAAAAAAAACAGCGCTAAGCGCGCTTTGCGATAATTATCGCAGATCCTTGATAATATGCCCCTAGGTCTTTCCGAATAAATAGGGGTACACGACAGGGTTGTCCCCTTTCTCCATTATTGTTTGCTCTATATCTTGAACCTTTTATTCGAGTCTTATTGATGAATCAAGGTATTTTACCGTTATCTCCAGGATCTAACGAATGAAAAGTAAATGCATATGCAGATGACATCGCAATCTTTTCTACGGACCCAGCTCGATCTTTAGAGTTAATTATTCAAGAGGCTGAGAAATTTGGTACTTTCTCGGGATACAAATTGAATACTAATAAAACCCAGGTTTTATTGAATTTTAAACCGGATAGCTTTATAATGGGAACTTGTCTGGAAGCCATGTATCTTGGTGTTTATATTACTCTTCAGATTGAAAATATAATTAAATTAAACTATGAAGTATTACTGGCTTATTACTGTTTATATACAATGGGGTTCTCAAGAGGAGTATGACATGGAAATGGGGCTTTTTAAGGATGATATGAATTCTTTAAGTGAAAAGTATGAAAATGATCTGATGGTCATAATGGCAGATTTTAACCATTAAATAAATTCTAAACAGATAGACCCCTGGTTTGATGAAATACTGAGCTCTTACGATATAATGCCAGCTGATTTCCCCATGTGTACATCAACCAAACAAGATGAAGCACTTGGTAAATTTTTAGGATCAAAGGGGTTATTTTGCTTGAATGGCAGGATGGAACCCGACCGTCCAGCTAAACAGACCTTTAGAATAGGTAATCAATATTGCCCTATAGACTATGTATTCATTCATGCCTGGAACTATGCTACAGTAAAAAGGTTCCGAGTAATCTGGCGCAAAGACAGTGATCATAATGCCCTGTACTGTGAATTATTAAGGGGCCAATAAGTCACCGCAAAAGAGTCCTTCCTCAAAAATTGGTATACCCTAAACGCCTGACCACAAAACTAACAGATGAATACTTAGAGAAATTGGCAAGTTTCCAACAAAAATTAAATGTGGAATGTGCCAAAGATCGCTTAAAACGCGTGGAATCAACGGCTGCTCCTACTTCAAGAATCAGAATATCCCGATCATTTGTTTGAAGCCCTGACGAGAGTCCCAGTACTATCCAGCCTGGGTCTTGAAACGCGTTTTTGGCATTTTCAAGAGGCATTTTGAGAGGCATTTAGTTAAATCTAAATGTGTTGAGTGTCGGATGTATTAAAGATTAATTCATTATTTCCAACACTTTTGTGATATTCTTGCTGAAACAATAAGTTTAGTCTATGAAATTGGACATTTTTCGCAATCACCGTTGTGTTTTTCACAGATGATGCAAGCTTTAAATGTTTTTGCAATTGATTTATGTTTGTTTTCATTTAGTGATCTTGTCGCTTGTAATTTGTTGCAAATAATTCTTACTTTGGTGTATGTCCAAATTGTTTTTGATTGTGCATTGTGTTATTTATATGTGAAGGTTTCTGTGTCAATTTGAGAAATATGTGTTTCTTTTTCAGTCTTTTGAAAAAAATTTGAATCAATTTAAAGACTATTTAATAAAAACTTTACTTGGACAGATAAAAGAATAGTCTGCCCGTTACTCCATAAATAGTAGGAGTGTAGGTTAGTACGGAGCCAGGTGTTCATGTTGTGTTTTGAAAGATCAGAAGGTAGCATGGTTTGTGGAAAAAATAGAACAGGTTGCACAATGCCTTAGAGTTGACTTAAAAAGTAAGAAACATGACACTGCAGACACGCTATCTAGACAAGGAAGGCAATCAATGTGGTTTGATCTAGCGTGTAAGAACAAAAAAAGGCCACTACGGAGAATAGAGAGACGTCTGAGGATAAGGTATGACCAGGATAGTCTAGCTAACCTGATTAAATTAAGGAAAGAATATAAAACGTTAGTGATGAATCAGAAGAGGATTTTTAAAGAAAAATTTTGGGAAAACCTGCTGGAAACAATAGAAGCTAAAAATGTTAAAGGTTTTTGGAAGCTGATACAGGATGCTTCGGGTAGGACCCCGGGAACCATGAGCTGCGTAGTTGATGAGGCAGCTTGGGAGGAGTATTTAGGAGAACTATATGAGGCAAGTAAAGTGCCCGTAATAAGTAAGGAAAAAACTTATTGGGGGAGGGGCCGTTGAAGAGTTAAAAATATCATTTTCTGCAGAAAAAGTAGAGGAAGCCATCATGAAACTAAATTTAACTCGCGCAGCAGGGCCCGACAATTACCTGCCATTATAATTAAAACACAGATAAACTGGTGGGCAGAATTCCTATCCCATATGTTCTCAGCCATATTAGACTCAGGCTATATCCCTAAATCCTGGAGAGGGGCGGTTATCAGACCATTACACACGAAAGGTGATAGGAAGGACCCAAAGAATTACAGACTGATTACTCTGTTGGATATAGGAGTGAAGGTTTTTTCCAAAATAATCCTTGGCAGATTGAAGGATTGGGTGGAGCAGCGGTCGATTGTGCCAGCGGAACAAGGAGGATTTAAGGAGGGACACTCAACGATTGACCACTGTTTCGCCCTATGGGCAGTGGCGCGGAAGTCCCTGGAGCAGCAAGGTAGGTTGTATTGCTGCTTCGTTGACTTCTGTGCGGCCATTGACCTGGTGGATAGGGAATGTCTATGGGAGACCCTGAGAAGGTATGATGTCCCTGAAGATCTCCTAATAGTAATTCAGGAGTTGCATAGTCAGAATTGGGCCCAGGTTATTAAAGACACGATGGGGGGCCTGACACCTGAAATAGCATTTAATAATGGCCTAAGACAGGGCTGTGTACTGGCCCCGCTTCTTTTTGCCATATTTTTAGCAGATCTGCCATCTACTTTGGAGACTGTCAGAAGTGCTAGCCCAAAAGTGAATAGGAAGCATTTATCCTGTTTACTGTATGCCGACGATCTAGTAATTCTAGATCAGACTGAGATGGGTCTACAAAGGAAGCTAAATGCGTTTAGCATATATTGTGCGGCAAAACGACTGACAGTAAACATGGATAAAACGAAAATCCTGTGTTTTGGGAAGAGAGACCAGAAGTTTAATTGGTATTTGGGACAAACTAAATTAGATATTGTCAAAGAGTACAAATACCTTGGAATATGGTTTGACAATTCGCTAAAGTGTGGTATGCATTTGGAGGCAGAGAAAGTAAAAGCCCAAGTATCTGTATGTGGGCTGAAAAAATTTAATCACATTTATGGTGATATGTCCCATAGACCATTGTTGAAGGCCTACAATGCAATGATTCTCCCGCAACTTCAGTATGGGGCAGAAATCCTCTGTCTAGGCGGCAAAAGTACCTGGGATAGTGAAGAAGGTAAATGCATAAAATCACTATTGTCCCTTCCTAGCTCATCGATGATTCAGGCAATTATATTGGAGTTAGGGATGACCTCATGGAATGTTCAGGTGCAAGTGGGTCTACTTAGATTTTGGAAACATTTGGGGATAGGAGAAGATATGAAAGTGTCCCAATGGTGTATGAAGGAGATTCAGTTTAGTGAATTAAAATGGGCCAAAGCAACAAGAAAGAAACTCTACACCATTTGTGAATATTTGAAGGTGAAAATCAATCCTCAGACTCAGCACATAGACGAAACAAAGAGTGTACTTAGATCTTTAGGGAAGGAAACGTCTAGATTGATAGATATGGAGTACCCGAGAAAGAAAGAATCTGTGAAGTTTATGATAAACAGCTGGGCGAAAGAAATTTGGTACCCTTATCTAGACACACTACCTAATCAATGGCTTAGAATGGAAGTACTAAGGCTGAGAATTGGTATCAATCCTGCTATGTTAAATGGTAAAATAAAAACAGAATTGATGAGACCTGATGGTAAATGCATATGTAAGATGGGTATGAAATGTAATAGTTTACACATCTTAATAGACTGTCAAAAATTGTTAGTCCAGCGAAAACAGTTTTTACGCCCAATTTTCTTAAAATATGGTACTAGGTCGCGTATTCAAGCAATTGAACTTCTCA
Organism: Calotriton arnoldi; assembly: GCA_963921515.1. Classification (NCBI taxonomy): domain Eukaryota; kingdom Metazoa; phylum Chordata; class Amphibia; order Caudata; family Salamandridae; genus Calotriton; species Calotriton arnoldi. The sequence goes on along the minus strand of CAWUFW010008681.1, from coordinate 292,741 downwards.
CTGATATGATAAATCTTGAAATTGCAATAGCCATTGCGAAGTATATGAGGGCTGTAAAAAGGTTTTTTATAGAATAGGAAATGCCTGGCTGTAAATTAGGTTGAAGCAATAATGTATAGGGATTTTAGCGAAATTTTTATCGTTTTAAAATATTTAAAATAGGATTTTAGTACTATTTGGACTATATATGTGATATATGTGTGTGTATACAATTTATGAATGCAGTTTCTTGATAAAAAGGAGAGGAAATCTATGAAATTCAGGTTCTCAGAATGGCGCGGGATGATAAATTTGCATCTATTTTAGAATATTTATATAAAATGTCATGTTTTTATGTGGTTTAAAGACCAATGGTCTGGGGGGCGTGGTCTGCAGCCCAAGATGGTGGTCGCTTAAGCGACGAGCTCCGGGCCGGGGCTTTGAATCCGTGATTTTATCCGTCATTCCCTACCTTGTCAGACGGTGTTTCCAGCGCTGAAGAACTGTCTTAGCTGGCGGGCTGCCTCGACAGTGCTTAGCGGACGCCTGTGACCCCTGCGGAGTGAACTTGGGGACGGCGGCGCTTCCCGGCCTCTCCTGCGGCCTGCTGGGAGATTGGAGCCACGGACTGCCCTAAGGGCGGGCTGGACTGAGTGCGCCTGTCCCCGGCTGCGGAGGTAACTTTGTTTCCCGGCCCCGGGGCCTCCGCACCCTCTCTGCTGCAGGTTGCTTTTGCCTGCACCCTGCCCTGGCTTGCTGGTGGGCTCCGGAACGCTGCTGCCGCCGGAGGGAACATGCGACGCACCAGGGTGCTGGTGCGACACTACCCGCCGTAGCGGGGACCCCCCGGGGGAGGCCCCTGTTGGAGACAGGACCGCTTCGCGCCACGAATCGGTGGCGGGTCCCCTGCTGTGCCCGCGTTGCTCTACTAGACCGAGGGACGGCTGGGGGAGCTAGACTGAGGCTCCCTGCTTCCCCCGCAATTTCGAGGTGAGCGCTACTGTTGGGCGCGGGGCCTACGTGCGTCGCCCTCTGCACCTGGCGACACCTTGGGATCTCCGGGCTAATTGGTGGACTGGCTGGACCCGGGACTGGTTGGGGTGTCCTTACTACCTCCCAATCTGATGGCTGAGGCGGGGCGGTCTATTCCTGCTTGAGGGGGCCCTTTCGTGCCACTCGTTAGTGGCGGATTCCTGGCTGGACCTGTGTTGACCCGCGCTGTGCTGGAGTTGGCGACACGCAGAGGCGAGCACACTGCTGCATTTGGTGGCCCACCTTAGTGAAGTGGCTAGAGGAGCACCGGGCTGCACTGTGGGCTGCTTGGACTGCTTGGGCTCTGCACCCCCGGGCGCCGCATGACGCTTTCTTAAAGCCCTTTACTCCGATCCCTTTCCAGTGCATTGGAGGAACCCACTGCTTCGCTGGGTATCGGCTGCCTTACTCCGCCTGGGTGCCCCGGATTGCTACTGTGGTTGGTTTGTGTGGCATCCATGCCACTGACTTGTGCTGCCGGCTAGTAGGGGGTGCTCGATATCTGGCGTGGCTCCTCCCCGGCTGCCTCCCCTGATTGTGGATACGGCAGACTCACTGATATCTACTCGCTGTTGCCGAGTGTTCGTTGCATTGTTCCACCGCGCCGCCGGCCATGGGTAAGGGAAAGCCTAGGGTGTCTACAAGGTCAGGGAGAGCGGGTTCTCTCTCGCCGCCTTCGGGTCATTCCACCGCCCTTTCTCATCAAACGGAAGGGCGTGTAGGTACCAACGCTTCGGAGGACAAACTGGACATGATCTTGCGGGAGATCCGTGATTCTCGTTCTGTGTTGGAAGCGCAACTGGGCGTGATCTTAGTGGATCTTAACTTATTGAAAGACGATCATAAGAAGCTTGTTGAGAAGGTCAAAACGGCGGAGAAGAAGGTGGACAGCATGGTACCTCAAGTACAAGCCCATGAAGAACAACTAAACCATATGCGCCAACAGATCGACTCCCTTCAGGCCCGGGCTGATGACGCGGAAGGCCGGGCACGCCGGAATAATCTCCGAATCGTGGGTCTGCCGGAGGGAACGGAAGGATCTACGCCCACGGAATACATAGAAAATTGGTTCAAGTCTAGCGTGGCCCCGACCGGATTGTCCGCACATTTCACAGTCGAGCGGGCACATCGTGTCCCTACGCGTCGACCGGTTCCGGGCGCCAGCCCACGTCCCATCCTGGCTAGGATTTTGAATTTCAGGGACCGGGATCGCCTACTGCAGGAGGCGAGGGACAATGGTCCACTGCTGATTGACAATGCGAAGATTTCAATATTCCCAGATTACACCCTGGCGGTTCAGCGCAGAAGATTTTCCTTTATGGAGGTGAATGCACGAGCTCGGGCAGCGGGCCTGTCGTTTGCCTTATTGTTTCCAGCCAAACTAAAAATCCTCTACAATCAACGCTCCCTGTTTTTTGACACTCCTGACGGTGCGTGGGACTGGCTGGACAAGACGTTCCCCGATGTCCAACCTATGAGACGCATGGACTCCTCTCTGCCCAAGACACAACGCCCCCCTCGGAGGCGTAAGAGAGGACTTCTTACTCAAAGTTCGGCCTCCAGTCCCCTGATTCGTCTTCAAGTAATGGAGGGCAGGCGAAGGGCATTACATACTGCCTCGACCTTCCGCACCACTCGTCCGGCTATCAGCTCCAGTCCGTCTGAAGGATTGAATACAGACACTGATTCCGATGGCAGCGTTGCACTGTTTCCTTCTGTGACCACTCAACTTAGTAATGATCCTCTGGACTCTACTGGCTCTTAGTTCTATGACATGTACCCTCGTAAGGCACGCTCAGCCTTTTGTTGACTCTTGGTCCTGTTCGAAGTGCTGTTGTTCTACATATGCTCATTTACCCGAATGGTAGTATGTCATGAAAATATGTCCGTCTGTCCGACAGGTGGGGGCGGATTAGTAAGTCCCCTGGCCCAGCCTGTGTTCTGGGCGTTTTCATGTGTTGATTGCTGCTATAGTGTGGCTGTTGATAGTGTTGGCGACCTTCCCCCTTAGGCGTTAGCATTTGTTAAATGTGAAGCATGTTAACCTTGTTTTCACGGTTTGGTCGAACGAAGTTTGGGCGTTGGACCCAGTATTGGGACATTGTTGAGTTATTTGTAACTATGCCGCATGGTCTGTGGGTTGTGGGTGGGTGGGTGGGGTTGGGATCCGGGGGGATTTCTTCTTAATTGTGGTGATGCCTGCTGTTAATTCTTATACTTTTGTCTCATGGAACGTTCGAGGTATGGGGTCTGTTGCTAAACGGCACAGAATAGCTGCGCAATTACATCGTTGTAAAGCACACATAATATGTTTTCAGGAGACACATCTGATTCCCTCCGAGACTACGAAACTACACAGGAGATGGCGGGGTCAATTCTATGCAACTTCATATTCGGCCTTTTCTAGGGGGGCTGCCATCTGGATTCGGGCGGGAGTCCCCTTTTCCCTCAGTGAGAGCAAAATTGACGATCAGGGCCGGTTTGTCCTTCTACTGGGATCGTTAGATGGTAGGCAGGTAGTTCTGGGGTCCCTCTATGCTCCGAATACAGATCAAGAGGCATTTTTAACACGGGTCTCCCGGGCACTTGCTGGCTGGTCCCATTTTCCGTGGCTCTTGGGTGGAGACTTGAATGCGGTGTTTGACGTATGTCTGGATCGTTCCCATCCCCCTTTATTTAACACTACGGCGAGGGCACAGGCCGTGGCCTTGACACGTTGGGGGCACAGGCCGTGGCCTTGACACGTTGGGGGCACAGGCCGTGGCCTTGACACGTTGGGCACAGGGCTGGGATTTATTGGACGTATGGAGGGCTTTACATGTGAACATGAGGGAATCTTCCTTTTACTCTTACCCCCTCAAGCTGCACACACGTCTGGATTACTTTCTTTGCTCCCCAGATTTATCCTCTTCTATTACACATTGTGAGTACCTGGGCAAGACTATATCTGACCATAATCCTATAGAATTATTGTTGTCTTGGGGCCGTTCCCCTGCTCCTATTCCAACGTGGAGGATGCAACCTATACAATTGGAAGACCAGGTGTATCGGGCCGCATTGTCTACAGCTATTGAAACATATTTTGTGGAGAATGAGGGTACTGCCTCGTCCAGATCTATTGAATGGGAAGCCTTCAAAGTGACTGTACGTGGGGTCGCGATGGGGACTTTGGCGGGTTCACGTAGGGAAACGATTAGGGACATAGCTGACCTAGAGGGGGACTTGCAGGCTCTGGAGGTAGCGGCTCAGAGGAGTGCTGACGGCGTGGAGCCCCTGCAGTCCGCTAGAATTAAGTATGCTGAATTGCTGGAACGCTTACGTATGATAGATTTTAATGCCTATACGCTGCGCACACACTCCGAGGCGGATAGGGCAGGTACACTGTTGGCGAGACTGATCCAACCTACGGTGAGTCCTACTCCCATATTAGCTGTAAATACAATCCATACCACGTTAGTTACCTCTCAGGGTGAGATCAATGCTGCGTTTCAGGAATATTATGCTCGTTTATATACCGCCCCAGACTTGGATGCCTCGGCTCCCACACTCTCCTTCTTGACCAGGGTCCAACTTCCCACAGTTTCTGCTTCGATCGCTAAGGACTTGGCAATTCCGATTACTATTGCAGAGATCCGGGTGGCGATAAAGGCATTGGCCCGTAACAAAACGCCGGGCTCTGACGGCCTCCCTGTGGAGTTTTATTCAACTTTTGCTGATATGCTGCTCCCTCGGTTGTTGCAACTCTACACTTCCTCTTTGGAAGACGGTGTCCTGCCCCCCACCGCTAGGGAGGCGATAGTCACGTCCTTGTTAAAACCTGATAAGGAACCGACTGACCTCCTATCTTATAGACCGCTTTCTATTCTTAACACAAAATACAAGATTCTCAGTAAGGTTTTGGCATCGCGGCTCCTTCCCCTCCTTCCTCGATTGATCCATACGGATCAATGTGGATTCATACCCCAACGCAGCACCTCTCTGAATATCCGCCGACTCCATGCCATAATGCACGCAGCGTCAGAAACTTCACCTCTTGCTGGTTGCTTGTCTTTAGACGTGTGTCAAGCCTTTGATACCCTAAGCTGGCCGTATATGCTAGCAGTATTGTCTAAATTCGGCTTACCCCAGTCATATTGTACATGGATTAAATTGTTGTATACTAGCCCTACAGCGCGCGCTAAGACGGGTATGACCATCTCCCCCTCTTATGCAATCTCCCGGGGTATGCGCCAGGGTTGCCCCTTATCCCCCATGCTCTTTGTGTTAGCCCTCGAGCCTCTTGCGCAATATCTGCGTCAGGTCATGGTCCCTTATGGCATCCCCTTGCGTGGGGTGATGCACTGTGTATCACTGTACGCAGATGATATGCTGTTGTATTTCCGAGACTTAGATGCCAATAAACACATGATAGCTGCTGCCTTTGCTAGTTTTGGGGAAATTTCTGGCCTGTGTCTTAACGCCTCTAAATCAGTCGCCTTCTCCTTCTATAATACTTATGCTTCTCCCTTTTTACAATTTGGTCAGATGCAATTTAGAGTTGAACCGGTCACGTTTAAATATTTGGGAATTAATGTCTATAGATCTAACGCTGATACCATAGATGGTAATGTAGTGCGCGCCATTAATTCGCTGCGCTCCCAGATCGCCTTTTGGAGTACGTTGCCATTAACGGTGGCGGGCCGCTTGGCGGTGTCGAAAATGGTTATGTTGCCCCGCCTCCTTTATTATTTCGTGAACTTACCGGTTGTCCTCCCGGCCTGGATTTTTAAAACACTTGACACACTGTTATCATCCCTGATATGGGGGACGGGCAGACGGAGATTGGCGCTGGCTAAATTGCGGCTCCCTAGCGCTGCAGGGGGCATGGGGGCGCCAGATTTTAAAACATATTGTATAGTGGGACAATTACAGTGGATGGCATATTGGTTAGCGGGTAAGAATTTATTTGAAATTGGGTACTCCCTGGACATTTTGAGGCGTGGAACCCTTCAATCACAGTTATGCCCGGGTGCACAAAAGCTACGTGATCCTCCTTATTTGCTGCAAGTTGCATTACATTATTGGAAACAGGCTAAAAGACAAGCAAAATTGCCATTTCCGTATGCCCCGAATATCCCGCTCTGTGGACTGCCTACTAGGTGTGGGATAATCTCGATGAATCGTATTCAGGGGTGGACACGAGAGGGGGTGGGGACAGTCGGGGATCTCTTCTTAGAGGGCCACTTGATGCCCCACGACGAGTTTGCACGTACTTATTCGGTGCCTGAAGCCTTGTTTCTCACTCATGCTGCAATTGTGCGCATTGCTCGGACTTATTGGTACACAGATCAGAGAGAGCCCCCAACTTTTCACTTGCTGAAATCGCTACACGTTATGGGGCACGGCCGACACTTGGTGCGCTGGCTATACCGAGGCTTGAGGGAACATTCACTTATTCCACTATTGCATCTTAGGCAGCAGTGGGACTTGATATTAGGGCGGGAGCTAGAGGACGGGGAATGGGCTCAGATGCTAGAGCACCCCCGGCGAGTCTCTCGTAATTGTTGTCTAAAAACAATTCAATTCTTCATATTGCATAAAGCATACCTTGTCCCGGCAACGATACGAAAGATGTTTCATACTGCGTCCTAAAAAAAAAAAAAATAAAGACCAATGGTCTAAATAAACTTTACTTTTGACTTGACTTGACTTACTGGCTGATGTTATCAAAAAATTTAAGAATTGGCATAAATTGCCTATTAGCATAATCGGACGATGCAATATTGTAAAGATGACAATTCTTCCTAAATTTCTTTATTTATTCTGATCTATTCCCTTGAAAGTCTCCAATTTATTTTTTAAGAAACTCGATGGGGCAGTGAGCAGTTTCATTTGGGGCTATAGGCGTGCTCGACGGGCAATAAAATTTTTAAAATATCCATTCAATCAAGGTGGCTTTACACTTCCTGATTTTAAACTTTATTTTTGGGCCTCCTTTACGAGCAGACTTCGTAGCCTTTTCTCTAATAGGGATCAAGATTTTAATCTCAAACTTCTGTTAAACCAAGATAGCTGCAGGTTTCTTTATCGGATACATGATCCAAATTACTTAATGAGAGTACGTTTCAAGACACTTAGGGGCATAGTTACTATTTGGCAGGAAATTGCTACTGCGTATTCTCTGCCGATTTATTTTACTAAGTTTCCACTGTGGGATAATCCACTTCTCCCAGATATCTTCCAGGATAGTGTTGCCAAACAATGGGCTAATCTTGGAGTGCAGAAACTGGAAGATCTCTATGATGATTGCAGATTTCGTACTTTTCAAGATCTACAGGATACTTTTTTGTACCACGGCAACACTATTACAAATATTTCCAATTTAGGGACTATTTTGTTAGATCACAAGGTCTTAAATCGGTAGAGACTCAGCAATTATTGGTATTATTACATGAATCTCTCCAGAAGAAGCCAATACGCACGGCGTATCGGCTTTTTAGCCATGATAGATCGGACCCTCTTATACAGTTAGCTACAAAATGGAGTGCAATTCTTGGGGAGGAAATAGCCCCCAAGGTACTAGGCGATGCATTATTAACACTAAAAGATGCCATTGATCTAGCAATTTGAGACTTCAGCACTACAAAACTATATGTATGCTGTATTACACGCCCAACAAGATAGTAAGGTGGGGACAAACAACGATTCAACAGTCTAGCAGCAGGACGAACTGTCCTAAATGTGGAGAGCATGCGGCTAACATTGTTCATATGTTTGCCACATGCCCTCAGCTAGTGGCTTTTTGGCACGAGATCATGTTTGTCTGTAAAAATCGTCTTAGATTATATATGACTCTCTCTAGTAAGGAGATATTGTTGGGTTATAAGATTGATTCTGATCGAGCAAGGTGTGCATTAATGGCTATAGTTATAGCCACTGCTAGATTGGCTATAGCTCGTGCATGGATTTCCTCAAGACCATGTAATGCAGCAGAATGGTGGTGTATACTTATAGAGGTTTTTGAAAGGGAAAAGGCTTTGGCTAAGGTTAGGGGGTCTAAGTCAATGTGAAAATTTAACGCTATTTAGCATGGTATGAATCAGGATTGATTTTGAAAATCTGTGGCATTTTTGTTCTGTTCATTTTTTCTATTTGCTTTGATTTCTCCCCCTCGTTACTAGAATGTATATATTTATTTTGAAAGAATGTAATATGGTGATGTAAGGTTTTTCTTCTTTCTGTTTTTGTCTCCTTTGCAAAAAAAAAAAAAAAAAAGAAAGCACAATACACATAACATCAGATCGAACAAACGTATTAGTCCACCCAGAGCGACCCACTCTAAGGGACACATCTCGCTCAATACACAACAAAAGCATCATGATCCCCGAAAGTTCCAAGGTCCCAACAACAAACATGCTAGAAACAAAGCAAGGGCCACAGCGACCAAACATTGCTGTGTCTTTGTCCTTGGTCCAGGGACAGTCTCACAGATGGGGGATTAAAACTGCCTATGAGTGGGAGAGGGTCAGTCTCATGACCTTCTGTCAAGCTCATGTCTGCAAGTCCTAACCCACAGTGTTGTCAAATCCTGGAAGTACTTACCCTTGTTAACCTATTGTTTTCTTGTTAGCCCTGCCCTTGGTAGATCGTGGGAACATGTAAAGGAAACTGTGCCCTGCACTGTCGGCTCTATAGGAGCTGTATAGTCCATGGAATACAGCTAGCCAGAGGAAGATATCTCGAAGAAGAGCCTCTGGATCGTGGAAATGCAGCATTGCCTCCGGTCATCGGTGAGCCTCTGACTGACTCTTTACCTTTAAGGATGACTATGCCCATCTTCTTCACAGTGGACTACAAATGTGCATTGGATATAGGTACTTGAAAGATGACCCATTTAATCCCCAAGATGGCTCACACTCGTCCTTATTCAGGGTTGGGAATTTTGTGGACACATTGGTTGTTTTTACCTGGAATCACTGTGCTCTGGGGAAGGAGGATGTTTGGAAGGAGTAAGTCTGAATGAGGAGTAGTGGCTGTCTTCCGCCATGGTATATTCAGAGTTGGCATGGTCCAAGCATTTCAGAATTGCAAGGCAAATCGGGTCAGGCATTTCTGGATTGTTTTTTGTCTCAAATGTGAGCTGGGTAGAGTTACAGAGTATTAGGGGCCAGTTTGCTTCTGTGGCTAGCTAACATGCTGAACAGGGAATTATATTAACAGCCTTCGGGGAAGGGCGAGGAAGATCTGTGCCATGGTACCATGGCATGTCCTGGCAGAACAGAACCATCTACCAGAATGGGTGTTGGGGAGGGGCTATGGTGCTCTCTAACATAGATAGATAGGACCTACTTATCTTCTTAAAGGCGTGGCACTCAAAGGTAGTGGAAATAGAAAATGTACAGAAACACAAAATTAGTGAATTGTTGTTTCTCAGGACTCATGATTGTAATTCCTGCTAATGACTGTACACAGTAGAGGAGATGCATGGACGTATGCTAATTAAATGGGTTATGTATCATTGCTATCTTTAATTATTATAATTAATGTAAAGTCACCTAAACATCTGTTTTCTTTTGTGATGTGTGTGTTTTTGACACAAACATTTTCATCACAATGTATGTGAATTAAAATGTGATCTGAGAAGTTATTCTCTTACATAAAGATGTGGGGGTCTCTTGTCATCCTTGGTACTACTGGCACCATTTGTGGCTCACTAGGTCGTGCTCCTATTGGTGAAATAGTTGTCTGAGTCCTTCAGATACCTGCGACTTAAGGAGTAGCTTTGCTGTCTGAGGCCCTAGGCTGTGACATGTACGTTAACTGATGGGTCGTATGCTGTATGAGTCATGCAAGATATGTGTAAAATATTTGGTAGTTCTACAGTCAAGCATCTCACCCAGTACAGTCTCTAGAACTGACTCATCTCCAAGGCCAGAGGATACAAGACCTTTGCAACTTGATGGCTTATTGCTGGAACCTGTCAGTTATGTGCAATCAGAGGGATAGTTTTCGAATGGGAATGTTGAACATTAATAGGGTCTGAGCGATTGCTCTGCTCTGCTGTTTATACCTTACAAATCTATGATCTTTCTTTAGTTAGAGACAAGCTGTCTGTCTTAATCTCAGCTATTCATTTCTAAAATCCCCTGCACAGAAGTGGATGAGACATGCGTCTGAAATTAGAGAACTATTGCTTTAGTGTAGCTCTAGTAGCGGCGGCCACGTTCTTGCTCAATGCTAAATCAATATTAACAAGTTGTACATGTCTCTGATGTGTAAAAACTCACTTTCATGTCTGGCAGCTGAGGTGAAAATTCTCGAACAGATTGTTCAAGTCTGAAAGTTTATTCTGAGAGTTTACACTCTTGTATCTCTTTAACTGTCAAGTGTACCAAGATTTAGCTTCTGCATCTCTATTGTCTTTTGCTTTCTCATCGCCACATGATCTCCTTTGGAGCCCTGGTTGTGAAGACATATACATTTGTGTTCTGTACGTGTGTTTACACTTTACAGCTTTTATGCTCACAAGTGCGCGGGGGTCTCCTTATCACCTGATTTTGTGATTTTGTGATTATTTTTCTTTTGTTAATAAACATTAAAATTAAAAGATGCACAAATTTATGGAAACAGCGAGGATAAAAACACGAGCAAATGATAAATTAATTGAATTTTAGTTCATCTCTTAGTGGTTTCAGATTTCCTTTTTGATTAAATTATTAAAGGGAAATTTGTCCACAGACACTCTAAAAGACCTGAAAAAGACTACTATATTTTCTTCCACATTGTAAATTGATAATTCTGCGAACGAGTGCGTAATCTCAATCAAAAACTTAGAAACGGGCATTAAGCAACATGTAGATCAACCGTTATTATACAATATAACCACTAGATGTCACCACTGTCAAATATATTAAGGTATACTACTACATAATACGCGTGAATATTGATTTCTTGCCACCCTCCACTGAATAACAGATGCAGAGGCGGCTGCTGTCAAATTAAAGTGGTAGGCAAGCGCAGGGGAGAATATTTTGACCCAGTGTCATGCACTACCAGAGACCTGCAATTCCCTTGGACTCAACGCCCAAACTCTCAATCATGGTCCGTTCCAAAAAGTGTTTAAAACGTGCCAGGATTGAGAGCTCTGGGGTTGCGAGTTTTCCACAGTGCCTGTCAGTGAGTCAAAAGAAACATTTAATTAAAACAAAAAAGTGTAAAAGTGTACTTAACCGCTGCCTCAGTTCTCCGATCCGGTCCCTGCCGTCCGTGGCTTCAGCATAGGCTCCCAGCGTCTAGTAAACCAATCCAGACGCTGCTCTTATGCTGGTAATACTATTAAGCAGCATGAGAGAAGTGCCAGAATTGGTTGGTTCGGTTTGGCTTCGTGCTCACTCTGGGACTGGGACTTGGAGACTGTGCCTGTTCTCCATTTAGCTGTAGAACGCAGCTCGGGTTGGAGAGATTTAAAGTGAGCAAGTCAGCCGGCCAAACCGACATGCGCACTTGCAGTGCCCACCACTACTCCTCCCTGCTGCTGTCCATCACCAGCAATTACCCCGCCCCACCCACAGACTTGGCTCGGATGGTAGGTTAAAAAGTAAAACGGTAATAAAATGGAGGGTCCACCGCTGAACAGATGTTGACAGCCTGGCAAAGAAGTTCTCACAGTTGTCGTTAAAAACATCGCACGACCAACAAAAAATTGGAGGCTGCTGTTTTTAAAAGCACCACAACTGAGTGACGTGAAATGAGCCTTAGCATTCACACATTTGGATTTCAGGCTTTCTCCAAAGAAAAGCATTAAATTGTTTAACTTGTATATGGCCCCTCTTGCACTCCTCGCCGAGAAATACGGTGCCAAAATAGTGTCGTATGCGGACGACACTCAATTGTTGTTCACGTGCGAGAAGGGTGCTGAGTTTAAAGGCAATGTAATCAACACCTGCATCTCAGAGGTATTTTCTTGGCTTAGACTTAACCAACTTAAGTGCAACTCTGAAAAGTCAGAGATTATTTTCTTCGGCTCACGTCCCTGTGATGCATGGCACACATGGTGGCCGCAGGACATGTCTCCCCCCACGTCCTCAGTTACCACCGTGAAAAATTTTGGGGTCAAATTGGATGCTGCTCTCTCTATGAAGGCTCAAGTATAATTTTATACGGGCAAATAATTCAAATTTCATATAAGTGATAAAGTACATTCTTCCGATTAAAAAAATAAGCATATCGTTTTTTTAAAATTAATATCTCCACAAATTCCATAAAACTGATATAAGATATAAGGCAAATTCAGACAAATACATAAAACTAGCGATCCCTCCCTACCAGCTGCAACGTTAAAGTTATTATAAAGTGCAAAGTGTAAAAGTGACTCTTCATCCTTAGGCTACAGTACAGGTAAAAGCGATTTCTTAAAAACAGATTTCATATAGGTTGTACACAAAATATAGTAGAAGAAGTGTATTCATCCCCTCACAGATACAATTTGTCAATTAATGTTTTTCCCGAGATCCTAGAGAATAAGATTTCTCCTGCGGGATAACTGATTCACCCGAGAGAAGGATGCTTATAAAGGGCTGTCCCTCATCTATGTAGTAATCAGGGCCCAAATCCTTTGTCTCAGATTTTTCTTCCTTCGCCCTTTCAGATTATACAATTTATTTATTTAACCCAACAGGGTTTCCCGGTGCTAAACAGGGCAAGCGAGATTGCAGATATCTGAAACAAAGAGATTAAACTTGGTTATAAATAGGCTTTCCTGTCTTCAGTTTCTATTTTTGGTAAATTCTGGTGTTTTTTTTTAAGTGTTTTCAAGTGATTTCAATACGTTAAAAAAACAGTGGTTATCAGTGGTTACACATTTTCGCACCATTAAAAACAACAGAAACAGTGTTTTTCCGGTGTTTATGGAACGTTTTACTTTTATTATTGCTTGCTTTCTGCACTGATAGCGCATGGTATATAGACAGTGTACGTACAGTGTATATGAGGTCCAAATAGATTTTTGCAAATTAAACTTATTGTAGTACACCATACAATACTTCGTCAGTGAGTCTTTGGTCATGTGCGCTCGCTCTTTCCTTCCCATGTAAACTTCTGTGAAAAGGCCCTCTCAACATTGGCACTTGAAAAGGGCAACGCCAAAACAGCCAGTACACAATTTGTTAACTCTGGTCACTGACATAGCTTTCCATGCCAATACTGGTGCAGTTGAAGATTGCGATTCTCAGGGCAGGTTCTGCAACAATTGCATTGAGCTGGGCGCTTATGCCCTCAGAGTTATTGAAGCGGTCAAAATGAAGCAGCACTTTTGAAACTACAGAGGAAATTCCCCTTTACGGAAGAGATCTAGAACTTGTATAGAGTACCACAGTGAGGTTTCACTGACTTCAAATGCCATTGGTGGTGAAGAGACATTCCGCCAAAAAGAAAGGAGATGGAGAGCTAGCTATTCTCTAGAAGGAAAAATTCAGTACGTTAAAGCTCGGAATGAATATAAAAATGCAATCATGGTAGCCAAGGTCGCCCATTTTTCAGCCCGAATTCTAAACTCCCAAAATAGATCAAAGGAAATCTTTATGATAGTTAACGATCTCTGCAATGCAGAGCGAATTATTCCCAAACAAACTCCTACTCAAGATCTATGTAACTCTCTGAATGACTTTTTTGTGGACAAAATCGCCACCATCAAAGCCAGCATTCCCCCTTCTGGATACGTGGAGCCTCCTGATAGTCTGATAATTAATACAGCTATCATGGAACACTTTCCTGCTATCAGCCTAGAGACCTTCTCTGACCTATTGGTCCGAGTTAAATCAGGTTCTCCTAGAGATTGTTGCCCCCTTATATCCTAAAGGATATTTTCTCGGCCTTACCACAAACAGTACTCCCTTCTTGAATGAGTCCCTTGGGCAGGGGAGGGTCCCGAATGCCTTCAAGAATGCTGTTGTGGTCCCTCTCTTAAAGAAACCGGACGCCGACCCTCTTAATCCATCAAACTACCGTCCCATCTCTCTGCTCCCCTTCTTAGCCAAGATACTGGAGGCGCATGTCGCCAAATGTCTATCGAATTTCATTGAACACTCTGAACATCTGGATTCCCATCAAGCAGGCTTTCGGCCTGCTCATTCTACTGAGACTGTTATTTTGGCAGTCCTAGACACTTTGCGAGCTAATGCGGATAAGGGTACCCCCCAGGCCTTGGTGCTGCTGGACTTGTCGGCCGCGTTTGACACGGTCGACCACCAAATCTTGCTGGACCGTGTCAGACAGGCTGGCATTCATGGTTCAGCTTTTAACTGGATTAAGTCATTTCTTGAGGGTCGTACCCAAGCAGTACGCCTTGCTCCCTTTATTGCCCCCGAGACCGCAATCACGTGCGGGGTCCCACAGGGATCTTCATTGTCCCCCCACCTGTTTAATCTTTACCTCCTGCCCTTGATTCGCTCTCTAAGGAATAGGAGGTCAACTACTTTTAACTATGCTGATGATCTTCAGCTTGTTTTTACCATTGACAATTCCCCTGACTCAATTCAGGAATTTCAAGACACCATGCTTTATATTCAGAGTTGGATGGACAATAACCATCTCAAGCTTAACCCGGGCAAGACTGAACTAGTCCTCGTTGGAAAAGGCCAGATCTATTGGGGCCCACACTATTGGCCTACTGATTTGGGTCCCTCTCCCACCCCGTCCATTTCTGTAAAAAGTCTTGGAGTCACCATAAATGCTGATCTCTCATCTAGAGGTCAAGTAGGGGCAGTGGTCTCCTCCTGCTTTTTCCAACTACGTAAAATTAGGAAGATTGCCCATTTACTCACTCATGCCGCTCTTATACAGGTCGTTACAGCCCTGGTTCTCTCTCGTCTTGATTTTTCCAACTCTACTTACCTTGGTCTTCCACTGTTCCTACTAAAACGTCTCCAGCTGGTACAAAACCAAGCTGCAAGACTTATTTACAAACGGCCAAAATGGCAATCTGCAAGCCCCTTACTTGTAAAACTTCACTGGCTCCCTATCATTCAGCAGGCAGCCTTTAAGACAGGGTGTTTAATTTTCAAAGCCCTTCACTGTAGGAGCCCTAAATTCATCAAATGCATGATATCAAAACATGTTCCCAACCGTAATCTGCGATCGGCACATCTCCAGTTGCTAACTACCCCCACCTATAAGCTTAAACGTCAGGGAGGGTGTAGGTTTTCTTATCTGGCCCCTAGATTTTGGAATTCTCTTCCTCTAGCGATTAGGTCTTGCAATAACTTATTGGGTTTCAGAAAAATGCTCAAGACATGGTTGTTCGAGCAGGCTTATGCTTAATCCGCTTCTGCCGTGACTCTGATCAGGTTTAGCGCCATGAAACCTCTGGGTGTACGTGCGCTTTAGAAATTTTTATTAACATAACATTAACATGCATCATTGCAAGCCATTTCTCATACATTGTAAAATAAAAGTTCCTGAATTGCTCTTCAACATTGCTTTGCTTACCAAGTGGCAAGCACTCGAACATGGAACATGTTGCAGTGCCAAAGTCTCTAAAGGTGTCGCCCAGCCTACCCTCCAGGAGATGTTTCACATCTACACCAATTATGCTGCACACTTGGCAGACAAGGGTGTTTCCAGACTCTAGTTTTTTATTATATCCACTATAGCAGTTATGTTTTCCTGTAAAAATCTAAGAATGCAGTAGAGTGTACTTTTTTTCACTTCACTATCAATATGCGACCAAAGATCCTCACATTTCTTGCCTTTGGCATTATCACTCAGCAAAAATTCTGTAAATGGTTGCCACATGGATAATATAGCATTCATAGCCCCTTGGACTGCGAACCATCAGCTAAGGGACACAGTTGGGATGACTCTTTCTTTGATGCCACACAAAGCACGAAATGATAGATATTTGTGTTTTAGTTCCTGTGCATAAGAAAACAGTGCACCAGAATGGACTAAAAAGTCGTAACTCTGAAGATTGTAAAGATGCTTTCAGCATACCATCTAACAAGTGGCAAGGATCTCTTACAAGGAAGCACTTCAGCTCAGGTATCAATTTTGACAGGTCATCACACAAACTTTTCATATACATAGCTGAATCACTGCAAATAAGAACAATATCACTCCAATCATTGTTGAACTTGGAAATAACCTTTTTTGCAGAGCATTCCAAGTGACACTGCATTCCATGTTTTCCAAAAGTCTGGTGTCATGTTTTCACCACTATCCGAGATGCTTGGTGATAGCGCTCTCTATACATATACTTGTCACTATACATTGGATTTAATGTTTAAAGCCTGAGGTGTTGGCAATTCACCTACTATCAATACTGACTCAGTAGAAACTGGGGGCCTTTTACCCATTCTCTCTGGGTAAATGTGATGACACATATTAGGAAACATTCTTATGAAACCAGCCATTTTACCTATCAGTGAAAGAATTAAACGCAGCCAAAATATCAAATATGATTTTGATATTTCCTGATTCTCTACAGTTTATAAAATAATTAAACAAGACCTAAAACATGCTTCTAAACACTGCATCTTTAGACCAAAGCCCACAAAACCGAAAAAAGCAAAAGGAAGAAGAAACAATATTTTAGTGGCATCCCTAAACAACAAAACTCAAGCAGAATAATGTTAGCCCAGTCTTTCTTACTGCCAGCTTGTATAACAAAGTTACATTGTACTGGCCCCTTCAGGAAGAAAAAAAAGACTCTTTCACTCTCTTTTTCCTTTCTTTGAACGGCATTTAGTTTTGGTTGTGCAGGTGTTTTTTCAGTGTTTATATGTTTTCACTGGTGAGGGCTATTTCTCTTTCAGTGGGGTTTTATCAGTTATTATAGGTTTAAACCTAAAACCAGACAGCCTAGTTATAAAGAAAAGTTTTTAGCTTTTTACGAAAAGCCAAAAGAGACTGACAGGTCCTAAGTTCCAAAGGAAGGGAATTCCACAGTTTAGGTCCAAGGTAGAAGTTGTGGAAGAGGTATGGCGTAGCGGCCAGGGTGCCTGACTGCGAACCAAGAGGTTCACGGTTCGATTGCCGGTGGCAGGTTAGCCCAGCACCATGTGACTCTGGGCAATAACTCGCTTAATCTTCCTGAGGGCCCCCAGTGCCGGGACACCTCTCCAGAGGTAGCTGTGCGCTTTACAAATGCTGGTATTTATTTTCATAAGGTAGGAAAACAAGCGGCCTTGCATACGGGTCAGCCGCACTCTGGGAACAGAAAAAAGAGAGTGGCTGGCCGATCTCAACTGACGGGTAGGTAGGTAAGATTTGACCAGACTTTGTATGTACGAGGGAGCCAAGCCATGCTTAGCTCGAAACATATAACATAGAGCCTTGAACTCGATGCGTTTATTTACCTTAAGCCAATGAAGTTGAAGGAGCAAAGGAGAGACAGAGGCTTGTCGAGGCAACCAAAAAAGCAGAAGAGCGGCCGCGTTTTGAATGAGCTGTAAATGACGAACAGCGGCCTTATCTGCACCCAAGTACAGTACATTGCCATAGTCAAGTCTGGAGATCACCATTGCCTGCACCACGGTTCTTTGGGCTGTAAGTGGAATTAACCAAAGGATTTTTTTTAGCCACTTGAGAACCACAAAGCATGTTGCGGTGACCCCAGACACTTGGGCTCTAAGAGAGAGATTATTATCTGTGATAACACCCAAGTTCTTAACCTTCGGAACCGGAGCAGGTAGAGGCCCCAGAGAGTCAGGCCAATGGTTTGCTCCCAATAGATCAGGATTGTTTCCCAGAATGAGGACCTCAGTTTTAGAGCCGTTCAGCTTTAAAGCATTACTAGACATCCACAGAGAGATATTACACAGTCCGAGCTGGAGCAAGGAAGAATCCTGATGCTGAGCAGATGAAAGAGAGAAAACGATTTGGGTATCATCTGCGTAAGAAAAAATAGTCAACCCAGACTTTTCTGCAATGTCCGCCAAAGGGAGAACATAAAGATTAAAAAGCAGAGAAATCAAAATCGAACCCTGCGGGACTCCTGATGTTAGGGCTACTGAATTAGATTTAGTGGTATGAGAGAAGACTTGAAATGAGCGATCCTTTAAAAATGAGATCAACCACTGCAAGGCCACTCCTACAATACCCGAGGCTTCAAGATGATCCACCAAGATGGAGTGTGAGACCGTGTCGAAGGGCGCGCTCAAGTCCAATAAGGTGAGCACTGCTGTACCACCGCAGTCAAGCTGCTGCCTAAGATATTCCGTAACACAGAGCAGAGCCGATTCAGTACTATGCCCAGGACGAAAACCCGACTGTGACGGATGGAATAACTTGTGCAATGCCACATGTGAGGAGAGTTGGGAATTGATATGTCTTTCCAAACTTTGGAAAAAGTAGAAAGACGAGATATAGGATGATAATTTGACCAACAGAGGGGGTCAAGGTCGGTCTTATTCAACAAAGAGAGCACCATAGCATGCTTCCAATTCCGGGGGACCTGACCTAAACTTAAGGAGGAATTGAGAAGAGTAAGAATCACACCTAAGGCTGACTCGTACAAGAGTCTAAGCTTGGTTGGGTGGAGATGGTCAAGTGGAGAGCCAGACTTGATTGTTCCCAACAAACAATGAAGAGAGGTCAAGTCCAGTGGGAGCCAGGCCTTAATCTGACGGGACTCAACAAATGAGGGGGCCTGAGAGAATGAATTCACCTGAACAGAAGAGGGAGAATTAGGGAAAATAAAGTTGTTTTGAAGTGAAGAGTCAGAGTCAAGCTGACGGTGGATAGACTCTATACAAACGGATTTCTATATTACAAATGGCCAACATCCTTGCCCTCCAGCTTACAAATGTAGGGGGGTCAACACTTAGCCATTGCGAGCTGATGCAGAGTCGAGCTATCGACATAGTTAAAAATAAAAAACATGTCTCCGCCCTTACCACCTCGCTCATCTCAGTGCTGTCTAGTACCCCCAAAATCATCAGAACAGGAGTGATAGACATCGGTACGCCTAGGATCTTTTCCAAGAATTCGCTGATATCCTGGAGAAAGATATTCAACTTAGGACAAGAATAAAACATATGCAGGCTATCAGCTGATTGTAACCCGCACCTGTTACATTTCCTCCCCATCCTGGTACCCCATTTAGCTACCTTTGCAGGTGTATAATACAGATCAAAAATTGACATAAAATGTTGGCTCTTGAGGCTCCCTGTTATTAACACCTTGTTTGCCTGTTCCAGTTATTCCTCAACATGCATTCCCTCTATTCCTAACCTGGCTTTCCATTTCACATTCTGTACCTCGACATCATCAGGGAATCCTTGAGTCAATATCTCATATATTTTGCCTATCCGAGCCTTATTCTTCATTGCTTCAACTAGTGGTATTTTCACAGTTGATCCTATATCTTTCATATTTCTAGTAAGGAAGCATTGCAATTGTAGATACTTGAAAAATTCGCCCCTTTGTAACCCGTATAACTGTTGTAGTTCTAGGAAGGAGGATAGCTGCCCATCTCTATACATGTCACCCAAGGATTTTATCCCCTTCTACCCCAATCTCAGTGTTACTTGATCCTGGAATATTGAAGGATGGTGACTGGTGCCATCAATGGTGTATAAATATTTAATTTTGGGATTCTTAATTTACCTGCCTCCATACTCTATACACTGCTTTTAAGATTTTAAATCTCATCTTCTTATAGTAACTGGGTTCTAGTATCTTAACTAGTCAACCCTTGATCTCATTCCCCAATACTGACTCATAAATAGTCGGTTTCTCTGCATCAGTAATCTTTACTGGGTTCTCAGACATCAGGATGCCCATATGTTGCAACATGCAAGTCCAATAATAACAGGAGAAGCTAGGGAATGCCCATCCACCTCGCTGTCTTGGGAGAGTCATCCATTTAGATGCCCTCCTGGGTTCACAATAACCCTATAAAAGCCTAAACCTGATCCTTTCCAGACTCAATAATGAGAATGAGCTAATTTTCAGAGGGATAGTCCTAAAAACATACAAAACGTTAGGTAAAATTGACATTTTAAGCACATTCCTCCTGCCCGAACAATGAAAGATGTGGATGATCCATTCTTTCCTGCTCCCTTCTAATGTTATCTACAATAGGAGCCATATTCAAGTCAGCAATTTTATCCAGGGCAGCTGTGATTTTTACCCCAATATAAACCACCTCAGAGGCTACCCTTTGCAAATTTTCTGTGCATAAAATCTGCGTTTTATCAATGTTTAATTTGCATCCTGACCAAGTCCCAAACTGATCAGCTAAGGCCTCAATCTCCGGGAATGCAGTGTTCAGATTAGTAGTGACCATCGCTATATCATCAGCATATGCCAATGCTCTATACTCTACTGTGTTTAATATTGCCGATTTAATAATACTATTTGCCTCTAATTTGTCAAAGAAAGGCTTAATATATAAAGCAAATTGTAGAAGGGAGCACGGGCATCCTTGCCTAGTGCCCCTTGTGATATCGAATGCAACTGAATCTTGTCCCGCTATGGGCATCACAGACCTAGATGCATGATACAGTGCTCTAATTGCCCCAATTAACTTCTTACAAAGCCCTTTCCATCACAGGACTGACCACAAAAATTGCCATGAGACTCGGTCAACCGCTTTCTCAGCATCTAATAGGACTGTCCCTAATAGCTTGTGCCCAGTCTAAAAGGGCTAGAACCTGGTGAACATGATCTGTCGTGCTTCTTCCGGGAATAAACCCATGCTGGTGCATTGACACTAGGGGAGCCATAATTTCACCCAGAAGACTTGCAAGTATTTTGGAGTAGATTTTACTGTCACAATTAATGAGGGATATTGGTCTATATGAGCCCGGTATCATATCTGGCTTTCCTTTCTGTTTGAACATCACAATAGTGTTAATTTGCCATGAAGAATGTATGTCCCCACTTTGAGCCTGCACAAATGTTTGCAGCATGTCCTGTTATAATACCTGGAAGAATGATCTATAAAATTCCAGCGGAATGCTATCATGTCCAGAGGCCTTACCCATAGCCAGGGAGTGTATAGCTGCTTCCATCTCTTCCAAAGTTATCTGGGCTGCCAGCCTAGCATTTTGTTCATCTGTAACCTTCACTGTATCTAGATCTCTAAAAACAATTCCCAGGCTCAGCCACTGATGGTGTTATTTCCTCAGCATAGAGTTGCTCATAGAACTTCTTAAAAACACTGAGCACACCCAATGGTGTCTCATGTACTTGCTCTGACTGGTCTCTGATCTTTAAGATTCAGTTGGTCACTTCTTTCTGCCAAATACGTTTTGCTAATGGCTGTCCTGTATTCTCCCCCAGCTCATATGTTTCTGACTTATATTGCATACATTTAATTGCCACATCAGTCCCAAAGTACTGATTACTTTTAGATTTCAGGATTGCTATTTCTTGTTGGCTCCCCTGGGTGTCCTGTCCCTTAGCCACCTTATGCATGAGTTCGATTTCTACTGCTCTTAGTTGCTCATACTAGCCACAAATCTCAGCCTGCTTAGTCTTTTGGTGATAGAAAGAGGTTTCCCATCGAACCCCGACTTTGAAAGTATCCCAGACTATAATATCTGATGCTGACCCCCTATTAATCTGGAAGAATTCAGAGATCCACTTTGCCATGTGGTCCCTATATGTTTGATTAAATAGGAGCTTTCTCTCGAAAGTCCAGGATGATTGATCTCTCACAACCCCCATCATTGGGAGTTCTACCACCAGGAGGTTATAATCTGATAAGGCCCTGGGGAAGCTCTCAATCCCAGCCTGTCCCGCCAGTGTAGTTGAAACAAAAAAATGATCTAGTCGTATCAATTTATTGTGGGGATCTGAATAAAACGTAAAGCCCGGATCGAGTACGTTATGTTTAACCCATACATCTGCCAGCCCATGATCCCTCACCATACATTGTAATGCCTTATAGAACCTTGGTTTTTCCCCATAATGCAGTTGGTCTCCACTGAGATCATCTTGGCTATCTATATGGATATTTAAATCTCTGCAGAGGATTAGAGGGTATGGCCACAATGCAAGCTCTGTGTTTAAGAAATCCAGCACCTTGGCCTCATCTAGATTAGACCCATACGTAGAGCAAATCGTAAAGGATTTATCTCCAGCCCCCATCGCACATTCCATAATGGCCCATCACCCAAATGTGTCCTCCCTAACTCGTTTACAGGATCCAATCACTTTGTTGCTAGGATTGCCACTCCTCTTGACGTTGTCCTGTGGCGAGTGCATGCTAGTGTAGTATACCCCAAGTCTTTCAGCCACCCCCACTTATTCCAAGGCATATGGGTCTCTTGGAGGCATACCAGGTCTACCTGCATAAATTGTAGGCTCCTAGCTACTTTGCCCCTTTTGTTCTTATCATTGAGACCACAAATATTGACTGAGCAGATCTGAATTTTACCTCCACCCCTTGAGTTTAGTGTTAGGTAACCATGCTCTGCCGCTGCTGTAGATTAAATTAGTGCTCTCTACAATATCGTTCTTCTTACTCCAATCAAAATTAAGGATGCTACGACAATTAACACAGTGGATACAATTTCTAATTTTCCCTTCCCCCAATCTCCTCCCCTCCCAAGACCCCTTCTCCCATCTCCCCCACCAACTCTCACAAGCAAATGGACCAAACAGGCCCTGTGATGGAGTGTTACCCCTCCTGAATGCATGCCTTTAACTCAAATCCAAAAACCAAAGAGCAGCCATCCCCACTGCTACTACTCGCCAAAATAAAGTGATAAACGCCACCCACCATTATACCCATAGAAATCCTAAAGCCGGCATGGCAAATTAGACTAGTAATTGTAGTCTTAGACTAACTTATGCGAGAGTTTGCAAAAACTCTTTGACCTTAATCTCTGATGAGAAAAAATGAAACTTGTCCCACCAAACTATTTTCAGCTTAGCTGGGTTCATTAAGAAGGCCTGAGCTCCCTTGCTCTGCAATGTTTGAATCAGCTGGTGTAGATGCCAGTTGCATTTGACAGAAGTAAGGCCCAACAAAAAACGTACAGCTATTAAAGGAACACTGCCGGTCTGATCGGGCCAGATCAAAAATTGCCAGACGCAACAGAACGTTTCCAACCTTTATCAAGATTGCTTGAAATTTATTTCTTCTGATGAAGCAGATATCATCGACTTGAATGGAAATCTATGGGCACATTGGATCTCCTGAGCCCAATCCCAGTTCCCCAACTCGGGGAAGGCACCTTTAAGAGCTCAATGACACATTTCATCACATTTTCACCCTCTGGGATACCCAAGATCTTCAAATTATTACATCTCAGTCTGTTTTCAAAATCTTCCAATTTCCATTGAGTGTCAATCATTTGATTTTCCAGGGATGCTGTCATTTCTCTGTGCATTGAAGCCTCGCTCTCCAAGGTTCCAATCCTATTCCCTGCGACACTCCTTCTCTCAGTAAACTCAGTACATATTTTAGAGACTTTGCGGATAGCACCCTGCATTTTACGGCAAGTTGGCTGTACTCTGCGGCTTTCTGAGTGTGTCTCTTCCCTATGGGCCATAATGCTTTGATATATGGACTCCAGCGAGGCAGCCTCCACTCCTCCTTGTGAATGATTACCATTTGCTGCACCACCCCCTTTCAGGGCTGGGAGACAGAGTAGTCCCAGAGGAGACCCTGTGCCCTTACTTCACTTCTATTTGATCTCTCCGGTGATGTTAGTGTTTTGCCCCTTTTAACTGTAGTGGCGTCTGTCGGGAGTTCGCAATGTTTAGCCTCTTGACTGCTGAATGCACTTTTTTGACTGTGGCTCTCCCCCCCTCCGACCAGTCAGATATGTCTGATAGCGAGAAAAATGTATCCCCAAACTCTGCGTCTTGCTCCCGTTTACCACTAGGTGTACCCTCACTTTGTGTAGGCAGGGGTATATTGTATGGCTTCATTGGGGTCAGCCCTGCTCCATCCTGTTAACCTGGGGTCCTATCCTCCCCACCCAGATCTTCAGACCCCCCCCAGTCTCGAGTCGAAATGGCAGGCTTTCATTACGTAGGGCCTGATTCACAGAACTAACTTACGTCAAAAACGTAAAGTTAGTACTTTTTGGTATTCACACTATACACTTACTCATTTTGGTATTCACAGAATGAACTTACTCATTTCGGTATTCACAGAAGTTAGTAGTCCTAACTTTAGGACTCCTAAATGCCTTCTGTGAATACCGAAAGTCTTAAAGTTAGGATTTTCTCAGTTTAGGAGTAGTAAAGTTAGGAGTCCTAACTTTACTACTCCTAAACTGAGAAAATCCTAACTTTAAGACTTTCGTATTCACAGAAGGCATTTAGGAGTCCTAAAGTTAGGAGTCCTAACTTTACTACTCCTAAACTGAGAAAAATCCTAACTTTAAGACTTTTCGGTATTCACAGAAGGCATTTAGGAGTCCTAAAGTTAGGACTACTAACTTCTGTGAATACTGAAATGAGTAAGTTCATTCTGTGAATACCAAAATGAGTAAGTGTATTCTGTGAATACCAAAAAGTACTAACTTTACGTTTTTGACGTAAGTTAGTTCTGTGAATCAGGCCCATTGTCTCTGGCTAGTTTCTTCACCTGTGCTTACCAGTATAGATTGTGCTTCAAGATGTAATGTCTCTGAATACTTCAAACTGGTGAGGTGCTCCCCACTCTGAGCACAACTGATGTCTCCTCCTTTTTTTCCCTGACTGCTGAGAAGAGCTTGGCCCACTACTGCGAATCCCTTTGCAGTAGAGTCTCTTCTGCTCTCTCTCAGAGCCGTTGTCTGCGGGAGCTTTTTATGCAAATTCGCCCAAGATCCTTCAGTCTCTGCAGCTCCCACGGTCAGAGCCCTTCGTTGTGACCACCGCGACCCCCGCCGGATCCAGGGTTCTTTTCCCCGCTGGTTTCTTTACCACCAGGACAGTATCTGACCGGGCAGAATCCAGATCCGCACCTTAGCGTCTCCACGGCTCCTCGTTCCTCTTGCGGCTTTCGGTGGAGACATCATCAATCCGCCTTCCCATCCCGCTCCGCCCACAGCAGCAGTGCCAGCCGCGAAGTGAATCAGCCGCCTGCTGATCCGTCTCCACGCGAGGTAAGCCTGGGTCATGCGCCTCGCTACCGACTAAAAAAAGTCAGCCTGAAGTCTTGTGGGTTTCTTTAGTCCTCTCATCTCCCTCTTCAAAGTGGAGAGGCCCGCATTTTAATTTTATTAGCCTGGGCAGACGGAAGGGTACAGAACAGCCGTGCTCACACGACCGCCATCTTGCTTGTTTTGCTTCCAAGTATTCTAACAGTTCAGATAATTTTTAACAAAAATACTCTCATTTAAAGTGAAAATTCCTATTAATCATTCAGAAAACATGAACGTCCTCTCACATTTAAAAGTATTAATGTTATTTTTACTTCTAATTGTGCTCATAATTTTATTAATTGATTGTTTTAAGTCAAAGCAAATCTCTCGGGAGCATCAGTTGGGTGTTCCAGGATGGGGACCCCTGAAAAAGGCAGTGAACAACCATGTTACCAATTACATGTTTGTGGATATTTTGAAAGATTTGGCAGCTATTTAATCACCATAAAAACAGCTGCGTAGTTACTCTAATGGTGGAAAAGTGTGAGAAACTCTTTTTGTTTAAAGGTTGTGCAGGGTAAAGAGATTTCTCCACACAGAAACAATTTTCCATATGGACAAACAAAACAAAAAAAACAGCAAAAAACATTTAAGTTACATTTACATATGCAGCAATGTACACTTGCTACATTTTCAAATGTGTAAATGTTAAGGAGGTGAGTTATCTTGGAAACCTTTGACAGTTGCAACTTTCCAGGAGAACTCCTAACATTCTTTGTGAATTCCTAAAAAGTCAAAAATTTGTTTAAAATGCCAAATTAACTCTATGGAATGAAATCTCCAAATTTCTTTGTGAATCAGACACTCATGCGTTCCTTCTGAATAAAACCTACATTTATTTTAATGTGTTTGTGAAATAACTTTACTGCTGCTGAAAGTGAGACAGAGGGGCATATTAGCAAGAAATGGCGATAACTATTGCTAACCTATGTTAGCGCTAGTTTTTCTATCGCCGTCGATTCCTGCAAGTTATCGCCCTGTTAGCGACGTATTAGCAACGTTTTGCTAACAGGCGATAGCTGCAGGGATCAGCGGCGAAAACCGTCGCTAACATTAACGCGACGGCGTTAATGGAACCGGCGATAGTGGGTGGAATCCAGCAATAAGCCCTTAGCGATAGAAAAAGGCACGCTAACCCGCAATTTCTGACTTAGCCTATCTGGCCACCTCCAACAAAAAAGATGCACCAAAAAAAGGATTAATGCAGATTTGAGCAGCCAGGGCATAGTGTAGCACACACCAATAATAATAATAACAAGCCACCCAACATCCTGGTTGACCAGGATGAGATCCTGGTCCCCACGCAGGACCTGCGTCTGGTTCCTGGATCCCTCGATGGACCTGCGTCTGGTTCATGGATCCCTCGCTGGAGCTGCGTCTGGTTCCTGGATCCCTCGCTGGACCTGTGTCTGGTTCCTGGATCCCTCGCTGGAGCTGCGTCTGGTTCCTGGATCCCTCGCTGGACCTGCATCTGGTTCCTGCTTCTATTGCTGGACCTGCATCTGGTTCCTGGATCCCTCGCTGGACCTGCGTCTGGTTCCTGGATCCCTTGCTGGACCTGCGTCTGGTTCCTGGATCCCTTGCTGGACCTGCGTCTGGTTCCTGGATCCCTCGCTGGACCTGCGTCTGGTTCCTGGTTCCCTCGCTGGACCTGCGTCTGGTTCCTGGATCCCTTGCTGGACCTGCGTCTGGTTCCTGGATCCCTCGCTGGACCTGCGTCTGGTTCCTGGATCCCTCGCTGGAGCTGCGTCTGGTTCCTGGATCCCTCGCTGGAGCTGCGTCTGGTTCCTGCATCCCTTGCTGGACCTGCGTCTGGTTCCTGGATCCCTTGCTGGACCTGCGTCTGGTTCCTGGATCCCTTGCTGGAGCTGCGTCTGGTTCCTGCATCCCTCATGGAGCTGCGTCTGGTTCCTGGATCCCTCGCTGGACCTGCGTCTGGTTCCTGGATCCCTCGCTGGAGCTGCGTCTGGTTCCTGGATCCCTCGCTGGAGCTGTGTCTGGTTCCTGGATCCCTCGCTGGACCTGCGTCTGTGGCCTGGAGTGGGATGTGGAGTAGATGTGGAGTCGATGAGCCGTGGCGAGAGACATTGATGTGCGACGATCACCCGTACCTGGTGGTGAAGTCTGGCAGGTTGCATGGAGACATGTTGCTGACCTGTGTGAGAAGCCCTCCTTGCGCACCTTGGTGCAGTCAATGGTAGAGGTGATCCTGCGCACCAACGTAGTGATGTCTGCTTTGCATACTATGATCCACCACTACACCGGGGTGCACGGAGGGGATTACCAATGGTGGGTGCCGTCTCCCTGCATCACAGGACGGATGATGTTGGGCTGGCCGGACGCCCTGGAGGGTGAGGCCCCTGTGCGACACCGAACTTGTGTGGACTGTGCGCTGCAACTACACGCCTAAGGGAGCCCTGCTGCATCAACTGCATCGGGCGGTCCACCAGCCGACTACGCGGTGACTGCTGTACCCAGCCCAGTGAAAGCACACCTGTCTCAGGCTCCTGCTGGCTGAGTCACAGATGTGGAGAGAGTGCAGTGGATTGCGCCACGGGTCAATGTCCAGGTAAGGAGAAGGTGGGACGCGTAGCGCAGGAGGGCTAGGGGGTAGTCGCTCATACCTATCACACGTAGATGACGCACCCCGAGTGGCGGGTCTACCGCTATGTTGGAAGAGCGTTGCCCCACCACCTCAAGCAGTGCAGAAGAGGAACAATCATCACATGATGATAACTCAATCAATCAATCACTCAGGGGAATTGTAAGCGCGCCACACACCCGTGAGGGTCGCAAGGCACTGAGGGGTGGGGGTCCGCAGATCTGTAAGCCGAAGAGCCAGGTCTTGAGGGTCTTCCTGAAGGTGTTCAGGGAGGGGGCACCTCTGATGTCTGCCGGTAGCTCGTTCCAGGTATTGGATGCAATGTGGGAGAAGGATCTCCCACCTGCTCTGGCTCTGTGGATGCGCTGCGTTTCGGACAGTGAGAGGTTGGAAGATCGGATGTCTCATTTGTGTACGTGGAAGTTGATTCTGTTGTTGAGGTATTTGGTTACGTTGTTGTGTAGGCATTCGGAGGCGTGAGTGATGATTTTGAAGGTGACTCTTATCACCATGGGGAGACACTGGAGTCTACGTAGGTGTCGGCTGATGTGTTAGTGCCGGGGGATGCCGAGGACGAGTCTGGCGGCGTTGTACTGTAATGTCAGTAGTTTACGGAGTATGGACTTGTAAATGGCGGCGTAGAGTGCGATTCCAATGTCCAGTCTGCTGGTGATGAGTGCATGGGTGACTGTCTTCCTTGACTCTGGGGGTATCCATTTGAAGGTCTTGCGGAGGGTGTTGAAGCAGCTGGAGGTGACGGTGTAGACCTGTCTGTTCATGGTGAGGGATGGGTCGAGTACGATGTCGAGGTTTCTGGCGTGGTCCGAGGGGGTAGGTGGGCTTCCGAGGGCGAAGGCCAACAGGTGTTGTCCCATGCTGAAGGTGTGGTTCCAAGGACAAGGACTCCTGTCTTACTGGCGTTGAGCTCCAGGCAGCTGTTGATCATCCAGACTGCGACGTCCTGCATTCCGTTCTGGAAGTTGAGTCTGGCAGTGGTGGTCTTTTTGGTGAAGGGGAGGATGAGCTGTGTGTCATCAACGTAGGATACGATGTTGAGGCCGTGTTGTTGGACGTTGGCGTCGAGGGTGCCATGTAGATGTTGAAGACGGTCGGGCTCAGAGATGAACCCTCTGGGACTCCGCAGGTGATTTATGTGGGAATGGAGAGGAAGGTTGGCAGTCTGATCCTTTGGCTTCTTCCGGGGAGGAATGATGGGATCCAGTCGAGGCCTGTTCCTTGTATGCCGGCGTCATGTAGTCTTGCGACTAGTGTGTGGTGGGAAACGGTGTTGAAGGCCGCTGAAAGGATGAGTATAATGAGGGCTGCGGAGTGGCCTTGGTCCAGGAGTGTGCGGATGTCATCTGTGGCGGCCAGTAGGATGGCCTCGTTGCTGTGGTTGGTTTGCAATCTAGATTGGGACGGCTCGAGGATGGCATTGTCATCAATGAATCTTGTCACTTCCCTGTTGACTGTTTACTCTGCAACTTTGCAACTTTGGCTGCGAAGGGGAGGAGCGAGATGGGTCGGTAGTTCTTGAGGTCGGTGGAGTCAGCTGTGGTCTTTTTGAGAAGGGGCCAGACTTCTGCACGCTTTCAGTCGTCTGGGTAGGTGCCTGTCATGAAGGTGGTGTTGTTGGTACATTTCAGTTTGTGTGTGATGGCGGTCGCAGATCTGTGGTAGATGTGGGAGGGCATGGGTTGGTGGGGGCCCACGAGTGCATGCCTTTCATGGTTGAGGCTGTGTCTTCGGCTGTGACTGGCGTCCAGGTGGAAATGGTAGGCTGGCTGGTGTGTCCGGGGCCCGGGGTGTCTGTAGACGAGGGTTCCTCAGAGTGTGGAGTTGTGGCTGGTCTGAAACTGGAAGTGCAGGTGTCTGGCGGAGGGTAAGGTTCCGCTGGGGGTAATGAGGCGGAGGGTGCTCTTGTGTGCAATGGCGAGGCACCCTCCCGGGTGGTTGGTGCGTCCTTCCTCTGGATCTTGTATCCATCCGGGTAGCCGGTGCTGGTGTCGGCTGTGTTGGAGTCCGGGGTGGTGGTTAAGCTCCGGCGGCAGCGGAGGCAGGAGAACTGGCCGTGGGTCGTGTTTGCCAAGGCCCGTTGTCAGTCTCTGACTTTCCCGGGTTTGAGTGCGTGGAGGGTGGCTGTGCCGTAGCAGTGGGTGGCCCGTGATCCAGGCTTACTGGCGCTGGTCGCGGTTGGGTTGCAGACGTGCGCAGACGGGCTTGTCTTAGGTGCGTCTTCTGCACGCCAGCAGCGCCTGTCCGCTGCGCAATTGCGCAGTGTCCGCCATTAAGTAGGGGAGGGTGGAGGAACGATCAGCTGGGAGGTGGGAATGTGCGAGGACAGGGGCACGGGGCCGCAGGGGCAGCAGCGGCGCGAAGCGTGTAGTGCGGGCTCAGAGAAGCCAATGAAACAGTTAAAAAAGGGACAAACAAGGGATAAATAATGGATGAAATCATGCTATGTATCCTCAGGGGTTGGGCGGGTGGGTTGGACTGCTCCAAACACGGAGCAGGGAATGTGCGGATTGGCATGCACACTCAAGTGCGCAATGACTGTTTGGTCGGCCCACTCAGGCCGCCCAATGCAGACATGCGCACTTCTCTGTTCGCAATGCAGGCTGCATTGCAGCCTGCATGGAGAACATGCCCACCCCTCCGGCCCCTGGATGCATGACTTGTCCTGTTGCCAAATTACAATACCACCGCCGCATCGCAGCGTTGTGAATGACTCATGCGAGGGAGCCTGGCTGCCTACTTCCTTTTCCTTGAAGCAGACGCAGGAGAGCAGGAGCTACATAGACACAGGACACGGCTTAGAGGTGAGACTTCCCTCAATAAATTCTTAACTACACACGCTCACACACACATCCCCGCGGCCACGCACCATCCAGTGTTCATTACGGGGTTTACCACCTCACAGCTGTCCAGACACCCCCTCCGCACTTCTCAATGGTGGCTGCTGTGCACCCATGCACAGCGGGCGTGACACTCGTGTGCCAAAGGCACATACGTAGTTGCGATGCATGCCATGACATCGCATTCCATTCTAATACATACTAATACTAGGCACATTGCAACAGTAGAGTAGGTGTTGCATAGCTGAGACATGACGATCACTGTTCCCACTACAGTGAGTGCGACCCAAGAATAACCTTTGCACTACAGACCCAACCGTGAACCCTGGAATTCATTTCTGAACCCCCAAAAGACACCCAAAAGATCACATTTGAGACAAATGCACCCCCCAAATTTCTCTTTATTTTGGCACAAAACACACCCAGGATTTAGAAATTTGACCCCAAAAAATACACACAAAAATTCAAAAATGTACCCCAAAAAACACCCCATTTTTCATATTTTACCCCAACAAACACCCAATTTTTCATATTTTACATCCAATACCCATGCACACCTGAAAAAGTTGAAATTACCCCATTACTGACCTCACAATGCGTTGTATTCAAATGTGATGTTAAGGCACCTGCGTTGTCAGAGTTGCGTTGTTAACGATGTACTGCCTGCGTTGTAATGGTCGTCTCCCGTGCCAAAGGCAACCCACAGGCTACGCCGTTTGCATCCGTCTACCCCTGGACCGCGCTCAGCACCAAGGAGCATTCCTCTTGGACACTCCACCGACACGACGCCAGCAGCCTCCTCGCCATCAACCCTGGACACCACCTCGCCTGGCAGGACCAACCTCTGCTCCGGTCCGGACATCGCCATCACCATCACTGACGGCTGCAGTATCACCCGCAAGGAGCACCCCAACCGTCATGGAGGAGGCATTGCCATCACCTACAGAAGCACACTCCGACTGACCACGCACTCTAAAGACCCAAGGGTGACCATGTCAACTCCAAGATCCGGACCAGGCACAGGTGCATCCTCTGCGGCACCCTCATGTGCAGGCCCCCCGGGCCATGGCCCCCCATTCTCCAATACCATTTTAGACCTCATTGCACCCCAGGATCTCGCATCCAGCAACAACATCCTACTCGGTGACCTCAAGTTCCACCTGGAGAACCCCAGTGACCAGGACACCACCTCCTCATGGGGAAGGTCCACTACATCAGACGCAAGCAGCAAGTCACCGCAACAAGCCACATAGCAGGACACATGGTCGAGCACGTCACCTCCGCCAGCGTGAACTTCAAGTGCAGCCACAACACCGGACTTTCCTGGACCGACCATCATTGGTAACATCACGTCTTCACCTTGCCCACCGGACGCCACCGCCATCATCGCACCCCCTCGCAGCTGGATCAAGGCCACCGAAGAACATCTCGTCAACTCCCTCCGCACCAACACTCCACCAATGCTTCCGTACGATGACACCGCAGCGCCCAACCGCCACCGATGTATCTCCTACTGCGCCGACATTCGGGCACCCCTCATGAACAGCACTGCGTCAGTACCTTCCGCCTGCCTGATGGCAGGCGTGAGGGTGAGGCAGTGCCACAGGGATAGGCTGGCCCCATGCATTGCTGGAGTTGTGTCATGGTTGTGACACGACTGCAGCAATGCGTGACTTTAGCGCAGACAGATACGTCAGGATTCCTGACATATCTCTCATTACTTGCGTCATGGAGCTCTGTACAGTGAGTACAGCGCATCCATGCTGTTGCAAGGAGGGCGTAATGAGAAGTGTTGCAACGCTGTCTTGTCGCAGCGCAGCAACACTTTTCATGACTGGGGCCCAGGAATGCGCACTATCATATTGATGGTGCACATTCCTGCACTGTATTTTTGTCGAAGGCAGCGCTGCAACATTGCTTGCAGCGCTGTCCAGCACCAAAAACATGCATGGATGTGGGCCCAAGACTTATTCCCATTTTTAAGACCAGCTATTTTCTGGTCTTAAGTTCCTGCAGCTAACGGGCCTTAGCGCGACTTTTTTTATCGCTTCGCGGGTCCGGCCTATCCTTGCTAATAGGGCGAAGTGCGGTTAGCGGGAGTTTTTGCTGGATTTAGAGACGGAACGCCTACCTTGCATGTCATTAGCGATAAATATCGCTGGCATGCAAGGCAATAGAAAAAACGGGTGCTATCGCCACTTTAGCGTCAAAAAAGTGCCGCTGAAGTGGCGATGAGCCCTTGATAATATGTCCCAGAGTTTCTACTTCCCATGCAGGCATCGTTGATCAGGATTCTGGTTCTGCTAGCATGTGATAATATAGTTTTCAAAGACATCTTATGAAAAATAACTTTTTGAAAACTTCTTTCACAGTAACCTCATTATTGCCTAACATCTAAGAGCAGATTTATCATTGCAGCCTATGACACAACACATCATTTATTAATGTGTTAAGTTACAATTTGACAACATAATAAATGCACACAGGAATGAAAACGCACACTTTTAAAATTGGCATACAAACACATTCATATAGGATTAGATTAATAAATTAGGTGCATGCTACATATATATATACATATAAAAATGTATTTCCACCAAAAATGAAGAAAAACAATATACATCGAAATAAACAATCACTTTTAATGTTAACTCGCACACAGACAAAGACAGACATATCCATTCATCCATCCATCCATCCATCTTGATATATTACAAGTAGCAGTAGCCACTTTGTAGCTATGGTTGAGGCGATGTTTTCATTGAAAATAATTTCTTTTCATTTGTCTATAACGTTACAACCCGTGGGGGGATGTGCACAAACCATAGCAATCTACTTAAACAGTCAGCTAAGTTTGGCATGCCAAGTTTCAAGAAGATCTGTCTACAGGAAAGAAAACATTAAGGAGTGATTAAAAAAGAAGGGGCATATTCTCAAGGAACTATCGCCGAGTTAACAGCACTTTATCTCAGCCAAAGTCGTGATAAATTCATCGCCCCATTCACAAACTGGTGCAAAGAGCCGATATCACCAGTTTACCTGTGATAGCAGCCGCAAAAAACATCGCCACAGATGACCCCGGCAACTAACGCTAATGATATGCAGAGTAGGCGTTCCCGTGCAAAAATCCGCGACAACACCACAATGCAACATTCTCAACGACCAGCCAGATCCGCGATAAGATCACAAAACATGCGCTAAGGCGCGTTAGCAGCAGGAAATTAACACCTGCTCTGACCTGGTGCAAAGTCGGACGACAACCTGGACCAGAAAAGGGAGCCCAGCGCACAGCCACACCTGAAGAACAACAGATGCCATGGAGCTACTAATCATGCAGCTCGGAGCCCCAACAGGGCCGCAACACCCACCGCCACCACACCCAGGTCCGCCCCCCCCCTGACCTCCCCCCTCCCCCCAGACCACCACGGAGGCAGCGCAGACAAAGACAGCGGACCTTCAGAAAACGCACCAGCCTCACAGACTTGACACCAGAGAATGTCATTGCCCACTACAGACTCAAAAGGTCAACCATCCTCCGCCTCCTGACCATCATTGCCCACAGGCTGACAGTACCAACACAGCGGACAACCAACATCCCACCTCAGACAAAGCTGCTGGCCGTGCTGCACCTGTTGGCCTCTGGGACATTCCAACCAACAACTGCCAGAGTCGGAGGAGTCTCACAGCCAGCCCTATCCAAGTTCCTCACACCTGTCCTGGATGCCATCACCAGCTTGGTACCCCAGTACCTATACTTCCCCCACACTGCGCAGGAACAACTGGAGACCAAGCAAGGCTTCTATGCCATAGCAGGCTTCCCGCACGTGTTGGGGGCAATTGACTGCACACATGTCCTACTTGTGCCCCCTGCCGACACTGCACACAATTACCGCAACACACGCATTCCATCAATGTGCAGGCAATAGTCGACCACTGGGGACTCTTCACCAATGTCGTCGCAAACTACCCAGGCAGTGTGCATGATTCATACATCTTCCGACAGTCCATCATCTACCGGCGCTTCCAGGATGGCACCTACGGAAATGCAGTGCTTGTTGGTAAGTACCAAATGAACACACCACACACCTCAAATCCACAATCATGCAACTCACAACTCTGGGAATGCACACGTTACAAACACACATGCAACATGCCCACCCACCAGACACGACTGCACAACGTACTGCGGAAACCTGGGCTAGCCATGTACATGAGCCATCACCGGCATGGCACCTCAGCCACACAATAGCAGTATGTGGGGAGAGGTGGGAAGCAGGCATGTGCGAAGGAGGCAAGTGACCCATGAATGAGAATGCACACAATGCCAAGTGTGGCGTGGAAGTGCTGGACAGACTGCAGTATGCAGACCACAGACATATCCATGTCGACATATACTGCTGGTGGTGGTAGTGTTGTGGACAGTGGATGCAACCATGTCACCCCAGCCAGTGGGGAAGGTCTCAGAAATGTAGCCAGTCACGTCCCCCCCTGCAAGCGTGTGCGGAGTGGGCTGGCCTGTCGTACGCCAGGCCAGCATAGGGGTGTGAATGAAAAGCACATAGCTCTGGGCGTGGTTCTCTTAAGGAATGCCCAACGTGTCTGCCAGGGCGGCGCCTCCCACCCCGCCACGAGGCCGATGCCGTCGCCGAGAGCGGTGTCGCCGCGCTCCTGTGCGTCCGCCGCAGCCCGGGCCGCTGGACCCCGAGCCAGTCCTGCCCGGCCATGCGCATCCAGGCCTCACTGCTCACCTGCCGACACCGGCGTGTCCCCAAGAGGGCCCACCACGTGCCTGCGCTCGCACCAAGCCAGAGGCCCGCGAGCTTGGCAGCCTCCTCAGACCACCACGGCCTCCGCGGGCAAGGCTCGCAGTACTCCTCTGTCGTTGACGTACTCCACCGGCCTACACAGCGGACAAGTAGGCCACACATTTGGAACTGAGTCTTGATTACACAATGGCAGAGTACACATGTTAATGCAGAGTCTAAATCAGTATACTCCCTTCGCAGTGGTGCCACCAACTCTGTGCATAGCATTCCGACCACACGTGTCTGTGGGCCCTTGCTGACCGCTGCCTCCGGCCTACACTGCGGTCCAGCAGGCCTCACACCAATCCAATACAGTCCGTAACAGGCAGGACACGGCATCGTCGCTGGCTAGACACACGCTCAGCTCTGGTGCCTCCGCCTCCGTCAACCAGGAATCTTCTCCACATGCCATTTCAACGCTGTGTGTTAGAAATCCAGGAGGAGCTGGCTGCACAGCGCTTGCCCCGCGCTGACCGCTGCCTCCGGCACACACTGTGGTCAAGTAGGACACACAACTGGAACTGGGTCTTGATTTGTCAATTGCAGACTTCATGTCATTGTACAGGCCTCATCGCAGACTGCATCCCCTTCCGGCTCTGGTGCCACTGACTCTGTGCCACGGGAGTCATGGACACTCTCTGGTGGAACTCTGGTGGCGTCAGAGTCTATGGCCTGGGGGTTGTCTCCATCATCATGTAGCTGATACTGACATCGTGGGGAAAAGGAGACTGTAGCATTCAACTCCTCCATATTGCCTGTATCTTCTTGCTTCTGCCCCCTGCATCATGCCCTGGATGGACACCTTCCACTGTCCCCAGTAACACTCTGCGACACTCTCCTTGGACATCAATGTGCGCCTGCTCAGCTCACCTGGCCCTACCTCAGTGCATCGCAAGTCACCGTCCCGTGGCGGTGTGCCTGTGCCGGCCGCTGTGCATCCAGGGCCACCAACCCTGTGCAGCTCAAGTCCTGGAACCTTGCTGTTTGTGCTTTGAACTTCTGATTGTCTGATCACTGTTGTGGTTGTTGCCAGCACCAACCAACCCCTGAGGGGTGGCGTACACTACCCAACTCCCATCCAGCACAGGCGTCACTGGACGTGTGGCCCTGGCAATAAAAAGTGCCGGGCGCACGTGCCCGTAACAAGTTCCACGGATAATCTCAGTGTGTCCGTGTGGTCATTATGTATGCATGTGGGCCCCGGGCCATACCACATTACATTGTGCCATGTACAGCGGGCGCAACCTAGTCACCTCAGGCAGTGGGGTAGACCTGGGACATGTGGCTGTGTCATACCCCCCTGTGAGCGTGAGGGAGTGGACCTGCGTACGGCAGTACAGCGTAGGGGTGTGGTCATTCCACAGGTGGCTCTGGCCGTGGTTAAGTTTAGGCCTTGCCAGGGAAGTAACTAATGCATGTTTCTCAGGTGTAGTGTCGGCGCCACATGTCACGCAAAATTCAATGTTGCCATGTAGCATGCGCCCGGGGTACGGGCTCGGCCGAGGGGTAGATGAGGGTGCGCAGGCCCGCTGGGGGTCAGGGATCAGACATGCCAACTGTTGTGTGTGTTGCTATTTCCGCAGCATAAGCCAAAGGTCTACCCTCGGCCGCATGGCGAGTTCAGCCAGGCATGAACTCTACATCTGTGTCCGCCCTGTCTTTACCATTGCCCTACACACACGTGTCCGTCCACCTTCTGTGCAGGACATCACTGTGTCGTCATCAGGCTTGTGGACATGCGCAGACAGGCATGACAATAGTGTGCCGTAGGGGTGCAAGTGATGCAACCGCGCTGCGCACTCTGGTGAATATTCTCAGGGGGAGGGAGAAGCGGCATTGAGGCTATGTAATCCACATTGATGCCGCTCATTTGCAACAAGCAGTACATGTCATGCAGGAATCACAAAGTCACACATATCACACACCAATGAACCAGTGAGCCTGCCAACACATCATGCCGAACCAACTATTGACTCATGTCTCTCTGCACTGTCACAGGTGACCAAGGATATGCACTCTGCGCTTGGATGATGACACCCCTCCGAGCCCCGAACACACAGGCCCAGAGGCAGTACAATGTGGCCCACAAACGCACCAAGGGCATCGTGGAACGCACATTTGGCGTGTTGAAGTCACGTTTCAGGTGCCTGGACATCACAGGTGGGAGGCTCCTGTACAGCCCAGACATCGTGTGCAAGATGATCGTTGCATGTTGTGTGTTGCACAACATATGTGTACGCACCAATGCCCCATGGTTACAAGTGCCAGATGCACCGGACGATGATGATGGGGATGAGGCAGGTGGACCACAGCCCACTGCAGCCGCAGCAGGAATAGCCCGTAGGAACACCATCATTGACAATTTCTTCACATGAGCACGTCACATTGTGGCAGTCCTTGGCAGTATTGGGACAGTACATAATGACCACAGGCAAAGCATGTGCAAATAAATGCATTCGAAGAACACTATCCCTGAGTGCATGTCTCTCATCTGTACAGGCACATCACTCAGGCAAGTGTGAGTGCGACATGTATTGCTGACATTTTTGTGATTTGTTCATGTGTGGTGGGTGTGTCACCTCTGTGCAGAGAGGCTGTTTAGGGTGTCACGTGTTCGAACTGCCAGTTCTGTGTGTCGCAGTTAGTAGGGAATCCCACTCTTCGGCGTTTCACATGTGTCCAGATTCATTCCATTTTGGCTGCCATTTGTGTCCTGCAGGTGACAACAGGGCTCCTTTTGGGGTCAGATATGTACCACCATGATGCAGGGATGCCCCCTGTGACTCAGGTCCCACAACATGGGCAACATGTACGTAAGCGGGAGTCACTGCCCCTACATTCGTCCACGCTTCGTGATTTGTTGATCATGGTCATGACACGTCTGTGTGCAGGAGGGGTTGCTTGTCCCTCTGCAATGTGAGGGGGGATGCAGTTTCACTGTGTGTTACATGCATGTTTCAGCATTTGCGCAGTTTACATGCAGACTGCATGTCAATGTACATTGTGACTGTGGGGAGCTGCCTATTTGATGCGGGACGATGCTCATTTGTTCTACGTCACGGATGTGGGGTTGTGCTCGTACATTGTCATCTCACCATTGTTTTACTCTGCTTTTATTGTGCATTTACACGCATGACGCGTGGATATTGCAGGCCTCTCACTGGTTATCGCTGATTTTTGTATCGCGATTGGCCTCATCGCTACTATTTTTGCGTTCGTGTTTCGCGTTTTTTCTGCATCGCGTTAGTTTTAACACGTTCATTTGACGCGTTATCTTGTGTCTATCGAATGGTGCCGCTGTGTTGTGAATACCACGTTAACACGGAGTTGTTTTCCCGCAATGGACTGCTATGTGAAGGGTTGCGTTAAGCAACACTTGCGGAAGTTATCACACGTTCTTGTGAATATGCCCCCAAGTGTTTCCCATCTTTGCTCCCACAGGAAATTGTACTCACATCCACTGCCAGAACGGCTGAATGGATAT
The DNA here is from genome assembly GCA_963921515.1 of Calotriton arnoldi. NCBI lineage: Eukaryota > Metazoa > Chordata > Amphibia > Caudata > Salamandridae > Calotriton > Calotriton arnoldi. The sequence goes on along the minus strand of CAWUFW010008681.1, from coordinate 253,916 downwards.
ACACAAAACTTAGCATGTACGTAGAATTTCACTCATTTCACTTTCAAATCTTTTTTGGTTTGGTGGAAATCTGATCAGTAGATTTTGAGATACAAAATTTAAAATAGTTACAGAGTGCCCTTTGGTATATCTCTGCCATTTGCGATTTGCGAATAGTTTGTAAGTCAGGCAACGTTATTAACAAGCATTTGCAATGCAATAGGTCTCGCATTTGTGAGAGTTTAAGCTATCGGCATTGTAAATAATAATGCCTTTTATTTATCTGTGTTGATAATTAACACATAAATAAAAGGCATTGTCATTTACAATGCCAATAGCTCAAACTCTTGTAATTGTGAGACCTATTTAATTTCAAAGAAGCGTCCGCCATTGTCCCAGGCTGCTCTAAAGTGAAAGCGTGCATGGCGCACTGAATGTTGCAGGAAAGCATGTTGTACCTGAAGTAGGAGAAACTCATTAAAGAAAATAGTGCTTACAGACTAAATAAGACATACCGTGTGACAACTGAAGTAAAAGGGCCAGTCCTCATGGGAGGTTACAAATGAAGACAAGGCAGTACTAAGGAGGGACTAAGAAGCCTATTAACGAATCAGAAGAAACATTTACAAAGGAAAATGACATACGTCCTAAAAAAAGAAGTGGGGGGACTAATCAGGTTAGGCAGCATGCAAGTGAAATCATGACACGTGCCATCACAGCGCATGATGTCACGATGCGTGACATTGCACGTGACATAACAGCAGGGCCGGACTGGCTACCGGGCGTTTTGTTGTGCTGCCGAGCTGGGGGCTGATTTCACTGCGGTGGGGGCTGATTTCGTTGATGGGGACCTGCGTGAGCTTCGAAATAAACAAAGCAAAATGAATGTTTTTAAGCACACGCAGGTCCCCATCAACGAAATCAGCCCCCAGCTCGGCAGCACAACAAAACGCCCGGTAGCCAGTCCGGCCCTGCATAACAAGAAGGGACCTCACTGGATGTGACACCACAAGAAGTGACATCAGATATTAAGACCTCATACATGTTTATCAGGTATATCATGAGTACATTTAAGCACATTATGAGATTTAACAAATGAGATTTGGCATCAGGGTTGTGCCAAAAAAGTGGCATAATCCCGATGCAAAATCTGGGCCTCAACTAATATATTTATTTTTTTAAACCCTGTCACATAGAAATTGGCAACTAGGAGAAGCATGGCAGTAGATCAGTTCTGCTTAATTGGTTGCAAATTCTGCATTTTTAAATATTTTATGGGTTAAGGCATCTGCTGTAAAGGTGCCCAGTAAATCGCAGGGAATAATAATAATGGTAAGATAACTCTGGAGGTAAACGCATTTGTTGAAGAGATCTGTCTTTTGTGAAGTCCCAGATTTGAATCAAAGTAGCATAGAGGGTTAATGTGTCTCCTGCAAAGCACATCAGGTAACATGCAGATAACAGATTTTTATTTTATGTAGATAGTAAGTGGGTTACTGCTTTTAACACAGAGATCCTTTATTTACCTGCAGCTCATAAACTGTAATCCTTGTAATATAGCACAGTGAGCTATAAAGGACATGTGACTCCTACACCTTGTAACCCTGTCTCATGTAACTCATCTTGTACATTGATTTATACATGTACATTATTTATTGTCAATGTATAATGTGTATGTTACGTAAAGAGCTCTGACACTCTTCATTGGGTTGCGTAGCGCTAGAAAAGAAATAAAATAGTGCTATTGAAATTGTTATTTGTGTGAATACTGGGACAGACCAACACACCTGACATTCTTACAGTGCATGCATCTCTTATATACAAAGACTGAACAAAGGCAAAGCGCATGCCTCTCTTAAGTACATTTGAAGAGATAACAAGCTGTGTGCCTTTGTTTCCCCTCCGTGGCATTTACAATTAAGCGTGAGGTTCCAGGCCGCCTCCAGTCAGGATTTTCAAACAAAAGGAGGCCTGATGGCCCCTTAACTTCGGTCCAGCTGGAGGTGAAAAAAAAGCAGGTTGTTGCTGGGAATGGAAAGCAGACAACGTACAGGCGCTGCTGAACGTGTCCCGGTGTCTGAAAATGATACCAGGACAAGTTCAGCATATTTCTGTGGGGCCCAAGTTCTTGCCAGAGGGGACGGTGTCCACCCTGTAAAAATAATGGATGGATGCTGTGTACCTGTGTGTACCCCCGACTTGTGCCCTGTGCACAATTGAGTCTCTTCTGCTCCACCTCACGAGATCCAATTAACAATTAATTCCCTGTGTGGCGCAGGTGATAATGAATTGCTGCAGATGGATGTCTATTCCAAACACAGTGTCTGCTCGCTGACAAGTGTCGGCATCAACAGTCTGGAGTATGACAGGGTCGAGTCGCACGTGCACCTACTGGCGCCGTTGGTAAAGGCGGCGCGTTCGTGCACCCTACAATGCGCTTCATTCACAGCATCTTTCACGCACACGAATGCACGTATTCTTTGTATTCAGGAATGACTCATAGTGCGGACAAAAATATCAACATCTTAAAAGAGAAACACCAGCTGCTACTCACAAACGCAGAATAAGAACACCGTACCTATTCAACACAACAGAAGAGCACACGAGCGCGAAATTGTTACTTATTATTAGTAAATGAATTATGTGGACTTACTCCATGACAAGAATATTTTCCACCCGAGAAAAGTTAAAAATAAAGTATTTAAATTTAATAATTATATTTACCCAACTACATCACTGCTTAGCTCTTATCAATCATATAATTCTGTGCTCCATTCTCAGTATTTCATGTACATTTACCTCTGTCTTCCTTAAACAAACATACCCTATCTATTAAGTCTGGCATTTGCTCACATTACCACCAGCCCTGGCGACAGAACAAGTGTCACCGGTCAGCATGCACACCCTGGAAGCCCTGCTCAGTGACTACCTATGTCGGACGGTTCACAAGCTGGTGCTTGTCAAGGCCATATTGGAATCTCAGTTTGGGGGAACCGTTGTTATGGCATGTTCCCGTGTGGCTATCTACTAAGTTGTCAGTGTTTCTGAGTTCACTACTCCACTAACAGTTTAGGTAACTTCACTATTATTCGGAGGTATGCCTTCCCTGCTCGTGCAGAAAATAACTAGGCCTGGGCGGTAAATTCCGTTCCGCTCGCGGAATTTGCGGAATTTGGGTAATTTCGCGTTCCGCGGAGAACGCGGAATTACCAAAAATTCCGCGCTCCGCGGCTTCGCGGAATTTTTTGCTTGTTCGCGCTTTCAAAATGCGTGTTCGCGAGATATTTCTCCCCGAGCACGCAAACAGCGTTCGCGAACAGGAAAAAAGCATCGCGAACGGGCGGAAAAAGCAATTCCGCGTGTTCGCGGAACTTTTGCGTGCTCGCGGAGATTTTTTACCGTTTCGCGGAGGTTTGCGTAGCGCGACTACGCAAATTCCGCCCACCCCTAAAAATAACTCTGTTCTAGAGTCGCGGTGCAGCATGGTAGAAAAGGCTGAAGAGACCCGCATGATCCTAAGCTGTGAGCTGCGCAGCTATCCCAAGGAATAGATTATTTCTCCAATATGAATATATTGATCAGCTCCGTTTTGTGAGGGTTTGCTCTGCTGTGTGGTGGTGTGAGGCAGAAGTCCTACCGCTGCTAAATATGTAATTCACCTTTTCTTTGGTGAATGAAGGGAGATGATGTGACTGTACCTTGCATTTGTACTGATGTGTAAGGAGGGAGGTGTGTTGTATTCTGGTGTGCCTGAATCGAGTGAGCTATGCTGGAATATCCTGTGTCTGAATGTTGGTTTCTGGTACTTAGTACCAGTTTGTCTTCAAACTGGAATAACAAGTGGGGTCAACCGGGGACTCGTTCTCCTTGAGGCTCGCGCTGCGTCATGTCAACCGTAGCTCTTACCTTTCTATGGCTGCCGTCCATGGAAACCACTTCCGTGCCTTGGACGCTCTCCAGGCCCAGAACGGAGGCACTGGGGTGAGCGAAAACATAAATAAACATGGGAATTTTGAAACGTGGGCGGTGGGGAGCGAAAACATAAATAACCAAGGGACTTCTGAAACTTTCAGAAGTCCCTTGGTTATTTATGTTTTCGCTCCCCACCGCACACGTTTCAGATTGAAACAAGGGACTTTTGAAACGTGCTGGCAGGGAAGACACAAAGAGCTGCTGTGTTCACTACAAAAGAGTGCAGAAAACATGGGAAATACAATCGGAATGTAAGGGGACATGTAACATGGATGGTCGCCACAAAGTGAAAAACACACCCAAAGGCGGGCCAAAGAGCAACGTCTTGCCAATAGGACTAAAGGAATTGAGAAAAGAATAAGAAAGAACAAATGGAAAGCGGTGGGCGTGGCCTAAGCAACCTGATCAGGTACTACAGGCATCACAGAGCAGCGGATGCGTGCTGCTCAGCTCGACCTAAAAAGGGATCTAACTGGACGAGTGAGCCTTTTGCTGTGTCATCTCTTTCCAGAGATCTAATTAACTGCTGCAAGAGAACATTTTCTTTTGCAGCAGTCATTGCAACACAGACCACAGGCCTCTTGTCCTACAAAAACGTATAAAGGCCATAAAAGGTAGGGGATAGGGACACCTTAACCCCCAGGCCACAGTAAGAGGACTCTCAAGAGACCCCTCTTTAGAGAACAATATAAAAAAAAACATGTTGCAATTCCCGGTCCGTCATTTTTGGTGTCCACAACATAGTGAGTGAGGAGTGAGTCACAGATCGGTGAAGCTTTAGGGGGTTGATGATTCATGAATGATTTGGCACAAATATAAAAAAAAAACAAAAAAACAAGCAAAGCTTGGCAAAAAACTAACCTCTAAGAACCAATCTTTGGCCATCAGCAAAAGAACAGGCTTGCTCCCAACCAATGCTGTGCATGTCCAAAGGCCATGCACAGTGGTGTTGTGCATACAATTCATGCTGTGGATGGCTCAAGGGTGTGAACAGCAGGGATGGCCCACAGGTGGTGGGTTGGGCACAGGGCTGAAGGCCATGTGCAATTGGCGCTGTGTGTCGATGGAAGCTTGGTAGCATTGCCTGGCCATATGCCAAACCTTGGCCCAGTCCCTACTGCACGAGGCTGAAGCATGTGTACAATGGGAATTGTGTGCCTGTAGCATGGTAGGTGCAGGGCATGAGCAAATGTGACAAACCACTGAAATTCACCAGCTATGTTTAACAAAGCACACAACACATGCGCTAACTTGCTGCACCCCCCCCATGTTAAAAACAACAATTTGACAATACCATAGAAATACAGAAACAGTTATCAGGAGAAAAACATAGCAACACAAGTTAAGGCATTTGTTGTGTGCTTTGTTAACCATACCAGGTGAATTTCAGTGGTTTGCTGCATTTGAACTAGAACCATAACTACTCAGTTTTTAACTGTGGCTGGTATGTGGTGGATAAATAAATATATATATATATATATATATATATTTATATATATATATATATATATATATATATATATATATATTAGCCCAACAAACAAAGTTTGCTCTTACACGAGCCTCTTGCGGCGGCGTTCACACGGCGGGGTGGCGGGTCCCTACAAATCCAGTCAAACACTGCTTGTAATTTCCATAAAACAGCATGCCGCGGACTCATAAATGTTTGCAAAGCGTGCTTCAATGGTGGCACAACAACTCTACGCGTTTCGGAGCCGACGCTCCTTGCTCACGAGTAACTTTGTTATAGTGAAAAAACAATTTAAATAAACAAACATGTGACCTTTCAATGGTACACACTGAGAACAGACTTCTGAATTACATTTACTCAAACCTCTCTATCTGTAAGTATTCGCATCTCAGTTATTGCACTATAAATTTAAGATTTACATTATTGGGCAAGTGGGAGCACAGTGCATTTAGGCAATGAGCGAATTGCGTGTAAACTATTTAATTTACTGAGTCTACCGGACTTCGCTATTGTTGCGTGTAACAATAACGTTTTGAAACAACTTTATTGGCCAATGAAACTAACTGCAAGAAGACAGCTAACTAATCGCCGCTGGTAATACTAACTCTCTGTGGGTTGGGAGATTACACGTACACACAGCAGCCTTCTTAAGTCACCTCTTTGTAAGTGACAATAAAGTAACAATAAAGTGCTCACTTTGTAGTGTGCCCTGCCAATAATAACTCAATTGAGATACCACCCCAGTGGACAACGTAGTTATAAAAACCACTTGCAAATATTTCCCAGGGAACAAATGTTCCCAGTCATAACAAAATTATATTATACCCTCACCGAGGTTGTCCTAATATCAAAAAATGTTGCCCAAGTGGGCATGCAAGTCTGCACAGGTTGGCTTAGCCTTACTCTTGACTGTGATACCCCCTTATATACACCCATAACAATGCTGCCCCAGTGGGCTTACACCAGCGAATGTTGCTCTTGCTCTAATGTAAAGTCCGTACACCAATGCCAGTCCAAAACCACACTCAAAGATTTGTCTATTCTTGCATCGTCCTGGTGCTTCAATCTTAATAAGTAGATACATTTAGCTCCATTACCTTCCACTTGTCGCCACGTTCACTTGAAATCTGTAAAACATAAACACTCTGATTAACAGTCACATTTGAAACATTTGTTCATACAACTAAAGTGCATAATAAGAAAACATATGGTGAGGTTAAAAACAAGATTACCGGTACAGTAACAAAATATAAAACATTAAAACTGTGTCATTCAGCAGATTCTTAACGTTCTCATATTATTTCATTGTTCATTGGCAGCCTGATTTATGCTAAATGAACCAATAGTTCCTCATCCCCGTTATGGCCTGTAGGGGCCATGTGTGATATTGTATTATAAGCTTAGATTCAAGGCGCCTTAGTTCCTGAACCCTGTCACCTCCCCGTTCGCGCACCGGAACGATGTCAAGTACACAGAACGAAAGAAGGTTACTGTTCTGACATTGGTGGGTTTTGAAATTTCGGGCAATAGGATACTGTTTGTCCTCATTTTTGATAGCTCGGAGATGCTCTAAAATGTGTTTCTTTGCTTTGTGTATCGTGCTACCAATGTAGTATTTGTTGCACGTACATTTCAAAGCATACACCACATGATCTGTGGTGCATGACAAATGTTTAGTGATCTTGTAAGGTTTGCAATTGGGTGACAATTCTACCACTTTGCAATTGCGGCTGCATTTACAAGCCTTGCAACACCCGCAAATATAAAATCCTTGAATGCCTGTTCCCTTGAGGTTTGGCGTGGTAAGTGTTCAACAGATGATATCTTTTAATGATCTTGGCTTCCTAAACGTGATCTGTGGATATTCCTCTATATGACTGGCCAAATCTTTATCTGTTTTAAGCACGTGCCAAAACCTATTCAGACCCTTTCTCATTTGCTTGGATTGGCCATGGAATGAAGTATTGAATCTTATTTTTTGTTGTTCTGACTCCTCAAGAGATGCTATTTTAGGTGTCAATAGTTCTGTCCTCGTCCGTTTTTCAACCTCTAAGCTAGCTTTGCTTATCGTGGAGTGTGTGTACCCTCTTTTTAAAAATCTTTCTGTCATTAGTGTTTCTTCGATCTTAAATCCCTCTTCTGAACTGTAGTTGCGTTTAGCTCGAAGTAATTCGCCAAGAGGGATACTTCGTATAAGATTTTCAGGGTGGCAGCTGCGAGCGTGAAGCAGGCTGTTGCCCGCTGTCTCTTTACGATACAGGTAGCTGTCCAATCGATCCCCATTAACAGTTAGTAGGAGGTCTAAGAATTCAATCTTATTGCTGTCCATTTGGCTTGTGAATTTTAAGTTCAATGTATTGTTATTTAAAATATTGACAAAATGATTGCCTTCATTATTATCACCTCTCCAGATACAAAAGATGTCGTCAATGTATCGCACCCACAATATGACCTGTTCACTAAATTGGTCCAAATTGCTCACCACCTGCTCCTCCCAACAGCTGAGGTATAAACCCGCAAAGCTGGGGGCGAAGCAAGTCTCCATTGCGGTACCAAGTGTCTGTCTATAGATCTTATTATCAAATGTAAAATAATTCTGGGTTAGACAGGTGTACATCATGTCTATGAGCATCTCTGTATGAAACAGGTAAGAGAGTGATCTGTTTCGTAAAAAATTGCGACGCGCCCTCAACCCTAGGGCATGTGGGATGCAGGTGTACAAACTGTTTACATCCAGGGACATAAGAAGATACTCATCTTTCCATATCACATCTTGAATTCATCTCAAGAAGTCACCTGCATCTTTCACAAAAGATGGGAGACTTTGTACAAGAGGCTGCAGGAAAAAGTCTATGTACCTAGATGTATTCTCTAAGCAGCTTCCTCTTGAAGAGACAATAGGTCTCCCCGGGGGGTTCGAACTGTCTTTATCAATTTCAGGTAACAGATATTAGGCAGGTAGTTTCAGGAATTTACACGTCAAAAATTCTTGTTCTTCCCATTCAAGAAAACCTCTTTCCCTCCACTCCCCCAATTGTTCCTGGTACATTTTGTTGGATGCCTCATATTGAGCTTTGGTACTCAATTCATACCTGGCAACATCATTCAGTTGTTTGTTGCCTTCACTGAGATACATTTCCCTCGAAAGTACCACAACGTTCCCCCCTTTGTCAGATTTTTTGACTACAATCAATTGATCATTTTTCAAACTCTCCATGGCCTCTGTCTGTATCTTCATAATATTTTTCTTGCCAAACCATTTTTTCTTTGATAAACTCAAAAATTCATGCATCATGCCTTTTTCGAACACATCAATTGTATCATTGCTTATTTGCGGTAAAAAGATTGACTTCGGTCTAAAACCACTTTCATAGCTGAGGTTAAGTCTGATATCATCATTAATCAAGTTAATGTATGGATCATGGATGAACCCTGGATCTCCCTCTAATTCATTCATCAAGTGCAACAGCTCAATGTCCCCAATATTAATGTTACTGGGCGCCTCCCTCATGTTCTCAGGTCTCTCGGAAACTCTTGTGACATACCATTTCTTTAGTCTGAGTTTCCTTGTGAATTGAAAAAGATCAATTCTGCTTTGAGTGTAATTGAACTGAGTAGTAGGGCAATAGGATAGACCCAATGACAAAACTTCGACCTCAGCTGTACTCAGGTTCCGACCTGATAGGTTGATCACTGTTCTTGGATCCATCATTTCGTTTTCTTCTGCCCCTTGTTCTGCTTCCCACAGGGCTTCCCGAGTCGTCTCTTGATTTCGTGTTTCCTCTTGCACCTCCTCTTTCTCCTTGTCCGCGACCTCTGTATCCAGTTGTTCTTTGCTTGTTCTGAGCTGAGAGCCTTCCTTGAGCCATCAGGTTGAATTCGATTAAAATTGTGTTTTTTACTGCAGTGTACTCAGATATGTTGGAGACATCGCTCTCACTATTATCACTTTCGCCGGCATTTATCTGCTGGTTGCTAGACATATGTCCACTTGCGCTGTCCCCCCCTACAGTGGTACTCCTTGTCTTCTGCGTTGTATCTTTGTCAAGAGAGATGCTTCGAAAGTGGTCATGTCTTTTTGCGAAGGTTAGGATCTGGCCTTTTTCGTAGTCCACCTGGTCACGGTGGAACTTTCTTTGTTTTTTCGCCTTGATTTCTTCCTCTATTTTGTCAAGTCTTATATCTATTTTCTCCATATCTGTTTGGAATTCTTCCTGTCCGCGTACTGTCTTTACTTTTTTAGTTAGATTTTCGATTTCTTCAGTAAGTCTCTCACAATCCTTGCGGGCATATTTCACCAATAATCCCAGCATAATGGTGGAACAGTTATGAGCCGCAGAGTATTGCCAGCGGTGATTAGTTGGCTGTCTTCTTGCAGTTAGTTTCATTGGCCAATAAAGTTGTTTCAAAACTTTATTGTTACACGCAACAATAGCGAAGCCCGGTAGACTCAGTAAATTAAATAGTTTACACGCAATGTGCTCGTTGCCTAAATGTACTGTGCTCCCACTTGCCCAATATTGTAAATCTTAAATTTATAGTGCAATAACTGAGATGTGAATACTTACCGATTGAGAGGTTTGAGTAAATGTAATTCGGAAGTCTGTTCTGTGTGTTTACCATTGAAAGGTCACATGTTTGTTTATTTAAATTGTTTTTTCACTACAACAAAGTTACTCGTGAGCAAGGAGCGTCGGCTCCGAAACGCGTAGAGTTGTTGTGCCACCATTAAATCACGCTTTGCAAATATTTATGAGTCTGTGGCATGCTGTTTTATAGAAATTACAAGCAGTGTTTGACTGGTATAATATATATATTTATATATATATATATATATATATATATATATATATATATATATATATATATATATATATATATATATATATAATATATATATATATATATATATATATATATATATATATATATATATATATATATATATATATATATATATATATATATATATATCATTCCTCGTGTTGCTTCTTCCGCCCCACTCGGCCCGTGATAAATGGAGTGTACTCCGGCGAAGCCCACCGGAAATTTAGTATTTTTCCAAGATCCAAGTAATTACGCTCTCTCAGGGCAGTCCAATTGCAAAGTTTTTATTACCAGTTACGCGTTTCGGGGAACACAGTCCCCTTGCTCACACACTGGGCAATCGGTAACACCACCATACTTATAATGCATAGACATAGTTAAGGGACAATCTACTTCCTTGGTTGGGTAAATTACTGTGGTAAAAACGGCCTCCATTTTGTAACGGGTTACTATACAATTCATATGGATACCATTTGCAAATTCACATATGATAACTACATAGTAGTAGTTGTATACAGAAGTGATGCTAACATTGTATGTATATAGTGCTTGCTGGTCATATGTATATAAAGCCCAATCTAATAGAACTGACAACGGACAATCCACTTTCTTAGATAAGAGAATTACTATGGGCAAAACGGCATCCATTTTGAAATGGGTTCCTTCATACAATAAAAGTACAAATTGCATAATTCTAAATTATTACTTCATAGTATTAATTGCATATGACATTGTACAAACATGTTAATTGTTTTTTGGAACCACATGTGAGAGTAGCACAATCTCAAGTCCAGATTTACTAACTTTTCAGATGCACATACTTGTTCTGTTATAACATCCTGTCATATCAGACAGATGGAGGGTGTAATCGCTCTAGTGGCAAAAGCAACGTAATTCACTCGGTTACTTCCCTATTGGACATATGTGTACAGTATACCATGGTAATACTACAGTCAAAGATACTGGCAATTGTATCAAAGGTAATGCATAATTCCGGCGCCAAGTGGCACATTGGTCAGAAACCGTATCCAAACAACTAGGGACTCCTAGTCCATAAGGCATCATGACAGGAATATGCTGTATCCGTATGTCAGAATATTGGTCAAAAACCGTATCCAAGCAACTAGGGACTCCTAATCTATAAGGCATTATGTCTGGAATGCGCTGTATCCGTATGTCCAAACATACTCGAAGTAGAAGTGTCCTCTAAAAATATGAAAATCAAAGTAGGTGGTGTACCTGACGTCAACAACTGAATATATAAAGAACTCTTTCACTAACCGTGTATACAGTGCAAATATCAAAAAATTGTAAAATAATCGAGTGAAAATTGTGTCATAATATCATGTATTAAAAATCAATAGAAATGTTGTAAATTAGTTATCTTATCTTTAACCATATCGAGTGCTGATTCCTCAAGGTCTCGAAGAAAAGGGTAGGTGACCTCTACTGCTACATACAGGTAAATGTAGGTCCCTTCCTTTCCTCCTGTAAATAAAAGAACAATAATAAAAGTTAAAACTCTGAACCAGCACAAGATAAAAAGTCTTTTAAACACACGCAAGGAAGTAAAGATACAGTGTACAAGCACAAATATCAGGCCTACAGCTATGTCTGAGTTGTGATAGAAAGAGGCTAGAAAATGCTCAGGTGTCCCTACTCTTCCTGTAAGTGTATAATCAATTCCTCATCTTGATTGTGGCCCCATGGGCTTCTTGTCTGTAAATCAATTATGTGCCATGATTCACGTTTCCTTATGAGGAGTGTACGGTTGCCCCCTCTTTTTTTCACTTGAACCTGTTCAATGATAAAATATCTCAAAAGTGAGCTGTTGGAAAGATGAAATTCCTCAAAGTGGCGCGCAACCGGGTAGTGTTTATCTTTGTTATGTATAGCCCGTAGATGTTCTAGTATACGTTTTTTCACTGCAAAAGTGGTGCATAGGTGTAGACAGTAATTAGTGCAACCATCAGTGGTATTTAAGTCACAGGACTACTAATCCCACAAGGCGCCATGGGGTCATCTGACCGGCCCATCAGGGGGCGTGGCATTGAGCTGGTTAAAGGAGGATTGATGTCCTGTGTTGCACGTAACCGATTCTACACGTAGCCTCTGAGGAAGAAAGCAGGACTTTTGAAACGCGTCAGGCAATACGAAGGATTGGCTGTCAATTGTTATCAGCAACCAGCAGTACGTTTATACCCAGAATAAAGGCCTTATGCCGAACGCCCGTGTGAAGTGCAGCTCACTGCTTGGGCACACTGGAGCATGACATATATATATATTTATTTATATATATATATCAAGAGCAGTTTTCCCGCAAGGAATCCGGTCACATACACCACGCAGGGCTGGTGCGGTGACACGGGTACGGGTCCCATGTTGAAATTAACAAGGGCACGCCTCACAAGTTTCAAAGAAGCGCAGAACCACACACAGTATCCGTAGTCAATAAAGTTTTATTTGGCTGCATCCAACTTATGGTCCTTCCTCGATGGCCACTGTGCAGGGGGCTGGACAATCCAAATCAAATACAGGCATGATAGTGATTGGCGTCACTAAAGACATTTGAAAAAGGCTGGATAGCCGAAACACGTCATGCTGAGTGAACGAAATTGCATGTTTTAATATACAGAATGGAATAAATGCTGTTTTTAGCCCAGTGAGTGCTCTGTTTGTTCCTGGAGGAAGGGACCGTTGTTTGGCAATTAATACGTGCAGGCCACATGCACGCCGGAGGCACCCGTCATCAAAGAGTTCGGCAGGTATCGTGGCATTTGTTTGACTCCTATTTATATATATATACGAAAATGGAAAAAATAAAACAGCAATCCAACTTGTGAGGGACTTGGAGCGTGCACGACGTGCAGAAGCCAAACAGTGGTGGGAAATGACATCTCTCACCAAATACCTGGAATGTAATAGAATACCGAGAGGCCTCAGGATAATGTTATTGCCAACTTATGAGGATATGGATGATGACTTGATTAATGAATGGTGCGGGAATACAGAAGAATGCTCAGTGAGGCTGATGAAAACACTTATAGAGCATACAAGAAGAAAGATGAAATTGCACTCAGAAAAGATTGAGATAATTAATAAGGAATTGGAGAAACATAAGGAAGACGGCACCCTAAAAGACCTACTGAGTAAAATGGAGAAGTCATTGCAAAAATATGATGAGGAAATAATGGAACGAAAAGCTGGAAAATTCACTAGGGACCGGCTGGATTACCAGTACGGCCGAGTATACACATTTGCAAAAAAGTTAGATAGTTTGAGAGCAAAGGACAGGTCTACCCCCAATATTCGCATAGCACAAAGCGAAAGTGAAATGTGCTCGGACGCAGGATCCAGTGCGGATGAAGCACCAAGAGAGAGATTGGATTTTCACAAGGAGTTAAGACTACTCAGAATGACTACGAGACAAGGAGGCAGGGGCCGTGCACAACAGGGACAACAAAAGGAAGACGCAGAACAAGAAGGGGCAAGAGGAAGAGGTGGAGGAAGGAATCGGAAGTAGATGGGAAAACAACAGATAAAGAATCGAAACCCCTAGTCATCAACATCTCTTCGGTAACATTAAACAGCAATCAAACACGCCTGCTCAATCTAGGTTTAACATTTTGTCCAGTAACCCGCCCAGACTTTGTGGACACAAGAATAGAAATCTATAAATATGTGAGAAAATTAAAATTGCATAAATTCCATCAAATGAGACAAAAAAACAAATTGCGAAAAATAACAGAAACAAGAAGACAGTCTTCATTTAAAATTGCAGATGTCCCAGATTTATTGAGCATCCAGGAATTGGAAGAGGGAGACGATATAGCTAAATCATCAGAAGGGGAACCCATTACTGATCAGTCAATTGAGAGGCTTCGCAATATGGGGTTTGTGACAAATGAACATGTGAGTAGTGGTCTGAGACCCGGAAGTAAATTCTGCCCACAACCCCCACCGGAGAACCGTTTGGACCTTTTTCATGAACTTGTGGTCGAGGATCTGAATAACATTCAAAAGGATTGGAAAATGGATCACACTAAAAGTAACTTTACAACAAGGGACTGGAAGGATATTAACGAACTGAGAAATAACCCGGCACTCATTATCAAGCCCTCCGACAAAGGGGTAATATTGTCGTCATGGATCAAGTAACATATATAACAGAAGCACTAAGACAACTGAACAACACACAGCATTACACCTGCTTGAAAACAAACCCCACAAATAAACTGGAAATAGAATACCACCTGAAATTAAAGGGATGGTTTGAGAGAGGTCTACTGGATTGGGAAGAACTACAATATCTCCGCACGGAGAATGCAAGAGTGGCAACTTTTTATTTACTTCCCAATGTCCATAAATGTACAGTGAATCCACCTGGGAGGCCAATAGTGAGCTCCATTGGTTCCTCACTTGAAAACGGTTCCAGGTTTCTGGATTTATTTCTGCAGGAATATGTAATCCATCTTCCCTCATACATAAAGGATAGCACTGACTTTCTGAAAAAATTAGACAACATCCCTTGGAAAAACGGGTATATCATGGTAACAATGGATGCTGTATCATTGTACACCTCAATCAAGCATGAAATGGGAATACAGGCCTGCACAAGTTTTATAAAGGATCGACCTGTGGAAAGACTAGAGCATTCATACATGTTAATAGAAATGCTGGAATACTGCCTTACACACAATGTTTTTACTTTTGATGGGAAGTTCTACCTGCAAGAACAAGGTACAGCTATGGGCACCTCCTTCGCCCCCACCTATGCGAATCTCTTCATGGGGTGGTGGGAGAAGGAGGTGGCCTGGGCTGAGGAGAACAAGATGTTCATGAAACAGGTGGTCCTGTGGACCAGATTTATTGACGATCTATTTAGCCTCTGGGAGGGCAGTGAGGAGAGTTTGAAACTCTTCATGAACAAATTGAATATCAATCAGTGTAATTTGCAATTTACTTACACATGGAGTCAACAGCACTGTGCCTTCCTTGATATGCAATTGGAGGTCCAAGGGGAAGAGCTAACCACCAGGATTCACAGGAAACCTACCGCAACTAACTCCATTTTGCACCCGAACAGCGGCCATCCATGTGCATTGAAATGGAGTATCCCGTACAGTCAGATGTTAAGAGCAAGAAGGATCTGCTCCACCGAGGAATTGTACAATGATGAAGTGAATAGATTGTCTGGAATTTTTAGACAAAGAGGATATCCTAAAAACGTCCTTGATGATGCGCAACGTAGAGCAAAGGAGAAATCAAGAAGGGAATCACTTTATCCTCGAAAGTCCCAGGAAGAAAACAGTAATGACATCAAGAGAATCTTTCTGGAGTACAATTTGGCACAGCCGGCTGTGGCATCAATCCTCAAAAAACATTGGTGTGTGTTGAAAAATGATGAACACTTAATGAAAATCTTTGAAAAAGGCCCACAAATCACATCAAAAAAGGTCAGGTCATTAGGTGATATTCTAACAGCTAATCACTTTATTCCCAGGAATATTCGACCAGAAATGGGTTTATGGCTATCAAAAAATCAGGAAGGATTTGTGAAATGTACTTCATGTAAAGCCTGTCAATATGGAGTAAACAGCAAGAGTTTCCACACAATGGATGGTCAGGAGGTACCGATCAGAGAAAGAATAACATGTAATACAGAATTTGCTATTTATGCATTGAAGTGTGGCTGCAACAAGCTGTACGTAGGCAGCACCAAAAACAAGTTGAAATTAAGAATCTTAGAGCATATAAGAGCAATCAGAAACGGGGATAAGTCCTACCCGATGGCTTGCCACTTTGATCAAATGCATAACCGATCCTTGTCAACTTTCTCATATTGGGGTATCAAACATATCAAACCCCATCCAAGAGGTGGAAACCAAGATAGTGAGCTGCGTAAACAGGAATCCCGATTGATCCTAATGATGGGAACGGAAACACCATGGGGCCATAACAAGGATGCAGAACTCTTTGTGCATTTATGAATATGTGTAAATTTATGAACTGCATAATGGTGATGGTGATGTCAGCATCACCATGAAGATTTAAATGTACAAAATTAGCCATTGTGATAAGTGTGGATACTGAAATTATGAAATATTGGATTGCTTTAAAGATATTTTATCAATTGAATAGCATTTAAGAGAATACATGTATATAATATAGATTTATATTTGAAAACTTTAGCAGATAGAGTGTAATATCCTGGAAAGACTGTATATACTTGTTACCGATGGGCACCTTGTTATGGATAATCGTTTGATTAAGATGAAGGAAACAATTATTTATAGCAGGTAGAGCATGGCATAAGCACTTTATTTGAACACTTTGCTCTTTGTTATTAACGAGGGCAACAGGGCTCTAAGGAATACGAAAGGGCAGAGAGTGGATTAGAAACATCACAATTGCCATTGGCGATGTATTTCCTAATAGTCCTTGGTATTTTCCATTATGAGTGGGAATTATTTATTGCACATGTCACTTTAGACGACAGCATGTGACACTTTAATTAAGAGCGATCACTAGTGAGGACAACATTTTTTATAGCACATTATGTTTTGCACATGTCACTTTAGATGACAGCACGTGACACTTTAATTAAGAACGATTCTTAGTGAGGAAAAGAATCTTACAGCACATGTCACTTTAAACAATAGCACGTGGCACTTTATTGAAAATTGATCATTAGTGAGGAGAGAAAAACTTTTCTTATCTGTGTTCTAGTCATGTTTTGGTAATATTGGGAATATTTTAGAAAAACAACTGATCGGTGCTTTGTAGAATAAACTTTCTGGAGTGGGGTAGAATATTAATATTGAGATGAATAAAAAACAATAAGCGATATGCACATTGGCACTCTAAGATTGATCAAAGAAATAGGACAACGTTTAGGAAAAATATATTTTTGTATGTTCTTGCACTTATCACATTATAAGAATTTGTTAGGAATTAATTTTAATGATTATTACATAAAAAGCATCTTTTTTTAAGGATTATTACATAAAAAGCATCTTAATTTTAAGGATTATTACATAAAAAGCATCTTTCTCTTTGTCGTGTAGCCTAAGTAGAAGTACTCAGTTTCATTTGATACAAGTGCATTTGGAAATAAGAGTTGACTGCCTGAGAAATAATTGATTTACAACTTGATTGTTCCTTTATTATTGTTTTATGATTTTATGAAAACGAATATAACAATAGGCGCATCGTAATTGGAGATAATGAGATAAGAATATACACTTCAAAAAATTTTATGTATAAAAATAGAAAAACCGAACAACAATATGGAATGGAGTAAAGAAAGAGAGAAAAAGAAAAGTAAAATAATGAGAAAAATAAGAAATGAGAAAAGAGAAAAGAAGAAAAAAAGAGAGAAGAAAAATATATCATGTGTGCTCAAATGTATTGAAACTCTTTTCAATGTGATGAAGTTAATCATTAATGGCGGAGAACATAGGTTAGAAGTTGCCAGAATTAACAAGAAATATCGCTCTAGTGGTCACTTAGGGTCAAGGACACTGAAAAAGGCCATGTAATATAAGCAGCACAATGTCGAACCCACAGTGACCCAGTAGAAGGCAGTATGCCGAAACGCGTCGGTCTTGATTCTTAACGAGAAGGACTATGGAATGCTAATTGTTTATGCCGAAAATAAAATAGGAACTGTAAAACTGACCTGAACAGTGGACTGGTGTTTGTTTGAATGTGCCGCCGGATCGGATGTTCAGGCGAAAGAACATCAATGGAGGAATATATATATATATATATATTATCTACTGGCGGTCGCCAGTAGATAGTTATAGTTAGGACCACGTTTCCATAGGAAAAGCATTTTTTGATGTGCTTATAACTTTGGCGTAGTTTGACGAATCTGTACGAAATTTTCCAAAAGTTCCTCTTTTCAGGTGAGCTCCTATCCTGAAAGTTTGGGGGTGATTCGTGAAGGGGGGGGCTGAGAAAAAAGGGGGTCCCAAAACGTGTTTTCTCCATGCAATTTCCATAGGAAACTTTAGACAAGGCTACAGGTTAAACTGCTGAACGGAATTACGACAAATTTGACAGGGAGAAAGGTCTTGGTCCAGAAAGCACGCTTTTGTTTAAATGGGGTAAGTCCGTTCAGTAGTTTTAGAGAAATATCAAAATTTACAGATATCGATATTTGAGAATTCTGACATCTAATTGGCTGAGGCGTTAAGAGCACGAGCGTGCGGCTCATTGGTTGTGAACTGTTCAAACTAGGAAGTGTTGGCAGCCATTTTGTGACTGAGTTGAAAGGCGTAGGGCGAAACAAAAGAGAAAAATTGTATAAGAGGGTATAGTAGGAACAATGTGGTCTTAGTTTAAGCAGTCTGTACGGCGAGCGTGCAGCTCATTGGTTGCGAACTGTTCAAACTAGGAAGTGTTGGCAGCCATTTTGTGACTGAGTTGAAAGGCGTAGGGCGAAACAAAAGAGAAAAATTGTATAAGGGGGTATAGTAGGAACACTGTGGTCTTAGTTTAAGCAGTCTGTACGGTGCAGAGGCAGGGAGTTTGAATGTTGCGTAGGCCGTGGAAATCACGTCCTCAGACGTGGAAATCACGTCCGCAGAACAACAGTGCGCAGTATTGCGGCAAGGTTGCGTAGGCTCTGGAAATCCCGTCGGGAAAATAACAATGCGCCGTATTGCAGCCTTCCTTTAATATAATGCGCAGTAATGTTTACTTATAATGCGGTGTTCACTTTTATCACGGACAGTGCCACTTTCTTACACGAAAATTGCCCTTATGTGGGAGGGCGTGTTCTGTTCGTGTGTCTGGAACAAAATTAACGTTTAATTGGCTGAGGTGTTCCAACAACGAGCTCAATGCTCATTGGCTGCGAACCATTGAAAGTATAAGTGTTGCCAGCCATTTCCTCCCCGTCCGCGGAGTAGCAGGGACATCTGATTGGCTGACGTGTTCCAAGCAGGACCTTCCCAAGCTTAATGTTCATTGGCTGCGAACCATTGAAAGTAGAAGTGTTGCCAGCCATTTCCTCCCCGTCCGCGGAGTAGCAGGGACATCTGATTGGCTGACGTGTTCCAAGCAGGACCTTCCCAAGCTTAATGTTCATTGGCTGCGAACCATTGAAAGTACAAGTGTTGCCAGCCATTTCCTCCCCGTCCGCGGAGTAGCAGGCACATGTTATTGGTTGACGTGTTCCAAGCAGGACGTTCCCAAGCTTAATGTTCATTGGCTGTAAACCATTGTAAGTAGAAGTGTTGCCAGCCATTCCCTCCCCTCCGCGGAGCATCAGGGACATCTGATTGGGTAACGTGTTCCAAGCAGGACCTTCCCAAGCTTAATGTTCATTGGCTGTAAACCATTGAAAGTAGAAGTGTTGGCAGCTATTCCCTCCCCCTCTGCGGAACACCATGGACATTTTATTGGCTAAACTGTTCCTAGTACAAGTTTGCTCATTATTGGCTGGGAACGGTTCACTGTTGTGAACCATTTTGTGACGCACTTCATTGGAGTACGGGAAAAGAAAGTAGTAGCGGGGAGGGTAGGAACACTATTAACTCTGTACAGTGGTCACAAGGTGGTGGAGAGGGATTGTGAAGGTAAAAATAGATTTTATATATTTTAAGGGCCATTTATATAATTGGCGTGGGGTGTACAAATCACGGCGGGAAAATAACAAAGTGCGTTGCGGTCTTCTTTTTATTAAGTTTGCGGGTGGGATACTTCCCAGGAGCACTGTTTAGTTATAATGTATTGTTTACTTTTCTAACAGGGAGCTGTGGTTGCGCAGCAAAAATTTCAGTCTAGGTTTGAAATAGTTTTTATTAAGCAATTACAAATATACTTTGTTCGGAAACTGAAGCTGTATATATCAAAGGGGTGCGAAATAAAAACGCAATTCATAAAATATCCCTTAAGCGTGGGCACACCCTCCCTTTTTTTTCTGCTATAGTTTGTAAAAGTGTTGCCCCATATTCTTGATAATATAAGAGGGCATGAGTTACTTTTAGATAAAGTAGTAAAGAAGTGCTACAAGAAACACTCCCGCACTACATCATCTCAGGTCACAAGAACAATAACAAGTAAAAAACAGTTAAACACAAATCACTTTATATTACACAAAATTGTACGCTTTATCATTTTTTATAATTTCTATTATTGTAGAATTCGGGAAAGTTCGGTCGTAGTGCTTATATCACGTACTCCTTTAAGAATATATAGGATAGTAGTATAATAATATACACTACTGGTCGTATATATTCTATAGGGAGAAGGTGAATAGGAACCGCAACAGACAAAAATAGAAATAGTAAAAAAACATTCAGAAATGTAGGGTTTATCAAAGGTATTCACTAAGAAAGTATCTATGGAAACGATTTTTTTAAACTGCAATTTCCAAAAATATTGTCACTGTAAAAATATCTGATCAAGTAAGTTATAAAGGTCAGTAAACTGTATTTCAGATGGTTTACTCCTGGCGGCGAGAAATCTCCAATTCCTGTTGTGTGGAAATATCACACTCTTACAATATACACAGTGTCACTGATGGCACACAAAAAGGAAAATGAAAATGAAGTCATCAATACAAAACAAGATCAATAACGAAATACTTTCCAGCGATGAGTATGTTGAGAGCTTCTTTTCTCCGGGACTTCGAAATCTTTCATTTTCGCGCCAACGGGTCATAAAGTGCTCTGAGATCACAATGACTGTTAATATTATAATATACATGTTCACAGTATATGATCCCAAGAAAGAAAAAGAGTAAGAACGAGAAGGTGCTGACGTTAAATATAAATCTTTAGTCTTCGCGTCGACGGGTCATAAACTCCACTGAGGTCAGTATAAATGTTCATATTACAATATACATACTCACACTATATGATCTCAAGGGAGAAATAGACTAAAAACCAGAAGCTGCTGACGCTACATATAAATCTTTAGTCTTCGCGCCAACGGGTCACAAACTCCTCTGAGATCATAATGTGTGGTTATTATAATATACATACTCACACTATATGATGTCAAGGGGAAATAGACTACAAACTAGAAGCTGCTGACGTTACATATAAATCTTTAGTCTTCGCGCCGACGGGTCACCAACACTTCTGAGGTCAAGTACAGTGTCAATATTATAATATACAAAGTCACACTATATGAGCTCAAAGGAGCCAGAACAGGAACAATGTTTGCTATATTCTGTCTGTTTCTGAAAACAAGCTGCTGACTTTACATATAAATGGCAAAAGCAACCAATAACACTTTTTTCTAAATACAAGTGTTTAAAGATTGACAAAGAACTACGTATTATAAATATCTAGTATTGCATAATCAAACAACTTACAACTCAGGATTATGTTTTGTGGCCGCAAAAGAAGAATCCAACTGTAGAAAAGAGCACCTGCATCACTGAATGGAGACGCGTAAATAACTCGCAAAAACGAAACTAATCTATCAATGGGTGTGGTTTATATACTTTTTGGTTATTCAGTAGTCTATGGAAGGAAGATGCGGCTCCGCCCATTTAGATGTCAGGTTTTACAGTTGACACGTGCTCACGTTTTAACTGTTTCACTTGTGCACGTGTTGGGAAAAGTTACAAAATGTGAAGCGGAAAAAGTTTCGATTTCGAACCTAACACGTATTAGGTCCTTAATATGTACATACGTTGGAGAGCTTAAAAACTGTTACCCGGAAAACCGTGTCATTTCCATTCTCATGAGTAAATACATTTATTGATTGCCGTAATTCTAAATAGAAGACATAAAAAAAGATCTATCAGAATAGAAGAAAAAAAAACCGTGATAATATTTCTCATCACTATGGTTTTAAATTAAAAAAATGCGAGCATTTGTAAAGCGTACAGCTAACCCTGGAAAGGTGTGCCGGCGCTCGGGGGCATCGGAAAGATTAAGCAAGGTGTTGCCCACAGTGACATAGTGGTGGGCTAACGTGCCGCTGGAGCCGGGAATCGAACTGTGAACGCTGTTGTTCGAAGTCAGGTATCATAGCTGCTACGTCACACTTTTTCCACACTTATATGTTAATTAGTGCTAATTAAGTTTTAAACATTGTTAAATTATAACTTATAACAGACTACTGTTACATTTAGATTTTCACTACAAAAAGTATGCACGTCTTTTTTAAATTTAGTTAAAAACAATATAGGTTTTAGGGACATTGTAGTTAGAAATTAGCATTTAAAAAACCTTTGAAATTCACTGAAAAAACCATAGGTTTCAGGGACATTATAGTTAGAAATTAGCATTTAAAAAACCATTGAAATTCACTGAAAAAACTATAGGTTTTACAGACGTTATAGTTAGAAATTAGCATTTAAAAAACCTTTGCAATTCACTGAAAAAACCATAGGTTTCAGGGGCGTTATAGTTAGCTGGACATTTCACTCGTACAAAACCATAGAAATTCCACTGTTATAGTTAGTTCAGCTAACTATAACTCGCGCACCCGCAATGCACTGCTCATGACGTCACATATTACATCATTCATGGCATGGTCAGTGACATCACTGATGACATCACTGATGACATCTGAAATGACATCACTGATGACATCACTGATGACATCATCCACGTGAAAATCTGATGCACCTCCTCACAGTCTAATATAACCTTTAATACACCCACTGTAAAATACAGACTACCATTTTCGAAACCATCGAGACACCAATACCAGTTACTACATATGCACTCTTTGATTCCTAGGTCTACACACACATCCACTCATTCACCCATACATTCACTTATACATGCAGTTACTCATCAATACAACACTATGATATGCATTCATACACTTATTCAGACACTCACACACCGCCACTCATCCATGGAGTTACTCACACACCTAGTCAGTCATGCAAAGAATCAATCACACTCCCATTTACTCACCTATACAGTTATACACACACCACCTCCCTAATTCATACAGATACTAACGCATAATTACTCTCTTATATAATCACTGATACAAGTACACACTCATCCATACAGTCACTCTCACAATCACTCACTGTCACATATACTCATTTATATACAGCATCACTCACATATACTGCCTTTTACATATGTAGTTACTCACACATGTACCACTGAGACATCCATTCACTCACCAACACACCCATACACACACTCACCCACCCATACAGCTGTTTCCACATGCACTCTTGAACCCATACACCCAGTGAATCAACCACTCACACATCAATGCACAGCATCACACACCTCCAACCCACCCACACACACACTCAGTCTCCCATACAAATACTCAGGCAAACAATCAATAACCCATATAAACACTCATGTAGCTACTGACCAACCCATGTAGCAGCTTACACAACAACAGACAGACTGATACACACATTCACACAGTTTAGTCACTAACCCATGCATTCAGTAAGACACGTTTAATCACTCACTTAGACAATCAGTCACACACCTGTAAAATCCCCCATCCAGACACTTATACACCCACTCATTCTTCAATACACCTAAGAATATATGTAAAACATATTTAAAAATTACAGAAACACAAAGTCACTGGATGATGTCGGCAGTGATGTCATTTCAGATGTCATCAGTGATGTCATCAGTGATGTCACTGACCATGCCATGAATGATGTAATATGTGACGTCATGAGCAGTGCATTGCGGGGGCACGAGTTATAGTTAGCTGAACTAACTATAACAGCGGAATTTCTATGGTTTTGTACGAGTGAAATGTCCAGCTAACTATAACGCCCCTGACACCTATGGTTTTTTCAGTGAATATATATATATATATATATATATATATATATATTTCTGAGTGACAGTAGCCACTCCATAGTTATAGTTACCAGAGAGAGGAATTCCTTAGATTTTTGTCTCTTAATAACTTACCCGTTTGACCAATCTTTGCAAAACTTTGCAGATCTTTTGCACTGGTGAAGGGTTAAAATTTTGGCAGTGTTTGGCCATGGGGGTGCAAATGAAAAAGGGGGGCCCCAAAACACACTTCCACTCCAATGAATTTTACATACACTTTTTTTATTCTATGTAGCGACAAAACGGCTGAACGAATTGGAATGAAATTTAACAACAATGCACATTAGAACATGCAGATGATTCTGTCTGCTATTGCAAGTGATGTTATGAAGTGGTTTTGAATTTATAAGGGCCAACAACTTAGGACCTGATTACAAGTTTGGTGGACGGGTTACTCTATCACAACATGACGGATACCCCATCCGCCCTATTACAAGTTCCATTGGATATAATTAGGGATGGACGGAGTTCGCGAAATTCCACGGAGTCCAACAAAACCTCAGCTGCGCTACCAGAGTTCCACTTGTGGGCGGAGTTTGCTGACATGCATATTCGCGTTGGGAACGCATAGTGCGTACCTGTGCTCCAAAATCGCGCACGAACGGCACCACGTGGTTCTCAAATGTGTTCTCACATGCCAAATCATGCGTGAACAGCACCACGCAGTCCGCATGGGCATGGCCATCTTGTGTTTCTGCTCACTGTTATGGTGCTGGGCCTAAATTTTATCTGTCCTTAATCTTTGTAATCCTCCTCACTTTTCATAAAATATTTTGTGGACATTATTAACAGAATCACTAATCTATTTTTATATATCTTCTTAATTTCTTTCATCAGCACCTAAGGGCAAGAAGAGGGACTTTTTTGAGGGTCCAGGAGAAGCTGGTCAGCCAGCGCCTACAACCAGTGCCACTGCTGAGGGCTCTGCTGATCCCAGTAAGTACTTTTATGATTATTGTGGACTCCTTAGGGTACAATCTTGGGAAGGCTTTCCTTTTCCTGCTTATGACTAGCTCTAACACAGTTCAGTTCCATTCACAAGACTGTGGCCATGGTCATCATGGAACACCCCCAAGTAGTGTGCTGCAGGCCAGTTCATTTATAGCTACAGTGTACCAGCAGTTTCCCATGACAGTGCAGCAAGACTGGAAAAAAAGTATGAGGTCCCCCTCCCATTGCATTTGCTATTCAACACCATATGTCTTTCATTGACCATTATTCCATGCCTGGCTTGTCTAACTTTGTGAACCAACCAATCAAATGCCCAGAGTGATTTTTGGAAGATACTGACGTGCTAACTGAGCTGTAGTGCTGCATTGCAGTTGTATTTGGGATTGCGTTTCTGGGATCTAAATTATGTGTAATGTTTAATTCTACCCACACAGAACATTGGTGATGACAGCTCCAATGCCGCTGCAGTAGAAGACGGGTCAGTTGGAGGGGGAGAAGCAGCAGCAGGGATGGGCACTGGTAAGTCACATAATTTCTTGCAATTACTATGCTCACTAGCTTTTGCTATGGCGTCCCTCGTCATCATCAAAAATGACCGTGAAGTGAAACCCTCACATAAATAGATTTGATGGCTTGAGGGAGACATGAAAGAACAGAAAGTAACTTAAAAGAAAGGAAATGGCATATGAGTGAAAGGGTGGGTGGGTGAAAGTGTGCACGGGAAGGTAAAGGGATGGATGGGCGAAACGATGGTTTGAAGAAAGGGTTGCTATTGAATGGGTGGATAATGTATTGGAACTTTTGGTGAAAGACTGGGTGGGAGAAAGTAAAGATTAATCATGGTGGCTATGGTTGAATTAGAATGAAAGGATGAACAAATATTTGGACTGTTTGGATGAATAAGCAAGGCAGCTCTTCTTCTTATGAGGAGCATGCTGCTGCTCACCTACTCTGCTTACTTGGTTTATGTAGGGTTATCAATATCATTCAAAGCTATGGCTCTAAGTGGGGGTTATTTATTTATTTGTATTCTTTGTTCTACTCCCTTACTCGCTCTATTTGTTAAGTGAGCCAGATCTATCCTACCTATCATTCATCATCCCCCTCCACGCCCATGGCATTTTTGCCAACTATGACCGTAGTGCAGTATGGGTCAATCAATTTGTGACTGCAGTGTTGGCTGTGTAATACGTGTCTGCTTCAGTTATTGCAGCATTTACAATGTTTTCAATGCATTGGAAACCGAACACACAAGATGTTTTGTCCCTTCGCCCACTCAGTCACCTCTTAGTACTTCAATCCTGTATTTTTTCCGAAGTTTTTCCATCCTACCTACCTAGCCTACCAAATTGGAAAATCCATTCTTGGCATGTGCCACATGTAATGCGATTCCCATGTGAAATAATCCAGAACAAATTTCTTGGTTTCCCATAACAGATTTAATTTACACTTGCTCATATTTTTCCCTTTCAAATTGTACCATGACTGAATAAGCCAAAGTTGATGAACCGATGATCAGTGTAGTGGCCCATATATAATATATATAAAAGAGTTCTACCCTACCTGTCTAATCCCTCTACCCTACCCCCTGCAGTAAAGAAAATCAAGTTTAATTTCCTTGGTTACTGCCCAGCAAATGAATTTGTTGGAAATAAGTGATGGCAGGCGAGGCCACAGAGTAAAGTGGGAGTAACTGCATGATCTGATGTCAAGTTTGGCATATAGGATACACAGGGACGAATGTGCCAAATAAAATCTATGTAGTCTGTTCCTTTACCTGTAGTGCAGTCCATTAGAGTCATTTTCCTCAATGTCTACTTACGGCAGACAGGATATTATATTAATATCCGCATTTCATCCATGAGGTGTGTGGTTGACGTAATATCTTATTTATTATTCATCTGCCTATTTGGAGACAGGGTAGAAAGAGAAATGCATTTGGCGAAGAGCAGGGCCATTGGAATTAAAAATAGATAATTGTCAACTACAGCTGCAGACAGTAGCAAACTAGCAGAGGTGCTGGCTAGCAATGAACATGGCTTCATTATTTTAGCACCACACACAACTTGTACTCCATATAGTGCATAATGCCATACTCATCAATGAGAAGTCATTTATTTTCCAACTCAAAGTGTCTGACTCTGTTTATAGTTACTTAAAAAGCCTTTAGAAAAAAAAAATCATCAAATCACTGTTTTTTCAATCCTGTGATGTTAATACTTTTCTGCAACACAGTGCTTTTTAGGTCTCGCCTGAGCCAGCGAGCATGCGCTGCTCTGGCGAGACTTTTAGTAAGCGGGTTTTGGAAGTGCAAACAGTGGCTTTTGCTGCGGACTAGCCTGCGTTCACGCGAGCGTGCACGCGCGATCAGGCGCCATATGGCTTCCCTCGCCATCTGGACGCTCACGTGAACGCAAGCTGGTCGCCAGCAAAAGCCACTGTTTGCACTTCCACCCGCTTCCTCACGAATGCTTGTGTTTTTTTTCCTTCAGCGCGCGCGCGCGCTTGTTTGATCTTGTTTTTCCTGTTTCTAAAAAACCTTGTGGCCTAAGCTGAATCAAGTTCCATTATAAATAGGAATCATTATTATTTCTCCTCTTCAAACCCCGGTCAGCCTTTCCCAAGTTTCCGTCCTCTGAAGAGACACTTCATTCGTCATTAAATCCCTTTGTTTATTTCCAAGGTACGGGGCCCTCCACAAAGGTTTCAGTATGGGGCACCATCACAGATTGGCAGCGCCAAAGCTCCTATCTTAGCCACCCCTTCAAAACGTGAGATGACTTCTTAGTAAATAACCAATTAAGAATCAGAATATGTTTTTCCTCTATTAGCTCTATTGTTCCCTCAGACCATGGTGGTGTCCCTGTGATGCCTTTGAGACCTAAATAAGACAGCATATACACACCGTCTGCTCTCACCTGCCCCTGTTCGCAGGCTCATTCTCCTATCTCTCAAAACGTCCGAGTGGGACGCACTGGAGCAAAACAGAAACTCTGCCATGACACCAGCTTTTCTCTTAAGACTTAAGAGGTGTCAGTCTATGTAGTTTATGTGCCTAGACACCACAGGATAAAGCATTTCATGGTGGTGGCAGTTACCCGGGGCCTTTATCTCCGCTCTTAGTCACAACTGGACAAAGTTGTTCCATGAGAAGTCATGATAGTAACGAACAACTTTTTCAAGGGTGTCATATTTAGGTGTGGGGAAGCAGTGTTTACCTACAGTTACAACTTGTGGGGTGACAGATAAATTGTTGCAGCGTGGGGGGCATTTGTAGCTATTCGTAATGTTGCAGCGTGGGGGGCATTTGTAGCTATTCGTAATGCTTCCTTTACTACGCTCCTTTCTAGTTCCATGCTAACCTCAGAAAAGGTCGGGGTTTCCCTGACGCTGCAATGACCACCCCTTGGGACATGGTCACTCCCCTGGTTTAAACCGGAAATCATAGGACTTTTGGACATCTGTTTCAGTTTTTATTTTGTGCATGTTGCCTCATGTTTCCAGTTCAAACGTCTGGGTTTTATTCTGGTTAGCTTTTTCCACGGAGACGAGGACTTACTTGGCCTTTGCAGCATTACATCAACTTTATCCTTGCTTGTGCAGCTGGTGCTTCTTTTATGAGTTTTATGATATCTCTGTAATGGGTATTCATTTGTTTTTATTGGGGGCGTTTGACTGAAGGGCTGCACGAAGCTGCTTGGTGCCAGCGCATCTCTTAGCAGGAGGCAGGGGCTTTCACTCGAGTAGTGCGCCATGACATCACTGCTCTGAGCACAAATACCCTGTCGGAGAAGCATTCTTGAATGCATTAGCCAACTACACGTGTGCCAAAGAGCTCAGCAGCAGTTTGTAGCAGACTTGAGGCTTATCAAGACGTGCCAGTGATTAATGTAGGCGCAGCAGAGTTCGGCGCTGGATCCCGCAGTGACACCCTACTACCACCTGATAGTAGCTTTTATCCTGTGCTGCTGGAAGAAGTGGGACTGGTTTAAAACGGACGCCCATGCGCATCCCTTCCAGGGTTGTGCTGCTTCCTGGGTTCTAATCTGGGGCCCGCGTGTGTTTGGAGATGGTGTTGAGAGCAGGGAACTGCTCACACCAGCTGCTCCTCGCAGCAGCACCACCACCAGGCCCCTCCGTGTCTAAAATCGGTTGCATATGCGTAATGTTAAAAATGAGTTCTCCAGGATGACAAATTCGCATCTAAAAGACACTTGCCCGGTGCTTTTTGGCCGTGACTGGCATAAGTTTACTACTTTTCCTTCTGAAACCGGGTTTCACCCTGGCAGAACTAAGCATTTGTACTTTGAAACACTGTTCACGTTTTTACCCAATGTGTTTTTTCATGACAGTCCGTTTAGAGACCACATGGATAGCAATGAAAGGCACGCTTTTTAGGTCTCGCCCTGAGCCAGCGCTTGCGCACAGTAACGCGCGCATTCCTCGCATGCTCCAGGCCATCTGCCTTTACTGTTTATTGCTCCTCCGCGCACATGCACGAGCTGAGGGCCATGTGGCATTCCTCTCGCTCGGCCAAGCGTGCGCGCCTCGCTTCAATGCCCCTCCCTCTCCCCCACCACAGAAACGTCTGCCATGCTTCTGTTGTGACCCTTTTGATGCACGGCATTGGAGGAAAACATGGGCATTTTGTTGTTTTTTTCATGCTGAAAGTTTTAACAGACACTTCGAGACTGTTGTTGGCATGATGTCAACCTGCGCCTCTTTCAACTTCAAAAAGTTATTTGGTAGCTTTGCAAGGAAAGTTATATCATCAAAGGAATCTGCAAATATACCTTGGCACAGGCGCTTGGTGGTAGCCACAATACACATATCTGCACCACCACTCCACCACTCAGCATCACAACAGAACCACTCCACCACCTCAGCACCACTCCACCACCTCAGCACCACTCCACCACCTCCGCACCCCTCCACCACCTCCGCACCCCTCCACCACCTCCGCACCCCTCCACCACCACTCCACCACCTCAGCATCACAACACCACTACTCCACCACCTCAGCACCACTCCACCACCACTCCACCACCTCAGCATCACTCCACCACCACTCCACCACCTCAGCATCACAACACCACCACTCCACCACCTGAGCATCACAACACCACCACTCCACCACCTCAGCATCACAACACCACCACTCCACCACCTCAGCATCACAACACCACCACCTCAGCATCACAACACCACCACTCCACCATCACTCCACCACCACTCCACCACCTCCTCATCACTCCACCACCACTCCTCCACCTCAGCATCACTCCACCACCACTCCACCACCTCAGCATCACAACACCACCACTCTACCATCACTCCACCACCACTCCACCACCTCAGCATCACAACATCACCACCTCAGCATCACAACACCACCACTCCACCACCTCAGCATCACAACACCACCACCTCAGCACCACTCCAACACCTCAGCATCACAACACCACCACTCCACCACCACTCCACCACCTCAGCATCACAACACCACCACTCCACCAGCACTCCACCACCACAACACCACCACTCCACCACCACCTCAGCATCACAACACCACCACTCCACCACCTCAGCATCACAACACCACCTCAGCATCACAACACCACCTCAGCATCACAACACCACCACCTCAGCATCACAACACCACCACCTCAGCATCACAACACCACCACCGCAGCATCACAACACCAACACTCCACCACCTCAGCATCACAACACCACCACCTCAGCATCACAACACCACCACTCCACCACCACTCCACCACCTCAGCATCACACCACCACCACCTCAGCATCACACCACCACCTCAGCATCACCACTCCACCACCTCAGCACAATCACTCCACCACCACTCCACCACCTCAGCATCACAACACCACTACACCATCACTCCACCACCACACCACCACCTCAGCATCACACCACCACTCCACCATCACTACACCACTTCACCACCTCAGCATCACAACACCACTCCACCACCACTCCACCACCACCACTCCACCTCAGCATCACAACACCACCACTCCACCACCACTCCAGCACCTCAGCATCACAACACCACCACCTCAGCACCACTCCACCACCACTCCACCACCTCAGCATCACACCACTCCACCACCACTCCACCATCACTCCACCACCTCAGCATCACAACACCACCACTCCACCACCTCAGCATCACTCCACCACCACTCCACCACCTCAGCATCACAACACCACCACTCCACCACCACTCCACCACCTCAGCATCACAACACCACCACCTCAGCATCACAACACCACCACCTGAGCACCACTCCACCACCACTCCACCACTTCTCCACCACTTCACCATCACTCCACCATCACTCCACCATCACTCCACCATCACTCCACCACCACTGCACCACCACTCCACCACCACCTCAGCATCACAACACCACCACTCCTCCACCACCACTCCACCACCACTCCACCACCATCACTCCACCACCACTCCACCACCATAACAACTCCACCACCACTCCACCACCATTAAACACATTGGCAAAGTCAATAGCTCTGCCTAAACACTTATAAGGCCCCAAAGGCGAGACCTATTGGCTATGCCAATGCTTGTTTATGTTTGGTAAGGTGTGGGTAAAACATAAAATTGGCCTTGTGACTCTCCTAACCATAATCACATCAAATAAATTCCAATGGCCCTAGGGGACCAGCAATGTACTGCTAATGTGTCACCCAGTAATTTGAAACAATTGTCTGCACAGAACATTATTTACAATTTGTCTTTTTTGTTTTTCTCAATATTACTGCTCCTGCTAGTCCAACCCGACCACCCAACAGGCAGGAGATAGTGACCCGTTTGCGGCTGTAGAAGCTGGAGTGTATCCAGCAGGAATACCAGTGGCTGGTGGTCCTGGAAGAAGAGGAAATGAATGTACAACAGCCGGCCCCAGTGCAGCCGGTCCCCCTCAGCCTCCAGCCTCCCAGGCCATCCCATCTCTGCTGCCAGACAACTGCTGCCACCCCCACAACACTGGCAACAGGCCATTGCTACGCTGCATCCTGCAGCGGCTGGACATTATCGAGGGCCGGCTCACCACAATGGAGCAGAGCCTGAAACAGCTCCGGACTGACATCCATAATGCCCTCTTCTAGCCCTTTTTTAAAAAACAATTGTTTTGCTGGGAGGGATTTGTTGTTTGTTGGGGCTGGCTGGAGAGGGTGGGGAGAGAGTTGGCACTGGAGAGACTTTTTCTTGGACATTTTGAGTTTTGGGGCTTGGGTCAGTTTTGTTTGGGAGAGGGGTGAACATGTTGTTTGGGTGGAGAGGGTGGGTTTCTTTGTAAATATATAAAGGGGAAAACTTTTTTTTAATTTAAATTTATGCCTGAAGTAGTTTATTTTACTTTTACTTTGCATTGCTGCCTTCAAGTAGTTTTACGTAGCCTTTTTATATGCTTGTAACTTAAGAGAGCATAGCACTTATTTATAGAGTCTAGGCTCATACTTCTCTAACTATCTTGACCATTATGGGTAACCGTGGGCGGAGAACTCCGCTCCGCACGCGGAGTATGCGGAGATTTGCCTACTCTGCGTTCCGCGGAGAGCGCAGAGTAGGCAAATCTCCACACACTCGGAGGCGGAGCGGAGTTAACCAGCCCCCGCCTCCACCCCCCCTAGTAAGAATGCGCAGATCACCGTGAAACGTCGAGGAAGAGGAGGACGGCAGCCTGGGAACGCCGCAGTCAAGGTAAGTGTTTATTATATTACCGTTAATGTATATTTATTTCATTCTTACTGGGGGGGTGGAGGCGGGCGGCGGAGCGGAGCAGAGCGAAGTTCCACGGAGTTGGTCCCCAACTCCGCATAGTGCCGCTCCGCCAGCTCCGCCCAGGGTTAATTATGGAGAATGCTGCTATGATTACCTATTTTGTATAGAACTATGTTGATAAAAAACAGTAGCAGTTCATGTATTTCTTACTAAGTTAAATTACATCCATACTAGTTGTCTTACCTGAATATACATGCAGCAATAACAAGAGAGGCCTCACAACTTCACAAGCAAGGTCCCACTTCCAGGTCCACCCAGGTGAGCTCCAACTGTAGGATTGGTCTGAATGATTTATTGATTATCCATTGTAGGCAAATAAATGGAAGTAGAAAGACTGAGTAAGTGGGTTATATATTTATCAAAGATTTACAAAGAATCCACACCACCTGAGTACTGTGTGATGACACAATGAGAATGGCTGATTGTGCTAAAATAGGAATACTAGTAAGATTTGGCTAACATGGAGATAGCAGTATTATTTGTGAAATCCTCAAGTTATAAAAAATGGACTCAAAGTCTGGAGTGGACAAGCTTAGGTTAGGCGTTTACGATTAGGCAACACAGGGCCTGAATGATGATGCTGATGACTGATGTTCTTCATTCTATATCTAAAAAAACTATGAATGATTTTTAATGCACGGGTTGCTAATTGGCTGCTCCTTAGAAGATTCTACAGTAAATCGGTATTGCTTTCACCATGTCCGCCCTCCCAAGTGTGTGATCCATTGATGGTGTAATTTAGGCCGGGGGAAGAGGGATAGGGGTTTGATGAATGGATGGGTAATAGGGTTTGGGGAAAGGTTTGACAAAGACAAACACTACAACACAAAGTCAACATTCATCTGGGCAATAAGCAGCATCACATCATTCACCATCAATCTGTTGTTAGGAGGAAACAAAGTAATGAGTATGACAGAGTACAAATAAATGCATTGCAAACAGTCCTTCTGTCCCCAAGACCCAATTTATCATATATCTACATTTTTTGTCTTCTAGGTTGAGTAGTGAACCCACCCACCCAGTTCTCTTAGTTAATATGATTGTTAAAAGAAAAATTATACTGTATTGCAAAGTTGGGTGGCGCATCTGCATTCTCCTCGGGAATGCCCACTCTTTGGGGCCTGTCTGCACTGGTCCGGTAGGTAAGCAGGAGTGTTGTTGAGCTCAACTAGCTTTCACCTTTCATACGTGAAGGAGTCTAGAAGAAGACCTGCAGGCTGTAAAAGAGAAACTGTATTTTAGAGTCAAGGAGAAGGACAGAAGGAAGGTAAGCTTCATGAGGAGTGTATCAAGAAGACTCAGATGCAGAGCAAAAAAACAAAAGGGGGACTCAGAGCATTACTTTTGCCACAAGTCCAACACACACACACACAGCAGCATTTCATGAACACACATCTCTCTATTCCACACATCTGAGTACTAGGCCTCAAACTCTTGGTTTACCTTTGAACTGAAGTCGATACTCGATGACTTCTTGCTTCTAGCTGTTGATGAGGTCTTGCTTCTAGCTGTTGATGAGGTAGTCCTACAGCTCCCTCCCTGAATTCTTCCATGATTCTCCTCCAGTCCTGACTTAAAGTAACACCTTCCCAGACCAGTCATCATCATCATGAATCACGATGACCCGAGCAAGGTAGACATGGAGTGCACTACTGTTGAAGAACAAGTAGAGAAACAGAATTGCAGTATTTTGCATAGGTTTTGGTTTGTTAACTAAAGTGACTGTTCTGGTCTCTGAAGAACCAGAAAAAAGAAGAACACTCTGCAATTAAATCTGGCTTAGTGTGAAAGGGCTGATCACCTACATAGAAAACAAATGAGCGCCCATCATTCAAGCCCCAAACAATGCAAATCAATAATCATCTCAAGAAATTTCACATATTAAATTTCATCACACCCTCCCTCAGTGTCTGCCACCACATGAATCATCAATCAACTTAAATCATCACTCACCCAATCAGTCACTCACCATTGCAATCGTTAAAGTTACCTCATCTAATCCAAGCACCATTAGTTCAGGTAGGTATTCAATCATCTTTGATGCAGGTAACACATTGGAATTTGGTATTGACAGGCAGTCTTGTAGGTAATAAATCATTTTATGGGGCAGCCCTTCTAGTGCTAAGTGATGCAAAAAGGAATAGGCATTAGGCAATAGGTATGCGAGGGGGGCAGGCATTGTCCCCAATGTCATGAAGGAATTGTGGAGGCTTCTTCAATGCACACTGGTCCATCTGCAATCCGGCAATATATATGTGACTAATAAAAAAGGTGGGGCAGCATAAATCCGACACAAAAATAATAATGTTCCTCTAGATAATTCTTTTTTTTATTTTGCAAAGAAAGAACTAAGTTCAACGAGAACATTTTTGAAAGTTCTATGGGGGCACTGTCATACTTAGTCAGGGAAGTAGAGTTCATCCTCAAACTCAGTTGGTTCACCCAGACGTTGGTCAGCTAACACATTTGATTCAATTCCAGACCAATCACCCTCCACCTCGTCCTATACTGCTGTTTCAGAAACAGTGTAATTGTGTGGTATAAAATGATGGTTCATTTTGATCATAGTCAATCTCTCCACATTTTGAGGCGAGAGACTGGTCCTTCTCACTGTGACGACTGCACCAGCTGCACTGAACACATGCTCAGCAGACACACTGGCAACGGGACTAGCCAGATACTTTATTGCCAGCCTGCTGAGCTCTGGCCATTGGTGCATCTGCCCATACCAATACATCAATGGATTTTGATCCACATAGACCTCTTTTGGATTATCCAGATACTCCTGGAAGATCCTGTGGATGGTCATTGGTGCTGCCACTTGCTCAACCTGTTTTGCCATTGCCTCTGCAATGGACATGAGCCCTGCCAATTGAAACCAATACAGATCAAAGGTTGGGTCCGGTCCTTCTATTGCTGTTGTTGCTGGTGTTCTGGCTGATGGTGTTGTTGGCTGCTGTGAGACAAGACTGCCCTCTCTGGAAGTTGAAGGCAGCACCCCAGAACTGCAGGGTGGGACTCGAAGTTCCAGCCGTACTTCTTCCAAGTATCCGGCTTGCTCTACAATCCACCTCTTGTATTTTAAAACATCTGCTATAAAAAAAGGAATGAAAGTGGGCAGAATGTTTTTGTACCGTGGATCAAGTAGTATGGCACATATGTACTCTTTGGACTCGATGATGTCATGTTGCAGCCTTATATTAGAAGCCAAGTGAAGGACTAAGGTCTCAACCAAGGCACGCGCTTCTGTGTTTTTATTCACACCTGCGGGGGCGAACTTTTCAGATGCCTTCTTTACCTCATCTTGTAGGAGATGCAACAACGGGACAGCTTGGCCCATCGTACTGTCCTCCTTGCT
Source organism: Calotriton arnoldi (assembly GCA_963921515.1). NCBI lineage: Eukaryota > Metazoa > Chordata > Amphibia > Caudata > Salamandridae > Calotriton > Calotriton arnoldi. Next base: position 217,715 of record CAWUFW010008681.1, on the reverse strand, counting down.
ATCTTCCCATGTGAAAACCTCAAAAGGGAGTAGCATCTGTGTCAGGCATTTAACTAGGCCCAATTTGTCTGCATCCATGGTCATAGCTTTCCCAACTGCATCCCCTTCTCTTTGAATGACATAGTCATTGATCTGTTTGTGCTGCTCAAACAGACGTTGCAGCATGTAAAAGGTGGAGTTCCAACGTGTTGGCACCTCCTGTATCAGGGCTTTAACTGGTGCTCTATTGTTACGCTGAATAATCCACAGCTGCTTCCAGGCTTCAAAAGAATGGCTGAAATGAGTGCAGATTCTTCTGCAGGTGGTCAGTGTGTTGCTGACTATGTCTTCCTTTTTGAGGAAGTCTTGCACCACCAGGTTGATGCATTGGGCCAAACACAGGACCCTGAAATAGCCTCTGTCTGACATGGCCTTGACTATGTTACTGCCATTGTCTGTGGCAACAAATCCAATTCTAAGACCTCTGGGTTGTAGCCATTCATACACCTTGCTGTTAAATTCCTCCAAGATGTTTACAGCTACATGTGATTTCTTCATCGCGAACATGGCCACTGTTGCATGCTGCCACTCTCTCTTAAAACTTTCTTCTGGGCCAAGACCTGAAGATATCTTTTGCTTTACCCCTGCAAAAGAGATCCAGTGTGCAGTGATGCACATGTAATCAGTCGCCTGACAACTGGTCCACATGTCTGTTGTCAGGTGGATGGTGTGAACAACACTTTGCTGCAAAGCATGTACAACCAACTGCAGCACATCGTGATGCAGTGCTGGAACAACCACTCTGGCAAAATAGGTCCTACTTGGTACCTTTCATTTTGGGCAGATGGCTGCCACAAATTCTAAGAATCCCACTCCTTCCACAGAATAAAAAGGGAGGAGGTCCAGCGCAAACATTTTTGCCAGCTTCCCATTGTACAAATGTGCGTTTGAGTGGTTTCACTCATAGGGCCCCTCCTGCCTAAACATGCCCGTAATAGTAGCCATGAATTTTCTTCTTTTCTTGGGGCACAGACACAGACGTCTTTTGAGATATAGATGCTGGTGGTAGACTCAATGTGCGTCGTGGTGGTGGGGCAGTCACTGTAAGCCATGGTGTCTCCATCTCACTCTGAGTCTTCTTGTGCCATTGTGAAGTCGCTGAGGTGGGTGAATCTGCTGGCATACTGCTGGGGACAGGGCTGCTTTGCATGAAGATGTCAGCCTCTTTTTCCTCATCATCACCTTCCACCGTGATTGGACTTGTAGCTGATGTTCCCCGGCTCTCCCCACCACAACAACCATGTTCAGCAATGTTTTTAAGGTGCTCCTCCCACTTGTTTATGTGGTGTTTTTTCATATGGGTCGTCTTGCCTCCAGTACCAAATGTGTACCAGGCCTACCTCGGCAAACATTTGTGTGGCAAATGGTGCATACTGCAATGTGCTCCCCCTCTTTGCTAACTGTAAAAAAGTCCCAAACTGGGGAGGAGTACTTTTTACTGGGCCACTGCCAATGCCTGAAGAAGAACTGGAGGTAGGTGAGCATGTCGTTGATTTCCTCTCTTCTTCTCCTGAGGCTGGGGATGGTGCCGGTCTCAGCTGGGGCTTTGCAAATATGGGAGCTGGTGGCTATGCTACCTGTGCCACATCCCTCAGAGCTGGTTGAATAGCAACTTCAGATTCCTGTGTCACCTTCCACCATGACTACCTCGTCATTGTCATCCGCCTCTTCACCCCCTTCCATAAGTCTAAGTCTTTCTGGAACTTTTCTTTTCCCTCACCTCTCCTGTTGTCTCCAGGTCTCTGTCGGGGTCCACTCCACGTCCCCATCATCATCATCAGAAGTGGTGCTTGGAGAAGATGGTGCAGTAGTACCTTTCCTTTTCCTTGCTGGAGAGCTGGGAGCCAATGATTCTAAAAGAGGAGGTTCAACTTCTTGCTCGGAAGGAAACTCAACCTCCTGTTCTGCTCCAACATCAGACAAAATGTACTATTGCTGGCTGCGGCTGGTGTCCACTTTGCTGTGTTTCCTGAAATGATTGTGTATTAATTTGCGAAAGGGACAAATCCAATTCAACATCACTACTCGTCGGCGTCAACATGATTGCACTGGCTGCCTAGCTGAGAGATGGTCCTGGGCTTAGGTTGGGGGGTGGTGCTGTTGATGCAGGAGTGCTGCTCTCAACTTGCTCGCTGAAGGCCGATGCAGCAGGCACAACTTGCCTGAAAAAGGTTGCGGTCGGCACGCCAGTGGTGGAACTCTGCTTCTTCTGCTCCCCACTAGCTACTTTCTTGGCAGCACCTTTCTTTGGTGCCATTTTGAAACTGTCAGTTGGTAGTGACACTTACCTTCACAACAAGCTGCAGAGATGTGCGTGTTGCGTAGTCAGTCACGAGTCACGTTGTGCACATGCCTTCTGTCTGGCAGTACTGTGGGTGATGTCTCTTCTCTTGTGCACTTAAAAGCAAACAAGCAAGAAAAACATCAGTGAAACATGGCATTGTTGCAGTTCAAGTAGTAGTACAAACAAACAATATCATTTAGTGTGGTGACTTAGCAATAATACAGTCTAACTATCCATTCATAAAACCGCACCAACAAACTTTCATTGTGTGCAGTACACTCAAGAAGGATCAGAAAGAGCAACAACAACGACATACAGATGTACCTTTTTGCTTTATATTCATCACGTTGGGATGTGGCACTCAGGGAGGTGCAGGTGACGAAGGAATAATCCTTAGATAATGAATGCTGCTGTGCAGTGCACCTATTTCAGTCACAGGGTTGATGGCAGATGTTAGGGAAAATGGAAAAAAATGTTTTTAGATCAACATTTTTTTTAAATGAAATTAAAAAAATGTAAAAAAAAATGTGAATAACAATTTTTGAAGATTCTTTAAAAAAAGTTTAAAAAAATTTGAAATAAAAAAATTGAGATACAAAATAAATAAAACAATGTAAATAAAAAAAATGAATTTTTTAAAACAATATATAATTTAAAAAAATCTAAAAATGTAAATAAAAAATAAAACTAAAAAAATTGAAATTAAAACAACTAAAATTCAAAAAAACAAATAAAGATAAGTGAAAATATCAGCAAGCATATTAATTTATTAAACTGCTATCATTGTTAACCATCCATGCAAGTATATGGCAATGGGCAACACTGGCTGGACGCACAAAATAGCTGCCAGCCAGTGCAACATGGTCATCAACAACAACTTACACTGAGCAAGGAGGCATGGTCACAATTTCAGAGAAGACATGCAGGCCTATGGAAAAAACACCCTGGCTGGCTACACAAAATGGCCACCAGCCACATGGTCAGAACAACAACAACCAGCAAGAAGTCATGGCCACAAACAGAGAAGACATGCAGCACCCATGGCAAAAGCACACTGGCTGGCTACACAAATTTTCCGCCAGCCACATGGTCACAACAACAAGCAGGAGGCCTGGAAAACAAAGAACACATGCAGGCCTAGGGTGGACATTGCCTATACAAAATGGCCCCTGGCCACATGGCATAATGAACAACAAAGGCAAATGGTGACAGCAATAACAGGGGTAAAAGCGGGATCTAAAGCAGAAGCTCACCTGGCAGTTTGACACAGTATTTTAAATCTATGATTAAGGAGTGGTGCACACAAGGGAGGAATGTTTACCCAACATCCCCAATCAGACACCCTAAAGAGTAGGGGTCCTGAACAAATTCATACAAAACCCTTTAGGCACACACTATATACAGGTTATCTATTTAGAAATTATTTTCACAGTGTCATGTTAATCACAATTATGTTCTTGAGTAAATCCAATTTCCGCACGAACGTTATGGTGATCAAAATCTTGGACTCCAGAGATCTTTTATTGTAGATCTTATTCAGTGCTCAAAACATCAAATTCTTTCCATTAGCCAACACGTGTTTCGTCGGGTTAAACAACTTCATCAGGGCTACAATGATTAATAAGAAATAAAAGGGATGACATTCCCAATGTATGCCATACATATTGGGCAACTACATTATCTCCACCAACTCTCGTGAGCCTGTTCATGTTACATGCCTCCTCAGTACAGTGACATGCAATAGTACAGGTGAGCATGCGTGCAACCGAAGATAATAGATTTCTAATTTATAGGACATTACTTCAATTTTTATACCTAGGTGATAGCATGTATCCAGTTAGTGACATCAATATGAACAGAAGCAGAGGGAAAAGTTAATGAAAAAGAACATAAGTACATAGGATTTCCAATAGAGGTACACTGCACTGTCTAGACAGTGACAGAAAGCAATATAGTGATTCACTGCATCATTTAGACAGTGATTGAAAGTGATATATATAGTCCATACAACAAATACAAAGGATAAGCATAAGTAGAGGTAGGAATACAGTATATCTCGCGAGGTCACAGTGTTTTAAGGGAACATATAAAAGGTATTATAGTGCTGTACCTTACAATCGCATGCAAAAGTAGGCGTGGGAAGGCAAGTTGTCTCATACCTGAATATATCTCTATCAACCAATATGAAGCACAGCTGTGCTATATCAGGGAGGCCAAAAGACCAACTGAGTATCCAAAGAAAAGCCATGTCAATACAAAGTATTATATGGCATATATATCAAATGAGAACCCAAGGATCCCACTGTAATCGTGCAGTCACTCACCCTGAATATTTCCTCAGAGCCGTGTATCAGTATCCCAGGGTAAAAGCATAATTTCCAAAGGTCCAGGTAAAGACCTATTTAAAGTCCAATTTAGTATAATCAAAAACAGAATATCAAGATATATCTTACAGTACTATTTCTACATGGCAATACAAAAGGTTATAATCAACTCAACCGAGTTGTACTTGTCCGTAATATGCCCAAATTTACTGGAATAGAAGGTTTTGCATTCAAATAATGCCAGGTCCGTATGTGTCACCTATGAGGTGTTTAAATAAAAATGTATACAGCAATATTAATCTTAAATTTAGTGTATTTAATAGAAAGCGTGTCCAAGCGTGTGCAGCGCTTACCTCTTCGGCGTTCGATTCAGTATTATCGGCGCCGTTCTGATTGGGCGCTGTGTTGTTTCCCGGCTATAAAGGCCAGTGAAAGGGACAACAGACTAAAGCTAGAGCATGTCCCGAAAGGGCTATACTATTAAGGGCGTTATATTGAGGCGATATGTCAGTGTCTGTATGTATGCCCTAATCAGCAATTTTAGTAAGCGTAGGTGAGTCTAACCCTACCGTGTTCTTGTAGTCTCGTCTGGGGACAACTGTATTTAACTAGTATTGGCTCGGTAGAGCGTACAAACTTAAAATACTTGAGTATGTGTAGATCAAAATTGTGTGTGGAATTATGCCCTTAGAAGCAGATTAGTGGAAGTAAAGATGATGATACGGAACAGCGTATCGTCATAATAAGTGATCCAGCGCTACACTTTATCAGGGATCGATACTCATCAATATTTCATACAAATGGCCCATACACATTCACCCAACTCACAATTCCCTGTTGCGCTGGATGGTCAAGTTTGAATGTCATGACAAATTATTTCCTTCACAAATTCAGGTTTAATATTTCTAAATACATAACTAGACCTATATATCAACTCTCTTTCCTCTCGGTCAACGGACCAATTAGTTGAGTATATGATGGTAATAATAGAACTAACTAACTATCTAACCAGCTAAATAATCATAGACTCTCGGTAAGATTAATAAAGTTTTATCTCAAATAAATGTAATTGATAAATGCTCATCGCAAACAGGTTGCAATGCAAACAATGAATCCCACAAAAGGAGCGAAAAATCAATTAACAAAATGCAAACAGTGTCATACTCATCATTCATGAACGATATGCATATGAAGGAGTGGATAGAAAGAGAGACATAAGTTTCATCAAATAATGCGAAACAATATACTTATGACGGAGTGGATAGATGAAGAGGCATAAGTTTCAGCAAAAATAATGCGAAACAATATAATACTTATGACGGAGTGGATAGATGAAGAGACATAAGTTTCACCAAAAATAATGCGAAACAATATAATATTTATGACGGAGTGGATAGATGAAGAGACATAAGTTTCAGAGACAAAAATACATTTGCAAGAAATTATGCAAATTACGAGTCAGAGGAAAATACAAACCCAAAGATAAATGAAATACCACCCCCCTGGCCAAGGGAGTAGTGGGGTCTCCTGAAATAGAGTCAGGAAACAAAGATTTCAGGAACAGGACAGGGACAGGAACAGCTAGGCCTCTCTGCAAACCGGTGGACAGCGATGCATCTCCCCTCTCAATCTCCTACTGCTGCAACTCCGGGCTTGCAAACCACACCCCCAAAGGCACCCCAGTTATACCCAAAAAACCTACATGTCCAACCCACATTAATTGAAACATTGCACAGAATTCGACCGCTCATTGGATGCTTGGGGAGGTGGTGTATTACACCACCGTGATTTCATTCAAAATTCTTCATACTCATTGTTCTACTTCCTTTCCCATTGCGTTTTTACTGACTAGTCTATACAATTTTATTCTTGCTACATTTCATTAATTTTTCAGCCACATCTGTGGAAGAAGTCGTGAATCCCACGGCCAGTCTCATCTTTTGGCAGGCAAACAATGTTCTCTGAGCTGATTAACCTTGAACTAATATTCATCATCCGCAGCGCTCAGCACTTCTGTCGGTTTTGTCAGGTCATTCTTGCTCATTTTTCAGCCCCTCATCTATCCGGACAACTTAGGAAAATACATGCCCATTCGGCTCACTATGACGAAATAAACACATACATTATTAATTACATAGAAATGCATCCTTCACTGTTTGCCACCCACCTTTACACTATTCCCTGTTAATATTTTCTTAGCATAAGCTTCATGCAAAGCGGCATTATTTATTATCGTTTTCAAAGCAAGATGCAAGATGCGAAATGCGGCCTAAACGTGCATTATTCTCATTTCTTTTGTAACGCAATGTAAAATGCGGCCTAGTCCTTTCATGCATTAGTTCACATTAGTGCACGTATGCGCAAAGCGGTTTCCCATGTAGCTCATGTGATTTGCGTGTTAGTTTACACTACACACTGTTAATAAGTATTATGGGGGAGTTAATTCGAGCAGGTTCCTTTTTGCGAAACCCTGCTCCATTAATCCCCCCTCTGATGGCTTCCTGGAGCCATCATAAAATACCCACCATACCAAGTGCCATCTTTATCTATCTAAAGATCAGTATTCTTTTCTCTTTTCATCATCTTCTCATCTAACTCCTTCATCTCATCATAGTAATCTCCTTTGATATCTTCTAGTTCTATTTCATCTCTTTTTCTCTTTCTTGTTTTTCGTTTGTTATTTGATTCTGTCATTTCTTTTCTTCCACATTGACACTTACAACATTTGTATATTGTTATCATTACTAATGCTACTCCAGCTACTGAAACCATTGGCATTATTATTTGTCCTAATAAACTACTTCCAAAGGTAGTAAACCATTTACCTACCGAAGAGAAACTCTTACCAAGTCTCTCCCAGACACCGTCAACCTCCAGTTGGGTCAAGTCTTCATGTAATTTCGTAATATTCTTAATATATCCCTCAATACCTTTACTTTTGTCAGGGATATAAGTACAGCAGTGTTGAATTTTCAACATGCCACAGACTCCATCCTCTTTTGCCAATAAGATATCAAGGGCAAGTCGATTTTGCAAAACCATTGATCTGATCGCAACCATTTCGGTGTAAATCATCAAGAAACCACCGGCAGTATCTGTCGATAAACGATCAACCACTGTGGACAATTTTCGAATTTTATGCGAATTCAGAACGACTCCAACTGATGGTATCAGTGCACCAAAAATATCACCTACTATTTCTGAGAAACTAGCTCTCTTCTTACGTGTTAGTCCTTGTTTTATTTAATTGATTCTGTTATTACTTTTGTCTACATGGTAAACCTTTGGGAAAACAATTGCAAAATAACAACTACCATACCAATGTGCAGGTAGCCTGTAATAGGCTTTCTTACCACACACATAATAGACTCCTGGGAAAACAGGATCAGTTCCACCCTTCAATCCCCAACCTCCAGTAATTTGGTAAGTATGCTCACATTCACTAGAACCAATGAAATAATTATTATAGTTAGTTTTCATTCTAAGCAAGCAGATTTCCCCCTTTTTATACCAGTCCAGGGACATTGCAGCATATGTCTCGCCTTTCTCATAATTCCCTTCTCTAAACGCCCAGGGTGGTAACTGTGACTTCTGTTCAGCAGCTTTTCTTTGGAAACTTTCTCTTCTATATTCTACCATACCTATGAACACTTTTTCTTCAACCCGCAAACTACATGTTAGATTGTTTTTGTAAGCATATCCTATATCTAGAGTCTTAGTAATATGGAAGAATTCTCCCATATAACTTGCATTTTTACTACTTAAAACCTTATTTAGTTCCTTTGTAATAGGTATCTCTGAAAATACTAAATCTATATTGGAATAATGATACTCCAGCTTCCCCGTCACTTAGAATAGGCTGGTTAAAACACTGCAAGACACACCATATGTTAAAGGTAGGTGATGATAGGTCACCCCTTCTGAAACAGATGAAGGTAATTGCATGCACACATAACAATCACTCACATTCATTGTATTAACATACTCGTACAACAACTTTGTAAAAACATTTAACGAGAAATCACTAATTGATTTATCATGATGGAAAATACTTCCATCTAATTGTTCTATGTTAGCAACATAGTATGTTATTTAGTAACATCACTCACTCTTTCACTTATTACATCATTAGTTTTGTTTCCATTATTAGTTACCATTAGAATAGGTACAATGACAGTTAATAATATCCACATAAATGTCAGTAAAAAGGCACTACATAAGCAAGCTTTAATACATCTACGTTTTAGGCTAGATTTTGGATGTCCAGTCACTTTTGCTTCGGCCATTTTGTATTGTACTAAAAAATAAAAATCTAAATCTATAAAAAACTCTAAATTTACTAAAAAAATAATTTCCTGAAAAATAGTGTAATCCTACACTTCAAGGCTTTCTTCTTTTACCCCTTTCTTTTATTTCTTTTTCTTTGAAATCTTCTGAGTCTTTCCATTCATTTCGTCTGGCAAGGTTTCACCTTAATTTTTTCACAGTTCTTTTAAGGTAGTTTTAATCTGCTTTCATCCATTTGCTCGGTGCCAGTATCGTCTTTTTCTTCACTTGGATCTGAACTTTCAATTTCTTCCAAGATCACGTACGTCCATTCCGGTGCTGTGTATTTCTTGCTTGGAATTCTTACTCTCCTTGCTTTTCGTACTAAATCTTCTCCTGACTCTTCTTGTTCGGTTTGACTTAAGATCTCATTAAGTTGCTCTGGTCTTCTTTTGGACTTTCTCCTCACAAGAGTATATTTCAGTCTTTTCACTCCACTTGGCCAATTGTCACCTTTTCTTGGTCTTTTAGTTTGAACTTCTTCTTCACCTTCTTCATCTGGTTCATAGGTTCTTTTATTTGGCCTTTCTTCTATCTGTTCTTCTTCTTGACTTTCAGTAACTTCCATTTCTTCTGTTTCTACAGCAGTCTCATGAGACCCAGTTACTGGTGCCCACTCTACTTGACTTGTGCTTGGCTGTTCGTCATCTGTTTGTTCTTCAGAATCTGTTACTCTAGATTCTTCAGCTTCACACACTTCAGCCTTTGGTCTTTGGCTTTGGTTTACCTATTGCTGCTCTTCTTGTCTTTCAAGTGGACTTGGGACTCGTCTGGTTGGCTCGCATGTATCCAATTTGGCAAGCCACCACACTTCACTGCTGTCGTCGTCACCAGAATCACCTGGTAAGGTCCGTTCCACCTGGGTTCTAAACACGATTTCCTCACGTGTTTCTTCACGAGAACCCACTCTCCAGGACTCAGATCATGAGCTTGATTCGGCTGTGTCGTAGTGACATTTTCTCCAACCTGGTGAGACACAGAACGCACCAGATCAGCCAATCCTCTGCAATAGTCAAGCACTAGATCATCAGATATATTCATCAGTTTGTTCGCTGGAATAAATGCTTGTCTCATTGCTCTTTACATTAGAATCTCGTAAGGACCCAAACCGGTCTATTTGTCAGGAATGCTTCTAAGACTCATCAATACAAGAGGTAAAGCATCAGTCCATTTCAGTGTTGTGGATGCACACACCTTTCCTAGCCTAGATTTTATTGTGCCATTTAACTGCTCAACCACTCCAGATGCTTCGGGTCAATAGGCACAATGCAGCTTTTGCTCAATCTGTAATGCTGCACAAATCATCCGAATTATCTCATTGTTAAAATGGGTTCCTCTATCTGTTTCTAAAGTGACTGGAAATCCGAATCTAGGGATCAATTCTCTTAGAAGCAGCTTTGCAACTGTTAGACTGTCATTCCTTCTCGTTGGATAGGCTTCCACCCAGCAAGAAAACAAGCAGACAACAACCAACACATATTTCAGCCCATTGCACGGGGGGAGCTCAATAAAATCCAACTGGAGTCGGGTGAAAGGTCCTGCTGCCTTTCCAATTCATCCCCAACTAACAACTGTCTTTCTGCCTGGATTTTGCTGCTGACAGGTGACACACCTCTGGCAGAGACTCTCTGCAATGGCCCTGAACTTTGGGTTATACCACGATTGCTTGAAGAGCCTGATCATAGCATCTCTTCCAACATGTGCAATTCCATGGTATACCCTTGCCATTTGGGATAGTAAACTGTCTGGCATGACTGGTCTTTCATCTAAATAGACCCATACTTCGTATTCTGTTCTCTTTCTGCAACCTGAATTTATCCAAATTCCCTTTTCCTCATCACTTGCTTCTTCCTGTAGCTGTCTAATTTCATCCCAAGTTTCAAACGAAGAAGAAAACATAAGATGGCAATTGGTATTTTCTTTTTCCATCCCTCTGTTTAGAGAAATTTCATTTTGTGCACAGAAACACGCTACTTGATCCGCGTAGCTGTTGCCCTTCGTCACATAATCATCTCCTGATTTATGTGTGGGAGATTTGACCACTGCAATCTTTTTGGGCAATTGTAAAGCATACAATAAATCTTTTACAATTTTGCTGTTTCTTTTAGGGGAACCTGAAGAAGTCAGAAATCCCCTTTGCATCCATAGCTGACCGAAGTCGTGGACAACCCCAAAACCATATTGACTATCAGTAAATATGGTTACCCTCAGGCTTTTGGAAATTTTGCACGCTCTAATCAGAGCTATCAATTCAGCAATTTGGGCGGAGTTTACCCCTTTTAAACAGCTTCTAGAACTCCCGCTATGGTGCAAACAGCATAGGCAGTACACAATTCTCCTTTCTCATTTCTTAAACATGATCCATCAACAAACATCTCACAGTCTGGTTCTTCTAATGGAACGTCCTCAATATCGGGCCTAGGTTTCATGCATAACTCTGTCACATCCAAATAATCATGATCCGCATCTTCTCTTACTTCCTCACAATATGAATTCGGCAACAGGGTCGCCAGATTTACGGTTGTGCACCGTACCACAGTCACATTTTCGGCACCCAAGATCATTCTTTCGTACTTAGTCAGCCGACTAGAGGTCATATACTGTTTCCTTGTACGGGTTAAAAGGATCTCAACTGAATGTGCCACATACACCTTGACTAGATGTCCCATCACAATTGCTTCACTCTGTTCCAGACTCACACAAGTAGCAGCTACTGCTTTTAAACAGCCTGGCAACGCTGCAGCCACTGAATCCAAAGTAGCAGAAAAATATGCTACTGGACGTCATGCCATTCCATGTTTTTGAGTTAAAACTGAAAGTGCACACCCATCTCTTTCACAACAATACAATGCAAAATCCTTTCCATAATCTGGCATTCCCAATGCAGGTGCTCGACAAAGACTGTTTCGCAATTTAGTAAAAGCTTCCATGCTTCCATCATCCAAAACAATCGGATCTTTCACGTCTTTTTGTGTCAACCTCTGTAGAGGTTTTGCAATCAGTGAGAACCCACTGATCCACTGCCTGCAGTATCCAACCATTCCCAAAAACATTCGAACTTCTCTTTGAGTTTTTGGTGGACTCATCTGTTTAATTACACTAATTCTTTCTGGTGTTACCTTTCTGACTCCTTTTTCTATTTTGTGACCTAGGTACTGGACTTCCTGTTTACAAAATTGTAATTTTGCTGGTGACACTTTGTGTCCTCCTTCTGCTAAGTGGTTCAGTAAGGCAATGGTATCTGTCACACATGCCTCTCGTGTTTTTGATGCCACCAGTAGGTCATCAATATACTGAACCAGAACTGAATTTCCTGGCATGACTAAAGTGTCCAAACATCTTTTCAGGATCTGATTAAAAATTGAAGGACTCTCTGTGTACCCTTGAGGAACTCGGCACCATGCCAAAACACGGTCTCCGAACTGGAATGCAAACAAATACTGGCTTTCCGGATGTAAAGGAATCGAGAAAAATGCTTGGCACAGATCAATCACTGTGTACCATTCAGAATCACATGGGATTTGGTAAAGGATTAATGCTGAATTTGGCACTACTGGACAACAGGGTACTACAATTTTATTAATTTTTGTTAAATCCTGCACTATTCTATATTTCCCACTGGGCTTTTTAATTCCTATAATAGGTGAATTACAAGGACTACTCATTATTTCTTTCAGAATTCCCTGTTCAACCATTTGGTCAATCACAGGGGTGACTCCTGCAATTACTTCCGGACTCATTTTGTACTGAGGAGTGTTTGGATATATGGCACCCTCTTTCACTGTAATCTGAATCGGATCTACATTTGACATTAGGCCAATCTCCTTTCCTGTAAAATCCCATACATCCGTCCTTACTGCACTTTTTAATTCTTCAGGCAAACTCTCTTCTGTGAGAAGTGAAAACAACTCATCCACTTCTGTCCCTTGCTTCGCTAGCATCATCTTGAATTCGACATCCTCATCAGGTGTCTGAAACGCAATACCATCTGGCGTACAATTGATGGTACAATTCATTTTACACAATAAATCTCTTCCTAAGAGATTTACTGGACTTGAGTCACATACCACGAAACGATGCAATTCTCTGAAACTCCCAATATGGACTTCTATTGGATTGGTGATTGCTGTTCTAATATGCTTATTTGAGACTCCTACAACTTGGATAGTTTCTCCCAAGAGGGGTAAGTTCGGAATTTCTGCTGCTCTCACAGTAGAACGGGTAGCACCGGTGTCCATCAGGAATGTAATATCATTACCTTCCACCTTTCCGTCAACAAATGGACCTGACTGATCTACCACCAAGGATGTGTCAAGTACGCACTCTTCCTCCCCCCTCAGGCACCGTCATTGAGATGAGTCTGAATCACTCCCATTGCACTGCAACCAGTATTGCGGAACCATTTGCACACTTTGATTCTTACCAATTTGATCACCTCCGTGAAATCCAGTGTTCGCACTGCCCCTCTGTACTTGAGCATTCACATTATTGGGCATAGGAGCTTGTGGCACCTGTAACTGTGGAGCAACTACCTGCTGCTGCTGCTGTTGATTCACACCCACCTCATTCTGCATCTGTGGATTTAAATTTTGATTTACCCCATTATTCTTTTGAACAGATCTACACTCGTTCTTCCAATGTCCATACTTTCCGCACGCATGACAAGGAAATTTCTTCTTAGCTTCTTCTTTGCTCAATTTACCTCTACCTCCACTGGATATCTGACCAAATTGATTCTGACCATTCATTTGATTACCTGTCTGAGAACCATTATTTACTTCTTGCTGCTCTGCTACCTTCACTTGTGCCCACATCATTTTCTCCTTTAATTTTTTATGTCTTGATTCAATGTCATCACTACAATACTTCGCATACCTCAAAATGTTGTCAATTGTTTTGCTCTGCCAACAAATCAAGTGCTGCTGAATCGTATTACTAATCTCCGGTTTCAAACCAAACACAAAACGATACACAAAATGTCCCATATCTTTGTCTCCAATATTCTCAAAGCCACTGTATTGTTTAAATACCTGCAACAATCTTTCATAATAGGCATGTACTGACTCTTTTGGTTCTTGGGTCGTCCTGTCTATCTTAACCCAATCTTTTTCCTTTGGAGAAATTTTTCCTTTCAAAAAGGTGATTACCTGATTATACTTTCTCATCCCCTCATCAGATGGTGCACCTGTTTTAGGATCTCTAGGATATTCTTCTTTTGGCCAATCGACAGTAATTTTACATTCTGTCCACAAATCAGCTGGTATGACAATCTCAAACAAACCATCTAAATCTTTTAACAAAACCTTTGAAACTTTCACAAACCTCTCTACCTGTTTGTACCACTCAACTGGTTTCTCTCTTAATCTGGGAAAATCATTCGTAAAGGACAATATATCCTGTCTTGTCCAGGGAACATGCACATATCCACCGCCTAGGACTTCTCTCATCGGACAGGCCCTTTCAACTTGTTCTGTCTCTCTTAATGGAAACATTGACGTTCCTTTGCCAGCTGCCTCTTCTTTCTTTTTCGTCCATCTACCTTTCCACCGTTCTACATCTCTGCATTTTTTCAGAATATCCATCAACTCTTTTATCTGTAATCTTTTTCCAGACGCATTCAAACTCTCCAAATCTTTTTCGGTAAAGGCCAATCTGTACGATTTCTGTAGCACCTTTGGCTTCTCTATATATCTATTCCATATTCACTAGCAGCCTCTGCTATTTTCTCATGAAGATTCCTCGCTCTCCAAGTGATACTTTTACACAAAAACAACAGCTCTTCATCTCGGTAAGTCCCTAATCTATCTGTACTTATCGTACCAATAATCATCTCTTCCAAATCCACTTTCAATTGGCTCACATTTATACTCTGTGGTTGAGGTTTTTGCTTTTCCATTCCCTTTATCCAATCATTCAATTCCTCTGGTGAAGGACCTGCTGAACTCCCTGTCGTTGGAATGACGTTTGTCCCTATTCTCCTTGGATCTATTTGTATACCTCTTCTAGGGGTTTCTGTTATCATCTCACAAACTGGAAGATCTAACAATGTAGTATTCGTGTCAGCCTGTCCATCCTCATCGACTACCGTCACCATTCCACTCCTGTCGCTACTCCTTGGAACCACCAATGTATGTACTTTTGATATATTCTGTTTTTCTCCATACAATGGAACTACGGGACCAATTGTTACCTGTTCCGTCAAGGCTTCTGTATTTAGTCTCAACTGATTTATTTTCTGGATCTGCTCTACTCTTGCCTTATTTAATATGTCCAATTCTTTTTCTCGCACTATTCTAGCCATGTCCGCAATCTGTGGAGTTAATGGAGTCCCCATTAATGGTGCATCGGAGTCACCTCAACTGAATTTTCTTGATATGGCGGAGGTCTTTTGGTCATATGTCTTCTAACAACGCATCATCAGATTCGTTCGGGTCCTGTCCTAAACTTGAAGTTTCCATATTTTTCTTTTTCTCTTTACACTTGCCTCCTGTCTGATCTTCAGCAACTAAAACTGGGTACAAACCTTCAGATACCACAGCTCTCCTCCATCTTTTCATTGTATCTTCTCTTCTCTCAAAAGGATATCTAGTCATTACATTTCTATATCTCCTACCACTTCGATATTTCTCTCTTTCGAATGCTTCTACTTCCCATTCCTCTAGCGCTTCATACTGGGTAGGTGTGGGTATTGGCTCTAATGAATTCATTCGATTACTCAAATTCTGCAGAATCCTTACATTAAATGAACCATGCTGTGGGAAAGCTATAACACCATCATCCCTTGTGTATTCCACCCAATTCTATAACCAAGTACACGTATGGTATCCTCGCTCTAACATCATATAGGAAGCAGGCGTTCTCGGCGGTGGAATAGGAATTCCCTCTCTAGTCACTGCTGGTTTGTCCTTTTTAATGAAATTCTTTATTTTCATAAGCAGCTTCATTTTTCTGACCCTTTACGCTAATGTCTCTTAGTAAAACAACAAGGAAACCTTTCCGTAATTCTACTTATTCTATTTGTCAGTTCTTGTCCAATACCAGCGTGGCTCACACCAACCGGCCAATCAGAGCTTACTTCACGTTTGCTGCCTGACCAATGCCAGTGCGGCCTTTTTGTGACGTCAGTATTTCTCCTTCTACTGCCCCTCCCTTTACAAAATAATACGGCGATGTATTTCTAAGTTTTCTTAATCAAAATTCTTGTTAGTAACAACGCAAAACAATGCTACCTTGTCTGTTCCTCTAAATAAAGAGATAGTTCTTCACTTCACAACGAGAAATTCTTTCACTTCCAGTAAAACAACATCCAGCGGTATTTTACCCCCAAACAAGCTACAGGTGGACTCGGTACTCCTCTAGGGATAAGGCCAAAGTTTTGCAAGAGGACTTTTTGGTGTAAAAGAGGTCTTGGTACTCCTCTGGGGATAAGGCCAGAGTTTCGGAAGTGGACCCTTCGCTATTTTCGAACACTCTACTCATATACAAAATTTTCCCTAAATATAACACCTACAGCCTTCCGCCGTACAGTATTATAACAACAGACAAAGTACTTCTGCTGTGTGATATCTTATCCACACTCTTCTTCTGCCTACTTCAGGCTAAATTTCCATCCCGGGATTCCTCAGGTACCTCCGTACCTGTACTTCTAGACAACATAGAACAGGACACTAACTTTTCTTGTTAAAAACATATAATCAATAATTATTACCAAACTAATCAATAATTAAACCGTCCTCTACTACCAGAAAACCTGATCCAGCGCTACACTTTATCAGGGATCGATACTCATCAATATTTCATACAAATGGCCCATACACATTCACCCAACTCACAAATCCCTGTTGCGCTGCATGGTCAAGTTTGAATGTCATGAAAAATTATTTCCTTTACAAAGTCCCGTTTAATATTTCTAAATACATAACTAGACCTATATATCAACTCTCTTTCCTCTCAGTCAACGGACCAATTTGTTGAGTACTTGATGGTAATAATAGAACTAACTAACTATCTAACCAGCTAAATAATCATAGACTCTCGGTAAGATTAATAAAGTATTATCTCAAATAAATGTAATTGATAAATGCTCATCGCATACAGGTTGCAATGCAAACAATGAATCCCACAAAAGGAGCAAAAAATCAATTAACAAAATGCAAACAGTGTCATACTCATCATTCATGAACGATATGCATATGAAGGAGTGGATAGAAAGAGAGACATAAGTTTCATCAAATAATGCGAAACAATATACTTATGACGGAGTGGATAGATGAAGAGACATAAGTTTCAGCAAAAATAATGCAAAACAATATAATACTTATGACGGAGTGGATAGATGATGAGACATAAGTATCAGCAAAAATAATGCGAAACAAATATAATATTTATGACAGAGTGGATAGATGAAGAGACATAAGTTTTAGAGACAAAAATAAATTTGCAAGAAATTATGCAAATTACGAGTCAGAGGATAATACAAACCCAAAGATAAATGAAATACCACCCCCCTGGCCAAGGGAGTAGTGGGGGTCTCCTGAAATAGAGTCAGGAAACAAAGATTTCAGGAACAGGACAGGACAGGGACAGGAACAGCTTGGCCTCTCTGCAAACCGACGGACAGCGACGCATCTCCCCTCTCAATCTCCTACCGCTGCAACTCCGCGCTCGCAAACCACACCCCCAAAGGCACCCCAGTTATACCCTAAAACCTACATGTCCAACCCACATTAATTGAAACATTGCACAGTATTCGACCGCTCATTGGATGCTTGGGGAGGTGGTGTATTACACCACCGTGATTTCATTCAAAATTCTTCATACTCATTGTTCTACTTCCTTTCCCATTGCGTTTTTACTGACTAGTCTATGCAATTTTATTCTTGCTACATTTCATTAATTTTTCAGCCACGTCTGTGGAAGAAGTCGTGAATCCCACGGCCAGTCTCATCTTTTGGCAGGCAAACAATGTTCTCTGAGCTGATTAACCTTGAACTAATATTCATCATCCGCAGCGCTGAGCACTTCTGTCGGTTTTGTCAGGTCATTCTTGCTCATTTTCCAGTCCCTCATCTATCCGGACAGTTTAGGAAAATACAGGCCCATTCGGCTCACTATGACGAAATAAACACATACATTATTAATTACATGGAAATGCATCCTTCACTGTTTACCACCCACCTTTACACTATTCCCTGTTAATGTTTTCTTAGCATAAGCTTCATGCAAAGCGGCATTATTTATTATCGTTTTCAAAGCAAGATGCAAGATGCGAAATGCGGCCTAAACGTGCATTAATCTCTTTTCTTTTGTAACGCAATGTAAAATGTGGCCTAGTCCTTTCATGCATTAGTTCACATTAGTGCACGCATGCGCAAAGCGGTTTCCCATGTAGCTCATGTGATTTGCGTGCTAGTTTACACTACACACTGTTAATAAGTATTATGGGGGAGTTAATTCGAGCAGGTTTCTTTTGCGAAACCCTGCTCCATCATAAGTAAATATAAAAGTGCAAGACACCGCTCCCAGAGCTGCTGACTACCTGTCGAACAGTCCCTTTACCACAACAGGCATCATAATTAGGGCGAAAGTCCTTAAATCCAATGGTATATGCAGCAGACAAGGAGAGTGATCCTTCCAGCTCCAAATCCCAATGAAATGTGACCAGGAGAGGGACAAAGCACTGGGAGGAGCCTGCTGCACAAGAACAGGAAGTTGGAGTCTCTAGGGCACTTCCTTCAGGTTTGAAAAAAAAAGTTTAAAAATGGCTTCTCGCACAAGAAAACAACTCCAACGGCTAGTTTGAGAACAAAATCCAGTCCAAATGCCTCTCAGCTGCATTCTCAAGCAGAAAAGCTGGTCGACCACTTTGTTTGTGATCGCGATCGGCACTAAGGATGCTAGATTGGTGCCGTCATGGGCGGAAGCCGTGCAAGTGAGCGCAAAGTCTTGCGGGAGCTCGCTAGCGGTGTGAGAAGTCTAGCACGGACTCACAAGCTGCCCGAGAGTCTTGGGGCTCACGGTTGAGAGCCAAAAGAGAACTCGAGTGCAAATGGAAAAAAACTCCCCTTTGCGCCCGTATGGCGGGATTCAGGAATTCTGCGTTCCTCCGCGGAGTTCCCGAATTCTGCAAAATCCGCGAGTTAGATATAATGAAACTCGTAATACCTCGGACGGGATATCCGTCACGTTTGTGATGGAGTAACCCGTCCACCAAACTCATAATGAGGCACTAAGTGATATCTGTGTAGCACAATGCTATTGAAAGTCGCAAGGAAAGCCAAAACTAAACTAGACTGCATATGTAAAGTTTCAGATTTACTACATGAACAACTGAAAGACCCATCTATTGTCACTTATGGACACCAAAAAGCAAATAGATAACAAATAGCTCTTAATCTACATATTTTTTCTTTGCACGCTCTCTGGATCACAAAATAAAACTGTGCCCAAAAAAACAAACAAAAACCATCTTCCTTATGCAACCCTGTGCAACAAAATGAAAAAGTGACCTAGCAGTGATTGTCTTTTATTCACTTTGTGCTTCATATGTAGCACAATCCTACTAAAAGTAGCATGGAAGCCCAAAACATAAACTAGACTGCATATGTAAAGTTTCAGAATTACTACATGAACAACTAAAAGACACATTTATGGTCACATGATCATGTAAATCAATAAACAAATATATAACAAATACAATAGATAAAAAGAAAGAAATCACATTAAACCTGATTGCCACTCTGTAGTTATAGTTAGTATGCTCAGAGATAGGAATTCCTTGGATTTTAGCTCCCTGATAACTTTCCACCCCTTTCACAAACCACCACAAAACTTTCTAGACCTATAGCTTTTTCTACATTTTGAGATGATGTAAATTTTTGTAGTGAATCGTTAAGGGGGTGCAAAGATAGAAGGGGGGGTCCCTAAATGTGTTTTTCCTCCAATGCATTTTCCATAGACTATTATATTTGACGTAGCATGAAAATGGTTGAATGGATGTACATGAAATTTGGAAGGATTATACATTATAGTGAACAGATTATGTTTTTTGGGTACTGCAGTTAAGTAGTGTAAGTTTTTTGTAAGTTACAAGGCATTTACACTTTGTGATAATGGTCACCGCTGTACTTTCGTGGAATTTCACAAAATTTCATGACATTAAAGCAGTACATGGCCATAAACATATTTAAAAATATGTAAAAAAATATATATTTCCCTACCTATTTCCACTACAGTAAAGTAGTAATAGGTAGGAAGCTATTACTTACCTATAGCTAAGGCTCCAACACTGAATGCAGTCAAAGTGTAGTAAAAACAATATGGCTGACTTTTCATTCTCTAAAAACAGCCATTACCCAATTAAATTCTGGTTTATCATCGCCATGTACCACGGTATACTGCAAAGTTACTGCGGTATACCATAAGCCAAAACATAACTAAGGCCTAGCTGTATCATTGGATTGCGGTACCCGTACGTCATGCATAGTTTTGCATGGGGAACGCAATACTAAAGTCAGATTTACAAAGCAGTGTTAGGCCACCATGTGTGGCCCTGCGTTGATTGGTAAATCCGAAGAAATGCAAGGCAGCGCATTTCTCTGTTTTGCGTTACTCTGCACACCACAATCTACCTTGCTGCTAAATTTCACATACAGCCATACGCCATGCCACTGTGCGCCACTACATTATATGAAATTCCACTCTACGCCACTCCACTCTATGCCTCTTCACTATACGAGACTCCACTCTACGCCAGTCTACTCTATGCTATTACACTGTACACAACTCCTCTGTATGCCACTAAACTCTACTCACCTCCAGTCTACATCACTTCACTGTACTCCACTCCACTCGACACTACTCAACTATACGCTATTCCGCTCTATGCCATTCCACTCAATGCTATTCCACTGTATGCCACTCCACTCTACAGCACTCCACTGTACGCTATTCCACTGTATGCCACTCCACTGAGTGCTACTCCACTGTATGCTACTCCAGTGTATGGCTCTCCACTCTACCCCACTTCATACTATGCTATTCAATTGAACACCACTCCAATTTATGCCACTCACCTCTATGCTATTACACTCTACCCCACTCCACTGTAGGTCACTCCAGTCCACACCACTCCACTGCTATTCCACTACACACTATTACATGCTACTCCACTACACACTATTACACTCTACGCCACTCCACTGTACAACACTCCACTCTGCGCTATTACACTGTACACAACTCCACTCTACGCTATTACACTGTACGCAACTCCACTCTACGTCACTCCAGTCTATGTCACTCCAGTCTATATCACTCCAGTCTATGTCACTCCACTGTATGCCACTCCACTGGACGCTACTCCACTATTCGCTATTCCACTGTATGCCATTCCACTGTATGCCAATCCACCCCATGCTATTCCACTGTATGCCACTCCACTCTACAGCACTTCACTGTACGTTATTCCACCCCACTGTACGCTATTCCACTCTATGCCACTCTATTGTATGGCACTCAACTCTACGCCACTTCATTCTATGCTATTCCATTGGACGCCACTCCAATGCATGCCACTCAACTGTATGTTATTACACTCTACCCCACTCCACTGTACGCCATTCCAGTCTACACCACTCCACTGTACGCCACTCCACTGTGCACTACTCCATTATACACTATTACATTTTACGCCACTCCACTCTTTGCTATTACATTGTGTACAACTCCACTCTACGCCAGTACACTCTATGCTATTACACTGTACGCAACTCCACTCTACGCCACGTTAGTGTATGCCACTTCACTGTATGCCACTGCGCTATACGCTACTCCAGTATATGCTATTCCGTTCAATGCCATTCCACTGTATGCCACTCCATTCTATTCTATTCCACTGTATGCCACTCCACTGTACAACATTCCATTGTATGCTATTTCACTGTATGCCACTACAAAGAAAGCTACTCCACTCTATGCCACTCGAGTGTATGCCACTCCATTCTACGCTATTGCATTGCATGCCACTCCACTCTATGCCACTTCGCTGTATGCTATTACACTCTACCCCACTCTAGGGAATGCCACTCCTGTCTACACCACTTCACTGTACGCCTCTCTACTCTACGCTGTTCCACTCTTCACTGTTACACGCTACGCTATTCTACTCTATGCCACTCCACTGTATTCTACTCGATGCTATTCCACTGTATGCCACTCCACTCTACGCTATTACACTGTAGTCACTTCAATCTTTGCCACTCTACTGTATGGTATTTCACTCTACCCCACTCCACTGTATGGCACTCCAATCTATGCTATTACACTCTACCCTACTCCACAATGCACCACTCCAGTCTACACCACCTCACTGTATGCCACTCTACTTGACACTACTACACAATACGCTATTACACCCTAAGCCACTCCACTGTATGCCACTCCAGTCTACACTACTCCACTGTATGCCACTCCAATGTACGCTACTCCCCTATATGCTATTCCACTGTACGCCACTCTAGTGTATGCCACACCACTCTATGCCGCTCATACTATGCTATTCCATTGGACGCCACTCCACTGTACGCCACTCCATTGTATGCTACTACACTCTATCCCACTCCAGTGAACACTGCTCCAGTCTACACCACTTCACTGTATGCCACTGCACTGTACACAACTCCACTATGTGCAATTTCACTCAAAGCCACTCCACTGTACACCACTCCACTCTATGATATTCCACTATATGCCAATCCACTATAAGCTACTCCACTCTACGCCACTCCAGTGTACACCACTCCACTCTATGGCACTCCATTCTATGTTAGTCAATTGGACGCTGTTAGACCTGGTGTCTTTTGACGTGGTCTCCCCTGACCTTTCTGGCTTCCGACCTCCTGCATGGATCTTAGTTTGCTGGCTTAGGACTTTGAGCACTTTGACACTGCTATTCAGTGCCAAAAGCACTTGACTTGTCATATACATACTGGTAATTAGTGTATACATGATTGGCTGAATTGAGTTGGCTGTAAGTCTCTTGTCTAGGGGTAAGACATATACCTAGGGCATGTAGCTCAAATGCTCCTCCGTGGGCTTGCAGCTCTGGTTGTGCCACCCACTGAAGTAGCTCTTCAAGCGTGCCACAGGGTTGCCATGATGGGGCCTGTGTGTGCAGGCTACTTTTACTCAGCTAGGCATTTAAAAAGCTATTTGCCAAGGTTCTGCATGTCTCTCTCTATATCGGAGTGCTTCCTGGGGACAGGGTGCGGTGTCAAAAGAGGTAGGGCCTGTGCATGTGTGTGCTACATGCACTGATACTGAATGGTACCAGATGGTGTGTTCAGTAAGGTAGGCCTGCTTCTCACATTGGATTGACAATGGATGGAAAGGCAATTGAGCTGTATTTCCCAACTACAGAAGAGTGGCAGTATAGTGTTTGATATCAATGAGTTAGTAATGGGGAATCCTCTCCAGTGGTGCAAGTGGATTCGGCATTACACCAGAAGAAATACCACTATGGGAAAGTGGGTATTTCTGTGCTTGTAGCTCTGGGTGCCTGTCTGCCAGTCTCCAATACACAGCTGGGTGCTGGGGGGACCGCTACATCTGTGCATTCCTGATAAGACAGCCATAAACTTGGGGCTCAATGGAAACTGCGGGCCTCTGAATCTGAGGGGCCTTACTGAGATTGTTGAGAGGGGGTGGAATTGGCACCTGCATTCCAAGGGGCAGTGTCTTGGCCCCACTAAAAATACTGATCAAGCATCTCGGGGTAGGATGGCAGACAGGACAAAAATTAGAGAGTGCCCGTGCATTTCAAAGGTGGCCTTTTGAACTGATCTCATCTTCAAAGGCCATTGTGGGTATACCTATGGGAGCCCTGCCCTAAGGAGTTAGAGACACTTTGGGGATTGGAAACATACTACGCTGGTTCAATGCTGGGGCATCGACAAAAGGAACTATTGGGGCAGGAGGAGCTGCAACTGGATTATCCACAGACTTGTGGTTGCCTGGGGCTTGTCGGGCTCTAGGAAGGGGACTATCACTTGATGTATTTGCCTGGATGTTGCTGGCCTGCAGCTAATTGCCAAGTGTCATGGCCCGGGTGCCTAAGCACTCTCTAAGGGCCGGTTGGCTGGCCTCCTGTCCACGAGATCCCAGGGACAGAAAGGATCTTCCCATTTCCACCAGATTGTAAGGACCGTGCAGGGTGAGGCGGAAATGGGTGGAAGTGACCGTCAGTTGCGCCAAGGACCGTCCAGAGATGTGCAGTCTTCACACTGTGGCAAGGAGTGTGCTCGTAATGATCAGCGGCCCACCTGGGGGTGCTTTAACGTGAGGGGTTTGAGGAGTATGGGGGAAGTTTGCTGAGTCTTAGGGACTTGAGCTTACAACTGAAACCTTTGCTAGCTCGCATTCTGTAGCGTGTAGTGTCCGAGGGGTGTTGGGGGAAGTTTGCCAAGTCCGCTGGACCCGAGCTGGCAGCCTAAACTGTCTCTAACCTCCACCTTGGGAGGACGACAGTGCCTGACATTGCGGCCTCAGTCCGAGGTCACTGGCTGCTTCTTCCCGGACCCACGCCACAATGTACTCTGTTGTTGAGACTATCGTGACTAGACCCGAGGTGTCTCGTTGTGCCTTCTGTGCACCCACAGCTGACTGCCTGGAGCAACTGCAGCTCACACCTCCGCCAGAGGGGAAACCATTCTCCAAATTGGAAGTGGGCCAGCTTCCAGTGTCACAGTCTTTTGCCTACGGCAGGGGGATAGTGATCCCGTACTCGTGAAGGTGCTGCTGGGTGCCTGAGGACCTAATCTGGATGGATGAGAACACAGAACTGTTTCCTTCCATTTTAAGTGGTCCCATCAATCTAATCAAAGTCTCGCCCACGTGTGCAACTTGTATCGTTGGCTGGCGTTGTTTGAGTGGCTGAGGGGCTGGGTCATGAGGCATAGTCGAACCTGCAATTTTTTTACCATTACTACTGTATGGGGTATGCGATATTGGGAATGTCGTGGTTTATGCTAATGTGTTAGCGGGAAAGTGGAGTACCTCAGAACAACCTGCAGGTTCACTGACATAATATCAACTCCACAAATATCGATTTACAGAATTATCAAAACCTAAATATTATTAACAAAAATATCAAGACCCTATACTTAATTTAAAAAGTCACTAATATTATATAAAAAAATTATCGACATCAAAAATATTTAAGCTAACATATATCGAAAACAAAAATATTGGAAACAAAAATATCCTGGCATAACTAAGCATAGACTATATCAAAAATATCGAAATCAAAAATATCTACTACATAAATATTGTTATAACAAGTAATACGTAGGAGTAAAAAATATGAAAAATACATTATTTAAACAAAGAAATATCAAAAATATATCCCACATTAATAACTACAATTTATAAATGAAATATAATATTTTACTTAGCCAAAATAATACATTTAAAGTATATCAACATAAAACTCCTCTAAATTATATATTACACATATTTACATCCCACTTACACACAACACATATTTATATTTACAAACAATATTATTTCTTTACTTATAATAAATACATATAATATTAAATAAAATAAGTTATCTCTAATATGAGCAAACAAAAACACTAATTGGCATTTTCCAAATAAGGACAAAACTGCAAAAATAATTAAAAGTAAGTAAAACAACCAGTAATATTAAACTATACAATACAAAACAGTAACCAATACAATAGCTTAACCAATTAAACAAACAATATAAAAGTCACAGTAATTTAACCAAAAAAAGCTCAGAAAACACAAAACAATTGAAGAGAAGGAAACTCTCCCGGATTTTCCCTACAAAAGAGAAACCTGCAACATATACAATCGTACATTCTACTTCTCCAAATAAGTAACAATTTTATTTAAAATAGGAAGTTAAATAATTTTTACTTTATGAAACAATTTCTAACACAGTTTTTAACAATTCTCCTTTTCTACAGAATATTAGAACATTGGAATGTTGAGCGCTCCATTGCAGACAATGGAGTGCTCCTGGCTTCTAATGGCTGGTAGAAGCCCGGAGCATCAACATTCCAATGTTTGTTCACAGCTATTGCTGTGAACAAAGGCCTCATGGAGGCCGAGGGGATTTCAACCCCCTTGGGCTCTGTGGGGCCGTTGTTTTAGAAATTAGAACATTCTGGCCTCCGTAGCAGGCTCTACCGGCCATCAAGGGCCCACTTTCTTGTTAAACGTTTAACGCTGGAGCGGGCTGTTAATGGCTGGTAGAGCCTGCTACATCGGGCTCTAAGGCTATAGTAAACCTTCAACTAAACTCCATCAACAAGCACACATCAAAGACTACAGAAAAAAGTAAGTATATCTAAAAAACTGCTATTAACTTACTAAAACAGCAATAGTTAAAACTCAGAATAACCTAAACGTCCTTAAACATCAAAAATATAATAAGTACAATAAATAAAACTACCTTTTTACTTCCAGCAGAAGAAGAAGCTTGCCGAAGAAAAGGTTCGACAAAGATAAAACTTCGCTAAACAAGATACAAGTTTTGAAAAAAAGGAAAATGTCTATTTAACTGTATATTAATTAAAAACCTTCAGTAATAACTATTTTTCTATATTCATGTTATTAAAGTAAATAAAGATGTAATGACAGAAGGTGCAAAATTTATAACACCACAGAAGGGGAAAATTTTACTGTGTTACATGGGATACACATACAGTCGAGAAAATGCTTCTATTCAACCTATGAATTGGAATTGTACCAAATATTCTTCTAACACATGTAATAGGAGGGCAACTACCAGAGAAAGTGTAGTAATTAATATAAAAGTGCATAGCCACCCTCCAACTGTAAAAGAAATAGAAGTGAGAGAAGTATTAGAAAATATAAGGGAACCCACAGCACAAATACTGAAAGGTATACTACCCTATGTACCAGAACATACAACAGGCCAGTTACCATCAATACCCACCTTAAAACGCCTAATAACTCGAACTAACAGGGCCACCAGTGAAACGCCACCTGCTCCTAAAACATTCAGAGAGATAGACATCCCACCACAGCTTTCAATCACCCACAGAGAAGAAGATTTCATATCATATGACAATAAAAGCAATGAAAAGCATATACTTATATTTGCTACCCTTAAAAACTTACACATATGAGCGCAATGTCAAACATGGATGATGGATGGCACATTTAAAATTTGCCCCAACCATTCCCTCAACTGTACACCATCCATGGTGTATTTCAAAAAGCTTATATACCTTTTGAGTATGCATTACTCCTAAAAAAACAAGGCACTACCTATGTGGAATTGCTAAACCACATTAAGCTAGACAAACAACTAGTATCCCCCAGAAGTTTGTATTGACTTCAAGCAAGCTTTGATCCAATCTATACTAAAAATATATTCCAACACAGCCTTACAGGGATGTTACTATCCTTTTAATCAAAGTATATGGCGGCACCTAACAGAAATCTGCCTTTAGGGCTCGATTACGATTTCAGACAGTGCAAGGGCAGGCGGTACACTGCCGCCGTGCCCCGCACCGCCTAGACTCCACTGCTGCCCACCCGCTAAATTACGACTTCAAAGCGATCTGGCAGGTGGGTGGTGTGGCTGTCCCAGGGCAGTGCCTCTTTCAAAGGCAGTGGTGCCTTTCACCGCAATCGGAACGCCTGACAAGGTTCTTGCACGGCATGGACTTGAAAGTCCATGCCGTGAAGGAACTGTTGTGTACGCACCCAGGGGGAAACATGTTATGCCCCCCTGCATGCATCCACAAGCGAAGGAGGCACAGGGGGCTCACTAGGGCCCCCTTTGTTTTCTCTCTGCCAGGGTTGACATGGAGTAGAAACCTCCATGTCACCGCCGGTGGAGAGGAAACCCGTAATATTCTTGGGGGAACCGCGGCAGCCCCACCAAGCATATTACGGCCTCTGACTGCCGCACCACCTCCAGGGAACGGCGGTTCCCTGGAGGTGTCGGTGGTCCCAGGGTGGTCTGACCACCCAACACGTAATGGAGTAGTTGGACCGCCAGTGCGGCGGTGGCTGGACCACCACCGCCGTGCCTCCAGCGAGTCTGGCGGTCCTAGGACCACCAGACTTGTAATAAGAGCCTAAGGGGCAGATTACGATGTTGTTCGAACAGCATTTCGACTGACTCGGTTTCGGAATGCTTTCAGACCGAGTCAGGTTCAGGGAGAACGACCGACCAATTACGATGTTACCGAACATCGTTCGGTCGGACTCCCATTGACTTCAATGGGAGCCTGTGTTCCGACCGACAACACAGGCTCCCATTGAAAAAAGGGGTTGTCCTGGAAAACCTTGCACCCTGTGGCGGGCACCCCATGGTGCCTGCCACACTGTGCATGGTTGTAAAGAGGGGTCTCATGGGTACCCCCACAGGGCCCTTTCGGAGGCCTCCGGGTGAAGCGGGGCTCACTACGAGCCCCCAAAGTCAGTCTCAGACAGCCTTTTCATGTCGGACAAATCGAGTCGGAAAGGCTGTTGGAATCCGACATAGTAATCGGTCGGTCGGAAACGCTGCCCATAGCGCTCTACGAATTGGCTCCGACCGACTCTGACTCCCCAAATGCCGGTCAGAACCGATTGGGAATGACCGACCGACTATCCTGTATCGTAATCGGTCGGAAATGTTACAGAGTCGGTCGGAAACACGGGTTCCGACACAGATTTGACTGAATCGAATGACATTCGAGCTATCGTAATCGGCCTCTAAGTGTGCAATATGCCACCAACAACCAATTTGTGTTTGAAATTTAAAAAAAAATGATTGCACTAGCCTATGTCCCCGTGACAGAAGTAGCCAACCATTACAACATCCTAATAGAAAGTCCCTATTACCAAAATAATGAAGTCAAACTAGCTCCCCTAATGGACTACTTTGAGGACACATGGGTAGGCAGACCACATAGGTCAGGACATAGATGCTAGCCAAAATTCCACATACCATTGTGGTCTACAACAGCACCTTGGCATTAGAGGCAAAAACAAACAACACAGCATTGTTGTGGCCGTCAGGAGGCAGTAATATGCTTGGCGAGACTGCCGCGGTCACGCCAAGCATGTTACAAGTTTCGTCTCTGCTATGAAAACCGTGGCAGGGAGGAAACAAGGGCCCCCCTAGTCCCTCTGCGCCATGTAGATGCACACAGGGGGGCACAACATGTGCCCCCTTGTGTGTATGCACACCAGTTCCTCCACGGCATGGACTTTATGGCCCTAGGGTCTGATTACGACTTTGGCGGTGCGGCGCCAAGTCCGCCCTGCCGCTGCACCTTCAAAGCCGTGGTCAGGCCATCACCAGATTAGGAATTTCCTCCTGTCTGGCGGGCTTTGTTTTTGACCTTCCCACGGCGGTGCCCTGAAATTGGCCACCGCAATGGGAAGGCCAAAACAGTTCCTATAAAGTCCATGCCGTGCAGGAACTGGTGTGCATGCACACAGGGGGGCACACGTTGTGCCCTCCTGTGTGCATCCACAGGGCGTGAGGCACCAGGGGGCCCGTTTCCTCTCCACCATGAAAACTATGGGGAAGAGGAAACTTGTAATATGCTTGGCGGGACCGCAGCAGTCCCGCCAAGCATATTACTGCCCCCTGACTGCTGCAGCACCATCAGAGAATGGTGGTTCCCTGGTGGCTGTAGCGGGGCAATGGTGGTCCGAATGCCCTTATAGTAATAGGGAGGTCGGGAGACCGCTGTTCCTCCACGAGTCTGGCGGTCCATAGACCGACAGACTCGTAATCAAGGCCTAAAAGGGTTAAATATACTATTCCCACTCCAAAATAAAATAATTCAGGGAAGGTGTTGGACACTTAAGGGGCAACATTTACTATTCCGACTCCTATCTAGCTTAACTCAGGGAAGGTGCTGGACACTAAAGAGGCACCATTGACGGTTTACACTGCAATGAAACTTATCTCAGGGAATGTTTTCAACACTAAAATAGTTAAATATTCTATTCCCACTCCAAGATAATATAAGTCAGGTAACATGCTGGACACTAAAGAGGCAGCATTTACTATTCCCACTCCAATCTAACTTAACTCAGGGAAGGTGCTGAACACTAAAGAGGCAGCATTGTCCATTCCCACTCCAATATAAAAATGTTCGACACTAAATAGAGAAAAATGACAATGCCCCTACTACTAGAAAAGAAGAAACCCAAAATATAGCACACTATAAAGTCAACATTTACAATATCCACCACAATATCAACAAGCTGAACAAACATCTAAGTAAACATCTAAAAAAGCCATATTTATTCAAAATTAAAATAAACCTCATAATTTAAATGTTTATTATCCATACAACCTTTTAAAAATATTTAATACATAATTACATTAAATATTTATATTTGAACATATTTAACACAGTCAAATGTTTGAAAACATAATGAAAATGTAATTACATTTATAATTATGAATAATATGGTTTAAAAAATATTTTGTAAATATATAACATTTTTTTAAATGATTACATTTACATAAAAAATAGCAATGTCTTAATCGTTTGTTTAAATATTTTTGCTATATATAAAATAATATATTGAAATATTGACATAATTTATTTTCTACCTAAATACATTTTTTTCAAATGTCCTATAATATTAAATTTGTAAATAATTGTATCCATTTCTATAATGTTCAAAAACAATTTTATTATACTTTTTAAAAAGATTGAATAATATTTCTTTTGTTTTTAAAAACTAATATTAATAATTTCTCATCATATATCACATAACACTATTTATAGATTATTTTTATATTTAACGATAATTTATCAATTTTTCAAAACAAATTACAATTTAAAATTGTTTTATAAATAATCAAAATGTTTTAATAAAATTAAAATTCTAAAATAATGTATTTAAATTACTTTAATTATTCCCCAACTTTTTTTAATTAACTTAAAATAATACACACTAATACTTAATTTGATCAAATATTTCCCACCCTTATCCCTTATAAACCCAACTCCTAAAAAATATAATTTTACTAAATGAAAAAACTAAAACTAATTAAATGACAAAAAAGATTCTTAGTAAAGAATTACTATAAAAATTCTAAACAGTTACTATAAATAAAAAAATTATTTAAAAAATAGAATAAATTAAACACTATCACTAAAAAATGATATTATTAACAACGATATTAACTACAACGATAGTAAATACATCAGTATTAATGACAAGGATATCAAGGACAACAATATTTATGTGTCACGATATTCTTGACATAATATTTATGTTGAAACTATATTTTTATTTCAATATTTTGTTCGAACACGCAGCCTGCATATATGTTTCTGTCGCTTTTGATGTGGGAGGGATTGCTTGGATTGTGAACACCTCGGGGAAGTACACACATGGGTTTATGTTGCTTACGAGGCTGAGAGGATAACAGGGCAAGTGAATATCTATGACTAGCACATATACGTTCATGCCGTTCTGCTGCTAATGGAAGAGTTTGACAATTGCATGTGACTGTACAGTATATATCCAATGTGTATGTTGCTTTAATTTCAATGTGTGTGCAATATAAAGACCAGTGTTTTATACATACGGTGTGGAGTTTTTTTGTAGTGGACACAGTGTGTTGCGAGGGTGGGGGTTGTGCCAAAACTTTACACTTTGACTCCGAGGATAAGCCTGACTGCTATGTGCCAAGCTACCCAAGGGTGAGCACAGGTTATCAGTCAAGTGTATCGTACTCATCCTATCTAGGACGGTGGAATCGGCCTGGCTTCGATGAGTCCCAGCCAGCCAGAAACTGCTGGGTCTAACAGATGCCACTTCACTATATGCTATTCCACTCTACCCCCTCCAGTCTACACCACTCTACTGTACTCTACGCCGGTCTACACTATTCCACTCTTCGCTATTCTAATTTATGCCACTCCAGTGTACTCTACTCTATGCTATTCCACTGTACGTCACTCCACTCTACGCTATTACACTGTATGCAACTTCAATCTTTGGCACACTACTGTATGGTATTCCACTCTACACCACACCATTGCATGTTATTACACTCTACCCTACCCCGCAATACACCACTCCTGTTTATACCACTTCACTGTATGCCACTCTACTGTATGCTGCTACACTGTACGCTATTACACTCTATGCCATTCCACTGTATGACACTCCAGTCTACGCTGCTCCATTGTACGCCACTTCAATGTATGCTACTCCACTGTATGCTATTCCTCTCTATGCCATTCTGCTCTATGCTATTCCACTTTATTCCACTCCACAGTATGCTACTCCACTCTGCGTCACTCCAGTGTACTCTTCTCCACTCTATATAACTCCACTCTACAAAACTCTACACATTCTATTCCACTCCACTAGACACTACCCCACTCTTGCCCCATACACACCACTGTCCAAATTTGTATTCAAATCTATGCCTGTACACTCTATTGCACAACACCGTACTGCACTCTACGACAGTTTCCAACACTGTACGACACAGCACTCCACTCTACTGTATGAGACGCAACTCCAATTTATAACAGTTTCCTTGACTCTACAATATGCCACTTCAATATATGCCACCCTACTCTACGCTAATCCACTGTACCCTAGTCTACGCTATTTCACTCCACTCTATGCTATTCCACTCTATGCCACTCCACTCTTCTACACTCCACTGTACAGTATCCCATTGTACTCTAATCCACTTTACTGTAATCCACTATATGCCACTACAGTGTACGCTACTCCACTATGGGATGCTCCACTGTATGACACTCTCCTCCACTTTATATAACTCCACTCTATAAAAGTCTACCACACTTTATAGCATTCTACGGCATTCTACTCCACTCTATCCCAGTACACTCCACTACCCGACTCTTTACTACGCCCGAAACACTCCATTGTACAACAATCTATTCCACTATTCAATGCTTTTCTATACATAACAGCACTACACTCCACTGATTGAGACCCCACTCCAATTTATAACAGTTTACTATCTACCATACACCACTACACTACAGTCCATGTTACTCTACTCTATGGCACACCAATACACTCTATTGTACTTTACTCCACACTACGTTATACCATTACACTTGACTCTACTCCACTGTATGAAACTTTACCTCACTCTATGCTACTATACAACAATGATGGAGTAGCGTACAGTGCAATGGCATACAGTGAAGTGTGTAGACTGGAGTCGCATACACTAGAGTGGGGTAAAATGGAATAGCATACAGTGGAGTGACATACAGTGGAGTGGCCTCCAATGGAACAGATCAGCATGGAGTAGCATAGAGTGGAGTAGAGTGGTTGGAGTAGCGTATAGTGGAGTGGCATACAGTGGCATAGCATAAAGTGGAGTGGTGTACAGTGGAGTGGCATAGAGTAAAATAGCATATAGTGGAGTAGCGTACAGTGTAGTGGCAAACAATGAAAGTGGTGTAAACAGGAGTGGCATACACTGGAGTGCGGTAGAGTGTAATAGCATACAATCGAGTGACATACAGTGGAGTGGCATCCAATTAAATAGATTAGAATGGAGAAGCATACAGTGTAGTGGCATACATTGGAGTGGTGCAGAGTGGAGTATCATACAGTGTAGTGGCATACAGTGAAACAGCATACAGTGAAGTGTTGTACAGTGGAGTGGCAAAAAGCGGAATAGAATAGAGTGGAGTAGAGTAAAGTGGAATGGCATAAAGTGGAATAGCATATACTGGAGTAGCGTATAGCAGAGTGGCATATAGTGGAGTGGCATACACTGAAGTGCTGTAGAGTGGAGTTGCGTACATTGTAACAGAGCAGAGTGGGCTGGCATAGAGTGGAGTTGTGTACAATGTGATTGCATAGAGTGGAGTAGTGTACAGTGTAGTGGTCTACAGTGGATTGGTGTAGACTGGAGTGGCGTACAGTGGAGTGAGGTAGAGTGTAATAGCATACACTGGAGTTGCGTAGATTGAGTGGCGTGAAATGGAATAGCATATAATGAAGTGGTATAGAGTGGAGTGCCATACACTGGAGGAGTGTAGAGTGGAGTTGAGTACAGTGGAGTGGCATACAGTGGAATAGCATACTGTGAAGTGTTGTAGAGTGGAGTGGCATACAGTTGAATGGCATAGAGTGGAGTGATGCAGAGTGGAATGGCATAGAGTGGAATACAGTATAGTGGAATAGCATCCAGTGGAGTGGAGTACAGAGGAGTTACGTAGACTGGAGTAATGTACAGTGGAGATGCATACAGTGTAAGAGCGTAGAATGTAGTGGCATACAATGAAGTTGTGTACAGTGTAATATTGTAGAGTGGTGTCGCATAGAGTGGAGTCTCGTATAGTAGAGAGGCGTAGAGTGGAATGGCGTAGAGTGGAATAACATATAGTGGAGTGGTGTACAGTGGCATGGTGTATGGATGTCTATGAAATTTAGCGGCAATGTAGATTATGGTGTGCAGAGCAAGGCAAAATAGCAAATTGTGCTATCCTTCATTTCTCCAGATTTACCAATCAACGCAGGGCCACACATGGTGGCCTTGTGTTGCATTGTAAATCTGGCTTAAGTATTGCATTGCACGTTGAACACTATGGGCCTGATTACGAGTCTGGCAGTCCAAGGACTGCCAGAATTGTGGTGGCGCAGCGGTGGCGTTTCAGCCACCGCCGCACCGGCGGTCTTACCGCTCCATTACGAGTTGGCCGGTTGGACCGCCCTGGGACTGCCACCGCCGTCAGGGAACCACCATTCCCTGGAGGTGGTATGGCAGTCAGAGGCCGCAATATGCTTGGCGGGACCGCCGCAGTCCCGCAAAGCATATTACGAATGTCCTCTCTGCCGGCAGTGACATGGAGGTTCCTCCTCCATGTCAACCCTGGCAGAGAGGAAACAAAGGAGGCCCTAGAAGTAAAGATTAATCATGGTGGCTATGGTTGAATTAGAATGAAAGGATGAACGAATATTTGGACTGTTTGGATGAATAAGCAAGGCAGCTTAATATTATGTGGGAGGGCGTGTTCTGTTCGTGTGTCTGGAACAAAAATAACGTTTAATTGGCTGAGGTGTTCCAACAATGAGCTCAATGCTCATTGGCTGCGAACCATTGAAAGTAGAAGTGTTGCCAGCCATTTCCTCCCCGTCCGCGGATTAGCAGGGACATCTGATTGGCTGACGTGTTCCAAGCAGGACCTTCCCAAGCTTAATGTTCATTGGCTGCGAACCATTGAAAGTAGAAGTGTTGCCAGCCATTTCCTCCCCGTCCGCGGAGTAGCAGGGACATCTGATTGGCTGACGTGTTCCAAGCAGGACCTTCCCAAGCTTAATGTTCATTGGCTGCGAACCATTGAAAGTACAAGTGTTGCCAGCCATTTCCTCCCCGTCCGCGGAGTAGCAGGCACATGTTATTGGTTGACGTGTTCCAAGCAGGACGTTCCCAAGCTTAATGTTCATTGGCTGAAAACCATTGTAAGTAGAAGTGTTGCCAGCCATTTCCTCCCCCTCCGCGGAGCATCAGGGACATCTGATTGGGTAACGTGTTCCAAGCAGGACCTTCCCAAGCTTAATGTTCATTGGCTGTAAACCATTGAAAGTAGAAGTGTTGGCAGCTATTCCCTCCCCCTCTGCGGAACACCATGGACA
Organism: Calotriton arnoldi; assembly: GCA_963921515.1. Taxonomy (NCBI): domain Eukaryota; kingdom Metazoa; phylum Chordata; class Amphibia; order Caudata; family Salamandridae; genus Calotriton; species Calotriton arnoldi. Next base: position 182,075 of record CAWUFW010008681.1, on the reverse strand, counting down.
TTTTATTGGCTAAACTGTTCCTAGTACAAGTTTGCTCATTATTGGCTGGGAACGGTTCACTGTTGTGAACCATTTTGTGACGCACTTCAATGGAGTACGGGAAAAGAAAGTAGTAGCGGGGAGGGTAGGAACACTATTAACTCTGTATAGTGGTCACAAGGTGGTGGAGAGGGATTGTGAAGGTAAAAATAGTTTTTTATATATTTTAAGGGCCATTTATATAATTGGCGTGGGGTGTACAAATCACGGCGGGAAAATAACAAAGTGTGTTGCGGTCTTCTTTTTATTAAGTTTGCGGGTGGGATACTTCCCAGGAGCACTGTTTAGTTATAATGTATTGTTTACTTTTCTAACAGGGAGCTGTGGTTGCGCAGCAAAAATTTCAGTCTAGGTTTGAAATAGTTTTTATTAAGCAATTACAAATATACTTTGTTCGGAAACTGAAGCTGTATATATCAAAGGGGTGACAAATAAAAACGCAATTCATAAAATATCCCGTAAGCGTGGGCACACCCTCCCTTTTTTTCTGCTATAGTTTGTAAAAGTGTTGCCCCATATTCTTGATAATATAAGAGGGCATGAGTTACTTTTAGATAAAGTAGAAAAGAAGTGCTACAAGAAACACTCCCGCACTACTTCATCTCAGGTCACAAGAACAATAACAAGTAAAAAACAGTTAAACACAAATCACTTTATATTACATAGAAATGTTCGCTTTATCATTTTTTATAATTTCTATTATTGTAGAATTCGGGAAAGTTCGGTTGTAGTGCTTGTATCACGTACTCCTTTAAGAATATATAGGATAGTAGTATAATAATATACACTACTGGTCGTATATATTCTATAGGGAGAAGGTGAATAGGAACCGCAACAGACAAAAATAGAAATAGTAAAAAAACATTCAGAAATGTAGGGTTTATCAAAGGTATTCACTAAGAAAGTATCTATGGAAACGATTTTTTTTAAACTGCAATTTCCAAAAATATTGTCACTGTAAAAATATCTGATCAAGTAAGTTATAAAGGTCAGTAAACTGTATTTCAGATGGTTTACTCCTGGCGTGAGAAATCTCCAATTCCTGTTGTGTGGAAATATCACACTCTTACAATATACACAGTGTCACTGATGGCACACAAAAAGGAAAATGAAAATGAAGTCATCAATACAAAACAAGATCAATAACGAAATACTTTCCAGCGATGAGTATGTTGAGAGCTTCTTTTCTCCGGGACTTCGAAATCTTTCATCTTCGCGCCAACGGGTCATAAAGTGCTCTGAGATCACAATGACTGTTAATATTATAATATACATATTCACAGTATATGATCCTAAGAAAGAAAAAGAGTAAGAACGAGAAGGGGCTGACGTTAAATATAAATCTTTAGTCTTCGCGTCGACGGGTCATAAACTCCACTGAGGTCAGTATAAATGTCCATATTACAATATACATACTCACACTATATGATCTCAAGGGAGAAATAGACAAAAAACCAGAAGCTGCTGACGCTACATATAAATCTTTAGTCTTCGCGCCAACGGGTCACAAACTCCTCTGAGATCATAATGTGTGGTTATTATAATATACATACTCACACTATATGATGTCAAGGGGGAAATAGACTACAACCTAGAAGCTGCTGACGTTACATATAAATCTTTAGTCTTTGCGCCGACGGGTCACCAACACTTCTGAGGTCAAGTACAGTGTCAATATTATAATATACAAAGTCACACTATATGAGCTCAAAGGAGCCAGAACAGGAACAATGTTTGCTATATTCTGTCTGTTTCTGAAAACAAGCTGCTGACTTTACATATAAATGGCAAAAGCAACCAATAACACTTTTTTCTAAATACAAGTGTTTAAAGATTGACAAATAGCTACGTATTATAAATATCTAGTATTGCATAATCAAACAACTTACAACTCAGGATTATGTTTTGTGGCCGCAAAAGAAGAATCCGAGTGTAGAAAAGAGCACCTGCATCACTGAATGGAGACGCGTAAATAACTTGCAAAAACGAAACTAATCTATCAATGGGTGTGGTTTATATACTTTTTGGTTATTCAGTAGTCTATGGAAGGAAGATGCGGCTCCGCCCATTTAGATGTCAGGTTTTACAGTTGACACGTGCTCACGTTTTAACTGTTTCACTTGTGCACGTGTTGGGAAAAGTTACAAAATGTGAAGCGGAAAAAGTTTCGATTTCGTATTTACGTATTAGGTCCTTAATATGTACATACGTTGGAGAGCTTAAAAACTGTTACCCGGAAAACCGTGTCATTTCCATTCTCATGAGTAAATACATTTATTGATTGCCGTAATTCTAAATAGAAGACATAAAAAAAAAGATCTATCAGAATAGAAGAAAAAAAAAACGTGATAATATTTCTCATCACTATGGTTTTAAATTAAAAAAATGCGAGCATTTGTAAAGCGTACAGCTAACCCTGGAAAGGTGTGCCGGCGCTCGGGGGCGTCGGAAAGATTAAGCAAGGTGTTGCCCACAGTGACATAGTGGTGGGCTAACGTGCCGCTGGAGCCGGGAATCGAACTGTGAACGCTGTTGTTCGAAGTCAGGTATCATACCTGCTCCATCACACTTTTTCCACACTTATATGTTAATTAGTGCTAATTAAGTTTTAAACATTGTTAAATTATAACTTATAACAAACTACTGTTACAGTTAGTTTTTCACTACAAAAAGTATGCACGTCTTTTTTAAATTTAGTTAAAAACAATATAGGTTTTAGGGACATTGTAGTTAGAGATTAGCATTTAAAAAACCTTTGAAATTCACTGAAAAACCATAGGTTTCAGGGACATTATAGTCAGAAATTAGCATTTAAAAAACCATTGAAATTCACTGAAAAAACCATAGGTTTTACAGACGTTATAATTAGAAATTAGCATTTAAAAAACCTTTCAAATTCACTGAAAAAACCATAGGTTTCAGGGGCGTTATAGTTAGCTGGACATTTCACTCGTACAAAACCATAGAAATTCCACTGTTATAGTTAGTTCTGCTAACTATAACTCGCGCCTCCGCAATGCACTGCTCATGACGTCACATATTACATCATTCATGGCATGGTCAGTGACATCACTGATGACATCACTGATGACATCTGAAATGACATCACTGATGACATCACTTTTTTAGTTTGCATAAAGCTATCCTAGAGGTACCTCTGTCCCACAAGAGCATTCGCAGTTCGCTACCTACGTTACAGAAAAAGTCAAGTGGTTTCTTGTAGGGAGCATTCTATAGGGCATACAACATACGTGGCAGTGTCATCGTCTAGAAGAGGACAGCCCTCCCCACCAAAGAAAGTGGCAGTCTTCTCCAATGCACCACGTCTATTCTCAGCCTCTCTGGCTGTGGTAGGAGGTTACCAGTTAGGAAATCTTTCTTATTCCTCTTTTTTTAAATTTTTTTATTAAGCATATCCAGAAATATAATTACAATTTACATAAGATTCAAAGAAGAAGGAGACCAAGAAGCAAAAGAAATCAGGAAATAAAAGAGAGAATGATAGCTACAAATAAATATTAGTAAATATTACAATGGGAAGATCACATAGAGCAGCAGATTATTTGGATACAATTTGATATGAATTATACAAAGTATGTAACAAAAAGAGAGCCTAGGCCGCGGCCATGGCCACATTGACCGGGCTTTAGCAATATGATACCGCTGGTTTTACGCCCCCAGCTCCCTCCTTGTGACTCTACTCCATTTGGCCATATGAGCCCAGATCCTCCTCCCTCGGGCTCCGGCCTGTCTACCCCTACAGGCATATATTGCCAGCTCTTGTTTGTAAATTCCGAGGAGCCTCGCCAGCCACATATGAAAGCTAGGTGGCTCAGCATCTTTCCACCTGGCGGCTAATAGTATCCTAAATACCGCTGCCCCCAGAAACACACCATATTCTTGTTCCTTATTAAGACCCAGAGTACTATCGTGTCCAAGAATCAGCAAAGTGGGGGTTAATTCTAGTCTGAGACAAAATAATTCCTCCCAAAAGCCCAGCAGGCCTTCTTTCAATGGAGCCAATTTATCACAATCATATAACATATGTATCAAGGTGGCAGGTCCTGACCCACATCTAGGACATTTATCGTCAGCCCTTTTCCCCCAAAGATAAAGTTTAGCAGGAGTGAAATAGAGATTAAATATAGTTTTATAGAGTTGAGCTTTTAAATTTAACGATAAGAAAATTTTGGCAGTTAGGGAGAGGCTCATATAGATATCAACATCCGGGTTTCCCAGTTTTATTGCCCAGGATGCTTCAGTTTTTTCCAGGTCGTCGGGACATTTGCCAAGAAGTATTTTATAAAAATCTCTGATTCTGCTCGATTCCCTGGTTACAGCTTCCAAAAGTGGAATCTTGTCTAGCTTAATCCTAGGACTCCATAAAGTAAGAATATTGCTAATCTGGACAAATTTAAAGTAATGGTTGTCTAAAACGCCAAACACCCGTTGTAGCCTTAAAAATTGAAAATCATATTCTCCCCCACAGAAATCCCCTATTGTTCTTACCCCATATTTTTCCCACTTTTTCCCCATATCATCGTTGGCCAGGTATGGCAATAGAGGCGAACGCCAGAGGGGGGTATATCTAGAAAATTTAGAAATTGCCATAAATTTAGAAACCTGCTTCCAAATTTTCCAGGAGCTATATATCACTTTAAACCGTACCTTTTTATAGTAACTGGGTTCCAGTTGTCTCAGCAGCAGCCCTGAGGCTTCCTTCCCTATCGATAGTTCATAAATTGTAGGTATTTTTATGCCCTGTACTGGTTCCCTAGTATGGTTCACTGAAAAAAGGGTGGTCATCTGTTGTAAAAGTGCTGCCCAATAATATAGGGTGATATTAGGAACAGCAAGTCCTCCCCTGTCTTGGGGTAATGCTAAATACCGCAAAGCTCTCCTAACCTTCCCATATTGCCATATAAAATTGGAGAAGGCTGATTCCAATGCCCTTAATAGATTGTCGTCTAGAGCCAGCGGAATTGCCCGAAACAAATACAGTATTTTAGGTAACATGGTCATTTTGAGGTAATTCCCTCTCCCAATAATAGATAAGTGTAGCCCATTAACCCTCCTTAATTCATCCCCTATATTTTTTATCAAAGGATCAAAATTAATCCTACAGATCTCGTCCATCTTACCACTTATTCGAACCCCGAGGTACACTGCGGATGTTACTCTCCTGGGATCATTGAAAACTATGTTATCAGTACATAGTACTATAGTTTTCCCAGCATTCAGCGCATACCCCGATAAAAGACCATAATCCTCAGCAATCCTACTGATCTCTACTATTGCCTCGGCAGGATTAGGGGTTAACACCGCGATATCATCGGCGTAGGCCAATACTTTTGTTTCAAAACCACCGGTAATTATGGGTTTAATCTTCCGGGTCTGTAGCAACTTAGAAACTAGGGGATCAATATATAGAGCGAATAAAATGGGGGAGCAGGGGCAGCCCTGTCTAGTCCCTCTAGATATATTAATACTACCAGATTCCCTCCCCATAAGTTGAAGTCGGGCTTTTGGCTGGTAGTACATTGCCCTAATAGCCTTTATGATCCGAGGGCCAAAGCCCTTCAATTCCAATATCTGCCATAGAAACTCCCAAGACACCCGATCAAAGGCTTTTTCAGCATCCAGGAGGATCATAGCCATCTGGTCCCCCCCCTGGTTATAATATCAAAAAGAGAGATAACCCTACGGGTATGATCCGTTGTGCCTTTACCTGGGAAAAACCCGTGTTGCCATGGGGATACCAGATGCTCTATGACCCTTCCTAGCCGATTGGCCAAAATTTTAGAATAAATTTTGGTGTCGGAGTTGATCAAAGAGATCGGCCGATAGGAAGAAGGATTATCCAATGGCTTCCCTTTCTTGGGAAAAATTATAATGGCCGTCTCTTTCCAAGATTCGGGGGAGGTCCCATTATACTGTACACCCCTGAAAAGATCCAAGAGCATGAGTATTATACCTGGTCCCAGAATTTTATATACCTCAAGAGGTATCCGGTCAGGGCCTGCCGCCTTCCCTGTAGCCATTCCTGAAAGTGCAAGTTGCACTTCTTCAAGTGTAATTTCTGCCTCTAACTCCTCACTAGTATGCCTATTCAGCCTCTCTCCAATGTTAATATCGGCAAGGCTCTCTGTCATGCCTTGAGATACCTCCTCTCTGCTTTTATTACCGTCATCTTGATACAGGACCTGATAGTAATTTTGGAAACCTCTAATTATGCCCTCTGGATAAGTATAGGCTTGCCCCCCTATCCTAATCATAGATATAGCACTAAAAGATAACTTCTGCCTAGTACAAAGCGCTAGTCTCCTTCCGACTTGTTCCCCTGTTTCATAAACACTGTTTCGATGAGATTGATACTCTTCAGCAGATTTCTGCGTTAGCCAGTTGGTTAACTCTGCTTGCAGTGCGATTATTTGCCACTGAATTTGAACTCCCTCCTGTCCCTGTGCTATCAGTGAAATATGCTCTTCTTCGGCCCTAGCTAGATCCCACATCAATTGTTGATTCTTTTTTTCTTGCTGCTTCCTTGCCCCGATAACAAAAGAGATGGTTTCACCTCGGAAAGCAGCCTTAAAAGAATCCCATACGGCCCCCTGCTAGCACTGAACCTATTTATATCAAAAATTCTTGTGCCCACTTCCTCATATATTCAACATACGCACTATTTACAAGAAGTTTCCTATCAAAGGTCCATTTGCTCCGTAATCTCTTAAAACCGGCAATATCAAGTTCTAGTATCAGAGGGTTATGGTCTGAAATTATTTTAGGAAGTTTTAAAATCTCGGCTTGCCCTACAAGATCATTTGTGCAAAAAAAATAATCGATCCTAACGTATAATTTATGTGGACAGGAAAAATACGTGTAACCGGGGTTGGCCGGGTTCTTTGTAGCCCATATATCGACCAGGCCATGGCTAATTTTTAAAGAATTAAATGCCCTATACACCCGAGGCTTCCGACCTGAATACCCCCCAGGCCCTTGGTTCCCTAATCTAACATCCAAGGAGATGTTAAAATCCCCGCAGAGAATCAAAGGGGTCGACCAAGTGGCCAGTTCAACTTCCAAAGCCTCAAAAATCTGAGGATCGTCCTGATTAGATCCATAGATTGCACAAACAGTGCCACCCATGGCTAGTTCAATGATCACCCATCTACCCAGGGCATCCACTAATTTACGTTTGGCCGTACCCAAAGAAGATTTTGCTAAGATAGCCACACCGCGTATATTAGATGTCTGAGTGGTGCATGCCAGCAGATTATACCCTGTGATTCTCATTACTTCCCTTTTCCGCCATGGAATATGTGTCTCCTGTACGCATATTATATCGGCATGGTTAAGTCTGATAAGTTCAACAAATCTTACCCTTTTTGCCCGGTCATTGATCCCCGCAACGTTCCATGAACAAATAGTTATCTTCCCCATCTTACACTGGGCTCAGATTCTCGAATTTCTCCATGGGACTTTCGGAAGCTTTTTCCCCCAATAAAATCTCGCTTCATATTCAGCCATCTATTTATTGCTTTTAATTGTCTCCTTATTTTATTACTGTTTCTGGACATGCTTTTTTCCCCCTTGCTTTTAACCCACAACCTTGTCCGCCCCCTTCCCCCCCTTCCCTTCCCCTGTGCACCCCCCCCTCCCGGCCATCCCCACCTCCCCACGTGAGGCATACAGACTCAAGCATGAGTCTGATTGTGATGGGTGTGCTACACAACAGAGCGTGAGAGCCTAAATTGTGGGATCTTCATAGAATGCTGCGTCCTACAGCCGACATTCCCAAATTCATAGTGCCTCCGCCAGGATATTTTCAAAAGGGAAAAATGTATTTAGAGTTTTGTTATTATTTTTTTCCCCTCTTTTTTTTTTTTCCCCCCTGAGTTTTCTTTTTCCTTCCTCTTTTTTTCCCACCTTCCTCCCCCTTTTTTTTTTTCCCTTGGTTACTACCCCCTACATGCCATCCTGTACTTTCCCTACATTTTGTAGCTCCTAATACTCTGCCTGGGCCTAGCTGGAGAGCCCGTCCAGGAATTCCTTAGCTTTTATTTCTGACATAAAAAACTTTGTTTGCCCCTCAAAGATCACCTTAAGATGAGCTGGATTGTTTAAAAAGGCTTGCGCCTTTTTATCCTGAAATGGTTTGATAAGCTGCCGTAGCCGCCACCGCCTTTCAACGGTGGAGTGGCAGAAGTCTGGGCGAACAAAATAGGTAATATCATTGCTAGATCGTTTTGCATCGGGTCTTGCTTTTTCAGAGACGGCTTGGCGCAACAGAAAATTGCCAAAATATACAAGGATGGCTCGGGGGAAGCCCCCTGCCCTAACGGGCTGTCTCTGAACAAAGGGGACCCGATGGGCCCGCTGAATCTCAAGTGCCCAATTCCATTCAGTTAATTCAGGCAAGGAGTCTCGTAGCAATTTCACCACAAATAACCGTATATCGTCCCCCTCAACCCCCTCAGGGACCCCAAGAACCCGCAGGTTATTCCTTCGCTGGCGGTTCTCAAACTCCTCCAGCTTCCATCTAACATCCACCAGCTGTGCATCATGGGAGCCCACCAGCGCAAGATTTGAGGCTAAATCAGATTCTGTGGTGACTATCCTGGACTCAAGGTCAGTTAATCGTTCTCCAAATACACTGCAAGTTTTTGTCAACTTCCGAACAACCCCTTGCATCTTGCGCATGGCATGGTGAGTCTTGCGACTGTCTTGGCGAGTTTCCTCGCGGTGCATAGAGATGGCCGGAAAGATGGCATCTAAGGTTGGAGAGGTTGTCTCGGATGGATCAGAAACGGTTTGGGAAGTAAGCGTAGGATTAGACAGTTGGCTTGTGGGGGTATAGTCCCAGGCCAGCTCTTTCCCACCCAGCCTTTTTTTCTCTTTTTTCTTCTGCACAGTTTTACTTTTAGTGCCACCTGCAACCTCCACATCGCTATGGCTTAGATCCGTGCTACCGACAGAGGAATCCTCAGACCACTCATCCCCATCAGATACAGAGAAAAAAAAGTCACTAGGTTCCTTATCGAGTTCAATTTGACTACCACTGTCGAGGGTCCCACTGGGGTTAATTTCATGTTGGCAAGCTTGAAAATCGGAAACGACATTGACTGGTTGCGGGAGAATAATACCCATAGTGCCATGATTATTGAGTTGTGCCCCAAGGACCCTCCTGTCCGCAGCAGCAAATTCTGTCTTATCCGGGTCTATCTGGACCTCCCCAGCTGCTTGCACAGTTAAGATAGTCATAGTGTTTTCAGAGCCCCTGAAGGATTCGGAGTCAGCTGCTGAGGGAAGAGCCCCCGGGGCTACCTTCCAAGTTTGCCGATCCGTTAGTATGACCGTTCTCCACCGCTCTCACCTCAGTCTGATCTCCCCGAGCTGAGTCTCCTAGTTCCTGCAGGGGTGAGTCTCCTACACGTTCTGTGGTTGCCACGGTGTCAGGGGAAGCCTTGTCCCGAAGCTTCTCGTTGTGACCCGGAACTGGTCTTCCGGGAGGAGCTCTCAGCAGGTCGATCACTGTAGGGCCGGCCGGGCGTCCCCTCTGCGTTGTCCCGCCTCTTCCTCTTCCTGGATCCTGGTCAGTCACTGCACTGCGGCGTCCTCGCCGTGGAGTTAGAGCTGGAGATCCCAAGGTCGGGGCCGGAACATCCGTGGCTACCGCAGCGTCTCCCGGCACCGCCATCCCGCTTTGCAACAATCTGACCGCCCTAGTCTTGGCAGCCCCCGCCGCACTCTTGGGACCCATCTCGGAGGGTCCAGCACTCCCAAATGTCTCCACAGGATCAGGCCCAGCATCCGGAGCCTTCGCCAGGTTGGTTATAACTTATAACAGACTACTGTTACATTTAGATTTTCACTACAAAAAGTATGCACGTCTTTTTTAAATTTAGTTAAAAACAATATAGGTTTTAGGGACATTGTAGTTAGAAATTAGCATTTAAAAAACCTTTGAAATTCACTGAAAAAACCATAGGTTTCAGGGACATTATAGTTAGAAATTAGCATTTAAAAAACCATTGAAATTCACTGAAAAAACCATAGGTTTTACAGACGTTATAGTTAGAAATTAGCATTTAAAAAACCTTTGCAATTCACTGAAAAAACCATAGGTTTCAGGGGCGTTATAGTTAGCTGGACATTTCACTCGTACAAACCCATAAATTTCCACTGTTATAGTTAGTTCAGCTAACTATAACTCGCGCACCCGCAATGCACTGCTCATGACGTCACATATTACATCATTCATGGCATGGTCAGTGACATCACTGATGACATCACTGATGACATCTGAAATCTGATCTGATGTCAAGTTTGGCATATAGGATACACAGGGACGAATGTGCCAAATAAAATCTATGTAGTCTGTTCCTTTACCTGTAGTGCAGTCCATTAGAGTCATTTTCCTCAATGTCTACTTACGGCAGACAGGATATTATATTAATATCTGCATTTCATCCATGAGGTGTGTGGTTGACGTAATATCTTATTTATTATTCATCTGCCTATTTGGAGACAGGGTAGAAAGAGAAATGCATTTGGCGAAGAGCAGGGCCATTGGAATTAAAAATAGATAATTGTCAACTACAGCTGCAGACAGTAGCAAACTAGCAGAGGTGCTGGCTAGCAATGAACATAGCTTCATTATTTTAGCACCACACACAACTTGTACTCCATATAGTGCATAATGCCATACTCATCAATGAGAAGTCATTTATTTTCCAACTCAAAGTGTCTGACTCTGTTTATAGTTACTTGAAAAGCCTTTAGAAAAAAAAAATCATCAAATCACTGTTTTTTCAATACTGTGATGTTAATACTTTTCTGCAACACAGTGCTTTTTTATGTTTGGTAAGGTGTGGGTAAAACATAAAATTGGCTTGTGACTCTCCTAACCATAATCACATCAAATAAATTCCAATGGCCCTAGGGGACCAGCAATGTACTGCTAATGTGTCACCCAGTAATTTGAAACAATTGTCTGCACAGAACATTATTTACAATTTGTCTTTTTTGTTTTTCTCAATATTACTACTCCTGCTAGTCCAACCCGACCACCCAACAGGCAGGAGATAGTGACCCGTTTGCGGCTGTAGAAGCTGGAGTGTATCCAGCAGGAATACCAGTGGCTGGTGGTCCTGGAAGAAGAGGAAATGAATGTACAACAGCCGGCCCCAGTGCAGCCGGTCCCCCTCAGCCTCCAGCCTCCCAGGCCATCCCATCTCTGCTGCCAGACAACTGCTGCCACCCCCACAACACTGGCAACAGGCCATTGCTACGCTGCATCCTGCAGCGGCTGGACATTATCGAGGGCCGGCTCACCACAATGGAGCAGAGCCTGAAACAGCTCCGGACTGACATCCATAATGCCCTCTTCTAGCCCTTTTTTAAAACAAAATTGTTTTGCTGGGAGGGATTTGTTGTTTGTTGGGGCTGGCTGGAGAGGGTGGGGAGAGAGTTGGCACTGGAGAGACTTTTTCTTGGACATTTTGAGTTTTGGGGCTTGGGTCAGTTTTGTTTGGGAGAGGGGTGAACATGTTGTTTGGGTGGAGAGGGTGGGTTTCTTTGTAAATATATAAAGGGGAAAACTTTTTTTTTAATTTAAATTTATGCCTGAAGTAGTTTATTTTACTTTTACTTTGCATTGCTGCCTTCAAGTAGTTTTACGTAGCCTTTTTATATGCTTGTAACGTAAGAGAGCATAGCACTTATTTATAGAGTCTAGGCTCATACTTCTCTAACTATCTTGACCATTATGGGTAACCGTGGGCGGAGAACTCCACTCCGCCCGCGGAGTATGCGGAGATTTGCCTACTCCGCGTTCCACGGAGAGCGCGGAGTAGGCAAATCTCCACACACTCCGAGGCGGAGCGGAGTTAACCAGCCCCCGCCTCCACCCCCCTAGTAAGTATGAAATAAATATACATTAAAGGAAAAATAATAAACACTTACCTTGACTGCGGCATCCCCGGGCTGCCGTCCTCCTCTTCCTCGGCGTTTCACAGTGATCTGCGCTAGCGCGCATGCGCATTCCTTTCAAGAAATGCGCATGCGCGGGCGCGCCCGCATGCGCAGATCACCGTGAAATGTTGAGGAAGAGGAGGACGGCAGCCTGGGGACGCCGCAGTCAAGGTAAGTGTTTATTATTTTACCTTTAATGTATATTTATTTCATTCTTACTGGGGGGGTGGAGGCGGGCGGCGGAGCGGAGCAGAGCGGAGCAGAGCGAAGTTCCACGGAGTTGGTCCCCAACTCCGTGGACCTCCGCGTAGTGCCGCTCCGTCAGCTCCGCCCAGGGTTAATTATGGGGAATGCTGCTATGATTACCTATTTTGTATAGAACTATGTTGATAAAAAACAGTAGCAGTTCATGTATTTCTTACTAAGTTAAATTACATCCATACTAGTTGTCTTACCTGAATATACATGCAGCAATAACAAGAGAGGCCTCACAACTTCACAAGCAAGGTCCCACTTCCAGTTCCACCCAGGTGAGCTCCAACAGTAGGATTGGTCTGAATGATTTATTGATTATCCATCGTAGGCAAATAAATGGAAGTAGAAAGACTGAGTAAGTGGGTTATATATTTATCAAAGATTTACAAAGAATCCACACCACCTGAGTACTGTGTGATGACACAATGAGAATGGCTGATTGTGCTAAAATAGCAATACTAGTAAGATTTGGCTAACATGGAGATAGCAGTATTATTTGTGAAATCCTCAAGTTATAAAAAATGGACTCAAAGGGGTCGATTCCGATTCGGGCCGGAAATTTCTCCGACCGAGCCGGACCCGGAGAGATTTCCGACCGAATCGGACCCGTGCAGTCCGACCGAACGAGTCCGATGCGTCCGTATGTTATCGGACACGAGTCGGTCGGACTCCCATTGAACTCAATGGGAGCCGGTCGTACAACGCGTACGCGGGCTCCCATTGCCTCAATGGGTGCGAGGCGGACAAGGGCGCCCCCTACAGCGAGTACGCCGCGGAGCGCTCGCGGCGTACACGCACAGGTAGGGGGACCCATGGGTCCCCCCTGTGTGCGCCTCGCACGGGTACGCGTACAGGGGTCCGACACGGACCCCCAAAGTACGGCTCCGACAGCGAGTTCGAGTCGGACGGCGCGAGTCGGTCGGAGCGGTCGAGGTGCGCATCGTGACTTACCCGGCCGGAAAACGTCTCCATTGCGCGGTGCGAATCGGGTCCGACCGAGTCGGTCGGAGCGGTACGATCCGGGTACGAGTCGGTCGGAGCGGTCGGGTCGCCCGGACGAGTCGGTCGGCGACTCGCATCGTACTCGCTCGGCCGGACTCAGCGTACGGTTCGGTCGGGAAACAGGCTTTCGCATGGCTTTTTTCCCGACCGAATGGTATTGGGTGCGCCTCCGACCGAGATCGGAATCGGCCCCAAAGTCTGGAGTGGACAAGCTTAGGTTAGGCGTTTATGATTAGGCAACACAGGGCCTGAATGATGATGCTGATGACTGATGTTCTTCATTCTATATCTAAAAAAACTATGAATGATTTTTAATGCACGGGTTGCTAATTGGCTGCTCCTTAGAAGATTCTACAGTAAATCGGTATTGCTTTCACCATGTCCGCCCTCCCAAGTGTGTGATCCATTGATGGTGTAATTTAGGCCGCACCTCAATAAATCACACAGCTCGGGGTAAGAGGGATAGTGGTTTGATGAATGGATGGGTAATAGGATTTGGGGAAAGGTTTGACAAAGACAAACACTACAACACAAGGTCAACATTTATCTGGGCAATAAGCAGCAGCACATCATTCACCATCAATCTGTTGTTAGGAGGAAACAAAGTAATGAGTATGACAGAGTACAAATAAATGCATTGCAAACAGTCCTTCTGTCCCCAAGACCCAATTTATCATATATCTACATTTTTTGTCTTCTAGGTTGAGTAGTGAACCCACCCACCCAGTTCTCTTAGTTAATATGATTGTTAAAAGAAAAATTATACTGTATTGCAAAGTTGGGTGGCGCATCTGCATTCTCCTCGGGAATGCCCACTCTTTGGGGCCTGTCTGCACTGGTCCGGTAGGTAAGCAGGAGTGTTGTTGAGCTCAGCTAGCTTTCACCTTTCATACGTGAAGGAGTCTAGAAGAAGACCTGCAGGCTGTAAAAGAGAAACTGTATTTTAGAGTCAAGGAGAAGGACAGAAGGAAGGTAAGCTTCATGAGGAGTGTATCAAGAAGACTCAGATGCAGAGCAAAAAAAACAAAAGGGGGACTCAGAGCATTACTTTTGCCACAAGTCCAACACACACACACACACACAGCAGCATTTCACGAACCCACATCTCTCTATTCCACACATCTGAGTACTAGGCCTCAAACTCTTGGTTTACGTTTGAACTGAAGTCGATACTCGATGACTTCTTGCTTCTAGCTGTTGATGTGGTCTTGCTTCTAGCTGTTGATGAGGTAGTCCTACAGCTCCCTCCCTGAATTCTTCCATGATTCTCCTCCAGTCCTGATTCAAAGTAACACCTTCCCAGACCAGTCATCATCATCATGAATCACGATGACCCGAGCAAGGTAGACATGGAGTGCACTACTGTTGAAGAACAAGTAGAGAAACAGAATTGCAGTATTTTGCATAGGTTTTTGTTTGTTAACTAAAGTGACTGTTCTGGTCTCTGAAGAACCAGAAAAAAGAAGAACACTCTGCAATTAAATCTGGCTTAGTGTGAAAGGGCTGATCACCTACATAGAAAACAAATGAGCGCCCATCACTCAAGCCCCAAACAATGCAAATCAATAATCATCTCAAGAAATTTCACATATTAAATTTCATCACACCCTCCCTCAGTGTCTGCCACCACATGAATCATCAATCAACTTAAATCATCACTCACCCAATCAGTCACTCACCATTGCAATCGTTAAAGTTACCTCATCTAATCCAAGCACCAGTAGTTCAGGTAGGTATTCAATCATCTTTGATGCAGGTAACACATTGGAATTTGGTATTGACAGGCAGTCTTGTAGGTAATAAATCATTTTATGGGGCAGCCCTTCTAGTGCTAAGTGATGCAAAAAGGAATAGGCATTAGGCAATAGGTAATAGGTATGCGAGGGGGGCAGGCATTGTCCCCAATGTCATGAAGGAATTGTGGAGGCTTCTTCAATGCACACAGGTCCATCTGCAATCCGGCAATATATATGTGACTAATAAAAAAGGTGGGGCAGCATAAATCCGACACAAAAATAATAATGTTCCTCTAGCTAATTCTTTTTTTTATTTTGCAAAGAAAGAACTAAGTTCAACGAGAACATTTTTGAAAGTTCTATGGGGGCACTGTCATACTTAGTCAGGGAAGTAGAGTTCATCCTCAAACTCAATTGGTTCACCCAGACGTTGGTCAGCTAACACATTTGATTCAATTCCAGACCAATCACCCTCCTCCTCGTCTTGTACTGCTGTTTCAGAAACAGTGTAATTGTGTGGTATAAAATGATGGTTCATTTTGATCATAGTCAATCTCTCCACATTTTGAGGCGAGAGACTGGTCCTTCTCACTGTGAAGACTGCACCTGCTGCACTGAACACATGCTCAGCAGACACACAGGCAACGGGACTAGCCAGATACTTTATTGCCAGCCTGCTGAGCTCTGGCCATTGGTGCATCTGCCCATACCAATACATCAATGGATTTTGATCCACATAGACCTCTTTTGGATTATCCAGAAACTCCTGGAAGATCTTGTGGATGGTCATTGGTGCTGCCACTTGCTCAACCTGTTTTGCCATTGCCTCTGCACTGGACATGAGCCCTGCCAATTAAAACCAATACAGTGCAAAGGTTGGGTCCGGTCCTTCTATTGCTGTTGTTGCTGGTTTTCTGGCTGATGGTGTTGTTGGCTGCTGTGAGACAAGACTGCCCTCTCTGGAAGTTGAAGGCAGCACCCCAGAACTGCAGGGTGGGACTCGAAGTTCCAGCCGTACTTCTTCCAAGTATCCGGCTTGCTCTACAATCCACCTCTTGTATTTGAAAACATCTGCTTCAAAAAAAGGAATGAAAGTGGGCAGAATGTTTTTGTACCGTGGATCAAGTAGTATGGCACATATGTACTCTTTGGACTCGATGATGTCATGTTGCAGCCTTATATTAGAAGCCAAGTGAAGGACTAAGGTCTCAACCAAGGCATGCGCTTCTGTGTTTTTATTCACACCTGCGGGGGCGAACCTTTCAGACGCCTTCTTTACCTCATCTTGTAGGAGATGCAACAACGGGACAGCTTGGCCCATCGTACTGTCCTCCTTGCTATCTTCCCATGTGAAAACCTCAAAAGGGAGTAGCATCTGTGTCAGGCATTTAACTAGGCCCAATTTGTCCGCATCCATGGTCATAGCTTTCCCAACTGCATCCCCTTCTCTTTGAATGACATAGTCATTGATCTGTTTGTGCTGCTCAAACAGACGTTGCAGCATGTAAAAGGTGGAGTTCCAACGTGTTGGCACCTCATGTATCAGGGCTTTAACTGGTGCTCTATTGTTACGCTGAATAATCCACTGCTGCTTCCGGGCTTCAAAAGAATGGCTGAAATGAGTGCAGATTCTTCTGCAGGTGGTCAGTGTGTTGCTGACTATGTCTTCCTTTTTGAGGAAGTCTTGCACCACCAGGTTGATGCATTGGGCCAAACACAGGACCCTGAAATAGCCTCTGTCTGACATGGCCTTGACTATTTTACTGCCATTGTCTGTGGCAACAAATCCAATTCTAAGACCTCTTGGTTTCTTCATCGCGAACATGGCCACTGTTGCATGCTGCCACTCTCTCTTAAAACTTTCTTCTGGGCCAAGACCTGAAGATATCTTTTGCTTTACCCCTGCAAAAGAGATCCAGTGTGCAGTGATGCACATGTAATCAGTCGCCTGACAACTGGTCCACATGTCTGTTGTCAGGTGGATGGTGTGAACAACACTTTGCTGCAAAGCATGTACAACCAACTGCAGCACATCGTGATGCAGTGCTGGAACAACCACTCTGGCAGAATAGGTCCTACTTGGTACCTTTCATTTTGGGCAGATGGCTGCCACAAATTCTAAGAATCCCACTCCTTCCACAGAATAAAAAGGGAGGAGGTCCAGCGCAAACATTTTTGCCAGCTTCCCATTGTACAAACGTGCGTTTGAGCGGTTTCACTCATAGGGCCCCTCCTGCCTAAACATGCCCGTAATAGTAGCCATGAATTTTCTTCTTTTCTTGGGGCACAGACGTCTTTTGAGATATAGATGCTGGTGGTAGACTCAATGTGCGTCGTGGTGGTGGGGCAGTCACTGTAAGCCACTGTAAGCCATGGTGTCTCCATCTCACTCTGAGTCTTCTTGTGCCATTGTGAAGTCGCTGAGGTGGGTGAATCTGCTGGCACACTGCTGGGGACAGGGCTGCTTTGCATGAAGATGTCAGCCTCTTTTTCCTCATCATCACCTTCCACCATGATTGGACTTGTAGCTGATGTTCCCCGGCTCTCCCCACCACAACAACCATGTTCAGCAATGTTTTTAAGGTGCTCCTCCCACTTTATTATGTGGTGTTTTTTCATATGGGTCGTCTTGCCTCCAGTACCAAATGTGTACCAGGCCTACCTCGGCAAACATTTGTGTGGCAAATGGTGCATACTGCAATGTGCTCCCCTCTTTGCTAACTGTAAAAAAGTCCCAAACTGGGGAGGAGTACTTTTACTGGGCCACTGCCAATGCCTGAAGAAGAACTGGAGGTAGGTGAGCATGTCGTTGATTTCCTCTCTTCTTCTCCTGAGGCTGGGGACGGTGCCGGTCTCAGCTGGGGCTTTGCAAATATGGGAGCTGGTGGCTATGCTACCTGTGCCACCTCCCTCAGAGCTGGTTGAATAGCAATTTCAGATTCCTGTGTCACCTTCCACCATGACTACCTCGTCATTGTCATCCGCCTCTTCACCCCCTTCCATAAGTCTAAGTCTTTCTGGAACTTTTCTTTTCCCTCACCTCTCCTGTTGTCTCCAGGTCTCTGTCGGGGTCCACTCCACGTCCCCATCATCATCATCAGAAGTGGTGCTTGGAGAAGATGGTGCAGTAGTACCTTTCCTTTTCCTTGCTGGAGAGCTGGGAGCCAATGATTCTAAAAGAGGAGGTTCAACTTCTTGCTCGGAAGGAAACTCAACCTCCTGTTCTGCTCCAACATCAGATAAAATGTACTATTGCTGGCTGCGGCTGGTGTCCACTTTGCTGTGTTTCCTGAAATGATTGTGTATTAATTTGCGAAAGGGACAAATCCAATTCAACATCACTACTCGTCGGCGTCAACATGATTGCACTGGCTGCCTAGCTGAGAGATGGTCGTGGGCTTAGGTTGGGGGGTGGTGCTGTTGATGCAGGAGTGCTGCTCTCAACTTGCTCGCTGAAGGCCGATGCGGCAGACACAACTTGCCTGAAAAAGGTTGCGGTCGGCACGCCAGTGGTGGAAATCTGCTTCTTCTGCTCCCCACTAGCTACTTTCTTGGCAGCACCTTTCTTTGGTGCCATCTTGAAACTGTCAGTTGGTAGTGACACTTAGCTTCACAACAAGCTGCAGAGATGTGCGTGTTGCGTAGTCAGTCACGAGTCACGTTGTGCACATGCCTTCTGTCTGGCAGTACTGTGGGTGATGTCTCTTCTCTTGTGCACTTAAAAGCAAACAAGCAAGAAAAACATCAGTGAAACATGGCATTGTTGCAGTTCAAGTAGTAGTACAAACAAACAATATCATTTAGTGTGGTGACTTAGCAATAATACAGTCTAACTATCCATTCATAAAACCGCACCAACAAACTTTCATTCTGTGCAGTACACTCAAGAAGGATCAGAAAGAGCAACAACAACGACATACAGATGTACCTTTTTGCTTTATGTTCATCACGTTGGGATGTGGCACTCAGGGAGGTACAGGTGACGAAGGAATAATCCTTAGATAATGAATGTTGCTGTGCAGTGCACCTATTTCAGTCACGGGGTTGATGGCAAATGTTAGGAAAATGGAAAAAAATGTTTTTAGATCAAATTTTAAAAAAAATAAAAATAAAAAAATGGAGAAAAAAAATGTGAATAACAATTTTTGAAGATTCTTTAAAAAATGTTTTATAAATATTTGAAATTAAAAATTGAGATAAAAAATAAATAAAAGAATGTAAATAAAAAAATGAATTTTTTAAAACAATATATAATTTAAAAAAATCTAAAAATGTAAATAAAAATAAAACTAAAAAATTGAAATTAAAACAACTAAAATTCAAAAAAACAAATAAAGATAAGTGAAAATATCCGCAAGCATATTAATTTATTAAACTGCTATCATTGTTAACCATCCATGCAAGTATATGGCAATGGGCAACACTGGCTGGACGCACAAATTAGCTGCCAGCCAGTGCAACATGGTCATCAACAACAACTTACACTGAGCAAGGAGGCATGGTCACAATTTCAGAGAAGACATGCAGGCCTATGGAAAAAACACCCTGGCTGGCTACACAAAATGGCCACCAGCCACATGGTCAGAACAACAACAACCAGCAAGAAGTCATGGCCACAAACAGAGAAGACATGCAGCACCCATGGCAAAAGCACACTGGCTGGCTACACAAATTTTCCGCCAGCCACATGGTCACAACAACAAGCAGGAGGCCTGGAAAACAAAGAACACATGCAGGCCTAGGGTGGACATTGCCTATACAAAATGGCCCCTGGCCACATGACATAATGAACAACAAAGGCAAATGGTGACAGCAATAACAGGGGTAAAAGCGGGATCTAAAGCAGAAGCTCACCTGGCAGTTTGACACAATATTTTAAATCTATGATTAAGGAGTGGTGCACACAAGGGAGGAATGTTTACCCAACATCCCCAATCAGACACCCTAAAGAGTAGGGGTCCTGAACAAATTCATACAAAACCCTTTAGGCACACACTATATACAGGTTATCTATTTAGAAATTATTTTCACAGTGTCATGTTCATCACAATTATGTTCTTGAGTAAATCCAATTTCCGCACGAACGTTATGGTGATCAAAATCTTGGACTCCAGAGATCTTTTATTGTAGATCTTATTCAGTGCTCAAGACATCAAATTCTTACCATTAGCCAACACGTGTTTCGTCGGGTTAAACAACTTCATCAGGGCTACAATGATTAATAAGCAATAAAAGGGATGACATTCCCAATGTATGCCATACATATTGGGCAACTACATTATCTCCACCAACTCTCGTGAGCCTGTTCATGTTACATGCCTCCTCAGTACAGTGACATGCAATAGTACAGGTGAGCATGCGTGCAACCGAAGATAATAGATTTCTAATTTATAGGACATTACTTCAATTTTTATACCTAGGTGATAGCATGTATCCAGTTAGTGACATCAATATGAACAGAAGCAGAGGGGAAAGTTAATGAAAAAGAACATAAGTACATAGGATTTCCAATAGTGGTACACTGCACTGTCTAGACAGTGACAGAAAGCAATATAGTGATTCACTGCATCATTTAGACAGTGATTGAAAGTGATATATATAGTCCATACAACATATACAAAGGATAAGCAAAAGTAGAGGTAGGAGTACAGTATATCTCGCGAGGTCACAGTGTTTTAAGGGAACATATAAAAGGTATTATAGTGCTGTACCTTACAATCGCATGCAAAAGTAGGCGTGGGAAGGCAAGTTGTCCCATACCTGAATATATCTCTATCAACCAATATGAAGCACAGCTGTGCTATATCAGGGAGGCCAAAAGACCAACTGAGTATCCAAAGAAAAGCCATGTCAATACAAAGTATTATATGGCATATATATCAAATGAGAACCCAAGGATCCCACTGTAATCGTGCAGTCACTCACCCTGAATATTTCCTCAGAGCCGTGTATCAGTATCCCAGGGTAAAAACATAATTTCCAAAGGTCCAGGTAAAGACCTATTTAAAGCCCAATTTAGTATAATCAAAAACAGAATATCAAGATATATCTTACAGTACTATTTCTACATGGCAATACAAAAGGTTATAATAAACTCACCAGAGTTGTACTTGTCCGTAATATGCCCAAATTTACTGGAATAGAAGGTTTTGCGTTCAAATAATGCCAGGTCCGTATGTGTCACCTATGAGGTGTTTAAATAAAAATGTATACAGCAATATTAATCTTAAATTTAGTGTATTTAACAGAAAGCGTGTCCAAGCGTGTGCAGCGCTTACCTCTTCGGCGTTCGATTCAGTATTATCGGCGCCGTTCTGATTGGGCGCTGTGTTGTTTCCCGGCTATAAAGGCCAGTGAAAGGGACAACAGACTAAAGCTAGAGCATGTCCTGAAAGGGCTATACTATTAAGGGCGCTATATTGAGGCGATATGTCAGTGTCTGTATGTATGCCCAAATCAGCAATTTTAGTAAGCGTAGGTGAGTCTAACCCTACCGTGTGCTTGTAGTCTCGTCTGGGAACAACTGTATTTAACTAGTATTGGCTCGGTAGAGCGTACAAACTTAAAATACTTGAGTATGTGTAGATCAAAATTGTGTGTGGAATTATGCCTTTAGAAGCAGATTAGTGGAAGTAAAGATGATGATACGGAACAGCGTATCGTCATAATAAGTGATCCAGCACTACACTTTATCAGGGATCGATACTCATCAATATTTCATACAAATGGCCCATACACATTCACCCAACTCACAATTCCCTGTTGCGCTGGATGGTCAAGTTTGAATGTCATGACAAATTATTTCCTTCACAAATTCAGGTTTAATATTTCTAAATACATAACTAGACCTATATATCAACTCTCTTTCCTCTCGGTCAACGGACCAATTAGTTGAGTATTTGATGGTAATAATAGAACTAACTAACTATCTAACCAGCTAAATAATCATAGACTCTCAGTAAGATTAATAAAGTTTTATCTCAAATAAATGTAATTGATAAATGCTCATCGCAAACAGGTTGCAATGCAAACAATGAATCCCACAAAAGGAGAGAAAAATCAATTAACTAAATGCAAACAGTGTCATACTCATCATTCATGAACGATATGCATATGAAGGAGTGGATAGAAAGAGAGACATAAGTTTCATCAAATAATGCGAAACAATATACTTATGACGGAGTGGATAGATGAAGAGGCATAAGTTTCAGCAAAAATAATGCGAAACAATATAATACTTATGACGGAGTGGATAGATGAAGAGACATAAGTTTCACCAAAAATAATGCGAAACAATATAATATTTATGACGGAGTGGATAGATGAAGAGACATAAGTTTCAGAGACAAAAATACATTTGCAAGAAATTATGCAAATTACGAGTCAGAGGATAATACAAACCCAAAGATAAATGAAATACCACCCCCCTGGCCAAGGGAGTAGTGGGGGTCTCCTGAAATAGAGTCAGGAAACAAAGATTTCAGGAACAGGACAGGACAGGGACAGGAACAGCTAGGCCTCTCTGCAAACCGATGGACAGCGATGCATCTCCCCTCTCAATCTCCTACCGCTGCAACTCCGCGCTCGCAAACCACACCCCCAAAGGCACCCCAGTTATACCCAAAAAACCTACATGTCCAACCCACATTAATTGAAACATTGCACAGAATTCGACCGCTCATTGGATGCTTGGGGAGGTGGTGTATTATAAACGT
This sequence comes from Calotriton arnoldi, assembly GCA_963921515.1. NCBI lineage: Eukaryota > Metazoa > Chordata > Amphibia > Caudata > Salamandridae > Calotriton > Calotriton arnoldi. The sequence continues at coordinate 159,355 of CAWUFW010008681.1, read as the reverse complement.
GCATTAATCTCGTTTCTTTTGTAACGCAATGTAAAATGCGGCCTAGTCCTTTCATGCATTAGTTCACATTAGTGCACGCATGCGCAAAGCGGTTTCCCATGTAGCTCATGTGATTTGCGTGTTAGTTTACACTACACACTGTTAATAAGTATTATGGGGGAGTTAATTCGAGCAGGTTTCTTTTTGCGAAACCCTGCTCCATCATAAGTAAATATAAAAGTGCAAGACACCGCTCCCAGTGCTCAGTCAAAGTCGAACAGTCCCTTTACCACAACAGGCATCATAATTAGGGCGAAAGTCCTTAAATCCAATGGTATATGCAGCAGACAAGGAGAGTGATCCTTCCAGCTCCAAATCCCAATGAAATGTGACCAGGAGAGGGACAACGCACTGGGAGGAGCCTGCTGCACAAGAACAGGAAGTTGGAGTCTCTAGGGCACTTCCTTCAGGTTTGAAAAAAAAAGTTTAAAAATGGCTTCTTGCACAAGAAAACAACTCCAACGGCTAGTTTGAGAACAAAATCCAGTCCAAATGCCTCTCAGCTGCATTCTCAAGCAGAAAAGATGCTCGACCACTTTGTTTGTGATCGCGATCGGCACTAAGGATGCTAGATTGGTGCCGTCATGGCCGGAAGCCGTGCAAGTGAGCGCAAAGTCTTGCGGGAGCTCGCTAGCGGTGTGAGAAGTCTAGCACGCACTCACAAGCTGCCCGAGAGTCTTGGGGCTCACGGTTGAGAGCCAAAAGAGAACTCGAGCGCAAATGGAAAAAAACTCCCCTTTGCGCCCTTATGGCGGGATTCAGGAATTCTGCGTTCCTCCGCGGAGTTCCCGAATTCTGCAAAATCCGCGAGTTAGATATAATGAAACTCGTAATACCTCGGACGGGATATCCGTCACGTTTGTGATGGAGTAACCCGTCCACCAAACTCATAATCAGGCACTAAGTGATATCTGTGTAGCACAATGCTATTGAAAGTCGCAAGGAAAACCAAAACTAAACTAGACTGCATATGTAAAGTTTCAGATTTACTACATGAACAACTGAAAGACCCATCTATGGTCACTTATGGACACCAAAAAGCAAATAGATAACAAATAGCTCTTAATCTACATATTTTTTTCTTTGCATGCTCTCTGGATCACAAAATAAAACTGTGCCCAAAAAACAAACAAAAACCATCTTCCTTATGCACCCCTGTGCAACAAAATGAAAAAGTGACCTCTCAGTGATTGGCTTTTATTCACTTTGTGCTTCATATGTAGCACAATCCTACTAAAAGTAGCATGGAAGCCCAAAAAATAAACTGGACTGCATATGTAAAGTTTCAGAATTACTACATGAACAACCAAAAGACACATTTATGGTCACATGATCATGTAAATTAATAAACAAATATATAACAAATACAATAGATAAAAAGAAAGAAGTCACATTAAACCTGATTGCCACTCTGTAGTTATAGTTAGTATGCTCAGAGATAGGAATTCCTTGGATTTTAGCTCCCTGATAACTTTCCACCCCTTTCACAAACCACCACAAAACTTTCCAGACCTATAGCTTTTTCTACATTTTGAGATGATGTAAATTTTTGTAGTGAATCGTTAAGGGGGTGCAAAGATAGAAGGGGGGGTCCCTAAATGTGTTTTTCCTCCAATGCATTTTCCATAGACTATTATATTTGACGTAGCATGAAAATGGTTGAATGGATGTACATGAAATTTGGAAGGATTATACATTATAGTGAACAGATTATGTTTTTTGGGTACTGCAGTTAAGTAGTGTAAGTTTTTTGTAAGTTACAAGGCATTTACACTTTGTGTCACCGCCGTACTTTCGTGGAATTTCACAAAATTTCATGACATTAAAGCAGTACATGGCCATAAACATATTTAAAAATATGTAAAAAAATATATATTTCCCTACCTATTTCCACTACAATAAAGTAGTAATAGGTAGGAAGCTATTACTTACCTATAGCTAAGGCTCCAACACTGAATGCAGTCAAAGTGTAGTAAAAACAATATGGCTGACTTTTCATTCTCTAAAAACAGCCATTACCCAATTAAATTCTGGTTTATCATTGCCATGTACCACGGTATACTGCAAAGTTACTGCGGTATACCATAAGCCAAAACATAACTAAGGCCTAGCTGTATCATTGGATTGCGGTACCCGTACGTCATGCATAGTTTTGCATGGGGAACGCAATACTAAAGTCAGATTTACAAAGCAGTGTTAGGCCACCATGTGTGGCCCTGCGTTGATTGGTAAATCCGAAGAAATGCAAGGCAGCGCATTTCTCTGTTTTGCGTTACTCTGCACACCACAATCTACCTTGCTGCTAAATTTCACATACATCCATACGCCATGCCACTGTGCGCCACTACATTATATGAAATTCCACTCTACGCCACTCCACTCTATGCCTCTTCACTATACGAGACTCCACTCTACGCCAGTCTACTCTATGCTATTACACTGTACACAACTCCTCTGTATGCCACTACACTCTACTCACCTCCAGTCTACATCACTTCACTGTACTCCACTCCACTCGACACTACTCAACTATACGCTATTCCGCTCTATGCCATTCCACTCAATGCCACGCCACTCAATGTTATTCCACTGTATGCCACTCCACTCTACAGCACTCCACTGTACGCTATTCCACTGTATGCCACTCCACTGAGTGCTACTCCACTGTATGCTACTTCAGTGTATGGCACTCCACTCTACCCCACTTCATACTATGCTATTCAATTGAACACCACTCCAATTTATGCCACTCACCTCTATGCTATTACACTCTACCCCACTCCACTGTAGGTCACTCCAGTCCACACCACTCCACTGCTATTCCACTACACACTATTACATGCTACTCGTTACACACTATTACACTCTACGCCACTCCACTGTACAACACTCCACTCTGCGCTATTACACTGTACACAACTCCACTCTACGCTATTACACTGTACGCAACTCCACTCTACGTCACTCCAGTCTATGTCACTCCAGTCTATATCACTCCAGTCTATGTCACTCCACTGTATGCCACTCCACTGGACGCTACTCCACTATTCGCTATTCCACTGTATGCCATTCCACTGTATGCCAATCCACTCCATGCTATTCCACTGTATGCCACTCCACTCTACAGCACTTCACTGTACGTTATTCCACCCCACTGTACGCTATTCCACTCTATGATACTCTATTGTATGGCACTCGACTCTATGCCACTTCATTCTATGCTATTCCATTGGACGCCACTCCAATACATGCCACTCAACTGTATGTTATTACACTCTACCCCACTCCACTGTACGCCATTCCAGTCTACACCACTCCACTGTACGCCACTCCACTGTGCACTACTCCATTATACACTGTTACATTCTACGCCACTCCACTCTTTGCTATTACATTGTGTACAACTCCACTCTTCGCCAGTACACTCTATGCTATTACACTGTACGCAACTCCACTCTACGCCACGTTAGTGTATGCCACTTCACTGTATGCCACTCCGCTATACGCTACTCCAGTATATGCTATTCCGTTCAATGCCATTCCACTGTATGCCACTCCATTCTATTCTATTCCACTGTATGCCACTCCACTGTACAACATCCATTGTATGCTATTTCACTGTATGCCACTACAAAGAAAGCTACTCCACTGTATGCCACTCGAGTGTATGCCACTCCATTCTACGCTATTGCATTGCATGCCACTCCACCCTATGCCACTTCGCTGTATGCTATTACACTCTACCCCACTCTAGGGTATGCCACTCCTGTCTACACCACTTCACTGTACGCCTCTCTACTCTACGCTGTTCCACTCTTCACTTTTTACACGCTATGCTATTCTACTCTATGCTACTCCACTGTATTCTACTCAATGCTATTCCACTGTATGCCACTCCACTCTACGCTATTACACTGTAGTCACTTCAATCTTTTCCACTCTACTGTATGGTATTTCACTCTACCCCACTCCACTGTATGGCACTCCAATCTATGCTATTACACTCTACCCTACTCCACAATGCACCACTCCAGTCTACACCACCTCACTGTATGCCACTCTACTTGACACTACTACACAATACGCTATTACACCCTAAGCCACTCCACTGTATGCCACTCCAGTCTACACTACTCCACTGTATGCCACTCCAATGTACGCTACTCCCCTATATGCTATTCCACTGTACGCCACTCTAGTGTATGCCACACCACTCTATGCCGCTCCATACTATGCTATTCCATTGGACGCCACTCCACTGTACGCCACTCCATTGTATGCTACTACACTCTATCCCACTCCAGTGAACACTGCTCCAGTCTACACCACTTCACTGTATGCCACTGCACTGTACACAACTCCACTATGTGCAATTTCACTCAAAGCCACTCCACTGTACACCACTCCACTCTATGATATTCCACTATATGCCAATCCACTATAAGCTACTCCACTCTACGCCACTCCAGTGTACACCACTCCACTCTATGGCACTCCATTCTATGTTAGTCAATTGGACGCTGTTAGACCTGGTGTCTTTTGACGTGGTCTCCCCTGACCTTTCTGGCTTCCGACCTCCTGCATTGATCTTAGTTTGCTGGCTTAGGACTTTGAGCACTTTGACACTGCTATTCAGTGCCAAAAGCACTTGACTTGTCATATACATACTGGTAATTAGTGTATACGTGATTGGCTGAATTGAGTTGGCTGTAAGTCTCTTGTCTAGGGGTAAGACATATACCTAGGGCATGTAACTCAAATGCTCCTCCGTGGGCTTGCAGCTCTGGTTGTGCCACCCACTGAAGTAGCTCTTCAAGCGTGCCACAGGGTTGCCATGATGGGGCCTGAGTGTGCATGCTACTTTTACTCAGCTAGGCATTTAAAAAGCTATTTGCCAAGGTTCTGCATGTCTCTCTCTATATCGGAGTGCTTCCTGGGGACAGGGTGCGGTGTCAAAAGAGGTAGGGCCTGTGCATGTGTGTGCTACATGCACTGATACTGAATGGTACCAGATGGTGTGTTCAGTAAGGTAGGCCTGCTTCTCACATTGGATTGACAATGGATGGAAAGGCAATTGAGCTGTATTTCCCAACTACAGAAGAGTGGCAGTATAGTGTTTGATATCAATGAGTTAGTAATGGGGAATCCTCTCCAGTGGTGCAAGTGGATTCGGCATTACACCAGAAGAAATACCACTATGGGAAAGTGGGTATTTCTGTGCTTGTAGCTCTGGGTGCCTGTCTGCCAGTCTCCAATACACAGCTGGGTGCTGGGGGGACCGCTACATCTGTGCATTCCTGATAAGACAGCCATAAACTTGGGGCTCAATGGAAACTGCGGGCCTCTGAATCTGAGGGGCCTTACTGAGATTGTTGAGAAGGGGTGGAATTGGCACCTGCATTCCAAGGGGCAGGGTCTTGGCCCCACTAAAAATACTGATCAAGCATCTCGGGGTAGGATGGCAGACAGGACAAAAATTAGAGAGTGCCGTGCATTTCAAAGGTGGCCTTTTGAACTGATCTCATCTTCAAAGGCCATTGTGGGTATAACTATGGGAGCCCTGCCCTAAGGAGTTAGAGACACTTTGGGGATTGGAAACATACTACGCTGGTTCAATGCTGGGGCATCGACAAAAGGAACTATTGGGGCAGGAGGAGCTGCAACTGGATTATCCACAGACTTGTGGTTGCCTGGGGCTTGTCGGGCTCTAGGAAGGGGACTATCACTTGATGTATTTGCCTGGATGTTGCTGGCCTGCAGCTAATTGCCAAGTGTCATGGCCCGGGTGCCTAAGCACTCTCCAAGGGCCGGTTGGCTGGCCTCCTGTCCACGAGATCCCAGGGACAGAAAGGATCTTCCCATTTCCACCAGATTGTAAGGACCGTGCAGGGTGAGGCGGAAATGGGTGGAAGTGACCGTCAGTTGCGCCAAGGACCGTCCAGACATGTGCAGTCATCACACTGTGGCAAGGAGTGTGCTCGTAATGATCAGCGGCCCACCTGGGGGTGCTTTAACGTGAGGAGTTTGAGGAGTATGGGGGAAGTTTGCTGAGTCTTAGTGACTTGAGCTTACAACTGAAACCTTTGCTAGCTCGCATTCTGTAGCGTGTAGTGTCCGAGGGGTGTTGGGGGAAGTTTGCCAAGTCCGCTGGACCCGAGCTGGCAGCCTAAACTGTCTCTGACCTCCACCTTGGGAGGACGACAGTGCCTGACATTGCGGCCTCAGTCCGAGGTCACTGGCTCCTTCTTCCCGGACCCTCGCCACAATGTACTCTGTTGTTGAGACTATCGTGACTAGACCCGAGGTGTCTCGTTGTGCCTTCTGTGCACCCACAGCTGACTGCCTGGAGCAACTGCAGCTCACACCTCCGCCAGAGGGGAAACCATTCTCCAAATTGGAAGTGGGCCAGCTTCCAGTGTCACATTCTTTTGCCTACGGCAGGGGGATAGTGATCCCGTACTCGTGAAGGTGCTGCTAGGTGCCTGAGGACCTAATCTGGATGGATGAGAACACAGAACTGTTTCCTTCCATTTTAAGTGGTCCCATCAATCTAATCAAAGTCTCGCCCGCGTGTGCAACTTGTATCGTTGGCTGGCGTTGTTTGAGTGGCTGAGGGGCTGGGTCATGAGGCATAGTCGAACCTGCAATTGTTTTACCATTACTACTGTATGGGGTATGCGATATTGGGAATGTCGTGGTTTATGCTAATGTGTTAGCGGGAAAGTGGAGTACCTCAGAACAACCTGCAGGTTCACTGACATAATATCAACTCAACAAATATCGATTTACAGAATTATCAAAACCTAAATATTATTAACAAAAATATCAAGACCCTATACTTAATTTAAAAAGTCACTAATATTATATAAAAAAATATCGGCATCAAAAATATTTAAGCTAACATATATCGAAAACAAAAATATTGGAAACAAAAATATCCTGGCATAACTAAGCATAGACTATATCAAAAATATCGAAATCAAAAATATCTACTACATAAATATTGTTATAACAAGTAATACGTAGGAGTAAAAATATGAAAAATACATTATTTAAACAAAGAAATATCAAAAATATATCCCACATTAATAACTACAATTTATAAATGAAATATAATATTTTACTTAGCCAAAATAATAAATGTAAAGTATATCAACATAAAACTCCTCTAAATTATATATTACACATATTTACATCCCACTTACACACAACACATATTTATATTTATATTTACAAACAATATTATTTCTTTACTTATAATAAATACATATAATATTAAATAAAATAAGTTATCTCTAATATGAGCAAACAAAAACACTAATTGGCATTTTCCAAATAAGGACAAAACTGCAAAAATAATTAAAAGTAAGTAAAACAACCAGTAATATTAAACTATACAATACAAAACAATAACCAATACAATAGCTTAACCAATTAAACAAACAATATAAAAGTCACAGTAATTTAACCAAAAAAAAGCTCAGAAAACACAAAACAATTGAAGAGAAGGAAACTCTCCCGGATTTTCCCCACAAAAGAGAAACCTGCAACATTTACAATCGTACATTCTACTTCTCCAAATAAGTAACAATTTTATTTAAAATAGGAAGTTAAATAATTTTTACTTTATGAAACAATTTCTAACACAGTTTTTAACATTTCTCCTTTTCTACAGAATATTAGAACATTGGAATGTTGAGCACTCCATTGAAGACAATGGAGTGCTCCTGGCTTCTAATGGCTGGTAGAAACCCGGAGCATCTACATTCCAATGTTTGTTCACAGCTATTGCTGTGAACAAAGGCCTCATGGAGGCCGAGGGGATTTCAACCCCCTTGGGCTCTGTGGGGCCGTTGTTTTAGAAATTAGAACATTCTGGCCTCCGTAGCAGGCTCTACCGGCCATCAAGGGCCCACTTTCTTGTTAAACATTTAACGCTGGAGCGGGCTGTTAATGGCTGGTAGAGCCTGCACATCGGGCTCTAAGGCAATAGTAAACCTTCAACTAAACTCCATCAACAAGCACACATCAAAGACTACAGAAAAAAGTAAGTATATCTAAAAAATTGCTATTAACTTACTAAAACAGCAATAGTTAAAACTCAGAATAACCTAAACGTCCTTAAACATCAAAAATATAATAAGTACAATAAATAAAACGACCTTTTTACTTCCAGCAGAAGAAGAAGCTTGCCGAAGAAAAGGTTCGACAAAGATAAAACTTCGCTAAACAAGATACAAGTTTTGAAAGAAAGGAAAATGTCTATTTAACTGTATATTAATTAAAAACCTTCAGTAATAACTATTTTTCTATATTCATGTTATTAAAGTAAATAAAGATGTAATGACAGAAGGTGCAAAATTTATAACACCACAGAAGGGGAACATTTTACTGTGTTACATGGGATACACATACAGTCGAGAAAATGCTTCTATTCAACCTATGAATTGGAATTGTACCAAATATTATTCTAACACATGTAATAGGAGGGCAACTACCAGAGAAAGTGTAGTAATTAATATAAAAGTGCATAGCCACCCTCCAACTGTAAAAGAAATAGAAGTGAGAGAAGTATTAGAAAATATAAGGGAACCCACAGCACAAATACTGAAAGGTATACTACCCTACATACCAGAACATACAACAGGCCAGTTACCATCAATACCCACCTTAAAACGCCTAATAACTTGAACTAACAGGGCCACCAGCGAAACGCCACCTGCTCCTAAAACATTCAGAGAGATACACATCCCACCACAGCTTTCAATCACCCACAGAGAAGAAGATTTCATATCATATGACAATAAAAGCAATGAAAAGCATATACTTATATTTGCTACCCCTAAAAACGTACACATATGAGCGCAATGTCAAACATGGATGATGGATGGCACATTTAAAATTTGCCCCAACCATTCCCTCAACTGTACACCATCCATGGTGTATTTCAAAAAGCTTATATACCTTTTGAGTATGCATTACTCCTAAAAAAACAAGGCAGTACCTATGTGGAATTGCTAAACCACATTAAGCTAGACAAACAACTAGTATCCCCCAGACGTTTGTATTGACTTCAAGCAAGCTTTGATCCAATCTATACTAAAAAATATATTCCAACACAGCCTTACAGGGATGTTACTATCCTTTTAATCAAAGTATATGGCGGCACCTAACAGAAATCTGCCTTTAGGGCTCAATTACGATTTCAGGCAGTGCAAGGGCAGGCGGTACACTGCCGCCGTGCCCCGCACCGCCTAGACTCCACTGCTGCCCACCCGCTAAATTACGACTTCAAAGCGGTCTGGCAGGTGGGTGGTGTGGCGGTCCCAGGGCAGTACCTCTTTCAAAGGCAGTGGTGCCTTTCACCCCAATCGGAACGCCTGACAAGGTTCTTGCACGGCATGGACTTGAAAGTCCATGCCGTGAAGGAACTGTTGTGTACGCACCCAGGGGGAAACATGTTATGCCCCCCTGCATGCATCCACAAGCGAAGGAGGCACAGGGGGCTCACTAGGGCCCCCTTTGTTTTCTCTCTGCCAGGGTTGACATGGAGTAAAAACCTCCATGTCACCGCCGGCGGAGAGGAAACCCGTAATATTCTTGGGGGAACCGCGGCAGTCCCACCAAGCATATTACGGCCTCTGACTGCCGCACCACCTCCAGGGAACGGCGGTTCCCTGGAGGTGTCGGTGGTCCCAGGGTGGTCTGACCACCCAACACGTAATGGAGTAGTTGGACCGCCAGTGCGGCGGTGGCTGGACCGCCACCGCCGTGCCTCCAGCGAGTCTGGCGGTCCTAGGACCGACAGACTTGTAATAAGAACCTAAGGGGCAGATTACGATGTTGTTCGAACAGCATTTCGACTGACTCGGTTTCGGAATGCTTTCAGACCGAGTCGGGTTCAGGGAGAACGACCAACCAATTACGATGTTACCGAACAGCGTTCGGTCGGACTCCCATTGACTTCAATGGGAGCCTGTGTTCCGACCGACAACACAGGCTCCCATTGAAAAAAGGGGTTGTCCTGGAAAACCTTGCACCCTGTGGCGTGCACCCCATGGTGCCTGCCACACTGTTCATGGTTGTAAAGAGGGGTCCCATGGGTACCCCCACAGGGCCCTTTCGGAGGCCTCCGGGTGAAGCGGGGCTCACTACGAGCCCCCAAAGTCAGTCTCAGACAGCCTTTTCATGTCGGACAAATCGAGTCGGAAAGGCTGTTGGAATCCGACATAGTAATCGGTCGGTCGGAAAAGCTGCCCATAGCGCTCTACGAATCGGTTCCGAAATGTTACAGAGTCGGTCGGAAACACGGGTTCCGACACAGATTTGACTGAATCGAATGACATTCAAGCTATCGTAATCGGCCTCTAAGTGTGCAATATGCCACCAACAACCAATCTGTGTTTGAAATTTTTAAAAAAATGATTGCACTAGCCTATGTCCCCGTGACAGAAGTAGCCAACAATTACAACATCCTAATAGAAAGTCCCTATTACCAAAATAATGAAGTCAAACTAGCTCCCCTAATGGACTACTTTGAGGACACATGGGTAGGCAGACCACATAGGTCAGGACATAGATGCTAGCCAAAATTCCACATACCATTGTGGTCTACAACAGCACCTTGGCATTAGAGGCAAAAACAAACAACACAGCGTTGTTGTGGCCGTCAGGAGGCAGTAATATGCTTGGCGAGACTGCCGCGGTCCCGCCAAGCATGTTACAAGTTTCATCTCTGCTATGAAAACCGTGGCAGGGAGGAAACAAGGGCCCCCCTAGTCCCTCTGCGCCATGTAGATGCACACAGGGGGGCACAACATGTGCCCCCTTGTGTGTATGCACACCAGTTCCTCCACGGCATGGACTTTATGGCCCTAGGGTCTGATTACGACTTTGGCGGTGCGGCGCCAAGTCCACCCTGCCGCTGCACCTTCAAAGCCGTGGTCAGGCCATCACCAGATTAGGAATTTCCTCCTGTCTGGTGGGCTTTGTTTTTGACCTTCCCACGGCGATGCCCTGAAATTGGCCACCGCAATGGGAAGGCCAAAACAGTTCCTATAAAGTCCATGCCGTGCAGGAACTGGTGTGCATGCACACAGGGGGGCACACGTTGTGCCCTCCTGTGTGCATCCACAGGGCGTGAGGCACCAGGGGGCCCGTTTCCTCTCCACCATGAAAACTATGGGGAAGAGGAAACTTGCAATATGCTTGGCGGGACCGCAGCAGTCCCGCCAAGCATATTACTGCCCCCTGACTGCCGCAGCACCATCAGAGAATGGTGGTTCCCTGGTGGCTGTAGCGGGGCAATGGTGGTCCGAATGCCCTTATAGTAATAGGGAGGTCGGGAGACCGCTGTTCCTCCACGAGTATGGCCTTTTAGTCCATAGACCGACAGACTCGTAATCAAGGCCTAAAAGGGTTAAATATACTATTCCCACTCCAAAATAAAATAATTCAGGGAAGGTGTTGGACACTTAAGGGGCAACATTTACTATTCCGACTCCTATCTAGCTTAACTCAGGGAAGGTGCTGGACACTAAAGAGGCACCATTGACGGTTTACACTGCAATGAAACTTATCTCAGGGAATGTTTTCAACACTAAAATAGTTAAATATACTATTCCCACTCCAAGATAATATAAGTCAGGTAACATGCTGGACACTAAAGAGGCAACATTTACTATTCCCACTCCAATCTAACTTAACTCAGGGAAGGTGCTGAACACTAAAGAGGCAGCATTGTCCATTCCCACTCCAATATAAAAATGTTCGACACTTAGGGGTCGATTCCAATCTCGGTCGATAGGGCTCCGAATCGGATTCGGCTTTACCGGATCCGAGTCGGAGGCTTTGTTTCCGACCGAGTCGTACTGAGGTCCGGACGCCCAAGTACGATGCGATTGAACGCGAAATCGCCGACCGATTCGTTTCCGGGTGCGAACCGCTCCGTCCGACTCGTTCGCACTCGATTTGTACCGCGCAATGGAGACGTTTTACGGCCGAGCCAGTACGATGCACGATCCGGACAGCCGAGTCGAGTCGGAGCCTCCGACACAAAAAAGCGCTCGGAAGCGGACTTCGGGGGTCCGTGCCGGACCCCCCTTCACCCGTAGCCTTACGGGTCGGACAAAGGGGGGACCCATGGGTCCCCCCTATACATGTGTGCACGGTGCGGATGGCACCAATGCGTACCCACTACAGGGGGCCCCCTTGTGCGCAATGTACCCATTGAGTCAATGGGAGCCCATGTACGCGTCGTACGACCGGCTCCCATTGACTTCAATGGGAGTCCGACCGAACCGAGTCCGGCAGCATACGGCCGCATCGTACTCGCTCGGTCGGACTGCAGGGGTCCGGCTCGGTCGGAAAACAATCCGGATCCGGATCGGTCGGAGAGCTTTCCGACCCAGATCGGAATCAGCCCCTAAATAGAGAAAAATGACAATGCCCCTACTACTAGAAAAGAAGAAACCCAAAATATAGCACACTATAAAGTTAACATTTACAATATCCACCACAATATCAACAAGCTGAACAAACATCTAAGTAAACATCTAAAAAAGCCATATTTATTCAAAATTAAAATAAACCTCATAATTTAAATGTTTATTATCCATACAACCTTTTAAAAATATTTAATACATAATTACATTAAATATTTATATTTGAACATATTTAACACAGTCAAATGTTTGAAAACATAATGAAAATGTAATTACATTTATAATTATGAATAATATGGTTTAAAAAATATTTTGTAAATATATAACATTTTTTAAATGATTAAATTTACATAAAAAATAGCAATGTCTTAATCATTTTTTAAAATATTTTTGCTATATATAAAATAATATATTGAAATATTGTCATAATTTATTTTCTACCTAAATACATTTTTTTCAAATGTCCTATAATATTAAATTTGTAAATAATTGTATCCATTTCTATAATGTTCAAAAACAATTTTATTATAATTTTTGAAAAGATTGAATAATATTTTTGGGTTTTTAGAAACTAATATTAATAATTTCTCATCATATATCACATAACACTATTTATAGATTATTTTTAGATTTAACGATAATTTATCAATTTTTCAAAACAAATTACAATTTAAAATTGTTTTATAAATAATCAAAATGTTTTAATAAAATTAAAATTCTAAAATAATGTATTTAAATTACTTTAATTATTCCCCAAAAATCCACACCCTTATCCAATATTAATTCTACATCCCACTTCAAAAATTGTTTTTGCATTTTATTAATCAAATTGAATAAATACACATCCAAAAATAAACACTAATACATATTTTTTCTTAAATACTCCTCACCCTTATCCCCTATAAACCCAACATCCCACTCCTAACTTTTTTGCATTACTCTGTAAAAAATGTTTTAATTAACTTAAAATAATACACACTAATACTTAATTTGATCAAATATTTCCCACCCTTATCCCTTATAAAACCAACTCCTAAAAAATATAATTTTACTAAATGAAAAAACTAAAACTAATTAAATGACAAAAAGATTCTTAGTAAAAAATTACTATAAAAATTATAAACAGTTACTATAAATAAAAAATTATTAAAAAAATAGAATAAATTAAACACTATCACTAAAAAATGATATTATTAACAACGATATTAACTACATCGATAGTAAATACATCAGTATTAATGACAAGGATATCAAGGACAACAATATTTATGTGTCACGATATTCTTGACATAATATTTATGTTGAAACTATATTTTTATTTCAATATTTTGTTCGAACACGCAGCCTGCATATATGTTTCTGTCGCTTTTGATGTGGGAGGGATTGCTTGGATTGTGAACACCTCGGGAAGTACACACATGGGTTTATGTTGCTTACGAGGCTGAGAGGATAACAGGGCAAGTGAATATCTATGACTAGCACATATACGTTCATGCCGTTCTGCTGCTAATGGAAGAGTTTGACAATTGCATGTGACTGTACAGTATATATCCAATGTGTATGTTGCTTTAATTTCAATGTGTGTGCAATATAAAGACCAGTGTTTTATACATACGGTGTGGAGTTTTTTTGTAGTGGACACAGTGTGTTGCGAGGGTGGGGGTTGTGCCAAAACTTTACACTTTGACTCCGAGTAAAAGCCTGACTGCTATGTGCCAAGCTACCCAAGGGTGAGCACAGGTTATCAGTCAAGTGTATCGTACTCATCCTATCTAGGACGGTGGAATCGGCCTGGCTTCGATGAGTCCCAGCCAGCCAGAAACTGCTGGGTCTAACAGATGCCACTTCACTATATGCTATTCCACTCTACCCCCCTCCAGTCTACACCACTCTACTGTACTCTACGCCGGTCTACACTATTCCACTCTTCGCTATTCTAATTTATGCCACTCCAGTGTACTCTACTCTATGCTATTCCACTGTACGTCACTCCACTCTACGCTATTACACTGTATGCAACTTCAATCTTTGGCACACTACTGTATGGTATTCCACTCTACACCACACCATTGCATGTTATTACACTCTACCCTACCCCGCAATACACCACTCCTGTTTATACCACTTCACTGTATGCCACTCTACTGTATGCTGCTACACTGTACGCTATTACACTCTATGCCATTCCACTGTATGACACTCCAGTCTACGCTGCTCCATTGTACGCCACTTCAATGTATGCTACTCAACTGTATGCTATTCCTCTCTATGCCATTCTGCTCTATGCTATTCCACTTTATTCCACTCCACAGTATGCTACTCCACTCTGTGTCACTCCAGTGTACTCTTCTCCACTCTATATAACTCCACTCTACAAAACTCTACACATTCTATTCCACTCCACTAGACACTACCCCACTCTTGCCCCATACACACCACTGTCCAAATTTGTATTCAACTCTATGCCTGTACACTCTATTGCACAACACCGTACTGCACTCTACGACAGTTTCCAACACTGTACGACACAGCACTCCAATCTACTGTATGAGACGCCACTCCAATTTATAACAGTTTCCTTGACTCTACAATATGCCACTTCAATATATGCCACCCTACTCTACGCTAATCCACTGTACCCTAGTCTACGCTATTTCACTCCACTCTATGCTATTCCACTCTATGCCACTCCACTCTTCTACACTCCACTGTACAGTATCCCATTGTACTCTAATCCACTTTACTGTAATCCACTATATGCCACTACAGTGTACGCTACTCCACTATGGGATGCTCCACTGTATGACACTCTCCTCCACTTTATATAACTCCACTCTATAAAAGTCTACCACACTTTATAGCATTCTACGGCATTCTACTCCATTCTATCCCAGTACACTCCACTACCCGACTCTTTACTACGCTCGAAACACTCCATTGTACAACAATCTATTCCACTATTCAATGCTTTTCTATACATAACAGCACTACACTCCACTGATTGAGACCCCACTCCAATTTATAACAGTTTACTATCTACCATACACCACTACACTACAGTCCATGTAACTCTACTCTATGGCACACCAATACACTCTATTGTACTTTACTCCACACTACGTTATACCATTACACTTGACTCTACTCCACTGTATGAAACTTTACCTCACTCTATGCTACTATACAAAAATGATGGAGTAGCGTACAGTGCAATGGCATACAGTGAAGTGTGTAGACTGGAGTCGCATACCCTAGAGTGGGGTAAAATGGAATAGCATACAGTGGAGTGACATACAGTGGAGTGGCCTCCAATGGAACAGATCAGCATGGAGTAGCATAGAGTGGAGTAGAGTGGTTGGAGTAGCGTATAGTGGAGTGGCATACAGTGGCATAGCATAAAGTGCAGTGGTGTACAGTGGAGTGGCATAGAGTAAAATAGCATATAGTGGAGTAGCGTACAGTGTAGTGGCAAACAATGAAAGTGGTGTAAACAGGAGTGGCATACACTGGAGTGCGGTAGAGTGTAATAGCATACAATCGAGTGACATACAGTGGAGTGGCATCCAATGAAATAGATTAGAATGGAGAAGCATACAGTGTAGTGGCATACATTGGAGTGGCGTAGAGTGGAGTATCATACAGTGTAGTGGCATACAGTGAAACAGCATACAGTGAAGTGTTGTACAGTGGAGTGGCAAAAAGCGGAAAAGAATAGAGTGGAGTAGAGTAAAGTGGAATGGCATAAAGTGGAATAGCATATACTGGAGTAGCGTATAGCCGAGTGGCATATAGTGGAGTGGCATACACTGAAGTGCTGTAGAGTGGAGTTGCGTACAGTGTAACAGAGCAGAGTGGGCTGGCATAGAGTGGAGTTGTGTACAATGTGATTGCATAGAGTGGAGTAGTGTACAGTGTAGTGGTCTACAGTGGATTGGTGTAGACTGGAGTGGCGTACAGTGGAGTGAGGTAGAGTGTAATAGCATACACTGGAGTTGCGTAGATTGAGTGGCGTGAAATGGAATAGCATATAATGAAGTGGTATAGAGTGGAGTGCCATACACTGGAGGAGTGTAGAGTGGAGTTGAGTACAGTGGAGTGGCATACAGTGGAATAGCATACTGTGAAGTGTTGTAGAGTGGAGTGGCATACAGTTGAATGGCATAGAGTGGAGTGATGCAGAGTGGAATGGCATAGAGTGGAATACAGTATAGTGGAATAGCATCCAGTGGAGTGGAGTACAGAGGAGTTACGTAGACTGGAGTAATGTACAGTGGAGATGCATACAGTGTAAGAGCGTAGAATGTAGTGGCATACAATGAAGTTGTGTACAGTGTAATATCGTAGAGTGGTGTCGCATAGAGTGGAGTCTCGTATAGTAGAGAGGCGTAGAGTGGAATGGCGTAGAGTGGAATAACATATAGTGGAGTGGTGTACAGTGGCATGGTGTATGGATGTCTATGAAATTTAGCGGCAATGTAGATTATGGTGTGCAGAGCAAGGCAAAATAGCAAATTGTGCTATCCTTCATTTCTCCAGATTTACCAATCAACGCAGGGCCACACATGGTGGCCTTGTGTTGCATTGTAAATCTGGCTTAAGTATTGCATTGCACGTTGAACACTATGGGCCTGATTACGAGTCTGGCAGTCCAAGGGCTGCCAGACTTGTGGTGGCGCACCAGTGGCGTTTCAGCCACCGCCGCACCGGCGGTCTTACCGCTCCATTACGAGTTGGCCGGTTGGACCGCCCTGGGACTGCCACCGGCGTCAGGGAACCACCATTCCCTGGAGGTGGTGCGGCAGTCAGAGGCCGCAATATGCTTGGCAGGACCGCCGCAGTCCCGCAAAGCATATTACGAGTGTCCTCTCTGCCGGCAGTGACATGGAGGTTCCTCCTCCATGTCAACCCTGGCAGAGAGGAAACAAAGGAGGCCCTAGAGGGCCCCCTGTGCCTCTTCCACTTGTGCATGCACACAGGGGGCATAACATGTGCCCCGTGTGCATCCACAACAGTTCCTGCACAGCATGGGCTTTTCAGTCTATGCCGTGCAGGAACCTTGTGAGACGTTCCTTTTTCAAAGGCACCGTGCCCTTTGAAAGAGGCACCTCCCTGGAAACGCCACACCACCCGCCCACCAGAATACAATTAACTTGTAATCTGGCGGGCAGGCGGGTGCGAGTCTGAGTGGTGCGAGGCCACGGTGGTGGAGTACCGCCCACCCTCACACTGCCAAAACACATAATCAGGCCCTATGTGTGACGCGAGGGTACCGCAATCCAATAATACAGCTAGGACTTAGTTATATTTTGGGCCATGGTATACCACTGTAACTTTGCAGTATACCGTGGTACATGGCGATGACAAAACACACAAGATGATGGACGGAATGCTGCACATTGGCAAACATTCACCCCCAGTCACAGATCTGGGTTTAATCCATCATTATTTTGCTTCACCACGCCACCCCAGTTCAGACATAGCCATATGCAAATCAGTCTTGACCCTGTGCCTCATGGGAACAGTCCAGACCGAACTGCCTAGCCATGTCTTCCCTGGACCGGAATCAAGCATCCTAGGACCGGTTTCAGGCTATCAGCCTTCATCAGCCAGGATAGCTTGACTCCAGTGGCGTAGTGAGCACGGGACCCACGTCTGGGCATACCCTTCCCACTTACGGCGAAATGCAAAACACACAAGATGATGGACGGAATGCTGCACATTGGCAAACATTTGCCCCCAGTCACAGATCTGGGTTTAATCCATCGTTATTTTGCTTCACCATGCCACCCCAGTTCAGACATAGCCATATGCAAATCAGTCTTGACCCTGTGCCTCATGGGAACAGTCCAGACCGAACTGCCAAGCCATGTCTTCCCTGGAACGGAATCAAGCATCCTAGGACCGGTTTCAGGCTATCAGCCTTCATCAGCCAGGATAGCTTGACTCCAGTGGCGTAGTGAGCACGGGACCCACGTCTGGGCATACCCTTCCCACTTAGGGCGAAATGCAAAACACACAAGATGATGGACGGAATGCTGCACATTGGCAAACATTCACCCCCAGTCACAGATATGTTCATAAATATGTTCAGCTGTTTCCCCTATGTCAAATATAATGGTCTTTGGAAAATGCATTGGTGGGAAAATGTGTTTTGGGACCCCACTTTTATCTTTGCACCCCCTTAACGATTCACCACAAAAAGTTACATCATAAAATGTAGAAAATGCTATAGGTCTGTAAAGTTTTGTGGCGTTTCCTCAAAGTGGGAGCCAAAATCAGAGGAATTCCTATCTCTGGGAATACTAACTATAACTACAGAGTGGCAATCAGATTTAATGTAATTTCTTTCATTTTATCTTTTGTATTTGCTATGTATTTCTTTATTGGTTTACATGATCATGGGTCCATATATGTGTCTTCTAGTTGTTCATGTAGTATTTCTGAAACTTTACATATGCAGTCTAGTTTATTTTTTGGGCTTCCTTGCTACTTTTAGTAGGAATGTGCTACAAATGAAGCCCAAAGTGAATGGAAGTCAATCATTGGTGTTGTTATAAAAGTTGAGATTATTATTTTCTTTGTCGTAGTAGCCAATTATCATATCCTCCTTATAGTATTTTATGTAGCTCACTGCTAGGTCACTTTTCCATTTTGTTGCACAGTGGTGCATAAGGGAGATAGTTTTTGTTTGGCTTGTTGGGCACAGTTTTATTTTGAGATCCAGAAAGCATGCATAGAAAACTTATGTATTCCATTTGTTATGTATTTGTTTATTAGTTTCCATTAGCATGTGACCATAAATGGGTCTTTCAGTTGTTCATGTAGTAAATCTTAATCTTTACATATGCAGTCTAATTTATTTTTTGGGCTTCCTTGCTACTTTCAGTAGTATTGTGCTACACAGATATCACTAAGATTCTGACCCTTATAACTTCATAACCACTTCATGACATCATTTGCAATAGCAAAAAGGATCATCTACATGGTCTAATGTACATTGCTGTGAAATGTAATTCCAATTCATTCAGCAGTTTTGTTGCTAAGTGAAATGCAAAAGTCTATGTAAAATGCATTGGACTGGAAGTGTGTTTTGGGACGCCCCTTTTTTCTTTGCACCCCTTTGACCAAACACCGCTAAACTTTCATTAATTCACCAATGTAACGGGTGCAATAGGTCTATAAAGTTTTGCGAAGATTCGTCAAACGGGTGCAAAGTTATTAAGGGACACAAATCTGAGGAATTCCTATTTCTAGCAACCCTAAGTATAAGTACAGAGTGGCTACTGCCATGGACTACATTTGGAGGTAGTCAGGGGTCGCAGCAGTGACCTCTAGATTGCTCCCTGTTACTCCTGGCACTTCATATGCGACCCCTGGCCTCAGAGGAGACTAAGGTTTTGCCCCCTCTGAGGCCAGAGGTCACAAAGGAGGTGCCAGGAGTAGCAGGGAGCAAGCTAGATGTCACAGCTGCGGCCCCTGACTACCTCCAAATGATGACCATGGAGACTGCCACTCTGAAATATACATATATATATACATGTGATCAAGACCCTTGTGGGGTCGAAACGCGTAATGGCTGCCAGTGCTGTTTGAGCTGAGTCAATAAAGAATTAAGTTCCAGCAAAAAATTGTGTGGTCCGTGCTCCTGTTCGTCGACAGGCATCGACAGGCATCGAGAATCGAGCGGAGTGGTGCAGATATATATATATATATATATATATATATATATATATATATATATATATATATATATATATATTGTAACACAATTACTAAAAATATATGTTTTCTATTATATGTAAATACACACATATAAGTGTGTGTAAGTAAATATTTAAATATAATAGTATTAGTGGAATTTATTTAATTTATCTTTTATTAATGTTATAAATTAAAATATTTAAGATTTACTACATTAAAATGGATACATATTTTAAAAAATTATACTTTTTGGACAGTATTAGTGTTAATCAATATTTCATTTTGCAACAGTTTTGTACTTGTACAAGTATAGGGACATAATATTTTGGCAAACAATATTTTTGATACGATATTTGTGTCAAACGATATTGTATATCTCGATATTGTGTCAGTGATCCTATAGTCACATATCAGATGACATTATTGATGCACCATATGACTTCAATATTGAAGGTGCATCTACCTTTTAGTAGTGTAAGTGGTGCAGTGTTTCATTAATTAGTATGTGGTACATTAAGCACTTTTACCCCATCCCTGATATAATAAGAACCATGTCTGACTACTTAGCCTTCTTCTGTATCAGTGGACATTTATATGAACCAAGTACTGACATACAACCTGAAACGTCTTAATCTATCTTTCCAATTGTTTCTCCCATGTTTGTCGTTTTAAGATTAGCTACTTCATTTGAAACATCATAAAAATATTTTCAAGTCAGTTATTATTTCTAAACTGGTCTGTGAGAATTCCTTATAGTTCAGCCACCCTCAGTACCTGCTTTCTGTACTCAATCAGTGTTAAATGCAGTGGTCTGACTGATATTAAACCTTTCTCTATAGTATTGCACTTCCCATAATCTTGCCAATCTCCCTGGCTTCTTATAGCCCAAAGTACTATCTCTAAGGATCGTTGCTTTTATCGCAGAGCACTGTATGCCTCTGGTCCTCTCGAACTCTTTTTAGGTGTCAATTCAGAAGACCCCTGTGGGCCATACCAAAACATACAATGGGCTTAGAGCAAGCCCACTACTTACTATTGGTTGGCTTTCTTGTGATTCATTTGCTTGCTTTTTATCCAATGGCTTTCCTTCTTCATCTTCTCCTTGTCCGTCCCCTGCAGCCTAGCTTCTTGGATGACTTGCTTCCTTCCACTGCTCGCATTCAGGGAACAGCTTTTTAAGTCCTCTTTTAGCACTCCATGAAAGTGCATGTGTTTTCTTACTTTTTCTCTCATGTGTCCTTCACAGCAAAGAAGACTGTTATCCAGGCCTTGATAACCTCGAGGATGGACTTTGAAATGCCCTCTACTTTGGTCTGCCAGAGCATTTGATAGAGAGGCTTCAGGTGGTCCAAAGTGCGGCAGCTCCCCTTCTTTTGAATTTGCCAGTTAGTACGCCCATGTCACCTCATCTGTGAGCCCTTCACAGTCTTCCTGTCAGGAAAAGAGTTCTGTTTAAGGCCTTACTGCTAGTTCATGGAGCCCTGTATCAGACTGTGCAGTCCACCTCAGAACTAGGTTTAATTTTCATGTTCCAGCAAGAAATGTGAGGTAAGCCAATGCATTTTTAGCAGAGACACCCAGAATCCGGCCTGCTAGAGTTGGAGGAAGGTCTCTTGTCTATTTGGGATCCATAGCTTGGAACAAACTCCCTCTTGAGCTTCGTGCTGTTAGCAACATGACAATGTTTAAAAAGAGGTTGAAAACTTGGCTATTTGTCGAGGTGTGAAACAACCAGATTTACTTTCCTTTCTGAAGTGTGATTGGCGCCCGGACACTCTTCGGAGTAGCTGTTTCCCCTTACAAGTCGCTTCATCACCATCATCATCATCTGCTTCTTTCCCCCTCTAACAACACCCCCTGCAGGCTTTTTGTTGCTCCCTCCTCTCTCAACTCTCACTCATGTGCTGCTCTCCCCACCCGTCTTTTTTATTTTCCATTTGTATTCTTCCCTTACCCACCTCAAGCTCTTCCATTGTTGCCCCAGTTGACTTTTTCCCCAACCGCACACCTACCCATTGCTCCCTACTCCTCCAGTTGTAGTCTTTAAACATTTTGTTTCAATTTTCATGTTTTTGGAAGGCGAGACAGCGGCCATTAGCTGCCAGGCTTCTCTGTTTCTGAAAAACACTTTTGCGTATGTTTATATACATTTTTTAATTTAACACTCTAAGTGGAATCTGACAATAAACAAAAGGAAGTGCTGTCATGCCGTACACTCATGCATGTGTCGTGATGTCATCCTGCTAGGCCTCAATAGCATCATGATGTGCATGTGCATATGTACACATCACCGTGCTACTTTTAATTTTTTTGTTGTTGTTTTGTTGATGCTGCTGATGCTGACAGCGTCAGCAAAACACAGCAAAGCCAATAAGTCTAAAAAGCCATACTTATTGGCTTTGCAAATACTTGTTCCTGCCAGGTACCGACATACTGGGACCTCATTCCTCTCTCATTATGCAAACATTTTATTGTTTTGCTAATTTTTAAAGACTTTCTTACTTCCGTCTTACTTTAATTTGATCTGTGTCAATCAGATTAATTTACATCGTTAGCCTCCTGCCTGTTTAAACGTCATGCTGCCTTTCATGCTGCTTTATATGCAGGAGGCAATTCAGTGGGCTGTTCTTTGATGCAAGAAGGTTTTGACGAAGCAAGCACATCAGCAATGTATCCAGAGAGTTCATTGAATCTCTCAGCTAATATTACAGATTTTTTGTCATAAACCATTTTCTTACTAAGGGCCTTATTATGATAGCGATAGGATGAGCGTCCAACCACCATCATTGCGGGATGGATACCAGCCGACATGTAGTCAGTGGTTCCACCCGCCAAATTATGATCCAACCGCCGTGCAGGTGGTCGGAAACATGCTGTTTTCTATTGCGGCTAGTGCAGCAGCCAAGAAACTGTTTTAAACATCCATGCACCGTCTGCCGGGCACCATGAAGTGCCTGGCACAGGGTCCATGGATATTTAGGGGGGCACCACATGTGTCCCCCCAAGTCCCATAGCGGAGGCCATTGGGGGACAGGGGCCCTGCTAGGGGCCTTCAAAGTCCCTTTCCGTCTGCCTGACCATGGCGGTCAAACCGCAATGTACAGGCTGAGGGAAACAGACACTGTAATCTCTACAGCGGTGCTTGAGCAGGCACTGCCCCTATTGTAGAGATTACGGTCCGACCACTGCCCTGACAGGCTCCTTGAGCCCGTTGGAAAAGCAGCGGTCTGTCCCTACGACCGATGCCTATGACCGCCGGATCATAATCTGGTGGTCGGACCGCTTCTATGGATGGAGGTGGGACCGCCACCAACTGCCTGTCAGTGGTGGCCTCACCTCCATCGTAATGAGGCCCCTAGTACACTTGGTTTCTTATTCCTGCTAATAACTAGGGATGCGTGGAATTTAAATTACACTGGCATAAGTTGCATAATTTCGGGAATTCAGTGTTACGTTTGTTTTGTAAAATGCCCAAAATTTCCCCATTATGTCATTTCAAGTAATTATGTAGCATACGTGTTAGAAATTTACAGCAAATGTGCCATTCATGGTAAATATTTACTGCAAACTGTAAGGAAATAATAGAATGTGACTGGCTGTAACCAGCATTCTTCAATTCTATAGTAATTTTCCGAATTAACTGTATACCAATGACTGGATCAAACATATTGGCATTAAACGTTTCAACCTTTGATCTAAAAAGTGTTGCACAATCATGTGGTTATTCTTGGACCACATGATTGTGTATCTGCTACTGAAGTTATTTTGATTTTGCCTATTTTGATAAACAGATATTTCGGTACTACCAATTGGGGATAACTCTCAAACTGAGGTAGTATACAAAACAAATTTCACATATTGGAATACTCTATTCTTGTGAATGACTAATCAATTAGCATATGGGAGGTGCCTGCCCACCTGATAGGCAGGACAAGTACACCTCCCTCGATCCACTATTTAGTTGATTTCAGATAAAAAATTTCAAGAATTGAAGTTCAAATAAGTGGGAATGAGAATGTTCCCAGCTTTTTCGACAGCTGAATTAGCCTTGAGTAAAGTATTATGTGGAACCATAGCCCAATAAATGTTTCCTGAGAGAAATATAAATTATAATATTTCAGTAATAACTTTCTCAAAATCTTCCTTGAATCTTACACGCCAATTATCTAAGGCAACGGTAGTACCATGTGTTTTCCAGCGGACTCCCTCATGTGCTTCTGTCCTCCCATCTGTCCTCATGTTGTTCTCTCTCGCCCTTGTGCATCTCTCTCCCCACTCTTGCTCAAGTTGCTCCCTCTCACCCGTGTGATTATCTCTCCCGCCTGCACTTGTGCTGCTCTTTCTTTCCCCTGTGCTTTTCTGTACCCCACTCTCCATGTGGCTCTCTCGTCCACCCCGTGGTGGTTCTGCCTCGTTTGTTTAAACCACCCATCCTCCGCCCCTCAGTGTTGCTTGCCCTCCCTACCGTCCCCCCTCAGTACTGCTTGAGCCCCCCCCAGGTGTTGCTTACCCTTCCATTCTCCCCCTTCTCTCAGTGTTGCTTGGCCCAATCTTGGGGTTGCTTGCCGTCCCTCGAACACTCCTTCCCTCCCTCGGTGTTGCTTGCCCTCCCTCCCACCCCCCTCAGTGTTGCTTGAGCCCTCCCTCGGTGTTGCTTACCCTTCCTCTCTCCCGCCTGCTCTCAGTGTTGCTTGGCCCAATCTTTGGGTTGCTTGCCCTCCCTCCAACAATCCTTTCCTCCCTCGATGTTGCTTGGTCTTCCGACCTCCCACCCTCCCTCTGTGTTACTTGATCCCTCGGTGTTACTTGAAATCTCTCACTTGGTGTAATTTGACCTTCCTCACACCACCATCCCTTGGTGTTTCTTGCCTTCCCTCGGTGATGGCTGCTTGCCATGTTGCTGCCCTCCCTAACACTGTTCCGAAGTGTTGCATGCCTGGCCACTTCTCCGACCCCTACTCCATTTAAAGATTTAAACACAAAAAAACAAAAGAAAAAACGCTTTCGTGCTACTTTTTTTTTCAATATCTACTCATACCATACATCTCAGAATGCATGCGCGCACTTAAAGGATGATGTTTCCGCAGCGCAATATTCTTTTTTCTTTCTATTTAGCCATGTTGCAAAGCTGTTCCGAATTGCCAAAAACCATTGGCAAAGCCAATATGTCCCAAAGGCGAGACCCATTGGCTTTGCCATTGCTTGTTACTCGTTTATGTATATCCTACAAATGGAGCATGCTAATGACTTTTTTGTTTATGTGTGATCTTGTGCTCTGAATTTTCTTCTTGTATAGTCTATCTTGTGAACTATGGGGGGGATTTACTAAGCTTTTGCGCCATGTTTGCATCACAAAAGTGACGTAAAACGCCGCAAAATCTTTTTTTTGTAATTTGCACTAAACAAGTTTAGCGCTGGAAAGTAAATAGCAAAAAAAAGATTTTGCATCGTTTTGCATCACTTTTGTGACGCAAATACGGCGCAAAAGCTTAGTAAATCTCCCCCTCTGTTTCTATGATCACATGGGCACTTTCATCTTGCTTTTTGTTGGTTTTTTGCATTTCACTTTGCTGTTGCCCTTGCGTTTCAATACTTGTTCCTTTGTCCTGCTTTTCTATGTACTCAGAGTTTATATCTGACAGCAGAAAGATAATGAGTTTACATTGAACATATTGCATAAACCAGACTGATGTCAAAGCTGATAGTATTTCACATTTTCTCTTACATTGTATCCATCTGTATTTTATTTATATTCCACTTAGAGGGCAGTTTTTTTAAATTCCCTTGATTTGTTCACTCATTAGTACTTTGAATTCAAAATACTCAGGGGCAGATTTACAAGCCCCTTGCGCCACTCGTACATCATTTTTCCCATGTTAAAAATGGCGCAAAAGTGGCGCAAGAGGCTTGTAAATAAGCCCCTCAATCTATTAAATTCATTTATTTGTGATGTCATTAATTCCTTGCTCTTAGAAGTGACGATGTGATGTAATATTAGGTACTGGCCTGTAGATGGCAGAAGTAGACCACGCACTACGTTGCACATGGTACTGTGCACTTAAAGACAAGAATAATACGTGCTGCAACATTCGATATGTGGAATGCACAGAACGTACGATATTTCAGCCTCACCCATCAGCGTTTTTTCAATTTTCAGGTGATGTCCAAGTTCGTTTTGCTTCATGCAATGTGCCTGTTTTCGAGCTATAAGACTTAGACATATTTCACTCTGCAATATCTGGTGAGCGCCTTATCATGAGGCAATTTTTTTGTCTTCAGTTTTCTCACCGTAAACACGATTTACCCCGCATTCGTGTCCTGGATGCCTTTGTCAGCAGGAAGTGATGCTTCTTTAATAGTTTTTTTCAGCCATTATGGAAGCCCTCATCCTGCCCGTCAGGCTCTGTGCTAGGAGGATTCTGTGGGGAGTTGTTGCATTAGAATTGTATGACATATTGACATGTATTCTAGTGTCTCTATGGAGAATCTAGCAGTTTGATGTTTCGATGCCTTACTGTGAGGCTATTACATCACTTTCCATGATTGGTCCAAGAATTTAAGTATAAACCTAAAAGTGTCCTCAAAATGTAACTATAACTTCTGGACAATAAAATACATGTAGAATATTTCCAGTTCTTCTGCTCTGAATCCAAACCCTTGGAAGTTTTTGAGCTCTTGCAGTGCCTGTGTGGAGACCTGGATGTGCAGTGTGTCTGATGGAGGTGCAGTGTGACTGGTGGAGGTGCAGTGTGACAGGTTGAGGTGCAGTGTGTCTGGTGGAAAACTTAAGTTTGACTGATTCTGCCTACCATTTCCCCAATGGCAGACCTCACGTTCACTCTCAAAAATAAGATTTAGTACATGACACCATCAAAGAATTTTAAAATTCCTTTTTCTGGCGTGTTGGCGTATGTTATCTATTTGTGGATGATGAAAAACATTTTAGGCTTACCTCAAAAATCTCTGCTTTACCTGCCAGTCCCAAACAGGAAAGAAGCACATTGGAATACCTGCCCTACATAGGTTGGATGGCCTGAGGTACTTTGACTGAATGCTCAGTGCAGGGCCGGTCCTAGGGCTTTTGTTTCCCTGGGCAAAAAGGGAATGTGTAGGGCCCCTCTAATCTTTATACAGCATGAAATCACAGGAAATGACATCACAGGAAGTGTCATACATTGACTATTGTTGAGCAGCATTACAAGAAACAACTTTCCTGGTGCAGATATCAGTATAACGATGACAACATAAAAATTAAAATAAATAAAATAAGTATATATAGTTTAAAGTTCTACTACACGGAAATATATTGTATTTGTCCTGTTGTACAAGTCTTGCTTCCCAGTTGTCATGATAGCAAATACTGGCCACCTCTGCGCAGTGGTTGTTCCCAGAGTCAGTGCTGCGACATCCTACTGGGATGGGCTGCTCCAGGCTTGCCAGCTAAACTATTTGTTTTGCACCCCCTATTGATTAGCGTGCTTTCCTACATCAGTCCTGTGCAAGCAAAAAAAGTTTGACATTTTCATCCAGCAGGAGCTTGTTACAGGACCAAGGACAAACATCTAAAATGAAGAACAATCCTGCACCCTGCCATCCTACTTTGATAGGCCTCAGAGCACTAGACCATGCCTGTGAGCTCCAGGAGAGAGGAGAACTCTCTTGGGCCTTCAGAACTGGATGATGGCTGCGAGGCGCTGGAGAGCGGGGCCAAAGGTGTAGCAATGCTGCCTTGGGCCCTGATGCAACCAAGGTAAATTGTTCCTCCCCACTACCCTCTGGTCACTGACTCGACAGGAAAATACAGCCATAATTTGGGTGCATTGGACCCATAACCTCACAAGACTATGGTCCCATTGCACTTCTTATACTAATGACAGCTATGCCTTTCAGAGGGAGTGTAATATTCCATATAGTTACCCTATATAGGCGCAGGTAACACTGCAACCTTTCACCTATATCCTTCCCTACATTTCATACATAACGGTTCATAGGGACTGACCTTTTACCTAGATACGACACTGCATTCAGAACGCAGGTTTTTCCTGGTTCAATGCTCATACATTATGCATGAGGCTTCTTGGAAGCACAGCAGGACTCACAGCAGGACGAACATCTCCTGCATAATTTCTATGTTAAAGTTCAGGCCTGACGTCATCCTTTAGGCCGACACAGTAACGCAGCAAGGTAGGACCCCTGGGCAGACCTTTGGGTATATATACATCATGTCTTGCTTAGACAGACAGAGGAGACCGTGACTTCCCGGCTGACACACTGACCAGAGACGCTGAGGTTCCTGCATGCAGACGCTCCAGCTAGCAGTGGTCTAACATCCCTTGCGGGGTGTCCAACTCGAGACCAGGACGGGGTCCCACATTCTCTAACTCTCAGGTAATGGGGTGGACTAGATCCTAGAGGGATTCTTGGCATAACACCTACACAGATGCTAGGTACATTTAGGCACATCTAGTTAGGGAGACCTCGTAGGAGTACGCACCTTTTATCATGTGTTTTATGTACTTGAATATATCCATGATTTCTGCAAGATGGTAGAACTATACCATCCTTTTACTTTCATAATATCGCTAATCATATATCTCTGCTACTGTCTAATGGTTGTTGCAGCTCATATATTTTACACTAGAATAACAACTGTTCAATAAATACTTATTGAAACACCCAGCCTGTTTATTCTGTGTATCTCTCTGAGACAAACTAAGTGAGCACGAGTGACTGAGCAAAAGGTAGTATATTGTTTCCACGATCCTAGGGGATCAGGGTTGTCATGTTCTGAGGTTGCCAAGAACTATTCTGTCCCCGATAAGAGGAGACTCTAGTGGCACTTTGAGCTAGCTAATACAGACAGGCTAACGTATCCGGTGGGGGTGCACGGAATCCGTCCGCCACCAATCCCAAAGTTTATGTTATCCGAACGCGCAGATCCTGTATAGGTAATATAGGAACTGCACGACAGGAGCCTCTTGCCCTGGGCATGGAATCCATGAATCTGTACCACAAAGCTCAGGGCTTCAGACTCCCTCCCTTGGGCCTCTCGACACTGGTCCATGGCTGTGAGACCTAGGGGAGGATGGGCCTAGCGTGAGCTTTGCATGTCTGGATCATGGCTGTGCGGTACATGGGAGAAGGGACCAATGGCATAGTAATGTTGCCATGGGCCCTGATGCAAGAAAATGATGCCAGACAGTAAAACACAGCCGTAATTTGTGTGCATTGGGTCCCTAACATCCTTGAGCCCTGGTGTCACTGCACCTGCTGCACTATTGTTAACTACACCCCCTGAGAGAGGCCTCACTGGCCTCATAGCCATGTTTCAGTGCTGGTAAGCTTCCCTGAGTGTCCAACCATGGCTGTGAGGCCCGGGGGGGGGGGGGCGGGGAGGGTCTCTCGCAGGCCTCACAGCTCTGGAACATGGCTGTGAGGCCCATGAAAGAGAGGGTAGTAGCACAGCAATAGTGTTATGGTGCACAGTAAAACCTTCCCCTCACCCTCGTCCATTGGCTGCACAGTACAGTAGAGCCATAATATGGGAACATTGGGCTCTTAATACCCCTGAGCCTGGTGCCACTGCACCTGCTGCACTACCAATTGCTGTGCCCCTGTCAGAGACCCATGCACAGGGCCAGGATACATCACTGTGAGACAAATTTAATTGGGCCCAGGGGTGGGGCCCCACGCGAGTCGCCCCCTCTCCTGGGCCTCCCAGTAAAGGTGTAGCATTGAGTGGAGTAGGAGAGACCCATGGGCCTAACAGCACTGAACCATGGTTGCGAGGCCCAGGGGAGACGGGCCCTCTGCAAGACCCTTCAGTGCTACACAATGGCTACAAGGCATAGGGTGGGGGCCTCCAACACTTTAGGCCTCGCAACCATGGTTTAATGATATGGGGCCCAGGAGAGGGAAACCAGAAGAGGGGAGCCCTCTTCCATGGGACTTGCAGCAATGGGGTAGCACTGCAAGCCAAGGGAAAGGGTGTTCCCACCTTGTCTAGACCACCCCACCATGACCTAGAGCTGCAAGGCCCAGGGGAGGGTGGTCCCATCCCCTTGGCCTTTCAGCTATGGTCTAGGGCTGCAAGGCCCATGGAATGTGGCCTACTTCCCTGGGCACCACATCCATGGTCTGGTGCTGCAAGGCCCAGAAGAGGAGAGTCCCCTTCCCTGGGCCTCGCAGTCTTAGTCCCCAGCCATCACTGTGAGGGCCAAGTAAGGTTGTCAATATTTTCATTATCACTTTGTCGGACAATTTGTGCTTTTGGAGACACACTGCGCACGTGGAGATACATTGTAGGTGCAGAGGCATCAGAAGATGTGTATTGGCGAACGGGAACTATGAACCACATGGTGGATTTTTTCTTTTCTTTTCTAAATCCTTCCCTCTAAAGGAAGCCATGTTAATAGATAACTAAGCTGGAGGTTAAGTTTATCAAGCTTCATACTATATTTGATTTCTGATCCCTTTACCACCTCCTGGAGTAAGCCCTGACTGCTCGTTATTGCAAATTTTGAGCAACAAATTTAGAAAATATACTCTGGTATCCAAATGGAATGACATAGTCTTAAGCCTTGAAGCACCAGTGGTAAATATCAGTATCTACCGCGCATAAAATCCAGTAAGTACCCTCTGACACAGGACCTTGTCCATTGGGTACGCTTTTGCCATGGATATTTGGTATCTGATCTCAGCTTTATGATAGAAATGAACACTGTGCTCTAAAGCTGGGCAGGGCCCATAGTAAAGTGACAATTCCCTGGGAGGGGCAACCCCTGTGCCTTGCCAACTGAATCACTGACACCCTAGTTGTGGACTGGTAGACAAGTTGGAAATGGGGAACCGGGAGGAGCATTTTCTAATCCCAGCCTCCAATTGTGTGCCCTTGGACAATAACTGTTCTGAACCTATTGTTCTGCTGCTTCCATTTTGGCTAGATTGGAAGTACTTTGATTCAATGTAAAAACTACTAGTCAGTGTGATTTAATAAATGGACTGGATATTACCTTGGAGAAGAGAGGTGCCCAGTCACATGGTATAGTCACTTAAATACAGTAGAGTGGTAAATATGTAGCCTTTGCCCCAAGTAGCACCGCACTGCAGTCCTGGGTCTTCTAATTTAACCATCTGTTTGATCCTGGGCAAATAGTTTTCTCCCTATTGCCTTGTCCACTGATTTGGCAACATGGCAGCACTTTGAAACAGGCTTCATGTAAGAAATAGACATCAAGAGTGTATTCCTGGACAGGTCCTAAGCATGGGTAGAGGAGAGGAGAAGATGTGACGTTATGTCAGAGCTGCCGACTTTGGAACTCACAAATCATTTAGGGCCTGATTTAGATCTTGGCAGATTTGGTCCTCCCATTGCTTTTCCGTCGGATTCACTGTCTGCGTAGTAGGCGGTCTGCCCGCTTTGCTTAGATGCTGGTGGGTCGATGGACGAAAGACCGTTTGAGTGCAGCCATCTTTGCCAGATTTTTTCTCCTGCGTTGACGGCTCCTTTGGCAAAAGCGGCAGTTGGAGGGGAGGGAGTACAGACAGTTTGTCCGCTGGGCCAATCATGATGTGCCTTCCCGCCAACATGACTGTGGCGGGGAAAACTCCACACCTGAGTTGGCGGATTGGAATGGATGTCAGCCCGAAACGTACCTTCTTTCTGTTTCACACTTCCTTTTCCGTCATGAAGCCGATGGTCAAAGTCCTGCCTTTGCTGCTACTACTTGACCACAAAGCAAATCAACCCCATTGTCGCCGGAATCGAAGGTAAGCTTCTACTTTTGCTTGTTACCTTTTGACTTGTCTGTTTACATTTGAGCTGGACTAGTGCATGTTGTAATCTCTCTTACAAGCAATAACATACCAATGTGAAATGCATGTGTGTGTAATTTTGTCATTTAAGAAATTCAAAGAAACACACCTATATAATTGTACTATAATTTCAAATTTGTTGCAAGGCACAAGGCTGGGCTGGTATGGAATGCTGAGGTCAGTGAGGAGGCTGGTCCTGCAAATGATCTCTGCAGGCCAGACATAGAACTATGAACGGCTTCCAGGTATGCTACCATTTGTTGCATTTGGCAACTAAGACACTTAATGCCATTCAGGAGTGCAGTCTGGCCTACAGAGATGCAGCGTAAGAGGTCTGTAACCTCCTCACTCAGCGCAGCTGGGGTGGCAGGAGGTGAGGCGCATGTGGTGAAGGAGACCTCAGCCCTTTTAGGGGGCTGGTAGGCCAGCTGGGGGTGAGCAAGAGGGAGGGTCGAGATGAATCTCTGGGTGGCGGACAGGGATGCAGGTGGTGCAGTTCCTGTGGGGTCTCCTACCACTAGGGTCTGGACGTTTGCGCAGGCCTCTGAAGATTTTGATGAGTTGGTGGCCTCCGTTCCAGTCCCTTCATCCTCCGTGCCACAGTGTTGATCGGTGTCCATGGTCTCACCACCCGAAACACAGTGGCCAGCTGCTTCCCTGCCTTTGTGGCCACTGTCCCCTTCATCTGCTCTAGAAGATGCTGAAAAGACATATGCAATAGTTTTATTATATCTGTGTAAATAGAACTGATCATGAACATTTTTCTCAAAACATTTTCCAAATTTTCAGATTTCACCTGCTTCAAAGCTTTCAAACTTTGGTTCATTTTTATCATTATCTCATGTATGTAGGGAACATCTTCAGAAACCATTTGATAACAATTTTTGAAATTCCCATTATTGCTCCTATATCATTTATAATCTTGTCTCTTAACCATTTTAAATTCTGTCCAGGAACTGTTTAACACCTCTGAATGGTTCTAATTTGTTGTTTAGAATAGTGCACTTATGTCACAAAAATTATATAAAGGAAAAAGACCTTTGCACAGTGTGTGTACAAGACAAAAAACACTAAAATATATGTATTTAGAAACTTTCAAATATAACTCAATGTGTGTTAACAATTACTGCAATGTGGTACCAATATTTGTAGAATCTGAAAGCCTGTTCCCTTTGTTTAGGCATTTCATAATGGTAACATTTCCTTCAAATAACGTAAGTAATTTTTCAAATGTTAAAAATATAAAATGGAATCAGGACTGAAGTTGCTTATTAATGTATCACATCCTATGTATTCACTTATGTTGTTGAAGAATTAAGATAATGTTTTTGGGGGATTTGCAAATGACTTCTATGGCATAAATAAATGCATTAGGCTTGATACATTTCTAATCCACTTTAGGACAGAGAAAAAAATATTTTACACTTGACTCCAAAATATCTTAAGCTATTGCCAGTTTATTTTCCCATTGTGCAAATATTCAAAAATATGCTGGCTTTCACTTCAGGCAAAAATTAGTACAACATCACAGAAAATATTTCATACACTGATTCATATACAATTTTTGATTAAAAAATTAAAATGCAAACTACAATATGCAACAGATCAAAGCTTGATGCATTCCTACAATTTCATCATGAGTCATGATTTGTGTCTGATTTTGAGTTTGCAAGATGGGATACTCCTGCATATATGTGACGGAACATTCCGTCTGCAAAAGTCCCTTAAGTATCCTGTTTTTGTTCATCATTGATTTATCATCTGGACATAACACAGGACATTTAAAAAATGTTTTTGGATATGTGTTACCTTGTCACCAATCTGTATACATTCCTGTCTGTGTTTTCAAAAAATATATGCCTATCAATTTTTTTTCTCTAAAACAGACAGGCTTACATGTACATTTGTGAAGGAGTAAGACATCATGCAAATCTATCACTTTTAACATAAATTAAATAGTCTTTTTGATTAAAAACATATTTGTGAGATGTTTTTAATGAAAAATATAGCCATTTAATCTAATATTTCTAGTCATTTTGGCTCACATGCTCACTATTGTTTGTACAACAACAACTCACCACTGTGACCTTTGGCACATCCGCTGTATCATATGTGCATTTAATGCTATATCTCCTGTAATAGGGCTAACATAACATCCTTCACAATTGTGAAGTAGCATCACACCTGACACAAATATAACTTGTGGTCTGTTTGGGACAACTGTCCCTTATAACACCTAACAAACTCATGTATAGTTATTGTTTAGGCAGGCATGTGTCTACTCAAAACAGTCCTTTGGTACTGAACAGAAATAGTGGAATCATCTTCCACAAATTCATATATAAAACACATCAACATACACCTTGTGCATAACTTACACCTTCAAGTACTCTTCTTGTGCATTGGACATGTGTCAACCTTTATGTTGATGCCATCATTTGTTGCTGTAACAAAAAATAGTTATGTAACATGAACAACTCCAAAAAGAAATTACCCCCTTGATGCTGCTGTTGGGCTCTAAACTGCCCATCAAGCTGGGGATAGGCTACCGCAAATATGCAGGTCATTAGAGGGGTCACGGTGCAGTGCACACACTTCCCATGTTGGGAGGACTGGCTGAGCTAGATTTCAGCTGATTGTTTTGGTCCAGCGTTGTAGGTCCTTCCACTTCTTCCTGCAATGGATGCTGTGCCGCTTGTAGACCCCCAGGGTTTTTCCCTTCTTGGCGTTTGCCTTCCAGATGGAAGTCAGAGAAAGAAAGAAAACAAATTGTTTTGTGACTTTTTGTTTGTTTGTATTGATGTAATACAATTTTGAGAAATCAATCACAAGCTTTAGTAAAAAGTTCCAACTGCATTAAAAACATTTTTATGCAATTAAACAAAATTGTAGTAAACTGTTGAGTACCCTTATCCCTTGCCATATACTTATATTACTAATCCAGGCCACTGACATCATCTAAACCAGGGGTCTACAACATTTTCTGTAGTAAGAGCCACTTCTGATCAATGAAAATCTTCGTGAACTACTGAAGGCTAAACAACTTGCGCATTGTTAACAACCACCCGACGCCAAGCTTCATTTAATTTAAGGCTAATGTCCATAGAGCCAGATACTATGGTTTGAACAACATACTATGGTACTATAAATAAAGGCAATATGAAAGGGCTGTCATGTGTGTCAGTGAGAGCACGGTCTTTGGGGGATGTATGAACATGTTTGCATATGAATGGGACACATTTGTACGTGTGACTGAGAGCCTGTGTCATATGTACTTGCAGCACAGGATATACCGTTCACCATATGTGGCACAGTTACATGAGTAACACAAACATACAATATCATTTTTATTAATTGAAGAACTTTAAAGTGCAGAAAAACAATCTGCCAAACAATTCATAATATGAAAACAATTTCTGCACTTCAATTTTCTCTCTTTTTAAACAATGGATGCATTTTCCCATTATATTTATGGCACAGTATCTACTGGCCACTGGGTGTAAGGGGCCTGCTGTTTGTCTTTCAAATGGGAGAACATTTAAATGAAGAGTTAACTTACTCATTAAGGCAACTTTACATTTTCATTTTCTCCCATTTTAAAGTATTCAGAAACATAATTTTGTTTACAGATCCAATATTGAGTTGACCGGGACTTTTATTTCAGAGTTACATACATCAGTGTTTCAGTTGTTCACCTCTGTGACCCAGCACCAGGCTGCGACATGAATCTGACTGTGCACTGCTCATTATCAGGCCCTGCTATCTGCAGCCTGAGCCTAATAATGTAAAAAGAACACAGCCTTCCCTTACCATTAAAGGACAATATGACCTTGCGCTATTTTAAAAATTAACTTGAGGCTGTGAGCTACTCTGAAGGGCACCAGACTTCTGGGCAAGGCCTTTCTAGCTGGGGAAATGCAAACCCTGTGCTGGCAGTCGCGAAAACCGCCCGCTGCGGGATCCTGGTCTCCTCACTGCTGTCATCCTTGATCCCCTTCCTGGCGACCAATCTGGGGGCTCCACCTTTAGCATTCACATACTCCTCCAAAAATCGCGGTCAGAAGGAAGAGCCACAATCGACTGGTGATACGTGGACAGCGTTTGGACCGCTAACGCTGAATTCAAATGAACAACCAATCCTGCTTCCACAGAAGAAGGCACGTACACAGAGCTGTTGGAATATGGCACCTTTATTTTCCTGGGTCTCCCACGACTCCGAGCTCAAAGAGACGCGTTTCGGCTTCGCAGAAGCCTTTGTCAATCTAATTGGCGCCAAAACTATGTGAGTATAAGTAGCCCTTCCCATTAGAGGCGCAAATAGACATAGAAAAAATATATAATTACGTTAGTAAAATGCACAAATGTGGACCCATTGCAAAGTTTAACTTTTCTTTTTACATAAACATAGGTAATATGGCTGGTACGACTTTGAAATACGATGTTTAAAAAGTTTACGCGATGCAGTAAATTGATTAATGTATGTACCTTGTAATAGTTGCGAAACCAGCCAAAATAGTGCGCCAATACATCCGTTGAGCATATACAAACGTGCATATGTAAACAATAATAATGTCATCCGCCTAAATGGGAACATCTCAGGTATATATAAAAGGCCGCCAATCATTCAGAAACAATTGCCTAAATACATAATAAAAACGAGCTGCAAAATATCGCCAAATAATTGAATCGAGACTACCAATGACCCGACATATTTGGAAAGGCTGGGACACAGGTTTGCCAATGTTCGACATGTGTCAACTGTTACGGGGACAATAATATCTTGTGCCCTGGTGTAATCGTGTTCACCAAAAGTGAAAGCTACAGGAGGCAGTGGGACATAATGCTTGCAACCGCACCCGAGGCCAAACTGAACACATAGGGGCCGATTCCGATTCGGGCCGGAAATCTCTCCGACCGAGCCGGACCCGGAGAGATTTCCGACCGAATCGGACCCTAGCAGTCCGACCGAACGAGTACGTTGCGCACGCATGCTATCGGACTCGAGTCGGTCGGACTCCCATTGAAGTCAATGGGAGCCTGTCGTACAACGCGTACGCGGGCTCCCATTGACTCAATGGGTGCGAGGCGAACAAGGGCGCCACCTACAGTGGGTACACGTCCATGCGCATCGCGGCGTACATGCACAGGTAGGGGGGACCCATGGGTCCCCCCTGTGTGCGACTCGCGCGCCTACGCGTTCAGGGGGGTCCGACGCGGACCCCCAAAGTCCGGCTCCGACAGCTTTTTCGAGCCGGACGGCGCGAGTCGGTCGGACTGCTCGCGGCGCGCATCGTACTTACCCGGCCGGGAAACGTCTCCATAGCGCGGTGCGAGTCGTGTCCATGCGAGTCTGTTGGAGCGTGTTGAAGCCGCGTTCGAGTCGGTCGGCGATTTCGCGGGTGCTTGCATCGTACTCACTCGGCCGGACCCGCGTTCGAGTCGGTCGGCGATTTCGCGGGTGCTTGCATCGTACTCGCTCGGCCGGACCCGCGTACGATTCGGTCGGGAAACAGGGCTCCGAATCGGATCCGGTGAATCCAAATCTGATTCGGAGCACTACCGGCCGAGATCGGAATCGGCCCCATATTGTGAATTTCCAACATAATTGATAGCCTTCAGGTGCACGCTCTTATCCCCTCAAAACTACATCACCCATAAGTCAACTCGGCAAACAAATGGATAACAATAGTCCATGGGCTGTGACCCGTATAAACATTAGTTTCATTAGTCCATTTCATCGGGGCCAAAGACAAAATTAATAAAAAGGTCAATAAAATAAAGTCTCTTTAAGAGAAAAAGTCTCGAAGTCATTGTTGGCAGGCAGCACAACATATAAATTCAATCAGGCACTGACCCGGGATTGTAGGAGACCAATGAATAAAACTGAATATGCCAGACAGTCCTCACCGCTTCCGCATCGGCGTCCGCGGTGCCCAGTCACCAGAGGGCACCAGACTTCTGGGCAAGGCCTTTCTAGCTGGGGAAATGCAAACCCCGTGCTGGCAGTCGCGAAAACCGCCCGCTGCGGGATCCTGGTCTCCTCACTGCTGTCATCCTTGATCCCATTCCTGGCGACCACTCTGGGGGCTCCACCTTTAGCATTCACATACTCCTCCAAAAATCGCGGTCAGAAGGAAGAGCCACAATCGACTGGTGATACGTGGACAGCGTTTGGACCGCTAACGCTGAATTCAAATGAACAACCAATCCTGCTTCCACAGAAGAAGGCACGTACACAGAGCTGTTGGAATGTGGCACCTTTATTTTCCTGGGTCTCCCACGACCCCGAGCTCAAAGAGACGCGTTTCGGTTTTGCATAAGCCTTTGTCAATCTAATTGGCGCCAAAACTATGTGAGTATAAGTAGCCCTTCCCATTAGAGGCGCAAATAGACATAGAAAAAATATATAATTACGTTCGTAAAATGCACAAATGTGGACCCATTGCAGTTTAACTTTTCTTTTTACATAAACATAGGTAATATGGCTGGTACGACTTTGAAATACGATGTTTAAAAAGTTTACGCGATGCAGCAAATTGAATAATGTATGTACCTTGTAATAGTTGCGAAACCAGTCAAAATAGTGCGCCAATACATCCTTTGAGCATATACAAACGTGCATATCTAAACAATAATAATGTCATCCGCCTAAATGGGAACATCTCAGGTATATATAAAAGGACGCCAATCGCTCAGAAACAATTGCCTAAATACATAATAAAAACATATGATAAAAACGAGCTGCAAAATATCGCCAAATAATTGAATCGAGACTACCAATGACCCGACATATTTGGAAAGGCTGGGACACAGGTTTGCCAATGTTCGACCTGTGTCAACTGTTACAGGAACAATAATATCTTGTGCCCTGGTGTAATCGTGTTCACCAAAAGTGAAAGCTATATGAGGCAGTGGGACATAATGCTTGCAACGCACCCAGAGGCCAAACTGACCACATATTGTGAATATATATATATATATATATATATATATATATATATATTTTCAATAGCCCCCACAGGAAAGATCAAATGACGGCACTCCGGGTAAGCAGAATTTCTTTTATTCATAGAGTCATTATACAATGTACGTCCTGACGCGTTTCGGCTGGTCCCATCCTTTGTCAACGTCATTTTTTAGTTAGATTTTTTCATTTTTAAAGGGACAGTACAATAGACATAGAGAACAGCACATACATGGACACTATGTTTTCCTCATAATGTGGTCTGTCCCTTCAACTAGCATAATTTACATTTTAAAGCAGTTCCTATATTTTTACATATTTCAACAAAATTATTTTTCCACTTTTTTTACTAATTTTTACAAAATTCTATAATAA
Source organism: Calotriton arnoldi (assembly GCA_963921515.1). Lineage (NCBI taxonomy): Eukaryota > Metazoa > Chordata > Amphibia > Caudata > Salamandridae > Calotriton > Calotriton arnoldi. The sequence goes on along the minus strand of CAWUFW010008681.1, from coordinate 120,019 downwards.
TAAAAACAAGTCTCATTGGCTTCATCATAACAATCTAACAAACCCTGGACCGGGAATCAAAAGATGGGAAGCATGCTCTTGGGCCAGTGCCCTTTATCTAATAGATGACGTTGTGATACCCAATCGAGGTCAAGCATTTCAAACAATATATACAACGTGGCCATCATCACATAAACAGCTTATCAAAACCAAGCATATATCAATACTCATTCCATATTCAGGGTAAGACTGAGAGGATGCCAATAATTCCATCAATAGTAAGACGGTAGGATATGATTTCCAATTGATCAATTTCCATAAAATATGTGTTATATAATTCATTATAGGTTAATTCATTATCCAACCATCAAATTTAATCATATACATCCAATCATTCCCATAAATGCAATAAATAGTAATAAATGTGCAAAACTTGATAAGCATATGTAAAGTGCCAGAGTGCCACATAATCTTAAACTGGGAATCAATAAAATCACAGTATATAAAGTGCTATAGTGCGGGAATGAACCCATCTCATATTGCACATTCTGTCTTCCAACCCAATTTAAATTGTGCAAAATTGCTCAACATATATAAAGTGACCGAGTGCAGCATGACATAAACATAGGAGTCTACAATATCCCAATGTATAACAAGTGCTCCAATTATTAGGATAGAATTATTTCCTATTATACAGGCTTTTCATATTCCGAACAAATTTAAATTCCATCATTATAGTCAGTAGTCATGCTAGTAATTAACTACAGAATATACCCAAAGTGCAGACGTGCCAGATATCCTTGAATCTCAAATCAGGAATATCCTGATATATAAAGTGCCATAGTGCAACGCTAAAACCGTCTTCTGTTACACAATATTTCAATGTCTCTGACCAATTTGCATTTCAGTATTAAAACAAGATAAGGCATATTCTAAAATGTTGGGAGGGGAGCAGGGCAATGCACAAATTATCATTCAACCCAAATGTACTTCTAGCTCCTCATCCCTATTAAGACCATTTGGGAATTTCGTATTCAGATCCAGGATGTATCTTGATTCTAGACGTCTAAGGTTTAGTACTCTATTGCCTCCTCTGATGCTTGGGGGAACCCTATCAATCGCAAAGAACATCAGTAGGCCAGGATCACTATCATGTTTATCATAAAAGTGTTTAGCCACGGAGTAGGTAAAATCCTGGTTCCTAATTGTTCGCTCATGCTCTAGCATCTGTTTTTTCAAAGGAAAAATCGTGCTCCCTACATACATCAATTGTCATGGGCAGCTGAGTACATAGATGCAATGGTCGGTGTTACAATTAAAAAGGCCTTTCATCTTGATCAAATGTCCATCACTAGATTTAAATGTGAGGACATTTTTCACCATCCTACAGGCCTTGCAATTGTTACACTTATAAAACCCTCTCAAAGTGTATAGCCACGTCTCAGGCTTACGGCCTCCATCAAAGTAGCTGTGTGTTAGATTGTCACCCAGTGTCCTCCCTTTTCTATATGTCACAGGGGGTGCCATAGGTAAATCTTTACCAATGACATTGTCTCTTTTGACCACCTGCCAGTGTCTTCTCAATATCTGGTAGACTCTAGGGGACATTTGATTAAAACAGGTGATCAATCTAGCTACCGTACCTCCCTTTGAAACCCTGTCATTGGGATAAAGCAACTGATTTCTTGAGACCGTTTCTGACTTTCATTTGGCCTCCACTAGCATCTTGAAATGATACCCTCGTTTCCTAAACCTCTGGTTCATCCTTTGCACTTGTCCCTGGAATTCTAGGTCTTGGCTACAAATTCTTTTTAGCCTTAATGTTTCACCATACGGAGTGCTAGCTTTTAGATTAGTTGGATGTTGACTTTTAAAATGCAGAGTGCTATTGCCAGCTGTTGTTTTGTTGAATACAGTGGTGTTGATTTTACCATCCTTCACCTGCAATAAGATATCTAAAAATGAAATGTCACTAACACTCATCTGCGCAGTGAGATGCAAGTTGTAGGGGTTGTTGTTTAAAATCGCCACATATTCCTCAGCCTCCTGCCTAGACCCGCTCCATAACAAAAATAAATCGTCAATGTAGCGGGTCCAAACAAGTGTATGTTGGACATACCTGGCATTTTCATCCGCCCAGGCCACCTGCTTCTCCCACAAGCCCATAACCAAATTGGCAAAGCTGGGGGCAAAGCAAGTGCCCATGGCAGTCCCCATAATCTGCCTGTAGACCCTTCCGTCATGCATGAAAATATTGTCCTTCAGACAGATACGAATCATGTCCAACAACATACGTGTATGTTCTAGAAAACATGCTGGTCTCTTTTTTAAATAGTACTCGCATGCTTGCATTCCTAATCCATGACTGATTGAAGTGTAAAGAGCAGTGACATCAAGCGTAATCATGATGTACGAGTCATTCCATGCCAAATCATTGATTTTTGTAAGGAAATCTCCACTATCTTTACAGTACGAGGGTAGCGATTTAACAAAGGGGAAAAGAAAGGAATTGATATAAATGGCTGCATTCTCTAGAAAACTTTCATTCGAAGAAACAATAGATCTCCCTGGGGGGTTGGGTAATCTTTTGTGGACTTTAGGAAATAAATAAAAGGATGGGATCCTAGGATGTTCTGATCGTAAAAAGTTAATCTCATCCTGGTCCAAAATACACGCATCGTACCACACCTTCAGCTGCATTTGAAATTTCTTCAAACACTCACGATATTCATCTAGTGTTATAACTTGATAACATTCCCCATCCTGTAATTGCCTCATGGCTTCTTGATTGTATTGCAATGCGTTCATTATTACTACATTCCCCCTTGTCACTGTTTTTAATGACAATTGAAGAATCCTCCTTCAAAGCTTTCAACGCCTGCCTCAATTCAGGTGTTAGATTATCATTAAATCCCATACTTTTGTTTCTTAGTTCAACCAAATCATGTATGACTAATTCATGAAAACAGTCCAAATTATCATGAGCTGTAATAGGGATGGAGCGGGACTTAGGTTTGAAGCCACTCATACTGGCAGATCTAGTATCGATTCCCAAGTTTGACATCAAGTGTTCCATGTCAACATTAGGATCCAAACCCTCACTTTCTCTATGTAGTATCTCCAATGCTAAAAGCCCCTCAGCTTCACCTATCGCCAGATTACATGTTGATATATTGATCGAGACAGCAGACATGTTTTTCTATTTATGAATTTTGTTTAATTTTAACTTTCTGACAAACAGAAACAAATCGATCCTGGCTTGAGCATAATCGAATCCCAAGGAAGGGCAAAAGGAAAGGCCAAATTGCAACAAAGTTGTTTCTTCCTGCGTTTATTCCCTCTGTGAGAGATTAAGCACAGTTAAAGTGTCCTCTATATTTTCTTCTTCTGGCGCAGGTTCTGTTTGCCTTGCGTCCCCTCTCCATTTACTTCTTCGGGTCTGGCATCTTTGCTTTCGCCTCTTCCTCTTCCTCTCCCCCTGCCCCTTGCTCGGGCGGGGGTTTGCCTTTCTTCGGCTTTTCTGCTTCTCGTATTAACCGATACTCGTTTTGAAAACCTGATGCGCCAGCTCTGACCCCAGAGTTGTCCCCGTCATCGGTACTAACATAAGAACTGGATCCAGAGGAAATTAGATCTTGTTTTCTTTGAACGTCCTCTTGGAGTAATCCCTTTCTGTAATTGTCATATTTCTTGGCGAATGTCAAAATATGCCCCTCCATATAATCCTTCTTGTCTCTTTGGAATTTCTGTTGTTTTTAAAATTTGACTTCATTTTCATGCCTTTGTAGCCGTTCCATCATTTTGTCAGTAAATTCTTTGACAAAATTGGAATTCTCCTCATTGTCTATTTCCTCCCGTAGGCATTTCAGCTCTTCTCTTACTCTTGCCAAATCCAGCTCAGCATATTTCACCAGGATCTCTATCATCCCAGCACTGGTTTTAGCTGAGAACATTGCCCATTCTTCTAATAATCCTGGATGAGGAAATTCATAGGTGGGCACAGTGAAGATCCTGAGCCCTCGTGGCACACGTTTGACCTCTAGGTATTTAATCAGTGATGTCAGCTCCCACCATTTACTTATTTCTTTCTTACTCAGCTTTTCTAACTTAAAAAGCTTTTGTTTCAAAGTTAATGTACCTGGGTCTCCTGATAATGCCTTTCCACTGGTACCGCTGGTCGCCCCCTCCACATCGCTGAAGACAAGCTTAGCTTCCTCTAAGCGTTCCCGGTCCAGGTCGATTCCGGACATCGTCGCATTCTGTGACGTCATTACTGCTGGCCGTGTAGTTCCGAGAGCGTCCTCTCGATCGGAACTACAAACACTGCCGCGAGCATGATAGCTCAACAATTACTTCCCACTGTTTTCAAAATACTTGCGCAAATGCCCTGATACAACTAATCGCAGCCCAGTCCTCAAATATAACAAAACTGCAGTCCAGGTGCAGGGCAAAGCGGGAAGGTTGCGGCGGCGGGAATCGCTCTAAGTCGCAACGCGGCCAGTTTCCTCCAAACTCCGTATGAGAGCGATCTCATCCACCAATGTGCGGGTGCACTGCGACTGGAAAGGCACCAGTCTCTATCTTTTCCAACATCCCCCCACAGGAAAGAGCAAATGCAGGCACTCCCGGTAAGCAGAATTTCTTTTATTCATAGAGTCATTATACGATGTCCGTCCTGACGCGTTTCGGCTGGTCTCAGCCTTTGTCAAAGTCATTTTTTAGTTAGATTTTTTCATTTTTAATAGGACAGTACAATAGACATAGAAAACAGCACATACATGGACACTATGTTTTCCTCATAATGTGGTCTGTCCCTTCAACTAGCATAATTTACATTTTAAAGCAGTTCCTATATTTTTACATATTTCAACAAAATTATTTTTCCACTTTTTTTTACTGATTTTTACAGAATGCTATAATAATAAAAACAAGCCTCCTTGGCTTCATCATAACAATCTAACAAACCCTGGACCGGGAATCAAAAGATGGGAAGCATGCTCTTGCGCCAGTGCCCTTTATCTAATAGATGACGTTGTGATACCCAATCGAGGTCAAGCATTTCAAACAATATATACAACGTGGCCGTCATCACATAAACAGCTTATCAAAACCAAGCATATATCAATACTCATTCCATATTCAGGGTAAGACTGAGAGGATGCCAATAATTCCATCAATAGTAAGACGGTAGGATATGATTTCCAATTGATCAATTTCCATAAAATATGTGTTACATAATTCATTATAGGTTAATTCATTATCCAACCGTCAAATTTAATCATATACATCCAATCATTCCCATAAATACAATAAATAGTAATAAATGTGCAAAAAGTGATAAGCATATGTAAAGTGCCAGAGTGCCACATATTCTTAAACTGGGAATCAATAAAATCACAGTATATAAAGTGCTATAGTGAGGGATATACCATTCACCATATGCGGCACAGTTACATGAGTAACACAAACATACAATATAATTTTATTTAATTGAAGAACTTTAAAGTGCAGAAAAACAATCTGCCAAAACATTCAAAATATGAAAACAATTTCTGCACTTCAATGTTATCTCTTTTTAAACAATGGATGCATTCTCCCATTATACTTATGGCACAGTGTCTACTGGCCACTGGGTGTAAGGGGCCTGCTGTTTGTCTTTCAAATGGGAGAACATTTAAATGAAGAGTTAACTTACTCATTAAGGCAACTTTCCATTTTCATTTTCTCCCATTTTAAAGCATTCAGAAACATAATTTTGTTTACAGATCCAATATTGAGTTGACCTGGACTTTTATTTCAGAGTTACATACCTCAGTGTTTCAGTTGTTCACCTCTGTGACCCAGCACCAGGCTGCGACATGAATCTGACTGTGCACTGCTCATTATCAGGCCCTGCTATCTGCAGCCTGAGCCTAATAATGTAAAAGGAACACAGCCTTCCCTCAACATTAAAGGAAAATATGACCTTGCGCTATTTTAAAAATTAACTTGAGGCTGTGAGCTACTCTGAAGGTGTCTGTGAGCTACTGTTAGCTCACAATTCACTGGTTGGAGACATCTGATCTAGGCTGAGTGATTTGTGGGATAATACAAATAGCTAATATCAATTTTATTTGGTATTAAAAAAAATAAAACATTTAAAAAAAAAATATATATATATATATATCCAAGTACCCCGCTCCTGTCGTCAACTCCAGGCGCACAAACGGGCATGGACCACGGTAATTAAGTGCAATTTTGTATTTGTTTTAACGGTCCGCCATTTCGCATTTCGGCCTTTGCAGGCCTTGATCACATGACGTCACTGCATTGTGGGACAACCATATTTAAAGTGTCAGGCGCTCATATAAAGCATAAATACTGAAAACAGACTGTATGATTGACTTGAGGTGACTATGCAACATATAAATTACTTTTTTCATACATATGCAGTCTGAATAAAATGCTTAAATGCATAATATAACAAAACAACATAAATCTTAAAAAGTTCCTTCTATGGGGCTGATTCCGATCTCGGCCGGTAGGGCACCGAATCGGATTCGGCTTAACCGGATCCGATTCGGAGCCCTCTTTCCCGACCGATTCGTACGTGCGTCCGGCCGAGCGAGTACGATGCGAGCGCACGCGAAATCGCCGGCCGACTTGTTTGCGGGTCCGAAGCGCACCGCGCGATGGAGTCGTTCCCCGGCCGGGCAAGTACGATGCGCGCCGCGAGCAGTCCGACCGACTCGCGCCGTTCAGCTCGAAAGAGCAGTCGGAGCCGCACTTTGGGGGTCCGTGTCGGACCCCCCTGTACGCGTAGCCGCGCGAGTCGCACACAGGGGGGACCCATGTGCATGTACGCCGCGAGTCGCTTCAAGGCGTACCCGCTGTAGGGGGCACCCTTGTTCGCCTCGCACCCATTGGGTCAATGGGAGCCCGCGTACGCGTTGTACGTCCGGCTCCCATTGACTCAATGGGAGTCCAACCGACTTGAGTCCGATTGCATGCGTGCGCATCGTACTCGTTCGGTCGGACCGCCAGGGTCCGATTCGGTCGGAAATCTCTCCGGGTCCGGCTTGGTCGGAGAGATTTCCGGCCTGAATCGGAATCGGCCCCTATGTTGTCATTATCACAGGAACAGATAAAATCAGTGCATTTCGAATACAAGCTTGAAATGCCTTATAAAATTGAGTTATGTTCTTTCATTATTCGAACACTTGAAAAATCAATTGATTCTTATATACATATATAGTCAGTTTGTATAGAAAATTTAATGTGTTTTCTAAATCAACATGATGTTAATTTTGTAGAATTCACATGAAAATATCAAATCTACATATATATAAATAGCAATATACACCAAAGAAAATATAGGGCGTCAAACACTCAACACATGCTAATGTTGTGGTGTTCTGTAATTATAATGTTTTTAAAAATACACACCATCATACTTCTAGGTAATTTAATAAGAACTGAAACTTCACTTCATTGACTACACTTCACCTGGGAACTAAAAGGGACATACTAGCCTGTGTTTTAAAAAAAAGAACAAGTTAGTCTGAATTACATATTTATTTTCAACATGTACCTATTCCTCTGGTGAGCCATACAGCTGGCTGTACATGGCAGGACCACCGTAGCCAGCAACTCCAGCTCCTCTGGCGAGAAGACCGGGGCCTTGTCACCTGCTTTCCTGGGCATTGTGGCTCACAGAGGTCGGAAACAGCAGCAAAAGTTGTGGAGGTGTTGTTGACTGCAGTGTTAGGAGGCAAGTGAGCTTTTTTTGAATCGTTGCGTACATGTACATGACGTACACGAACGTCAACAGAGAGGGACACATCCATTAGCTATTGTATGTTGCTATCATGCATGTTAGCCTATGGATGTGTCCGTCGTGGAGTATCACACCCAGTACCCGGTCAACTTCCACCACAGCCGTCTGATAGCAAATGTCCTGACAGCGAGTTCAAGCGCCCGCTATTTTACATTGATAAAATAGTGTGTTTGTGAATGTTATGTGCATCATCATCACCACTCAAAATGGTGGCTACTTTGTTTACATATACAAGATGCTAATGTTGTTAATTTGTTTTCCCCAAAAAGTGCTCTGTAGTGCGTTAATGTGGTTAGATGCAATATTTGTGCGGTGTTGTTTATACCACAGTTGATGGAATCTTTGATGAAAAAATTTAAAATAAATAAGAATATGTATATAATACATTATGTATTATTTACACATTTAAAACAACAAATATTTACACATGTAAAAAATGTCATTAAAAAAAATTATACCTGTTCTGTATAATTATGTAAAAACAATGTATATTTTTTTAAACAAGATGAAATGTGTTTTAATGTAAAAAATGATAGCAAACATTTACAACATTCTTATTATTTTAAATGCAGACATATGAACCCAGGGAGAGTGAGGAGACGACAGACTTAAGTGTCCAGACCATTTCCAGACCTTGCCACCGTAGAAGAATAGGATTTTATCAAAAAATTCAGATTGAATACGCAAACAATTCTTGATTTATGTCATCTGCTGGAGCCATATCTTCTGCCTAACATTAGGAATACCACAGTGTAGGAAGGTGGAATCTGACTGCATGGTTACCCCCACTTTTTTCCTGGTGTTTTGCTGGTTTTCGACTTAGTCTGACTGGGATCCTGCTAATCAGGACCCAAGTCTATCTGCTTTCTCCCTAAATTGGTTGTTCATGTACTTTAGGTACACTCCAGATTGGATTCTGGGGTACCCTTATAAGTCCCTAGTATATGGTATACTATGTACCCAGGGCATAGGTACCCCAGAGGCCTCCCAGGGGCTGCAGCATGTATTATGCCACCCCTGAGAGACCATTTAAAATGACACAACAGGTCTGCTACAGCAGCCTGTGTAAGGTGGTGCATGCACCCCTTACTTAGATATAGGTTCACTATATCTATCCTAATCACTGCACATATAAACCTATCAGTCACCCCTATGGCAGGCCTTATTAATCCTGAAGGCAGGGTGCTGGGTTTTATGTGAGAGGGTGCCCATGCATGAGCAGAGTCCCTCTGCAGCCTTCGGAACCTCTTTTCCGGGGTTGTCTGTGATGCAGCCAACCATATATACTTAAGTGCATTATAACCTCGCGGTAAATGCTAACTTTAAAACGGCTGCATGGAAACATGTAGTGTTTGGTGTCAAACACCTCAGAATCATAACTCCACACCAGTAACTGGTGTGGGAGGTATGATTCCACCCACCTAGAGGGAGAAATATGACAACACCGGTACACCCGGTACCAGCTTTCTTGACTCTGGCATCACAAAATGGATGCTGCCAGCCACAGACACGAGTCTGCCCTCCTGCTGCTGGACGAAACTCCAGCAGGGGAAGGTTTGACAATAGGTTTCCTGTCACAGGGAGGTGTGACCACCTCCCAGACAGGCTTTAGTGTATTAGGGCTGGGTGGGTGCACTCTCAGAGTGCATTGATGTCTGCACTGGGGGCACATTTGGTGTCCCTGTGCATAGTCCAGCTCAAACCGGTTGCAGGAGCCATTTGCTCCTGCTCTGGTGCGAAACTGGACAAAGGACATGGGTGTAGCCACCCCTCTGTCCTGACCCTCCCATAGGTGGGTCCCCAGAGTTTGTCCCACCCCTTCCTTGGGTATAAAGTAGGAACCCCTGACTACAGGACTTTAGATATTACCTGGACTAAACTCTGCTACAGAAACCAAGTACTTCGACGATCTGCACAATGCTGGATGACTGAAGAATCTCCCTTGGAGTAAAGGAGTTACTCCCCTGCTGAGCAGGCACCTAAATGCATCTGACCAGTTTGCATCTACGAAGCTCCTGAAGGACTCTGAAGATTTCTGCAACACAGGAGGTGGGTTCCCCAGGTCTCTGAGGTTGATCTGCGCTCTCAGGAATTCTGAGGCCCGTAACTCTCGTGGGGACAGTGCAACCTGAACCCCTGGGCACCGTGTACATTTACAGCAGCATATGCTTTTTGGCAACCCCTGAGGCTGTGCTTTGGGCTACTTGTAGTCCTGACCCCGAGTAGCAATTCCACTGAAGATTTCTGGCCTACACTCCACGAGTGTTCCGTGGGCTGGTATTTAGTGATTCAGCTTGAGGTCCCTTCGCGATCCCTGGTCCGTTAGCCTGTGGGTCCCTGTGAAGATAACTTTGACTTTCCATGGGCTTTCCTGGTTGCTCCAGACGTGCCCTGACTCTCCATAGCTTGGAGAGTCCCCAGGACCTTGCTGGTCCTCACAGAAGCATCTTTTCTTTGACCGCGTGGGTTACAGTTGCCAAGGCTTGTTAATGTTCAATCCAGACACTGACCCGCCAGCACTCGACATCCTTTGTGGGACAGCTCACCTCTGGACTTTGGTTGTCGTAGACATCTCCTGGTCCCCGTGGCTGCAGAGTAAAGCTTCACCTCTTCGCACCTGAAACACCCGACATCGGTGGGCATTCGTCTATCGTGCCCCTGGTCACTGTGAAGTGACCCAGACTCTGTCCCCTCTGCTTTCAGGTTCTTCTCATCTCCGATCCAGGCTTGGATGACACCGGACACTTTTCATCTTCCCGGCAGCAGCACTTTCCCGCAACACGCCTTTGAAAACGACGAAGGTTTCCGACATCACTTGACCCCTATGCACCTGGCTCCTCTGGGATAGGTAACACGGGTACCTCGGTACTCTCAAGGGTGCTGGCCTTAGAACCTTCTATGTTTAGCTGGGTTTGCTTAAAGTCCTCTCCGAAGTGCCCTTAATCTCTAAATTTCCAACAGCGACTTTCCCATAGAGTTTTTTTTTGTTTAAATCTGTTTTTATTGATTTTTCTTTGCATTTTTATGAAAGGCAACAGACGTTTGAAGAGCTGTCTATGCATATAACGATCCATCAACAATTTAGCATACATTTCTCTTTGCGTAGTTGCTGGGTGCACCGCTAATAACATACAGTTCCATTCTGTGGAGGATCAAATATGGCCCTGGTGCTCAATCAATGTTACAAATTGCATAGGTTACAGCTTAATCATATTGAAGTACCGTAATGACGTCCCACAAAGTCCTTCCCGATCATTCACCGTGGGCTTCCAAACAGATGATATGACAGAAAACAAAAACAACAACAACAACATTGACCGGTTTATGTGTATTTATCCCCCCCCACTGCCCCCCGTACGCATCACCCAAGTGCTTCCTAAACAACCTGATAGGTGTCTCCCCTTACTAGCTAGCGACAACTGCTTCTATACAGGCAATTGAATAATTCACATGTGTTCCTGGAATATCACGGCCTTTCTCTGATGGTGTGTGCGTCTCCCTCTGGTTGCTCACGCCCCTCCCGCTCGGACTGCCCCCTAGAGCCCTCCTCCTCCTCCGACTGTTGTAGTGCTTGGAGGAGTCCCTTCCATTGGGTTGCTATGGGTTCTTTACGCAGCCCCAGTGTTTCTTCTCGTTGAATGGCAATTCCCTCCGCTTTGGCCCATGCTAACAGCGAGCAACGCCACGCGCGTGTGTGTGGTGGGTCCTGCGCCTTCCATCGCTTAGTTAAAAGGCGCTTAGCGACCACCATCCCCAGGTCTAGAAACTGGGAGGTTACTTTTGTGGCGGGGGTCCTCCTCAAGTGGTGCAATAGGTATACGGTCCATTCAAAGGGTATGTCGTGACCTGTGCATGCATGTAACAGCCTACTTATTGTGTGCCAATATGTGTATATTCTAGGGCAGCTCCATAGCATATGTATCAACTCAGCCCCTTGTTCGGCACATCTCGGACACGTCGCATCCGTGCGGTGAAAGTACCGGTTGATCATCGCAGGCGCGAGATATGCTCTATGAACTATGAATAATTGTATTTGTCGGAATCTCATATTTCTGGGTATGCGCACTGGACTCTTAAGTATTCTCTCCCACTCTTTATCTGCCAACTGCCGCCCCATGTCCAGTTCCCATTTACGGCGGAGCGGATCTAAACTCAGTGCTGCATGGGTGCGGAGTGACGCCGCGAACCAGCGTATAAGGTGTCTTCCACGCCCCATGATGTGTAAATACTGTATGGTGAGGTGTTGACTCGGTTCTGTGGTTATGTCTCCCCATCTGGCTGTCAGTGTCGCTACTAGTGAGCGGTGTGTAAGGAATTGCCCCGGCGGGAGCCCCTCATCTTCTACTAACGACTCATACAGTATGAGTGCACCCTTTCGGTACAGATCTCCTAGGGTCTGTAATTCGGCTTCCCGCCAATCCGTGAGTGAGAGGGATGTGAGCACCCTGGGCCCGCTAGGGGATCCTTCTAGTGGTATTGCTGGTGCCTAGGGGACAATAGTTCTCGTAATGTATAGGCACCTGCGATAGCATTTGTATGCCACTGCCAGTAGAAGCGGCGTTGGCGTCGCGGCTCTAGTGGCGGGATGGAAGAGCCTAACTATTTGCTCGAGCGAGTACGGTGGCAACGTGGTCGCCGTATCTTCACGGCCCCTATCCGCAAGCCAGCGGGCTATCCACTGCACTTGGGCAGCCAAATAATAGTGCTCAAAACAAGGCGCGGCAAGGCCTCCCTGGTCAGTGGGCAAGTATAGTTTTGCTAGCGCCATTCTATGTCGGGTGTTACCCCAGATAAAGTCCCTGAGTAATTTGGTGAGCGTAGTGAAGAAGGTTGCCGGAACATATAGAGGCAGATTAACGAAATAGTACAGAAGTCGGGGAAGGATCACCATCTTGGCTAACGCTACCCTGCCAGTGACGTTCAGTGGAAGTGTGTTCCAGAATCGCATCTGCGATCTGACTGCTGTTAAGGCCCTCCCCAGGTTTCCATCAAACAAGTCTTTCGGCTGGCGATATATCTGGATCCCCAGGTAGCGGAAAGTGCACTCTCTCCATTGCACCCCTGTACCATTCAGAGCGTATCTCGGGTCGCGGCCTCCCTCGCTGAACGCATAGATGCAGGATTTGCCAGCGTTCACTCGGAGTCCCGATATGGCAGCAAAGTCCTGCAAGAGGTGCGTTAGTTGATCAGGTATGTTTTCTATGTCCTTCACATAAACCAGCAGGTCATCTGCATAAAGTGACACTTGATGTATCGCATCCCCCAGTGGTATACCATCCCCCAGTGTTGCACGTATCGCTGCCGCTAGGGGCTCTATTGCCAGTGCGAACAGGAGGGGAGATAGGGGCCACCCCTGCCTAGTAGCTCTTCGCACCGGTATGGCATCAGAGATGTGCGGCCCCAGTCGCACCCGGACCGTGGGATTTTGTATAGTAAGTCGACCATCTGAAGGAACCCCAGGCCCAGTTCATACCTCAACAGTACTGTTGACAGATAGCCCCATTCTAAGCAATCAAATGCCTTCTCCAGGTCTAATATGAGACATCCCGCTCTGGGCCATTCCTGTATGGCATCTGTCGCCACCCTGAAAAACCTCCGTAGATTCAGCGATGTGCTCCGTGCAGGGACAAATCCGTTTTGGTCAGTGTGAACCAGTTCAGGAACTACTGGCGACAGTCTGCTCGCCAACACCTTAGCGAGTATTTTATAGTCAGTATTGAGTAAGGCTAAGGGTCTATATGAACCCAGGGCTGTGGGGTCCCTATCCGGCTTTAGCAGGGACACCAGGTATGCTTCTCGCATCGAGGGGGCAATACTTGCTCCTCCAGCGCCATAGTATATAGTGTGTGGAGGTGTTGCACAAGCGAGTCACGGTAGGCTTTGTAATACTCGGCGGGCAGGCCGTCCGGCCCAGGCGTTTTCCCGGATGCCATAGACCCGATCGCATCCCCAATCTCCTCCAAGGTGAGTGGGCAGTTAAGTGCCTCTGAGGCTGTGGGCAGTTGGACGGAGCCTAAGAATCTCTCTAGCTCATGACTTGGGCAGCGCCCCCTAGATTGGTACAACTGGGCATAATGGTCCGTCATAGCCCTGTGTATCTCACGCTGTGTATACACTAGGGTCTCCTCCGATGTGCGTATGGCCCCAATCGGGGCGTGGTTGCTTTCTTGCCACAGTAGCCAGGCAAGCAATCGGCCTGCTCTATCAGCCGAGGCGTGCGTGCGAGCTGTATGAGCTGCGTAGTTGTGGCATCACAGTCTCTCCAGGAGCTCCGCATGTTGGGCGCGGAGCCTCTCCAGTCGACCCGAGTCTCTGCCCTCCCCCTCTCCTTCACGTTCGTATTTCAGTAGCTGGGACTCTAACTTCGTAAGTGAAAGTGACAGTTGCCTACGTATATTCCACGTGGCCCCCAAACAGTGCCCCCTGATCACTATTTTGAAGGCGTCCCATTCTACTAGTGCATAGCTTGCTGTACCCTCGTTGAGGTCGAAATATGTGAGGATGGCTGTCCCCAGTGATGAACGAAACTCTGGGTCTTCTAGCGCATTTGTTTGGAGACGCCATGTGGGTATGGGAGGACGGTCTGCCTCCCAGCTGAGTTGGATTCGCAGGGGAATATGATCGGAGTGCGTCCGCCCTAGGTATTCTGATTCCGTGACTAGTGGGAGCAGGGATTGAGAACACACGACCCTATCAAGACGTACATGTAGGTTATGCACAACGGTATAATAGGAGTAGATACACTCAGTAGGATTAAGGACCCGCCACACATCCAACAACGCCCAGTGCGAGAGCCAGTCCGTGAGTGCCTGAGCATTGGACACAGCAGTGGTTTTGTGAAGAGGGGGAAACGATCTATCTATGTTAACATTAAGTACCGAGTTGAAGTCCCCTCCCAGCAGCCAAGGAAGCCCAGCGTCAGGGTTCAGAGCTTGCGTTAGCCGCACTAGAAATGATGGTTGGTCTACATTTGGAGCATATATCGATCCCAGCAGTATTGTTTGACCATTGAGTCGCCCATGCACTAGGGTGTATCTGCCCTCATGATCTGTTACCACTTCCTAACAAATTAACGGGGTGCCCGCCCTTACCCAAATTAACGTGCCTCTCGCATGCGCTGAGTACACAGTACCGTACACCTGCCCTCTCCAGCGCCTGCGTAGCCTGTCAAGCTCTGCCTGTGTCATATGCGTTTCTTACAATAGGGCAATGCTTACCGAGTGTCTCTGGAGGTAGGCGAATATGGAGTAGCGCCGCAAGGGTGTGTGCATGCTGCGTATATTCCATGTTAGTACATTAGCTCGTGCCATTACTAGTGTAGTTAGTCGTCCAGGGTGGCGGGGTAGATTTCGCGCTGGTGGGTGTGTGTCGTGGGCAAGCAGTGGTGTACCGGTCTGTTGTAACGAAAACATTAATTCAACTTCAAACGTCATAACAGCGGGGGCGAACTCTGCGGGGATGTCCGTCCAAACGTCTTTAACAAAGTATGAGAATAAACTATCCCAGTATATTGCCTGGTGGGGTTGTGTGCACAATCGGCGCTGTACTGCAACTTTCCCATCCCTTTCATTGTCAGGAGATGTGCCATCCGATTAATCATCTATTTCAATGCGCAGGACCATTGTGAGCCATGGTTGAGTGTCGCCGCATATGTGCCTAGCCTTCGCAGGGGCATGCATGGTGTAGCTAGTCCCAACCCCAGTGGGTACCCATCTGTCGTGTGAAGCACCCTGTGTGGCTGCTGACCCAGCAGTGTCACCCCTTATCTCTAGCATGCACTGAGATACATAAACAAACATCTTAAACAAGGCTCTACTTGCGTGAGCTGCCTGTGATAGAGTCCAACGCGACAGTGTCCCATCATATGATGCCATCAGCAGTCTGTGGGGTTACCACTGGCAGGCACATGTCTTCCGATTCTTCTGTGGACGGAGATGAAGAGCCACTAGCTGCCGCCGAGTCATTGAAGCAGACTTCTGAATGCTCTCTATTTTGTGTGGTTCCAAGGGTCGCAACCGCCTCCAGGACGTCCTGCCGCTCCGTTCTGATCTTCTCTGGGCTTGGCGCCGCTGTCCCCAGTTTCACATTTCTGAGCGCCCCGCGTCTCCCCCGTCGTCGTGCTCTTCTGCCTGCCGGGCTGTCAACATCTGGGCCCGGGGGGCGTGTTCCCATCCATAGTCCTGACTCCTCCAGCCAGTCCCACGCCTCCGCAGGGGAGTCAAAGAAGCGGGTGCCTCCCTTCGTTATCACCCTCAGTCTGGCAGGGAATAGTAGAGAGTAGGACAGTTCCAAGTCTCTAAGTTGGCGCTTCACTGCCGTGTAGTTGCTTCTGCGGCGTTGTACGAGTGCAGTGTAGTCAGGGAACAGCATGACCTGGCTGCCGCTCACTTTGAGACTTTCTAGCTTTCGGGCTTCACGCGGCACTGCATCCCTGTCCCTATAGTTTAGGAGTTTAAAGAGGGACGGGCACGGTCTGGCGCCAGGCTGGGGCTTCTGTGCCGGTACTCGGTGTGCCCTCTCCACTGCAAACTGTGGCAACAATATTCCCTGGGGTAATATGTCTCGTAAGCAGTGCTCAACATATTGTTCCGGATTCCTTCCTTCTTCTCCCTCCAGGAGACCCACCACGCGTATGTTGTTGCGGCGGGAGCGCCCTTCCGCATCCTCTACTTTATCTTCCAGTGCATGCATGCGGTCCATCATGTCTTGCAGGCCAGCGGCGTGGCTTTGGGTGACAGGCTGAAGTTCTTTGAGTATCTGGCTGTGGAGGGTGACCTTCTTGGCCAGTTTACGGTGGTCTGCGTGCAGCAGGGTGAAGTCTGATGTAACCTTATCGATCCGTGTTTCCAGAGAGGTTCTGGTTTGGTCTAGCACAGTACCGATCCTCTCCACCGCTGCAAGCACTGAGTCCATTTTGGCTGCCAGGGCCGCGGCCGGTGGTTCCGTTTTCACTTCCCCTCTCATGCGTGAGGGGTCTAAACTATCCGCACGCAGCGGTCCTTGCTGCATCTTAGCGCGCATACGGCCATCACAAGTTGCTGCACAGTTAGCATCCGCTGTCAACCTAAAGCGTTAATGGGCTTGCCAGATGTGCAGCCACTATGTGTGATCCAGTGTCCGTCTGGCGTGTTCGCAGTTTTGAGGCACTAGAGTCGTGCGCTGTGATCCACGCAGTGAAGGCGGTTTTCGCGCTGCGTGGCGTCTCGCACTTAGGAGCGAGGCCTGTGACGCAGCGGCCCTGCGTCTGCGGATCACCAGTGGTGGGGACTATCTGGACGCCAAGCAGGGTGGTAGGTTTCGGCATCTCTCAGTGGTGGGTCACCATCCCCTTTGCAGGGCAGGCTGTTTGTGTCTTTGCCTCTACAGGCCTCAGAGTCTTCACGGGGGGGCGGCCAGGCGAATTCCACCAGCTCCTAGTGCCTCTGTCGCCCCCTCCCATGGCGTTCGGCAGCCGCTGTGTCAGCACTTTTGTTCTTTTGGGCTCGGCTTTACATAGGCCCTAAGGTTCACCTCCATGCCAGTCTCCGTGCAGGCCTCAGGGCGCTCCCTCTCCCATGCCGTCACTCCGAGGGCAGGCCTCCCCCAGCACCGTACCTTCGTTGTTTATCTCCTGCTCCGTCGGCGTGGCGACAGCAGATCCCTCACGCCCAGCTTCGATGGTGCGCACTCACCGGGCCGCTCTCCAGTTAGGAGGACGTTCGCCGCTGTCAGTTTCCGCGCCCAGGGCGGCGAGTGCGGTCCTCAGATGCGAGCCAACGCACCCAAACACAGCTACGATCTTCAGGTCCTGGTGATACGGGCCCGCGCCACACCACGCATCACAGCTCCGGCGGGGAGGCCCCCCGTGGTCAGTGTTATTTGTCCACTCTTATTGGGACAGCCACTGCTTCTTACGTCTTAGTACCACTGGCGAGCAACCCGTGCCCTTCTCCGTGGGCCGCTGCCTGTTTATCCGGCCGTTGCAGCCGCCTCTGCTGTGCACCGCTCACCAGGAGTCCCAGGGGCAGGGCATTACCAGCGCTGTTCTCAGGCTCGCAACCACCAGGCGCCTCCCGCTCCCCCACGACGGTCCGGGTCTGTGTCGCAGGGATCACGGTCCTCTCCTCAATGGCTGTCTGCCTCTTCCACCGGCAGGACCGCAGTAAAGATCCGGTCCGTCGGGAGTCCGACGATCCGGAAGGCCCTCACCACAGCAGTCAACTCCGGTAGGTGCCACCCCAGGTCGGCCTCATGCGCGTGCCCCCACGGCTGCGCTTGCTTTGGTAGCGCTACACACGGTCCCGGGGGTCCAGTAGGGAGTTAGCTGTCCCTCCGCTCCAGCGGATCGCCGTCTCAGCCAGAGGTCGCTGCTCCGGCGCGGGCGGCCGCCCCCGCCACGTACTGTCTCTACGCGGCCGCTCAGTGTGTAGGCCACGCTCCCCATCTCGGCCTCGGCCGCAGCTGCAGTTACGTTGTGCGAAACTGCGTTTATTGGGGCTTTCTGGCATCAGTGGCTCTTCGGCTTTTTGGTCCCGCGTGTTTCCAGCGTGGATGGCACTATTTGAGGATAATTGTGCCGGATAATTAGGGGATGTCGGTCAGAGCGTTAGGGACTCGCGTCCGCCATGTTGGCTGGCTAGCCACGCCCCCGCGACTTTCCCATAGAGTTGTACGGAGCTCGCGCCTGTGTTCACACACTGCACCCGTCCTCCGTGGGTCCCCTGTGTCACTACCTTGGGTGGTTCCTTGGGGTCCCAGCGATTCTACGTGCTCTAAGCACTGTGTCTAGTCAAGTCGTGGTTGTTATACCACTTTCTTAGTATATGGTTTGGTCTCCCCCTGGAGCCCACTGTGTATTGTGCTATTTACTGTCGTTCTAGTGATTTAATATTGTGTGCTTTGTTCTCTAATCTCATAAAGAGGTTAGTAGAGAGTGTTTAGTAATAAATACATATATTTTATATATTCCTTGTGTGGTTCTCCTTTCATTTGGTCATTCAGGAGGTTATAATCTGGTAAAACAGGCTGCTTTACATTCCTTCGAGACTTAGCCTGAAGGCTGCTCTTAGGATAGCTTTCAATAAAGGTTGTCTTTAACCTAATCATCAATAAGGGTCGTTTGGACTGGTGCAAGGTGCCCACTTTAATTAGTGGACAGCATATACCAGGCCAACTTCTCACACACAGCAATAACACCAATAGTCAAAATCATGGCAGTACTACATTTTGTGGACACAGGATAATTCCAATACATTGTGGCAGTAGCTGGGTGAATGTCACAACCAACTTTCAGTGGTGTGCTACAAGAAGTTCATTCTTAAATGATGAGACATATCAACAGCTTCATCCAGTTTCCACGAAATGAGGATTTTGCCAATGTGAAGGGAGATTTTTATGCTTTGGATCGCCAACCACATGTGGTTGGAGCAACTGATAGCCCACATATTGCCTTAGTGCCACCACACGCTAGAGAACAAGCATACTGCAGTCAAAAGAACTTCCATTCAATCAATGTGCAAGTTGTCTGCTTACAAGATTTGTACATCACAAGCATGTGTGAGCATTTTCCAGGATCAACCCATGATTCCCTTGTACTATGGAACAGCAGCATACACCTGCAAATGTCACAACTTGGACCTGAGAGGGCCTGGCTTGTTGGTAAGTATAATCTGTCAATATATTCTTTCATTAATTTCAGGTTTAATGATCTAAAATACTGTTACATTTTTTGGCTAATTATTTTCTTCTTGTATTAGACTCAGCTTATCCTAACCAACCATGGTTGTTGGCACCGCTGAGAAATCTAACAACGCCAGGGGAATTCCGCTTCAATGAGGCCCATGGAAGAACACAAAGGCCGGTGGAGTGGGCTTTTGGGATCCTAAAGGCCAGATTTCAATGCCTGGATAAGACTGTTGGAGCCCTCATCTCCTCACCGGATAAGGTATGCCACATCACCATGGCCTGCTGCATGTTACACAACATAGCACTGTGAAGGAATATCCCATACATTGCAGAGGATAGAGACCATGAAGAGCCACTAGATAAGGAAGTTGAAATGCCAAATAAAGATGATAGTAGTGAAGAGAAAGGAATTGACTCACATCAAGATGTTGACAACTTCTTCACATGAGTGTGAGTATATATTTACAGTTTATTACATTACATGTTAAACCAACGTTTAATCTAATGAGGATGACAGTCTGTGATGTAAGTTTTTTAGAAAGGACAAGTGAAGGAAAATACAGTGCAAAGATGTTTGTTAATCAAAGTTTTGACACATTGAGTACTCTGTTCATTTACATAGTTTATCTTTGATTGTTCTTAGAACATGTGTCCTCAAAATTATTCATTTGTTATGTGAATATTTTGTAATGTAATCAACTAATTGCTATTTTTTTAAAAATCTGTTTTAGATTCCTTCACCATGTCATCTTCATTTGGACATTTCAAAGTTTTGACATTTGCAGTTATATGCTGCTGTTGCAAAGTAAGGAACATGGGTTGATCCTGTGAAAGACACACACAGACTGTGTGTGTACATATCGTGTACAAAGACAACTTGCACAGTAATTGAATTGAAGTTTTTAAGATTGCGTTATATTTGTTTTCTGTGAAATGTTGGCACCAAGCCAGTATGTACTGCTTAAATTGCTCTAACCACATGCGGTAGTCAACACAAAGCATACTAATCTCCCTTCACATTTGCAAAATCCTCATTTTTTGTTAAGTGTGTGAGGCTGTTGATGTATGTTATCATTGTAAAAAGAACTTCTTGTAGCACAACACTTAAAGTTGTTTGTGATATTGCACCAGATACTGCAACCCTGTATTGGAATGATCCTGTGGCCACCAAATGCAGTACTGCCATGATGTAGACTATTGATGTTATTAATGTGGGATTCCTATTGTGGGCCAAGAGATCTGGCTCCAGCTGATGACATAAATCAATAATAGTAAGCATATTTCATCTGATGTATTTGCTTATATTAACTTCTTCCATGATGGCAAGGTCTGGAAGTGTAAACTAGAAAAAGGCACTAAGTATATTTGGGTTATGCAAGGGTTGTAATGTTTGACAAAAAAAATGACAAAAATTTATTTTTTCCAATTTAATAAACTACTAGTAGTGATCTGTGGTTTTGTTATTTTTGCTCATTTTTGAAAATGAGGGACACGTTACCTACATGGAAATTATTTATGACTAAACAATCATTTTAATGTTTACATTTTAAAATGCATGATGTAAAAAAAATGAACCAGTTGAGAAATGAAATACAACAACTGTCTTTGACTTTGTCAGTTTTGTTATATAACATAGGATGAAATCAAAAAACCTAACCCAAAATTAAAACTGACACTCATGGTAAACGAAACTATTATTGCAGAGCTAAAATTATTTGAAGCCCAATGTCCAAAATACAACTGGCATCAGAAAGGTAAATTTGTCCAGAAAATAGTCCATAGAGGGAATGGTCGTCACACACTGGAGGAAATAAAGTTCTGCGTCTCTTACTGGTGATGGTGGTGTTGCCATCCTCTCCTGGTAGTCTGCATGAACGTCCCCTCCTGAAGGGAGGTGGATCCACAGTTGTCGGGACTGAGGTGGGTGCAGGTATTTCCTCTTGTGGCAGACACTCCCTTTCTGGGACTGAAGCACATGTAGTTGGGCCAGGTGTAGTTGGACCACAGAAAGGGAAAGATGTTTCTGGAAAAGCCCTGCACACATGGGTGAAAATATCATGCAGCACCCCACTCAGAGATCTGAAATTGGAGTTCAGATTCTCCATCTGCACATTGTGCTCTCGCTGCAACTGCTTCATCTCCTGGAGCTCTGTCAGGACCTGGCGCATCATGTCTTGGCACTGATGGAGGGATCCCATGACTTCGTTGATGGTGGCCTGGGTGATAGTGAACCCAGGGGCCTTACTTTGCTCGCCCATAGATTCCCTCCCACAACCCCTACCCCACTACCCTGTGCCCTTGACCCAGAGTGACCCATCCCACTGGTTCCTAGCTGAACTGGAGGTAGTGGTGGTAGTGTATCAACAGCAGGCAGAACTGGGGGGCACAAGATTAATGTGATGTTGGTTTGGACACAGGAAGTGCAGGTATCCATAGGTGTAGGTGTGGGCAGAGTGAGACTCACTGTAGCTGTCTGTCCAGACAGACCAGATGGACCAGGCTGCTCCTCGTCAACCGGTCTTGCAGGAGTGTAGTCCTCACTGAAGGCTTGATCCTGGTCTGAAGTGCAGGTATCCTAAGTGGTAGATGGTTGTTCACATACTAAGCCTCGGTAGTGAACTCCACTTTGTTCACAGAGTTTGCAGAGTTTCCTTGCTCGTGCTCGCCAACAGTAAGTTGCCAAGCATGAGTGACGAAAATCCAACACTAGACCACTTCCCAGCGAGATTTCTCAATGCGGGCTGTTGCGGCTGGTCGCTATCGCTCGCGTTGAGAAACCTTTTATTCGCATTGAGGAAGCTGTCGCTCAAGTAGAACTTCTACTCGAGTGGCAGAAAGAAGCAGCGCCCTCTTGCACTGTGCGAGATCCTGTTCGCGCTGATTTTACAGCGTGGGACAAATACCAGGCACTAAAATTCAGTGCAAACGGCGCAAGGTAACCCACTCTGCCACTCACGGGAGCACCACATAGCTTGGTGGAGTTTTTTTTGTCACTTCGCATACAAAATCACATACCTCAAATCTTTTTACTATATAAACTTTGATTTGTGAAAAAATAACATCAATTTCATAAAATAACAGGGATTTCATAACATACAAAATAAAACACAAAGCCATTTCATAACATAGCATGATATTGAGATTGATCAATACATAACACTTTGATATATGTGAACATATGATAGGAAGGAGAGAATGAGCACAATAACATTACAATATTATTTTCACAAAACAAAAACAAGCCATCATGGTAGTTGTAATCATTTCAATTAAACATTAATAACACTTGCAAATTTGTAAGTTAAACATACCTAGTGAAAATATGCTGTTAAAAAGAACCCACATTTAATATATAAAAACATATATGCAATATATTATTTTGTGTAAAAGCACTTACAAGCAACATTACATTATGTGAAATGTTATGGACATTGAAACCTGTAATCTTATATTGAACAAAATACATTCAAACAAACAAGTAAGACAAAAAGAAATTAAAAAATATATATTTTTGTTTGCATGTTTCCAAAAGATGCAAAACACATTAGAAACAGCTATCTGAAAATCAAAAACAAGATTAAGGTTTAGTGACACATTCAAAAGTGTAACTTACTAGTCTCCTCTAAACCAGGGATTCCCATCAAGCCTTCAGGATGTAGGATCTGCAAGACCTTCTCCTCCCAGGGAAAAAGTTGTAAGGGGGACTGGGAGAACCACCACCAGTCCTCTGGGCCTTCAGGTGACACTTGGTGGCCAGGGAACACACTCCCCCCACAGGTCATTCCACCTCTTCCTACTTTCCTCCTGTGTTTCCTCAGGTTGTTTGCTACAGCATTCACTCTGTCAAATATTCTGGCCCACATTTGCCTTTTCTGAGATGTGGTTGTATTTTGTACTGGGCTCCAAACAATTGTGGCTCTACTCTAATAATTCCATCCACCATGACTGACAATTCTCCCACTGTAAAATGGGTATTTCTCCTCTCTGTCATTATCAAACAAGCAAAAATTAAATAAATGTTATGAGCCACAAGAAAATAAATGAGAGAAGAAGTAAGGGACAAGCAACAGGGAAAGCCAAAAAAAACCTGACTTAAATGGCAAAAGATCTGCTTGAAAATGTTGTGGTGCAGTGAAATGGCAAAGTATCATGGTCTGAAATGGAGTGTGTATTATAGTGTGGTGTGCAGGTGAACACAATTTGTCAAAACACAACAGGTATGTGATGCTAGCAGCCATCCTACAGCCACAGAAATAGTCCAATATAATCACTCCATCAGCAATCCGCTGCTTGAGCACCGCCAGTACATCTGTGAAATCTAAATAGGTTTGGTGCAATCCTGCCACCCTGACGGAGTAATATTAGCCAGGCCAGCAGAGAAGTCTGTTGCGTCGATAGCGATGGATGGAGATTTAGCCAGCACACATCTAAATACGGCAGGTGGGATTCCGTCAGCTTGGCGGAGTACTTGTAAACTCTGCCGCGGAGGAAAGACGGGAGTCCCGCCGAGATCTAAATCACGCCCTTAATCTCTCCGTACATAAAAAAAGGAATATGCCCATGTAATTGGGGCTCATGTAAATCACTCCAATACCTTTGGGTTGAATTTGCGTTATATAAAAACTGCAGAAAAAATGGATTTAATTTACTCATTGAAGGCTATTTGCATCTAAATGATGGAAGGTGTTCCTGACCCTGTACGGTGCATGACCCCTCCTGTGCTGCAATGCCACCCTGCCTGCCACTGACATGCATCTCTTTCACAGCTCATCGGCATCTGAAAGAGTGAGAGTGGCTTGTCTTTTCAAATGGTTAAAGCTGCCAGGCCCCAAAATGTGGGATAATGCGCATTTGAGTGGGAAGTGGACAGCATCCCCAATCACAGGCCAAACCTGGCAAATGCAGACAGGCCTCACAGCTACATGTGGAGCAGCAAGGCCCAGGGAAGAAGGGGCCCCTCCCTGGGGGTTAGGAGCCATAGTCCAGTGCTGCGAGGCACAGGGGAGGTGAGTCTCTTCCCCTATTTCTCACAGCACTACACATGCCTGTGAGGCCCAGGAGAGAGGCGTCCCTTCTCCAGGCCTGGCAGTGCTGCATCATAGATGTGAGGCCTAGGACGGGGAACACTTTTGCAAGGCCCCATATTGGTGGGCTGAGTGTGGGGCCCTGGGCAGCAGCCCATGCTGCCCATGCCTAGCGCCAGCCCTGGCCCACTGTCTGGAAGGTCATTGGTCAACTATTTCCTCTAATGTAGCTAGCATAGGACCCACTATCAGAAACATGGTGTTTCCCCTCTCTAAATAAAGTGGGTGAACTGTGAGTCTATAGGATGGGACAGACCCCCTTTTTATGACACAGTATCCTATCTGCCAAGCTCTAAATCAGACCCTAGTTTTGGTGATGTGTACACATTGCTATCCCTTAACAAATTGATATTCTTTGACTTTGGAAAATGACAACTTCCAACTTATGCATCATATTTTGATCATTGTCAAAGTTTACAGAGTTGACAGAGGGCATGTAGATTTTACAGAGGTAGATATTTCAGTGCATGTTCAGTCCCAGTGCTTAATTTGTAAAAAAATAAGTGCCAGGGCCAAAGTTTTGTTCAGAAGTCCATGATTGGTGCTATCGAAGGTAGGGGTACCAAATACCAATACTGCACAGTCTTGATTCCACTTCATGCCTCTTTAATTCACCACCAGACACTCCATAACTCTTTATCTCCCTCTTGCAGGTTCTTTTTCATCCCTCCTTTCTCCCTTTGCCATTGTTTTTCCATCTGTCTCTTCCTCTTTTTTCACTCCTTTGTTTTTTTCTCTCTTTTGCTCTGGAACAACATTTATTGAGGAAAAATAAGTGCTGGTCTGCAAAAATGAGCGTTGATGTGACCCATTTGCACCTACCGCCTCACATTAAGCCTTGCTCAGTATATAAATGAGTACTTTATCCAGAGGTGCGTGTGACAACTTCAGCTATTTGTTTTGACTGCGCACCACAACAGAAACCATAGAGTATGTGTTCACTTTGTATTTTTACAGCAGACATAATGAAATTCCTGCACCCTTGTGAGCAGTCATGAGCAATTTCCTGATGATGGTGTCACTGTCCACCGCAAGCTGCAGGTAGCTCTAAACCAAAGAAAGATGAAAGTAGACCTTCCATAGTCATAGACTTATAATCACTAGAGACTTCATTTTTGTCATTCTGGAGCTCTATAAGGGCTCAATACAAAATGGTGTTCCTAGCAATAGGTTAATCTCTTTGAAGTCTATTGCATTGTGACAACTTATGTGCATCTGCTCATAGGGCTCTGCATCATGTTCTTGTTGTCTTTGGGTGTTTTCTATTTTCTCTCTTTTTTGTATGTACTTTTATGTGTTGTACCACTGTCCCACCAGTCGTGGTTTTTTTTTGTGGTAAATATTCATACTGTCCCTCCGGAGCAATTTCATGGCACATCAATCCTGTTTTGTTGCTCTGCTAGGATAAATATCTACATGTCATTGAGGACCGCTCTGTTTCTTTTGACATATAATTAAGATTTTAACCCAGACTGTAGGGAATGAGGTCCCATATTCTGATAATGACACCAAATCAACAAGTAGCTCCGTTTTCTGGATGAGGAAATTAATCCCTTCCATTTTTTGAGTAACCTCCCTGTGGTGGTGACCACCTTTTAAGCATAGGCCTCACTCAGGACTCCTGGCATCGCGCAGCAGTAACTGACACTTGCACTGACATAGGTGGTACATGCTCTAGCCCTGAGCGGCTACGGCACCTTTATTCAAACCCTCGGGGTGCAGGTGAATACAATGTACAGTAGTGGGGGGTGGCTCACTATATACCTTATAACCTTTAAAATAAAGAAACAAAATAAAAACAGAAAGGAATGAGGAACGAGTCCACCATATACAAGTTTTCAGCAAACAAAGCCTTGAAATCCGATTGGATCTCAATTGGCAAGGATAGCCAAGGTTGTGGGCTTCTCTATTATTGGGCACCTGACATTTGCTGTCCAGTTGTAGCACTGATTCGAGGCCAGCCTCGCTCCAGTTGCAATCAACAGGCGCTCTCTCTCTGGTGTCTCCACGAACATTCTCTAAGGCAGCATTGTCTTGCTCATAGGTTAACTCTTCTTCTTGGACGCTGGACCATCCCCTAGTGATTCTCTTAAACCAAGACACGTTTATTGATACCTCCATATCTGCTCGCTTTGCCATGATCATCATCCTTCGCACTTTGACAACCTTCTCAAATGGTGTGCGTAATTTCCATCCTTGGTGGCGATCTTTGATGAAAACTTGGTTGCCCACTTGAGGGTCGGGCTCTACAGCCCTCTGATCCCGGCTCACTCTTTTATTGTTTGTTCTCCTCTTTTCCTGGGCTGCTGTTGCATCGATGATGGCTGGCTCCCACTTGGGCCCAGTCGGCAGTAGATCCCTGGTAGGTCTCCTCATTATAAGGTCACTCGGGGCACGTGCTGTAGTGCTGTATGAGTTTGACAATATGGTCTCAAAAATTGATGAAGACAACATTCAAGTTCTTCTCCCTGTTCTACTCCAATCCGGAGTGCTATGTTGAGCGTTCTCTCTAATCTTTCCACCTCCCTGTTCGCCTGGGGCCACTGGGGAGTTATCCTTTGGTGTTGCATGTTCAGGTGACATAGATATTCCCGGAATTGTTGGCCCTGGAATGGTGGCCCATTGTCTGTTTGTATTTCATCTGGCAACCCCAACAATGCAAAGATTTTTTCCAGTGCTGGCTTTAAGCACTCAAATGCAGTAGACCGCACCAGTTTAACAGCAGGGAACTTAGTATGACTGTCAATGACCACCAATGTGCTCCTGTTGTCAGAAGAACTTCCAAAGTCCATGCTCACCAATGACCATGGTTTCGTATAGGGACTTTCGGTGATGACAGGGGCCACCGGAGGTTCGCCACTTGTGAGAACACAGGAATGACAACTCTTCACTTTCAACCAGTCAGTCCATCCCAGGGAACCACACCTTGTTAGGGAGGCGTGCTTTTGTTTGGCCACGCCTTGAGGTCCCTGGTGTGCTAGTTCTACAGTACGGGCCCAGAGATTCCGAGGGATAACAATCTGATGACCCCACAGTATGAGCCCTTCCTCACTCTCACTTAACTCATCTCGGCACCTCCACAGCTGTGTTCCAGCTTCCCGCTCTTCCTCTGTTAGACCACGGAAGCCATCCAAGAAGTTCTACCAGTGATGTTCCTGTAGCGCTTCCTTGGCTCGCATTAGGCATGTATCGGACTTGGTGACTTCCACTGTTTCCTCCAATGATAGTGCTCAGGGGCATGCTAGTTCTATTACCATTCTGACAAAACCCTCTGCTCCAGGGTAATATTCCTGCTGTGTTCTGGGATCGGCCGCTGATGGGTGGGGGGGGGGCGTGATGAGTAATCGGCTGGATTGTTTGCCCTGGGATAGTAAATTACATTGAAGGAGTATTGCTGCAACTGAACAGCCCATCTTTCAATTCTCGGAGGTCCTTTTTGAACTGTGCCTCCAAATAGTGGTACCAATGGCTTATGGTCTGTGACTACTTGAAACTTTTGGCTACAAAGATATGAATGCAAATGTTTACAGGCCCATCTGATTGCTAACGCCTCTCTTTCAATTTGGGCATGTTGAGTTTCCACTGAGGTGAGAGCTCGGCTCGCATACGTGAAAGTTACTGATTCCTCATTGTCATTCAGTTTTAGTAACACCGTCCCTAGCCTTACGGGGCTGGCATCTACAATGAGTTCTGTTCTTCACATCAGGCTCAAGTAGGCCATGGTGGCATCATGTAGGAGTGCTTTCTTTATGTCTTTCAATGCTTGCGCTGCATTGTTGTTCCATTCCCACTGAGCGTCTTTCTTTGTTAGTGACCGTAGAGGATCTGAAAGGCATGCCAAGTTGGGAATAAACCAACCCAAGTAGTTGGCCATTCTTAAAAAACTGCAAACCTCTGATGAATTTCTGGGAATTGCTGCTTTCCTAATGGCTTCGACTTTTTGTGTATCTACTTGCAGACCCTCTTTGGAGAATCTGTACCCAAAAAATTCCACCTTGTTTGAGTAGAATGAACACTTTTGGCAATGAAGGCTCAGTCCACGCTCCAGCTGCTGTAAAGTAGCCCTCAGCTGGACATGATGCTACTCCAGAGTGCTGGAGAAGATCAATATATTGTCACTCAAATTGATCACTCACACTAAACCGGACAGTGCCTCACATATAGGGGCCGATTCCGATTCGGGCTGGAAAACATACCGACCGACTCGGTACGGGAATATAGTCCGACCGACACGTACCTGCGCTGCCCGACCTGCGTAGTACGATGAAATGCATGTGGTTCACGACCGACTCGTACGGAACACAAGCCGAACGACCGAACCGCACGGAAACAAGCTATCCGGCCGGGAAACGACGCAAATCGAACCGACCAACACGCACCCAGAATGAACCCGAACGAAACGTACCTGCGAACTCCGACCCGCGCAGTACGATGCAATGCGTGGAAAACCAGACCGAGTCGCACGGAGCCCAAGCCGCACGACCGACACGCATACAAAACCGAGCCGAAGCAAACCAATACTACGCGACCGACGCGTACGCCGCACATGAAACCTAGCAGAAACACAGCGTGAACGACTCGGAGAAGCTCGCATGAGACAACTGCAGCGTCCTACTCGGTCAGAAGAACGTCTCCTACATGCCCAAATAATACAAAGGAAAAATAAAAAAAAAAGGGCCAAACAAGCAATGACAAAGCCAATAAATACTGTGGGGAAAAACATGGAACAAAGACACACCCCCAACTCCTCCCATATAAAGGCCACAAATCCCTACCATGATCCTTTGCAAATGCAACTGACCTGCCAGCACAGAACACCATCAGACAGCAACCACAGACACACTCACAACTCATCCATCACATAAGCCACACACCATTAGCACCTCACAAATAGCACCCTCACATACACCCAGCAAAACCTACACTCACCCACCCTCACTTGCACACTCACATCAATCCCCACCACCACCCATCACCATGCCCCCAAAGAAGAATCCAAAGTTCCTAGACAGTGAATTGGAAGTCCTGGTAGATGAGATCCTCAGGGTAGAGCCACAGTTGTTTGGTACATTGGTCCAACAGACCCCCATGTCGCAGAAAACCAAGATGTGGGAGAGGATCGTCGACAGGGTGAACGCACAATCACCATGTTTGCGCCCAAAGGAAGACATCCAGAATAGGTGGTATGATGTGCGCAGGAGGGTCAAGGACCTACTAAAGAAGGATTACGCCTTGAGTCATCGCACTGGCAGTGGCCCTGCTGCCAAACCAGTATACCTCAGGCCCTGGGAGGAGAAGGTACGGGCCATCCTACCACCACTGAGCGTATATGGACTATCAAACATCCCAGAGCCTGGTGAGTACACAACAAATATACACAATATTGTGTGACAATACACACACATCACTGTCAAGGGGATAGTCAAACCATGCACCCTTAGCAAATCCACAGCAACCAAAAGATAATCATCCCAAGATGTGTATGTTAGTCAGATAAACACAATACATGCCATCTCATAGTGATATGTAACTGTGTCATCACATGTACAAACCGAACAACAAATAGAGCTAGGCAGTGGCACAAATCTAACCAACAAACACTGTCAGATATTTTGCCACCACTAGAACACCACCTCACAGGGAAGCTCACTGAAAGGAAGGAATTCTGTGTATGCTGGTGAAGTCAGTGTAGCCAATAGCATGATGGGAGTTGTAGTCACAGATATTGGTCACCCTCACAATTGGCCCATCAACACCACTCTGAACCATGCTCACATCACAGGGAGTGGAAAACAACTGACAAGATGGCTGACACTGGGTACTGCTGTGGGGAGCACAAGGCCTTGCTGGGAACTGTGCACCAACCAACAGCAGGACACCACTGCCTGACATCCTGAAAGCCAACTTGCACTCCCTGCAATGGAAGCACGTTCCATGGTGGGATATCTGGCTGGGTGGGAAGGAGGACTGACAGCTCTGACCATAGTCACCAGCAGCTTTTCTCACACACCCCTTAACACAAACTCCACACAACTCACCTGGGAGAATGCAATGCCTCACACTCTAATTAAATATCCCACAAAGAACAACCACACTGGGTTATGCTGTGTGAAGCACAGGGACACTTTTGGGACTTGTAGCCAAACAAACGCCAGGACAACACTGTCAGCCATCCTGTCAGCACAGGCACACTACCCCACAGGGAAGCAGAGTCAAAAGGAAGGAAGTATGGGCATGCTGGGAAGGGGGTGTAGGCAATAGCATGATGGGAGTGGTAGTCACAGCTCAACATCCCCCACCCACATGGCCCAGCAAGCTCACACTGAAGCATGCACACCTCACAGGGAGTGAAAAGCCACTTCAAAGATGTCTGACAATGGTGCTCTGTTGTGGGGAGCACAAGGCCCTGCTGGGAACTGGGCACCAACAAACAACAGGACCACACTGTCAGCCATCTTGCCATTGCTGTCACACTCATACACAGTGAAGACCACTCAAAAGGAAGGAAGTATGGGCATGCTGGGAAGGGGGGTGTAGGCAATAGCATGATGGGAGTGGTAGTCACAGATATTGGTCACCCTTACAATTGGCCCATCAACACCACTCTGAACCATGCTCACATCACAGGGAGTGGAAAACAACTGACAAGATGGCTGACACTGGGTACTACTGTGGGGAGCACAAGGCCTTGCTGGGAACTGTGCACCAACCAACAGCAGGACACCACTGCCTGACATCCTGAAAGCCAACTTGCACTCCCTGCAATGGAAGCACGTTCCATGGTGGGATATCTGGCTGGGTGGGAAGGAGGACTGACAGCTCTGACCATAGTCACCAGCAGCTTTTCTCACACACCCCCTTAACACAAACTCCACACAACTCACCTGGGAGAATGTAATGCCTCACACTCTAATTAAATATCCCACAAAGAACAACCACACTGGGTTATGCTGTGTGAAGCACAGGGACACTTTTGGGACTTGTAGCCAAACAAACGCCAGGACAACACTGTCAGCCATCCTGTCAGCACAGGCACACTACCCCACAGGGAAGCAGAGTCAAAAGGAAGGAAGTATGGGCATGCTGGGAAGGAGGGTGTAGGCAATAGCATGATGGGAGTGGTAGTCACAGCTCAACATCCCCCACCCACATGGCCCAGCAAGCTCACACTGAAGCATGCACACCTCACAGGGTGTGAAAAGCCACTTCAAAGATGTCTGACAATGGTGCTCTGTTGTGGGGAGCACAAGGCCCTGCTGGGAACTGGGCACCAACCAACAGCAGGACACCACTAACTGACATCCTGGGAGTTAACCTGCACCCACTGCATGGGTGGCATGCTTCATGGTGGGATAACTGGGCTGGGGGGAGAAGGAGGGCCGGATGTCCACCAAATACCACCAATGCTGGCCATGCACACACATCAACATTCACATTGAAATGCTTCAGGTTGGCAGGACAATGTGCTACACCATATCAAGCTCTGACTGTGACAACTTAGGACAATGCAATGTACAGGCCCGCATCCAGAGGTACAGTCACAACTGTCAGGTGTATGAACCATTGATGCCTGTAGAAACATAACATACATTGTGTGTCTCTTCCAAAAACAGGTGATGATGGGGACACAGCAGCAGACGATGAGGAGTCCCTGTCCCAGGCTCCGGGGGACACTGAGCTCACTGGTGTGGAACAGCCTCTGCCCTTCTCGGATGGCGAAGACCTACCTGGCACCTCCGGTGTGAGTCATCATGCAGCACCAGCAGGACCAACATCTGCACCCCCTGTACCCACTCCTCCAACAACTGCTTTTCACAGACCACCCCCACCGACACGGACAGACCAAGGGCCACCAATGACAACAGCACAGGGACCCCGGCCCACCGTGGAGCAACGGACAACAACCCCAGTACCAACCCCCAAGGGGGCCTAGGGTCACCTGTGTGTGCCACCGCAGGTCCCGCACGTGTGGCCAGGGGTGGTGGGAGGGGTGGGAGGCAGAGGTCGCTGTTTGCAGAGGGGTCTGGACTGCATGATGACCCACAACTGGTACGCATTGCTGATGCGTACCAGAATAGCACCGGAGAGGTCAGCCAGGTAGTGGGGATCCTCAAGGACATTCAACAGCAGCAGGCTGCCCATCATGCCCGCTTGGACTCACACATGTCCCGTGTGGAGACACACATGTCCCGCGTGGAGACACACATGTCTGGCATGGAGTCCAAGTGGGACACATTGCAAGAACTGACAGCGGTGCATAGGGACATATTGACATGCCTCCGTCAGATTAGCACCAACATGGCCACACCTCCCTGTGTGCCCACAACATCTGGTGCTGCAACAACTGCAACTGCCACAGGGAGGGAGGATGACTCTGGCGGAGAGTCCTCTGCACCACAGCAGCCTGCACGTGTGGGTCCCCCCCGAAAGAAGAGGGGTCGTCCGAGGAAGGAAAACTGAGAGGCCGATGGCCATGTACATCCCCCAGGAACCAAACACCTGTACTGGAAATTCTCCTTTGTGTGCAAACTGTTCACTCTGTCGAATGCAACACAGCTCTCCCACATGACATGGGGAGTTTAAGTTGGACCAATGTATCATATGACTGTGGACTTTACTCAGGACATTTCTGCTACCAACACTTCCAACTCATCTGTGAACTTTGGATTCCAATCCCAATGTACAGCACCCACCATCCTGTGCACTATCCTCACACATGTATGTAAATAAACTCACTAATACACCATACTTGCCTCTGTTGTCATTCCAACGTGGTTTTTGTCATGGAGATGATGATCTGCTAAATGACACTGTGCATGCTAACTGCTACAGCAAGTTCAACACCGTCATGTGAGTCATGGAGACGTGACACATATGAGGGAGACACACCACTAGGGCAACACAACACATACACACCAGGGCCATCTGACTCATTGCCTACACTGATGTTGCCAGGAAATACAGTGGAATGCACAGACACCACACCTATTCACAGTCTGTGTTAACTAGCCCACAGGTGCAGTAAGCAAATGTCAGTAAGATGTGTGACCACAGACAACGCACATCCCAAAGTGAAGCACAGGTTTATTACACATTTGCAACATGCTGTTTCCACTACAGATGCAAGGTAATCCCATGTGGCAATGGCCACACAGTCAACAATTGTAGAAGAAATAAATTCCAGGGGTGTGGGGCACATCACCTGTAGGGAAACGACTGCTTCCACCCTGGAAGTTGAATCATGGTGTCGGGGGATCACAGTTGACCAAACAACTCCTGTGAAGGACAGACATGACACACAGTCAAAAGCACTGAAGAACAGGACAGAACTGCAATACTCATGCCCAATACATGTCACAAGATACCTACACAAAACCAAGTTAGCATGTCAACACTGTTGGGGAGTACAGTACAGACTACCTGTAAGGACAAATCTCTGCACGCATCCAGTCAAGTAGCACATGGCCACACTCAAACAGCAACAGAGTACCACCAACACATATCATGCAAACTCAAATCATTGACATGACATCTCTGGATACTCACATTCAGCTGAAGAAGTTGGTGATGAGCTGTGTGCGGACATCACCATCATCATCACTGGCATCGTGGCCCAGGCCAGGATCCTCCACAGGTGGCGGATGTTGGTCATCGTCATCCAGGATGAGAGGCAACTCCTTCCGCACTGCCAGGTTGTGTAGCATGCAGCAGACGATGACAATCTTGCACACCTTTGCTGGGGCATATGGGAGGGCCCCTCCTGTCTTGTCCAGGCAGCGAAAGCGGCTCTTCAGGAGACCAAATGTCCGCTCAATCACTCTCCTGGTCCGACCATGTGCCTCATTGTAGCGCATCTGGGCTGGTGTCACAGGGTTCCTGAGGGGTGTCAGCAACCACGGCATGTTGGGGTATCCGGAGTCACCTACATACAGACAATTGCACATTAGCTGAGTTGGGTAAAGAGGGTGGAATACAACATTGCAGAACTCACACAATGGTAAAAAGTCAGTACACACCGACAAGCCAGGCACGCTGGTTCTGCATCTGTGACATCATCCTCGGGATGCGACTACTCCTCATCACTTAGGCATCGTGTGCAGAACCGGGAAACGTGCACACACATGTGAGATGCTCATATCTGCAAGACATACCACCAGAGCATTGATAGAATGGTAATGTTTCCTGTTCCTGTATGCCTGCTCATGTGCCTGTGGTGGTACCAAAGCCACATGTGTCCCATCAATGGAGCCAATGACATGTGGCATCCTCCCCAGGGCATAGAAGTCACTCTTGACGTCAGTGAGTTGTTGACGTTTAGGGAAATAGATGTACTGGTTCAGGTATCTCAACATTGCCTCCAAAACATCGCGTAGCACACGGCTGAACATGGTCTGTGACATCCCACCAGCAGACGCCACAGTGTGTTGAAAGGTACCGGTGGCAAAGAAGTGTAGGGCTGCCATCACCTTCACCTTGGGGGTCAGCGCTGTAGGGTATGTCCGGCCAGGTTGCAAATGTGGGGCCAACCGCACCGTCAATTCCTCAATCAGCGGCCTGTTGAAGCGGTACCGTCGGATGCAGTCACGTTCCACCATGGTTGCAAGGTCAGGGAATGGTCTATGGACAGCTGGTGCCCTGCAGTGCATAGGTGAACAAAGAAAGATTGTCAGTCACCCCACATATGTGGCATTGACCATACTCAATATCACATGATACATTATTACAAGACACAAGTACTTGATGTGTGTGCCGTTCTGTATGGACATATATGGCACCTACATGGCCAACATCTAACATCACAGTTCAACATGTGTTGACAACAAGTTCCAGGTCGTGCTATGGGAAATCATTAGGCTGTGTCACAGTACCCATGTACTGCTGTCACGTTCCAAACACACACCACAGTGACAAGTGAGGACAGATGTGCCACAGGCATCACAGCTCATTGACAGGTAGATTCCCAGGGACCCTGTATTGCCACATGGACAGTGGCATGACATGGCGTATCATGTACACGTCAGCAAAACAACCATGACTCCCACAGGTAGTGGCCCCTGTTGCCTCTGCAGGACAGACATGGACGTCTGTGACACACACACGCACAACATCAAAGTCGATGCACAAACAACGTGGATGTGGAGACTGTCTCCCATTGTGCATATTGAATCAGAGACATCTGAAACACAACATGCACACAGACTGTGGAGGGCCATCACTATTGTGGCAATGGGTCACCCTGTGACGTACATACCTTCCCACATGGGACTCAGGGTGTATGTGACATGACATACACATACATAACCTGGAAATGTGACCATGCCACATGCCCTGAACTGAACAGTTGCACATCACAGTGGTCATGTGCACAACACACAAAGGATTCTGTCCCCATGAACACGTGCACAGCCTGGGAGTGGCTGCCCCCAAGTGCCACCAAAAAAAACACATGTTGACCCCCATACACACACAGGTAATGCAGCCTTACATGCCTGAGGATACAGTGTGGACAGGCTGTGGTGTTGTAGGTGTGCCCCTGAGTCCCTGGCAAGTAATTGTGGCTGGCATACGTCCACCAGTGACAACCATGGTGACATATGCGAGTGATTTGTACAGGGACGCGTTGTACAGCAATGGACCGATTGGTGTGCACGCATTGGCCATTGCATATGATGTGGACGGAAATACGCGTTGTACAGCAATGGACCGATCGGTGCGCACGCATTGGCCATTGCATATGATGTGAACGGGTACGCGTTGTACAGCAATGGACCGATCGGTGCGCACGCATTGGACATTGCATATGATGTGGACAGAAATACGCGTTGTACAGAAATGGACCGATCGGTGCGCACGCATTGGCTATGGCCTGGCATGGCAACGGACGCGTTTTCGAAGCTTTAACGAGTCTGATGCAGTGAATTCAGTTGGCCACCCACAACAATGATGCAAATTCATGGGTGTCATGAAGTTGAACTTTTGAAGGATGCTGTGGGCGTGTATAAGTGGTGCAATTCCATGGATTGGCCAGATTCAGAAGATGCAAACGACTTGGACCTATCACTTTGGACACATGGGACAGTATCTGCCTCTGCAGCACACATATAATGCTGGCTGTTCCCCTGAGAGCTCACTTGCCTGCACTACATGCTCCAGGACGACATCTGCCACCAACACTGCTGCTGTCTCTGCATCCTCTGGCTACTGCAATGGCACGTACTGTGGAGAGAGCCCCAGCCTTCAGCACTGAGGAGAACCAGGCCCTGCTGGACAGCCTCCTTCCACAGTACAGCAAGCTGTATGGGAAACCAGGGGAGCAGGTGAGTGTGCTGTCCACTGCCTTACTAAATGTGCATGTTGTCTGACTAGCAAGACTTACAGTGAGCACGCCACTGGCTAGCATGCTCACTGAGTAGTTGTCACCCCCCAAAGTGTGTAGTTACATGCACTGAACAGGTATAGTGCAGTAACAGTGCATTCCAACAAGGTTTTACTTCCCAGGCAATGATACCATGTAGTAACTGCTGGCAAACTGTTCATAGCCATTGTTGCACTGCCTGTGTACATCATGTGCCCCTGTGATTGAGACATGTATATCAAAATGTGTGATGCACGGAAATGTTGCATGTGTAGTAATGGCCTTTTCACTTTGTCATCCTCACAGGTTGATGCCCACCAGAAGCAGGAAATCTGGCTGACCATCGCCCGGGCAGTAAGATCCGTGGGGGTCTACAAGCGCCGGATCCGCAACTGCCAGAAGAGGTGGCAGGACCTTCGGGGCTGGACCCGGAGGATCGCAAGGGTCCAGCTGAAGCTGTCGCCTCCTCGCAGGAGGGGCGGACACCGGACCCTGACCCCCCACATGCTCAGGATCCTGGCGGTGGTCTTCCCTGACCTGGATGGGCAGCTGAAGGCCATACAGCAGCAAGGAGGGGGTGAGTCCATGACTGCACTGTGAACTTTGTCTGACATGCTATGTGCCCTCATCTGGCCTGGTTAAACTTCCACAGTACATCAGTCTTGTGGTCCAGGACCCATGTCCCTCAATTGTGACATGCGCACTCCTCATCTGATACCCAGGTGTGGCCCTTACAGTCAGGAAATTGTGTCACTTGGGTACTGTGTCCTTGCATTTTGTTTAACTCAAGGTGGGGGACAGCATTTGTTCCCGTAACTTTGTGGTGGGCTTCATGGGTGAGTCAATTGCTTACACAATGCCTGAGTTCTGACATGTAATCTGCGTGTAACTTTGATATGTGGTCCAATTGCTGATCTGACTCACCACATGTGCCTGGGGTATTTGGCACACACCCATGCTGCAGGTGGGAACAATGTTTGGGCCTCAGGAGTATGTATATCAAGTGTGTCACACATGCTTAGCCACCTGCCTACTGTCCAGGGCTCATCCCTCTTTCATGTGGAGCAGGACAGTCATGCCTACTCCAGGGCATACAATACACTCTGTACTCCCACTCCCGTGTATCAGCTGACACGTTGTGCTCAGTGAAATGTTCCCTCAGGTGTCTGCCTCTGTGTCATTGTGCTGTGGCTTCGTTGTCAGGACTACTGGGGTGTTTATCAGTTAGGGCTCAGATGTGACCATAGGAGACGATACTTGTGTGACATATAGGTGTTTGATCACTTGACTGTGCAGACTGGGGTATGCGACTGTGAAGTTCAGGCAGCTGTTTCTCATTCACAGCAGACTGTGAGGTGCTCAGGTTCAGAGAGTTGTGTTTCATGTCTCCCATATGTCCAATTGGTATGACGTGGACAAATAAGAGTTCAGATGATGTGGTTTGTGGGGGATGGACAGGTGCACTTGTCAGCTACAGAACTTGCATTCCCCATGACCTAGGATTGTGACACAGTGCAGACTGTTGTTGGCTGGCTGCCCTGCCCATGTGACTGGAGATAGTGATGTATGACTTTGCAGGCATGCCTGTGCCATGGCATTAAACTCCCTAAGAGTGATCCTGCAGGTGAGTGACATGTGCTACATGCACCCCATTGTGGCATTGACTATCAGGACATGGGTGCATCATGGTGTCTGGTGTTGGTATGCATCACATGCATTGCAAATTAGACTCTGGCCATCCCTTTATCCAGACACCTGTACTGACTCAGTGGCAAGAGATGTGATGTGTGCATGTTCACATACTTCACTGTGTTCTCTGCAATGTCCAACTACTGTGTAGGTGGTGCATGTGTCCACACTGGGGTATTACCATCCGACAGGCACCAGACAGATGGGTGCAAGGCCAGGAGGGATGTGAGTGCCATGGTTGACCATCAGACTGACAATTGGCTTCTCCTAATCTGTGTGAGCACTTTTGGCAATGTTCAACTAAGGATGCCAGGGCTTGCTCTGTAATGTGCTGTACTTACTGTGGTGTGTGCGGTCGGTGCAGGTGACTGATGTTTGTCTGTTTCCCTAATTGTTTGCAGATACATCCACGGCCACAGGAGGGGACAGCTCCACGGACCAGGAGGAGCTGCTGATCCAGACTGGGTCAGCAGCCGATGAGTGGTCGGAGGGACCCAGTGGCACGGAGGGTGAGGGGAGCCACACCGAGGAGTCCTCAGCACCATCCACCTCAGCTGAGGACCACAGCAGCTCAGAGGATGACTCCCTTGTGGAGGCGGGTGTCAGCAGCCACCACACCCCAGCTAGTATGGCTGGCCACGCCACCACCACCACCACCACCACCCTCCCATCGGCTCCCATTCCAGAGGTCCGTGGAGGCTCCCGTGTTCGGGAGCGTGTCTCCTTCGTGCCAGGCACCGCACCCCCTGCCCCTGTGTCCCCTGCTACCCTGAGTGAGGAGTCTGTGTACTTACTTCGCCAGCTCCATGTAGGGCAGACATCACTGCTGAGTGTCCTCCATGCACACACCACTCTGTTGACACAGCTGGTGTCGTTCATGGAGGCATCTCATCGGGCATGTATGCCCTACAGAGGAGCAATAAGTCCATGGCCTCCTCCCTGATGGCAGCAGTGTCCCTCCTCCAACAGTCCCTCACCCCTCCTACCTCTGCCCCTCCACACTTCCTGGCACCCTACCTGTCCCAAGCACATGCACACCTGCACAATCACCCAAACACACAGACACGAGCAGCACAGAAACACCCAAAACAAAGTCATAATGTGCACGCAAGCATCCTCAGGGGACTGATAACACACCCACAGGGGATGGGGAACAGACACACACACAGGCATCCACAGTCACTCTGCAGTCCTCCGATACCTCTCCCTCCAAGACCCCTTCCCTTGCCTCACCTGCAACCCCACCTACAAAGCAGCTCTTCCTCTGTGACCTCGGCCTCTTCCCCTCCGATCCAGCTGATCCAGCATACAGGGGGAAGAGGAAGTCCACCCACACTGAGGGGAGTGCCCCTCACCCCCGGACACCCTCCCCCAGGCGCAGACAAACTGAGGCCCCCACCCGCAAGTCCCCCCGGACCCAGAAGAGCAAGACCCCGCCACCGCCCTGCAGCTCAACCACACAGTCTCCTTCCTCCATCCCTCAGGCCCCCACAACACAGGTTCCCCCACCACACCCTGCCCCAGGTTCCCATACCACAGATACACCATCCCCAAAATGATCCGGCCTTCTCCCCCTACCACTTGCTCTTCCAGCCCCACCCCCCCGCTGCGCATGTTTGTGCCACTGGTGTGGAGACTGTGTCCTCCCCCTCTGTCCTGCCCACCTTACCTGAACCCCATTCTACTCCCCTGGAGATAGGCACTGCAGTGGAGTCCATTACCACCCCGTCTGACTTGGGCACTACAGTGGGGAACCTGTCCACTCCATCTGGCCAGCCCACTGCAGTCGTGCCGGCACCCACACCATCTGACTCATGCCCCCCCGTTGTGCCGGCACACACCATGTCAGACACCTCCACTGCAGTTGTCAGTGACTCTCCAGCACCCACCACCCCTTCCCTGCCTCCTTCTGGTGAGCCCTGATCCTGTCCCTGCGGTGCCTGGCCTGCCCCCGTATGCCCCTCCGAGGGAATGTCCCTGGTCCGTTGCAGTGCAGGCAAGCAAAGGGTGACATCTGCCACTGTCACCCTGTTCGGACTTTACTGATGGACTGGCCATTGGCCTTTGTGTTATTTCAGGACTTTCAATTTTACACCCACATATGCTGAATAAAGCTACTTTATGTTCTCTAGTGGTTTTGCTTCACATGTACATGATGTTGATGATGCTAACCATGCCCTTGCTGCAGTGATGGTGATTTTTGATATCAGGAAAATGAAGTGTTACTGTGCAGGACCCCATGTGGTCCAGGGGGAATGTGTCCTATCCTGGTGTGTATCCATGTCATCCTTTGCAGCAATATGAGGGTGTCATTTTTTCAATATTTGCCAATGGGATTTCCTACTTTTTTTTGCAATATCACATCTGTGGCTTAAACCCCTGCACATCTGTTGTGCTTGCCATTGTTCAATTTGTCTATTCCCCTGACCGTGTGACCATCTCCACTGGACATGCAAGTTTGGGCATAAATGGGGAAGGACTCATTTGTGTTATCAGTGCAACTTGCTATACATGTGTGTTGGATCTGTGCAGATGATTTCGGTGACACTCCCATGACCAGGCTGATGTGACGAGAGCCTTCATTTAGTGCAAATTGTTGACTGAGTGACCAAGTGTTCTGCTGACATGATAGAGCCCTGCAGAGACAACGTATGGCGCAGCTTTCCTTACACAGGAGTGGAGTCCCCTCATGGCAGTGTGTAATTCCGTGACATTGCCTGAGCCCAAGGTGTGTGTTGTGTGAGCATGTCTGTGTGTGTTCACTTCCATTTTGCTACGCAGGCTGGGATCCCTAGTGATGTTCCTGTTTGTGATGCTTGCTGAGTTGACCTATGTTCCCCCAAAATCTTCGCCCTGGGTTCTCTGGGATGTGGGTGCATGGCACATTACTGGTCATCAGGGTGTCATCCATAGGTGTGTTTGCTGTCAGGGCTGAGTTTGTGGGCAAACGCAGATGAGACACAGTCAGGATTCCCCTTGGCACTTGTTGGTTACACAAGTCATGTAATTTACAGTTTGTGGTAGCTTTCAGTGATTGTGACACGTTGTGTGTGTGACTGCTGCCACTCCTCAGGGTCAGATCTGCAATGTTGGAAGTTGTCTATGTGTGTT
Source organism: Calotriton arnoldi (assembly GCA_963921515.1). Lineage (NCBI taxonomy): Eukaryota > Metazoa > Chordata > Amphibia > Caudata > Salamandridae > Calotriton > Calotriton arnoldi. Next base: position 78,321 of record CAWUFW010008681.1, on the reverse strand, counting down.
CTTTGTGGGTGACCTTGGCTTCTTCATTGGTGTGTGACTGTGGCCGGGATCCCATTGGTTGGTGTGGATTTGACGTCATGCCCATGTCCAGCGTACTGTGCAGTGTGTCAGACATTCACGAGTCTTGTTGACTGGCCATGTGTGATGGGTTTCTGCACCTTAGTTCCCACCACCACCCCTGGGATTGTCATGGGTGCATGTGCAAATTCACCAGTCCATGTGAGCTTCACTGCTGCACATTGGTGGAGATCAAGGTGTGTGGTGTTGAGTGTGTGCAAATGAGAGTTGTTGCACGGCTAGACCGCTACCTCCATATTGGCCTTGGCTGACAGGCCGTGCTGGTTGATTTGTGCTTGTGTAGGTGTGATGGTAGTTTGTTGCTCAGGACACATGACTGTGGTTCACAGTGTGAACGACATCTAGCTTTGTCATCACAGTGGGATTATCATGCAGGCCAGTGTCACCACAATGTGGGGTCCCTGGGGATAGTGCTGTGGTGGGTCTGTCTCTTGCTGTGTTAGTTGCTGTTCCTACAAGCTTGTGTGACATGTGTAATTTGGGCTCCCTGTCATCTAACAATGCCTGATTGGCCACATAGGGGAATCCGATCCATGAGTTACTTTTGTGTGGCACTGTATACACATCTGTGTAATTGGGATTCAGGCCTCCTCATGTGTTGTGTGGTTGCCTGGGGACACTGACACCCCCCCCCATCACCTGTTGTGTTTGATATGCAGTGTGAGGCTGCCTGTTTGTGTTTGTGCATCTGCACCACTGCATTGGCATATCTTTAGTGTGCCATTGGCTGTATGTTGTTTGGTGGGTTTCCCCTGCTGTCCCTGGGACTCCTAGGTCATCAGTCAGCACAATAATCATGGTTTGTATGTCCCATTGCTGCCATGGTATGGTATTTGTTACAAAAGATCAATGCGGCTGACCATGGTTCAGCACCTCAATTTCAAAGTAAAAAGGTAAGTCCTTTGTCTGTGCACACCCGTCCTGAGCTTGCCGCACTTTCACTCCACTGAGGATCAGACAAAATCGTGAAGATAAGGACGGTGCACCAGAAACGAATATAGGAGTTCATACGGTCAGTCCGGACCAGTGTATTAGACTGGAACACTCTGGAGGGTTTGCAGGTATAATAAGTCCGATATCCAAGTACGTCCGGTCTGCACCCCATCCGGCTTCTTTGAAATTACAGCCCTGACGAAGTTCCAATGGAACGAAACGCGTTGGCTGTGGTTGAATTTTAAATAAATTTAAAAAATAAAGGACATATTTGGAAAAATTTGAAGCTTCCCTTGACTTCGTTTCTGGTGCACCGTCCTTATCTTCATGGTATGGTATTTGTTCACCTCACATCTACAGTCTCCACAGGGTACCTACATTTGTGTGTCCATTGGTGCAGATATGTGGGTCTGCATTATGATGGTCACTTCTGTCATTGTGTTATTGATGAATGTTGACAATGTCAGCCCCCATGGGTGATGTTTGTCTGCAGATGGCCAAAGGTATGTCTTATTTGCACTTCACTGTTTGCCTCACCCAATCTATGTTGCTATGGGACACAAGCACTACTATGCCACTGATGTGTTTGTTGTTGTGTGACCAGGGATCATCCATGCTGTTTGGCATTTGCAGCTTTTTCCATGACAACACTTACATTTTGGTCACTGTGATGATGGGGGTTTAGACCCCATTGCCACAATGTTCAAAATGTGCTTCAGCTATGGACCCCACACTTACATTTTGGTCACTGTGATGAACGGGGTTTGGACCCCATTGCCACAATGTTCAAAATGTGCTTCAGCTATGGACCCCACACTTACATTTTGGTCACTGTGATGATGGGGGTTTAGACCCCATTGCCACAATGTTCAAAATGTGCTTCAGCTACGGAGCCCACACTTACATTTTGGTCACTGTGATGATGGGGGTTTAGACCCCATTGCCACAATGTTCAAAATGTGCTTCAGCTATGGAGCCCACACTTACCTTTTGGTCACTGTGATGATGGGGTGTTAGACCCCATTGCCACAGTGGTCATGGTCTACTTGCATTGTGAAGGCCACACACATTTATGTGTGACACATGTGATAGGGGGTCACATTGTATGTTCAATGTCATGTTCAGTGTTGTAGGCATTTGACACAGACTACACACGCTTGTCATGGTGTTGGGGGGATGTGTTTTTCTGACATTCCTTATGTTGGAGTGTGCTGGTTGTGTCATGCATTACCCGTCCTATGAGTAGGGGTGGTGTTGGTGGTAGGCATCCATCCCCCTATGAGTGGGGATGGTAGTAGTGACAGGCATCCAGGCCCCCTGAGTAGGGGTGGTGGTAGTGGTAGGCATCCAGCCCCCCTGAGTAGGGGTGGTGGTAGTGGTAGGCATCCAGCCCCCCTGAGTAGGGGTGGTGGTAGGGGTAGGCATCCAGCCCCCTGAGTAGGGGTGGTGGTAATGGTAGGCATCCAGCCCCCTGAGTAGGGGTGGTGGTAGTGGTAGGCATCCAGCCCCCTGAGTAGGAGTGGTGGTAGTGGTAGGCATCCAGCCCCCTATGTGTGGGGATGGCAGTAGTGACAGGCATCCAGCCCCCCTGAGTAGGGGTGGTGGTAGTGGTAGGCATCCAGCCCCCTGAGTAAGGGTGGTGGTAGTGGTAGGCATCCAGCCCCCTATGTGTGGGGATGGCAGTAGTGACAGGCATCCAGCCCCCTGAGTAGGGGTGGTGGTAGTGGTAGGCATCCAGCCCCCCTGAGTAGGGGTGGTGGTAGTGGTAGGCATCCAGCCCCCTATGTGTGGGGATGGCAGTAGTGACAGGCATCCAGCCCCCCCTGAGTAGGGGTGGTGGTAGTGGTAGGCATCCAGCCCCCCCTGAGTAGGGGTGGTGGTAGTGGTAGGCATCCAGCCCCCTATGTGTGGGGATGGCAGTAGTGACAGGCATCCAGCCCCCTCTGAGTAGGGGTGGTGGTAGTGGTAGGCATCCATCCCCCTATGTGTGGGGATGGTAGTAGTGACAGGCATCCAGCCCCCCCTGATTAGGGGTGGTGGTAGTGGTAGGCATCCAGCCCCCCCTGAGTAGGGGTGGTGCTAGTGGTAGGTATCCAGCCCCCCCTGAGTAGGGGTGGTGGTAGTGGTAGGCATCCAGCACCCCCTGAGTAGGGGTGGTGGTAGTGGTAGGCATCCAGCCCCCATGAGTAGGGGTGGTGGTAGTGGTAGGCATCCAGCCCCCCCTGAGTAGGGGTGGTGGTAGTGGTAGGCATCCAGCCCCCCATGAGTAGGGGTGGTGGTAGTGGTAGGCATCCAGCCCCCCCTGAGTAGGGGTGGTGGTAGTGGTAGGCATCCAGCCCCCTATGTGTGGGGATGGCAGTAGTGACAGGCATCCAGCCCCCTGAGTAGGGGTGGTGGTAGTGGTAGGCATCCAGCCCCCCTGAGTAGGGGTGGTGGTAGTGGTAGGCATCCAGCCCCCTATGTGTGGGGATGGCAGTAGTGACAGGCATCCAGCCCCCCCTGAGTAGGGGTGGTGGTAGTGGTAGGCATCCATCCCCCTATGTGTGGGGATGGTAGTAGTGACAGGCATCTAGCCCCCCCTGAGTAGGGGTGGTGGTAGTGGTAGGCATCCAGGCCCCTATGGGTGTGTGTGGCATTGGTGATTGCCATCCTGCCCCTATGGTTCTGCTGTTGCTAGTGTACGTCATTTCTGCATCCCTATGTGTGTGTGACATATGTCGGGTACGTGTGGTTTGTTTGTGTTGTGGGTGTTTGACTTACCGTCTGCACCGTACGCATCCGTACCGGTTCCGGTAATAGATGTAGAGTATTGGTAGGACCTGCGCGATGGGATTCATGGTTGGTTCGTCTCGTTCGGGTTTCTCGTTGCTTCGACTCGTACTCGTTGCTGGCTTGTTCGTCTCGTAGCCGTGGATCGTCTTGTGGCGCGAATCGGAGCTTATGTGCGTCTCTCCCGGATGCTCTGACGTGCCGGACATAGCGACGGGTTCGGCGCGTACGGAAGGCGCATCGTACTAGTCCGGCCGGAAGGTGCTGTGTATTTGCTTCCGTGCGACTCGATTCAGCGTTTACGGATCCGGCTCGGGCGGGGAACTGGAGCTGAAATGGGTGAGTACGGCTCGCTCGGAATCTGAGCAGTTATGCGCATCGTACTTGCTCGTTCGGACCACTGTTCGAATCGGTCTGGAAACACGCGTTTGGCTGGTATTTTTTCCGGACGAATAGTGTTAGGTGCGCTTCCGGCCGGGATCGGAATCGACCCCATAGTGTCTTGAAAAACGTCCGCTGCTGACGACAACCCAAAGAGCAGACATTTGAACCTTTGCAGTACTACATGCGTGGAGAACATTGTTATGTACCTACTGGACTCCTCCAGCATCAGTTGATAATATCCTGAATTTAGGTCGATTTTAGAGAACCATTTGGCCCCATTCAGATCGGTCACAATTTCTTGAATGGTTAGGGTGATGTATCTCCCTTTGCAAATAGCCTTGTTAGGCACACATATAATCTTATCGCACCAGGCTGTTTGGGCTTCGGGGCGATTACCGGCAGCGACACCGAGGGCGTGGGACCGGTCACTTTTTCAATGGCTTCTACTTGCTCCAACTGTTCTAGCTCTTTCTCCACCACAGAGCGAAGATGGAGAGGTTCCCTTCTGTGGTGCAGCGCAACTGGCTGTATGGTGGTGTCAATTTGGAGCTTGACTTGAATGCCTTTCAAACAGCCCAATCCCTTCAACAGTTTGGAAAAATTAGTAAGAATGTCCTCGGCATGAGATTGATGAATCTGCTTCGCAAAGAACACTAGGCCCAAGTCCTCTGCATTGTGACAGCCTAACAGAGTTCTAGTGTTGTCTTTGGTCACATGAAACTTAGCACCTGTTTTTGTGTCCTCATTGGCCATTTCTACCTCAATAACACCTTGTAACGAAATGGGGCCAGTTTCCCCGTACATGTAAATCTTGGCCTTTGTTGGGATGATTTTGGGCTTGGGATCCAGCTTGACGAACTGCTCCGAGTCAATGACATTTACCGTAGCTCCTGTGTCAATCAGCGCTTTGATCTGGACTCCGCCAATGTCTGTTTGGAACATGGACGGGGTCTTCACCTCTGATTGTTATGCCCTGTGAAGGATATAGTAAACACTTCCTCATCGTCGTCATCCTCCTCCGGTAGACTCATGTAGGTATTGTTTGCTTGTGTTTGGCTGTCCCCTCCATCCTCCAATGACAACTGCCGAATGTTTAAACTCCTCCTTCCTTTCATGCCGGTTTTTGATCTCACACTGGAGTTGCAACACACCTTCGCAAAATTGTTTTGACACCCACATTTTAGGCATGCTTTTCCTTGAGCCGGGCATCCTCTTGGTGGATAATGCACCATTTCACAGTTTACACACATTTCCTCACTAGTTTTTGCACTGATGATTTTGCGTTGTCTCCTAGGCCGTCATTGTATTGCCTCTATGTGCTCCTCTTTGACTTTCACCACAGTCGCTGTTGTCGGGATGGACGTACTGTGGGCGAGACTGGATTCCATTTCTCCAGCCCGAGTGTCCGCCAGTTCATGAGGCCGGGCCAGGATCAAGATGTCATCCAGCGTGATGCCGGGCTGCCTCAGGATCAGTTTTCTCAGATTGTGCTCTGATTTTGTCTTGTTTGTCTATCCCTGTGCAAGTGCTCACCAATTTACGTAGCTGTGCAAAGAACATGCCAACTGACTCCCCTTCCTCCTGGGGAGCCTGTCAGAGTTTAAGTCTTTCATAATCTGGGTTCAATTGGGGATCAAAATGCCTGGTGAGGGCAGTTACTGCCATCTCGGTACAGCCGTCGCAGGGCCAGCTAGCTGACTAAATGGCAGTAATGTGTTGACTGGGGCCTGCGAGCAGTTTTGTTGTGCTTGAGCTGCTGCTGCCTAAGGTAGAGTTGACATGGTGCCTTAATGTCTGTTTGCTTGTGCTTGTTTTTTATTTGATTTTTTCCAGGTCTCCCCTGCACCAGCCTACAGGTGCTCACTTTTCCTCAGAATTACTTGCTCTGATGCCTTCCTGGGAAACACCATGTGCCTCCTGCGAGCTCCTCTATCCTCTTTTGTGCACAGCAGTGGGCCACTCTTTGCAGTGTCTAATCTGCACGGGCTGCCAATTGCATGCCACGTGCTTGATTGTGGTATGCGTGTGAGGTCTCGGTCCCTTTGCTGGTGCACGCATGCGTACCTGGACACATTCAGCGGCACTTAGAAAGAGGAAAACACCCCTCGTGATTGTTTTTGTGCAGGAAGGTGCCCCTTTTTGCACAAAAAAAATCTCCCCGCAACACAGGTGCCCTTGCACCGCAAGGGTACCTGCATCGGCACATGACAGCCAATTGTGTGCCAGCGCAGCAGGGGCGCACAGGGATCCATCATATCATTGTAGATATGATGCATCCTTGTGCTTTGAAAGTGACTCAGTGCGGCACAGCAAAATGGCTTGCGGCACTGTGCTGAGTCACTTTCTCGTAAATGAGGCCCAATATTGCTTTACTTAAAATAGAATGCAAGACCTTTTACAATGTATAATTTATATGGAGAGTGTGTTTAAATGTGTGATGTATTACAAATATGTTTTGGAAAAATAAAATGAAAACAATACTTGTTTCAATAAATATTGGTTAGCAAACATTAAAAGAAGCCCGTAATGCTTTCTTCGGTTCAGGAGTGATGGGAAATTTGTACTGTTGTATGTTGTAAGTAGAGGTAACGTGGGATGTATGAGGAGAGGTCAGTTCCTAGAAAGAACTAACTTTAAGTGTGTCCTCAGAAGGGTGCGCAGTCAAAATATCGATTTTTTTATATCAACCTACACTAATATCGAGTTTTTAATATCGTAGGGACAGAATATCGATGTCAAGTATATCGGTGACCAGAATATCGACCTTAAGGTAAGTAATATCGTTTTTTTATATCGAAGTAAGTAATATCGAAGTAAGTAATATCGAAGTAAGTAATATCGTTAGCAAAAATATTGTTGTTATTAATATCGATATTTATATTAGTGTTGTTTAACATTTTTTGTAATGTATTTTTATTATTTTTAAATATATGAATGAATGAATGAAATTGGATTTATATAGCGCGTTGCTACCCTGAGGCCTCGTAGCGCTTAAGACCAGACAGACAGACACGTGATTAGGGTGTAGTGCTGAAAAGATAAGTTTTGAGAAGTTTGCGAAAGATCTGTAGGTTAGATTCCATACGAAGAGTAGAGGGAAGGGAATTCCATAGATTGGTAGCATTCAAAGAAAAGAACGACCGCCCCATCTAGATCTACGTACTTTCCTTGTAGTAGCCATGAAAGCGGAGCTGGAACGAAGACTCCTTGATGGTTGGTAGGGAGTAACCAGGGGTGAATAATGGCAGGGCCAGTTTTCCAGAAAGCTCTATGGGCCAGGCACATAGCCTTAAATCGTATTCGGGACCTAACTGGAAGCCAATGAAGTGTTCTAATTGCGGGTTTTGCCGATTGTCTCCGAGGAACTTGGAGGAGTAGACGAGCCGCACAATTCTGAATCACTTGTAATTTCCGTGTGGTGGCCTGAGGGGTGCCCAAATACAAGGCATTCCCATAATCCAAGCGGGATAAAATGATGGCTTGCACCATGATCCTTCGTGCCTGGAAAGGGAGTAAATGGAGAATTTTCCTTAACATCCTCATCAGGCCAAAACATGTAGCTGAGAGCTTAACGGCTTGATGATTGAAGCTTAAAGAGCTGTCAAGCCACATGCCTAGGCTCTTAATCTGGTGCTTTGGGGCAGGCATAGTGCCAAGACACTTAGGCCATAAAAATGCCGAGGAAGGTGATGGAGCTCTGCCCAGGAACATCAGTTCAGTCTTGTCCCCATTCAGCTTAAGGTGAGACAGTTCCATCCATTCGGCTATTGCCTCTAGGCAGTTGCTCAGAGCGCATGATGAACTCCTCCGGGTGGTTTAATGCCACAACCAGTTGGGTATCATCAGCCTAAGTGATAATTTTTATGCCGAATGGATGTACTATCTCTGCCAGATTCGCCATATATATGTTAAAAGCGTGGGGCTCAGGGAAGAACCCTGGGGAACCCCACAACTGAGAGGCCAACAGTTGGATGTAGAAGTACCCTCAAAGACCTGAAAGACTCGGTCCTTTAAAAGGACCGAATCCATGTTAGAGCCTGGTGAGTTACTCCAAGATTTTTAGTCGCTCCAGCAGGATGTTATGATCTACAGTGTCGAAAGCGGCACTGAGGTCTAATAAGATAATTGCTGCTGAGCCTCCCTGATCCAGAAGTCTCCTTGCTTCCTCTGTCACTGCCAGCAGGGCCGTCTCTGTCCCATGCCTTGGACGAAATCCTGTCTGGGAGTCGTGAAGCAAGTTGTTAGACTCCAGATAATGAGTTAATGTAGAGTTAATATGTCTCTCAATTAGTTTGCTCAACCAGGGAAGGAGAGAGATAGGTCGGTAGTTGGCCATGTTGGAGTTATCTAGATTTGGTTTTTTTAAAAGGGCTCTAACCTGAGCGCATTTCCAATCTGGGGGAACCGTGCTCGAAGTGATAGAGGCATTTAGGGTGTTCAGAATTACTGGGCAAACGACATTAACAACTAAGGTAAGATACCGCGGAGGAGCAGGATCTAAGGGAGAACCCGAGGTCACCGTGGAGATAAGTGATTCCAAAGTGACCTCGTCTATCAGGGGAACTCCGCTAAAGAACACTGTAATTCAGGGAGGGGCTTTTAGTGCTGGACACTATTGACTCACTTTGGCGAAAAGGAAAGGATTGACATATTAAATAAATTTTTGGGTGAAAGTATTCTGCTAAGTTGTTACAGCGAGCTAGAGCATCCTCTGTATTATGGGATTGTTGCGGTATGATGGTAAGAGATTTAGCAATACGAAAGATCTCTTTGGGAGAATTAGCCGCTGCATTAATCCTCTCCTCATAGAATGAAGATTGGGCAGTTTTAATTTCTGCCTTATAGCTTCTGATTGCCTCTCTATAGATATTTTTCCTCTCCTCTGCTAGATTCTGTCTCCATCTCCTTTCCAATTTTCTGCAGATTTGTTTGAGTTCCCTTAATTTAGGGGAAAACCATGGTGCTGCTTTACTTTTAGGTCTCTTTTGGGAGGGTTTTAATGGAAGTGAGGTGTCCAGCGAGTTTTGGATTCACCGGTTAAAGTTGTTATTAGCCCTCTCCGGATCAGAATCAGGAAGGGGGGCAGTGGCATCTAGGGTTAAAGACCAATGATTAACGGAAAGATTTGACCATTTCCTTTCCTGCAACAGAGTTACACTCTGAGAGGGAGGAGGCACTACAGTCTTCCAGACCAGAGGAATTAGTAAATGATCATATGTATTAAATGTTTAGAAATTAGTAATTTTTTTAAAGTAAATTTTGCGTTTTAGTATCAGTGCGGGTTGTGGGTTTATAGGCGAATAGGGTGGGAAGTAATTTAATTATAATTCATTAATATGTTTTTATTTATCGTTATTGATTATTAATTTATTGTTAATTAATTATTAATTGGCAATGAATTTTTTTTAATTGATTAATTTATCATTATATTAATTATAATTAATTTTGTTTTTTATTTATTGTTATTGTTATTGTTATTTATTGTTAATTATTTATTAATTGGTAATTAATTTTTACTAATTGATAATTAAATTAATTATGTTAATTTTTATGTGTAGCGGGTTGTGGGTTTATAGGGGAATAGGGTGGGAAGTAATTTAATTATAATTAATTAATTTTTTTATTTTTATTTGTTATTGATAATTAATTTATTGTTAATTAATTATTAATTGGTAATTTTTATTAATTGATCGATTTATAATTATATTAATTATAATTAATTTATTATTATTTTTTATTTATTGTTATTGTTAATTAATTTATTGTTAATTTATTATTAATTGGTAATTAATTTTTATTAATTGATAATTAAATTAATTGTGTTCTTTTTTATGTGTAGCGGGTTGTGTGTTTATGGGGGAATAGGGTGGGAAGTAATTTAATGTTATTAAAGTAAATATTAATTTAATTTTATTGGTATTTATTATTAATTTTTTAGTTAATTAATTATTAATATGTTATTTATTTTACAAAAATTATTTAATTAATAAGTATGTTAATTTAACCCCTAAGCTATCCTACATTTTCCACACTGTTACACTCACTGGAGTTGGAATAGTAATTTTAACCCCTACGCTATCCAACACTTTCCCTACTGTTGCACTCACTGGAGTGGGAATAGTAATTTTTACCCCTACGCTATCCAACACTTTCCCTACTGTTGCACTCACTGGAGTGGGAATAGGAATTTTAACCCCTACGCTATCCAACACTTTCCCTACTGTTGCACTCACTGGAGTGGGAATAGTAATTTTACCCCTACGCTATCCAACATTTTCCCTACTGTTGCACTGTTTGGAGTTGGAATAGTAATTTTATTACCTCCGCTATCTAATATTTTTTGTATTATTTTAGTTAATGTAGTATATATTTAATTTTAAAAAGATTAAAAATAATTTTAATTTTTTCATTTGTTATATATATTTATTTAAATTTTATTTATATTATTGTTTTATGTGTATAGATGTATTTATAATTTATATGATATTTTTTAAAAATTATAAGTTATTAAAATAATTATTAAAAATTATTAGTAAGTATATATATGATATATTATATGTATATGTTTAATTTATTTTTACATTGCATATATATTACTTATAATTTTTAAACATTTTAAAATATTTTTAACTATGTTTATTTTAATTATATGTATTATTTACTTTATTTTACATTATTTTTTTAACTTAAATAAAAAACGATATTTTTAACAACGATATTTTTGACATCGATATTTTTTCTCTCAATATTTTTGTATTTACCATAATGTAGATAGGATGTCGATATTCTTGACTTCGATATTCTTGCGTCGATATTTCTGTAGGTCGATATTCTGACCTTCGATATTTTGTCAGTGATTCCCTCAGAAGAGAGTAACATATGCTAATATATTTAGAGTAAATCTTCCCGGCATATCATTCTTATTTTTTTAGCTGTGCTGGGGTGAGTCTTCTTGGCATGTCATTCTTCATCTATGACTGTGCTAACTCCTTGCAGCATGTGATGCCTATGCTGTGCCCAGGCATGGATAAAACCCTATGACATTTTGTTTCGGGTTTTAGGGCGTTAGTCTCTAGATGATCTGAGTGAGCTACATACTGTGTTGTTCCTCTTCCGGAGGTTAGGCAGGTCTGCACTCAACACATGTATAGTGCTTGACACCCCTGCAAATTAATTGGGTATTTTAGGTTTCAAAATTTAATTATTCATCCTTATATTTCATAGGGCTATAGAGAAAGGGGCGTGATCATAAAATGTAATTGCTAACATTTTAGAAGTCGTTCCTCTTCTTGTGTTTTTTTACCCCTGTCTATATTGTAGGAGCAACTGACTTCTTTGAGACAGAAAAATAAAAAGCCATAGTTAGGTAAGATACCAGGTGAACTGCAGTTTAAATTATGAAATTATAACATGTCTTAGCACAGCCAATGTAATTTGTAGGCGTCCCAGTCTCGGCAAAGAGCTCGTGGGGGGGAGTAGAGGGGTGGAGTGGAGGGGTTATTTGGTGAGGTGAAGTCTGGGTGGTGCTTAGGGTATGGGGGAAATTGAAGGAACAACAACTGTAGGTTTAGCAATACTTATGAGCCAGCAGTTCTTTTTTCCCACTATCAAGTAGGACTATGCTGCCAGCCCATAGCATCTCCCCATGCCATGGGGCAGCAAGGACAACCTAGTGGACAAGGCATCCCAGGAAATCAAGGTAGGGGTGTGTTGGGATCTTGATTCCAAGCTGGAATCGGAACATGGGGATTGTGTGAGGGAATGGAATGTGCATCGTTCAAGGAGGTAAGGCAGTTGGTGTGAGCCTGTTTCCCTGCCAGTCCATGTTGTACATGTATGCTACTATGTAAAGCATATGTTTAAGCTTTATCTCATACCTGGCATCTTTTAATTGGTGACTAGTGGACTGGCAGGGTCCCACCATTTCTTTGGCATCTTGTTGGTGTTTCAGGTGTAAGCAGCCCTTGAAGAATTTGGAGTCTTTCTGCTGCAGAGCCGACACACAAGACGGAGGTCCTCCCAGGATGGAGGCATATGCAGGTCGGAGGTTATTGCATGCGGTGTGTGTGCATTGGAATTGTCCCACATTTAAATTGGTTGAAGGTTTGCCTCTGTTTCTGCATTGGCACATCTACGCAGGCTCACATGGAGCAGCACCTTTTCATTGGACATTGTTTCTGTTCTTGCTCCTGATTGGTTTTCTCCTCTTGTATGCATGTTCGTCTTTGCAGACATGCTGGTTACATTCTCACTTGAACGCATAACCATATCAATGACCCATTGTTGTCACAATGCATATTCAAGGTGGGCAGCAGCTGTGCAGGAGGAGCATTTTGACATGTTGCTTCTCAGTGATATGTGCACCATATAACAGGTATTGCCGGTTTGGAGACACGCACACCTTATTACTCTATTCATTTCATACAGCTTTTTGCAACTCTGTTGCCGGAATTCAATCATAGTGGTGTGCAGCACTTGTGCAGGAGGAGGTTTCGGAGGAGTTTTAGTGTTTTGCCATTTCAGCGATACGCGCACCATATTTAACGTATTACTGGATCGGTGACACGCACACCTTGTTTCCTCCATTAGTTTTATGAGCGTTTCCCAATTCTTTAAAACCGAGATTTCATTGTAGTAGCGTGTTATCAGTTCTTGTGACAAGCACACCGTATCGTGGTATTTGTTTTTTTCTCATCTTCAGCTAGCTGCTGTATTGACACATATTTATTTTTGGTGAAGAATGCATTTTACACGCTTGTTATATTTACTGTGTGGTATTGGATGCTCTGAAACATGACGTGATATACATATCTATGCATATATATTTGTGCACACTTTTAGATGTGCTCACAACTGCATTTGTGATAGTTTATCATATGGTTATTGCTTGTTACAATAGGTCTATTGATGTCTAGTATACATTTAAGTATAGAGTGTGACAGATATTTATTTTTGCTAGCCATATTGTGTACAAAATCAAAATACATCAAAACATTGTGCCTCCCCCCGCATTTGTAACCCAGTCCAGACCGTGATGGTATAGACTGGGAACAGTAGAAGGAGAGTTTTGAAGCTTACATGGAAGCTATAGATGGTGATGATTTCACGTCCAAGAAAAAGTATGTGTTGTTAAGACATTGTCTGGGTGTGGAAGGAAGAAAGAATTTAAAACATTTACTGAAACAAATCATTTTGGGGGAAGGAGATGTGGAAGATGAATTTGCGCATGCAAAAATGGTCGTACATCTGGCCCCATATTGTCAGGTAAGTGAAGTGATGGTGAGCGTGATGGCAATTCTGGGTCGCCTTTCACATTGATTGGTGGAAATGACTGGTTCAAATTTTCAGAAAATAATTTTGTTTTGAGGAAATCAGACATATAATCTGTAGCGTATGGGGGAAACCTATAGAAATAATCTGACAATTTAAGACCATTTTAACTTTCAAAGGGAACACATCTCCTGCTACGGTTTATGTAGCCAAGTATGGTTCTTCGTTATTGGGTTGGAAAGAACAGAAACATTTGGAAATAATTCTGGATCCTAATAACGCAGATCAGGTTTTATTAAAAATGGAGTATAAGAGTGATTGGGCGATGCAAGTATCTGAGTGGTAAATGACATTTTTACTGATAAGGTAGGCATGTTGAGAGGATTCAAGCACAATATACAACTCAAACAAGGTGTGGAGCCTGTGGTGCATAAGGCAAGGAAGGTTCCGTTGATGTTAAGAAATGAGTTGCAAAGAGAATTGCACAAATTGCAGGAACAAAACATAATTGAACCCATAGAAGGGTCAGAATGATTGTCACCGGTGGTTCTGACGCGCAAGCCTAATGGATCGTTACGCATGTGTGTTGATTTGAGAGATTTAAATATCAGGATTTGGGTGGACAGGCATCCTCTACCTAATATTACATAAATGCTCTCATTGATAAAAGGGGTGAAGCACTTTACCACTTTGGATATGGCATCCACATATCATCAGATAGTATTAGATCATAGGTCACGACATTTGACCTCGTTTGTCACTCGGAGGGAGCATTCCATTTCAAGAGAATGCCCGTTGGTCTAGCTTCGGTTTCAGCAGTTTTTCAAAGCCTTATGGAATCCTTGTTCAAGGGAGTAGAGGGAATCATCTGTTTCCAGGATGATTTATTGGTGTATGCTGGCGGTAAGTCTAGCCATGACAAAAGGCTGACTGGAGTGTTGTCCGTGTTGGAGGATAAAGGGATGACTTTGAGGGCCGACAAGTGTAAATTTGCTGTGGAGAGAGTAAATTATCTGTGGCACAAGTTATCGGCATGTGGTATTAAACCAAAAAAAAAATTTGGTGAAGGCCATTGCAGATGCTTCAGTGCCAGAAGGAAAGGATCAATTACGCTCTTTTATGGGACTGCTGGAATATTATTCTAAATGTATTCCTAGATGTGCTGAAAGAACCGACAATTTCAGGTTGTTGCTAAGGAAAGGGGAGAAGTTTGTGTGGAGTGATGCATGCTGCAAGGAGTTTGAGGAAATAAAGTTGTGTGGTTCCAATGCCATATCCCTTAAGCCTTTTGACACCGAGGATACCAGCATTGTTATCACTGATGCTAGCCTTTATTGGTTGGGTGCCGTGTTACTTCAGAAAAGGAATGGAAGAGAAAGAAGTAGTAGCATTTGCCAGTCGTGGACTGAGAGGTGCAGAAGCTTCGTATTTGATGGTGTAACGCGAAGCATTAGCGTGTTGGTGGGGTGTTGATCATTTCCACCAGTATTTGTGGGGCTTGGAGTTTGTGGTGCATGTTGACCATAAACCATTAATTGACATGTTTACTACGAAAGGAGCGGCAAGATCTACCCCTAGGATTGCAAAATGGCAGTATAGACTCCAAGGTTATCGCTACAAGATGGAGTATATACCAGGGGTGAAGAACATTATGGCAGAATATTTATCTAGCTTGCCAGTAAATGAGACGGGTAAGAGTGAGAATGATGACATTGAGGATGTAGAGGTTGTCATTAATGAATTATCTGATGTAACCATGAATGCCATTTCTGACCAGGATTGGTATGAAGCTCTTGAGACGGATGCTGTTTTGAAAAATGTGGTGATGTATGTGAGTAAGGGTTGGCCCAAAAACAAATTGTCAGATGCTGTGTTGGATGCTTATAGGAATGTAGGCCCCGAACTTTCTGTCTTGAATGGTGTTCTTCACAGGGCAAACGTTTTGGTAGTACCTGAGACTTTGAAAATGAAAGTAATTGAGTTGGCACATGAGGGCCATGTCGGTATGCGTGCCATGAAAAGACATGTGAGAGATACTTATTGGTGGCCGGGCATGGACAGGGAGGTTGAACGGTTGTGTAGGCATTGTGTTGCTAGTGGTAAAATGCAGGTCACTTTGCCAAGTTCTATCAATGCTGTTCCTGTTCCTAAAAAGCTTGGTCCAAAGTAGCTGTGGACATCATAGGACCTGTGAGGATGAATAATGACTTGGAAAAGTATGGAATTGTTTTGATAGATTATTATTCACAATAGCCTGAAGTGGAGTTTGTAAATAGTATTACTTCATCATCAGTTCAGTCAGAAGAGTGATGGAAAAAATATTTTTGAGAGAAGGGGTCCCTGATGAGGTAGTGTCAGACAATGGCCCGCAGTTCATATCCCAAGAATTTGAGGATGTCGGAGTTTGGGATTAAACACATTACCACATCGTTATATCACCCTAGAAGCAATGGCCTTGTGGAGAGGTTTAACCATGCGTTAAAAGACAATTTGCAGTTGTCACTGGTCAATGGTCTTCCTTGGATGCAGGAGATTAGGAACCTTTTATGGGCCGTTTGTACCACACCTAATACTGATACTAAGGTGTATCCGTTTGTTTTATTGAAAGGCAGATAGGTACATTGTATGGCAGGGAACAAGAGGATACTGCAGCCTGCCAACCTATGTTCCTGCTTGGGCAGGGACGTTAATTTAAACATATCCAGGTGCTTTTGAGGAAAACTCAATATCCATTGGTTAGAGATTCCTCTCTCTTTGAGCGAAGGTTGGATGGAGCTCTCAGTAGATATGGATAGAGGAGAGAATGAAAGAAGCTCAGTGATAGGTGTTCAGAATTTCAGCCATGCTCTTATGAGGCAACCTGAAAAGAGAGATGTCAGTGTGCATGGATTTCTGACTTCATGCTTAGTTTCCTCTCTGTCTCCTGTCACAAGTGTTTTTGGGAGGGGCATGCCATTTTGAGTGTGCAGTGGGGAAATATTGCCTCTGGTCCCCTTAATCTCAAAGGCCACCAACTGATCTGTTTCCATGCCTAACATGTATCTTCATAGCCTGCTTCCCCAGGAATCAGCAGCCTGCATCCATATCATGCACTAACTTGTATCGTAAGTTTCTTTTATTCGTTTTCACTCCAAGCTAGGAGGTCTAGTGAGTACAATCCATCAAGATGATCCACCATTCACTCTTTGGGAATCAGAAAAAGGATCCTTGGCCCAGTAACTAATTTTTCATGTGTTTTTTAGTGACTGAAGCATTGCTGCTTTATTTGGCTTTACCTTCATAAACCAAACCTCTACTGCAGTGATTATGAATAGCGGTAAGGCAATTCTCCAAGTGGTCATTGAGGGGTATTGACTATTGCGACAGACTGATTTTATTGTTCAGATGAAATTTGACACTAATCAGCACGCCCTCGTCATCATTATCCCCACCAGTCAATAAGTGGGGTTTATTGATTAGCCATGTTTTCTCTGCCATTTGCATTGGTTATGCTGACTTTGTTATTTATCTGATATAAGATCTACTTAGTTTCAAAATTGTAATTTGGCGCATCAACTACTAATGCATTCATGCTTCACAATGTTCCATCTCTTACATCAACAAGTCTCTTTAGTGCCCCCTTTTTGGAACTTCCAAAGTCAGTCCAATAGCCTCCTAGGATTTCTACTTGACTCACATGGCAGAGACAGCTGCCATTCCGCAGCAAAGGCAGCTCTTTCTCAAATTGAGTGCAATGTATTCTACATTCAAAGTCTGTAATGGAGTGCGAAAAACAAGTGAAATGTACCAGGTTGTTGCATTACCAGGGCAAGTTTTGAATTGCATTTAGGAAATGGATCAGAGATAGTGAGGTCGAAGTGGGAGTCGGGTATGTAGCATTAGGTGTGGTCATCAAAAATGGAAGGCAGGCACAGGAATGTCTAGTCTAAGAAGTAGGAACTTGGCGTCAAGTGTGAAGAAGCAGGACTGTGACGTTAGGTACAGGTGAGCAGGCACCTTCTTCAATCGTGGGGAAACTACGAATGAACATCATCATTGTTAGATGAGACTGGAATAGAGTCTGTTGCAGTATCTTTTTATGTTTTTATCTAGTCTCTTCTTAATGTTTGAAAGAAATAGACTTTTCCACAGCTAGGTTTTGTGATCACATTGCTAAGAAAGAAGTGATTATCAGGAAGAAGTGGCAGTAGGATTTGGTTACAGTGATGCTCAGTTGGAACCAAAAGATGCCCGCAGTGTTCTTTGCATTTACCTGTGGCCAATATGGTCACCATTCATTTCCTAGTGTAATGCAGTCTGCTAAGTTGTTATCTTGTGTGTGGTTCCCTCAAAAGTAATAAGGACTTAGGTGTACTTGGCATAGGACTGATACTGGGCCATGTCGCTGACACATTTCAAGTTAGGGGATGAGGCAAATATTAAATAAAATAGGTGAAAGAGAAGATCCATGTGGTACTCATCAAGTTATATGTATGGGTTCAGCTAACTGGGATTCTAAAATGGCTCTCTGGAACCTAGTTTACTGAAAGAAGTGGATAACACTTAATAGGTTTCACTGGACTCAGTGAGAATTAATTATTTGCATTACTAATACCTGTGGATGCATTGGGCAGACATTTTAAGAACACATACTTACTAGCTGTTTGTGTTAGGAGAGTGCAATCCCTGATCCCTTAAACAGTTGACTTGCACTCATAGTTGAGTTGAAAGGTTATTTAAACCTGTTGTAAATATGTGTATGCATTCATATGGCTTTGCACGTATCTCACCTTAGGTTTGTACATCCATTCTAATGTAACCAGAAGCATAGTAATTGTCCCCAAAAGTTTTTTTGATTTTGCTGAAGTACAAAAAGAAACATTACTTAAGACGAATGGAAACTGAATCATAGGCAGAGGAAAAGAGATAATCGATGTTCGCTGTGACTGAGTTCCCACAAACAATCTGACTCAAACAGTTAATTTAATTTCCCTGAGGAATCCATGGGTCACACATGGTACCTTGGCTTGAGCAGTAATATTTATTTGCAAGTATATATATATATTGTGTACCATGCACAGTGGATTTCGGATAGTCATACATAAGAACAAATTGTGTACATAAGAACTGTTGGACTTGGCCCTCTCTACAGGGTACGTCTCAAACTATTTACCTTCACTCCTCCTGTTTTCTGAACCCATTTTGGTTGGCGTTTAGGATTCTGTGCCCTTTCACACTGCTAGCCAATACTAAAGTGTTTGTGCTCACTTTTTTAAACATGGTAAAACTGGCTTACATCCGTTTGGCACTCATTGTACCACCCACTTAAGTAGCCATTTTCTGAGGCCTGCCATTGCAGTCTGAGTGCAGTTTTCAACTGCCATTTCGACTTGCCAAATAAACATTTTGCCAGGCATAAACCTTCCTTTTTAATACATATAAGTGACCCCTAGCATAGGCCCTAAACAGCCCATAGGGCAGGGTGCAGTGTAGTTAAAATGTTGGACGTGTACCTTTAAGTTTTACACGTCCTGGTAGTGAAAAACGGTAAACAGACATAATATCGAAACAAAAATATCGAATGGACACAATATCGAGTCTAAAATATAGAATGGACATAATATCGAATGGACATAATATAGTCGTTAAAAATATCGAAAGTAAGGTAAGTAATATCGATAGTTAAAATATCGAAGTACATAATATAGGCATTAAAAAATATCTAATTTTTAATAATATCGAATTTTTTCTAAGTGTATTGTATGTTAGTATATGTGTTAAAAGTGTATGTTAGTTGTTGTAATGTATGTTTAATTTTTTAAAAGCAATGAATTTTATGTTATTTAATTTTTGCGTAATTTAATTCACGTAGCGGGTAGTGGGTTTATAGGGGAATAGGGTGGGAAGTAATTTAATTAAAATTAAGTACATATTAATAAATATGAATTGGTATTGATAATTAATTTATTGTTAATTAATTATTAATTGGTAATTACATTTTATTAATTGGTAAAACATTTTTAATTGATTAAATGGTAATTATGTTAATTCTATTAATTAAATAGTTGTAGCGGGATGTGCGTTTATAGGGGAATAGGGTGGGAAGTAATTTAATTGAAATTAAGTACATATTAATAAATATTAATTGGTATTGATAATTAATTTATTGTTAATTAATTATTAATTGGTAATTACATTTTGATAATTGGTAATTTTTTTTTAATTCATTAATTGGTAATTAGTGTTATTAATAATATTTATTAGTATTGATAATTAATTATTTTTTAGTAAAATATTAAAATATTACTTTCCCTACTGTTGCACTCTCTGGAGTGGGAATAGTAATTATTACCCCTACGCTATCCAACGCTTTCCCTACTGTTGCACTCACTGGAGTGGGAATAGTAATTTTTACCCCTACGCTATCCAACTCTTTCCCTACTGTTGCACTCTCTGGAGTTGGAATAGTAATTATTACCCCTACGCTATCCAACGCTTTCCCTACTGTTGCACTCACTGGAGTGGGAATAGTAATTTTTACCCCTACGCTATCCAACTCTTTCCCTACTGTTGCACTCTCTGGAGTGGGAATAGTAATTATTACCCCTACGCTATCCAACGCTTTCCCTACTGTTGCACTCACTGGAGTGGGAATAGTAATTTTACCCCTACGCTATCCAACTCTTTCCCTACTGTTGCACTCTCTGGAGTGGGAATAGTAATTATTACCACTACGCTATCCAACGCTTTCCCTACTGTTGCACTCTCTGGAGTGGGAATAGTAATTTTTACTCTACGCTATCCAATGCTTTCCCTACTGTTGCACTGTCTGGAGTGGGAATAGTAATTTTACCCTCCCGCTATCCAACGCTTTCCCTACTGTTGCACTGACTGAAGTGGTAATAGTAAATTTTACCGTCCCGCTATCCTACGCTAAAAATATTGAATATTTTTTATAAATATTACGTTAATATATTTATGTATTAAAAAATTAAAATGTGTTTATTTTTTTAAGTTACATTAATTATTTATTAATTTTAAAGTTATTTAAGTATTTTTAAGTATGTTTTAGTTAATTATATATATTATTTCATTAATTTTACATTACTTTTCCTACATTTAAAAAATTCGATATTTTGACTGACTATGGGGCCGATTCCGATTCGGCCCCATAGAAAAAGCACCGACCGACTCGGATCCGGTAAAAATACCGACCGACACGTACCAGTGGCGCCCGACACGCCAAGTACGATGCAAGCCGCGATAAATCCGACCGACACGTCAGGAAACCAAGCCGACCGACCGAGCCGCTCGGAAAATAGCAATCCGGCCGGAAAAACACGCGAATCCAACCGACCGACACGCACCCGGAACAAATCCGACCGAATCGTACCCGCCAACTCCAACCCGCAAAGTACGATGCAAGGCGCGAAAAACACGACCGAGTCGGACGGAGGACAAGCCGTACGACCGACACGCATACAAAACCGAGCCGAAGCAACACAATACACCGCGACCGACGCGTACGCAGCATACAAAACTGCACAAACACAGCGTGAACGAAACGGAAAACACCGTACGAGACCAATGCACGGTCCGACTCGGTCACAAGAACGTTTCCAACATACACAAACAGCACAAAGGAAAAATCAACCAAAAAAGGCCAAACAAGCAATTACCAAGCCAATAAATACTGGGGGTGGGGACAGAGAACAAAGACACACCCACAACTCCACCTATATAAAGGACACAAATCACTACCATGAGCCTTTGCAAATGCCATTCCACTACCAGCACCCAAGAGAAAGCAACCACACACCCACAGCTCATCCCTCACACAAGCCACACACCAGCAGCACACCAACAAATACCTACCTCACATACACCCAGCACAACACACACCCACACACCCTCACCTGCACACCAACACACACATCACCCACCATCACCAACCATCACCATGCCCCCCAAGAAGAATCCCAAGTTCCTAGATAGTGAATTGGAAGTCATGGTAGACGAGATCCTCAGGGTGGAGCCACAGCTGTTTGGCACTCTGGTCCAACAGACCCCCATGTCGCAGAAAACCAAGATGTGGGAGAGGATCATCAACAGGGTGAACGCCCAATCACCATGTCGGCGCACAAAGACGGACATCCAGAACAGGTGGTATGACGTGCGCAGGAGGGTACGGGACCTGCTGAAGATAGACTACATCAACAGCCAACACACCGGCAGTGGCCCTCCTCCCAAGCCAATATACCTCAGGCCCTGGGAGGAGAAGGTGCGGGCCATCCTTCCGCCAGTGAGCGTATATGGACTAGAGAACATCCCAGAGCCTGGTGAGTACACAACAAATGTACACAATAAACTGCCACAAAACACACACATCACTGTCAAGGGAGAGTCAAACCATGCACTCATAGCAATTACACAGCAACTAGAACAGAATCATCCCAAAATGTGTATGTCAGTCAGATAAACACAACACATGCCATCAAAAAAGTCACATCCAACTGTGCCAACACATGTACAAACACAACCACAACTACAGCTAGGCAGTGGCACAAATAGAACTAACACACACATCCACACATGTAGCCACCACAACAACACCAACACACAGTGAAGACCACTCAAAGGAAGGAATTCTGTGTATGCTGGCCAAGTCAGTGTAGCCAATAGCATCATGGGAGTCGCAGTCACACATATTGCCCCCCACAACTGTCCCATCAACACCACCATGAACCATGCGCACATCACAGGGAGTGGAGAAGGACTCACAAGATGGCTGACACTGGCTACTGCTGTGGGGAGCACAAGGCCCTGCTGGCAACTGTGCACCAACAAACAGCAGGACACCACTGACTGACATCCTGAGAGACAACTTACACTCCCTGCAATGCAAGCACGTTCCATGGTGGGATATCTGGCTGGCTGGGTGGGAAGGGGGACTTGCAGCACTGACCATAGTCACCAGCACCTCCCCTCACACCCCCCCAACACAAACTCCACAGTACCCACCTGGTAGAATGCAATGCCCTCCATCCTAACACAAGATCCCACAAAGCACCACCACCCTGGGTTATGTTGTGTGAAGCACAGGGACACTCTTGGGACTCTTAGCCAAACAACTGCCAGGACAACACTCCCAGCCATCCTGTCAGCACAGCCAGCCCACCCCACAGGGAAGCAGAGTCAAAAGGAAGGAAGCATGGGCATGCTGGGAAGGGGGTGGAGGCAATAGCATGATGAGAGTGGTAGTCACAGACATTGCTCAGCCTCACAACTGGCCCATCAACACCACCCTGAACCATGCTCACATCACAGGGAGTGGAGAAGGACTCACAAGATGGCTGACACTGGCTACTGCTGTGGGGAGCACAAGGCCCTGCTGCCAACTGTGCACCAACAAACAGCAGGACACCACTGACTGACATCCTGAGAGACAACTTACACTCCCTGCAATGCAAGCACGTTCCATGGTGGGATATCTGGCTGGCTGGGTGGGAAGGGGGACTTGCAGCACTGACCATAGTCACCAGCACCTCCCCTCACACCCCCCCAACACAAACTCCACAGTACCCACCTGGTAGAATGCAATGCCCTCCATCCTAACACAAGATCCCACAAAGCACCACCACCCTGGGTTATGTTGTGTGAAGCACAGGGACACTCTTGGGACTCTTAGCCAAACAACTGCCAGGACAACACTCCCAGCCATCCTGTCAGCACAGCCAGCTCACCCCACAGGGAAGCAGAGTCAAAAGGAAGGAAGCATGGGCATGCTGGGAAGGGGGTGGAGGCAATAGCATGATGGGAGTGGTAGTCACAGACATTGCTCAGCCTCACAACTGGCCCATCAACACCACCCTGAACCATGCTCACATCACAGGGAGTGGAGAAGGACTCACAAGATGGCTGACACTGGCTACTGCTGTGGGGAGCACAAGGCCCTGCTGCCAACTGTGCACCAACAAACAGCAGGACACC
Organism: Calotriton arnoldi; assembly: GCA_963921515.1. Taxonomy (NCBI): domain Eukaryota; kingdom Metazoa; phylum Chordata; class Amphibia; order Caudata; family Salamandridae; genus Calotriton; species Calotriton arnoldi. The sequence continues at coordinate 54,918 of CAWUFW010008681.1, read as the reverse complement.
ACTGACTGACATCCTGAGAGACAACTTACACTCCCTGCAATGCAAGCACGTTCCATGGTGGGATATCTGGCTGGCTGGGTGGGAAGGGGGACTTGCAGCACTGACCATAGTCACCAGCACCTCCCCTCACACCCCCCCACCAACACAAACATCCACAGTACCCACCTGTTAGAATGCAATGCCCTCCATCCTAACACAAGATCCCACAAAGCACCACCACCCTGGGTTATGTTGTGTGAAGCACAGGGACACTCTTGGGACTCTTAGCCAAACAACTGCCAGGACAACACTCCCAGCCATCCTGTCAGCACAGCCAGCCCACCCCACAGGGAAGCAGAGTCAAAAGGAAGGAAGCATGGGCATGCTGGGAAGGGGGTGGAGGCAATAGCATGATGGGAGTGGTAGTCACAGACATTGCTCAGCCTCACAACTGGCCCATCAACACCACCCTGAACCATGCTCACATCACAGGGAGTGGAGAAGGACTCACAAGATGGCTGACACTGGCTACTGCTGTGGGGAGCACAAGGCCCTGCTGCCAACTGTGCACCAACAAACAGCAGGACACCACTGACTGACATCCTGAGAGACAACTTACACTCCCTGCAATGCAAGCACGTTCCATGGTGGGATATCTGGCTGGCTGGGTGGGAAGGGGGACTTGCAGCACTGACCATAGTCACCAGCACCTCCCCTCACATCCCCCCCAACACAAACTCCACAGTACCCACCTGGTAGAATGCAATGCCCTCCATCCTAACACAAGATCCCACAAAGCACCACCACCCTGGGTTATGTTGTGTGAAGCACAGGGACACTCTTGGGACTCTTAGCCAAACAACTGCCAGGACAACACTCCCAGCCATCCTGTCAGCACAGCCAGCCCTCCCCACAGGGAAGCAGAGTCAAAAGGAAGGAAGCATGGGCATGCTGGGAAGGGGGTGGAGGCAATAGCATGATGGGAGTGGTAGTCACAGACATTGCTCAGCCTCACAACTGGCCCATCAACACCACCCTGAACCATGCTCACATCACAGGGAGTGGAGAAGGACTCACAAGATGGCTGACACTGGCTACTGCTGTGGGGAGCACAAGGCCCTGCTGCCAACTGTGCACCAACAAACAGCAGGACACCACTGACTGACATCCTGAGAGACAACTTACACTCCCTGCAATGCAAGCACGTTCCAAGGTGGGATATCTGGCTGGCTGGGTGGGAAGGGGGACTTGCAGCACTGACCATAGTCACCAGCACCTCCCCTCACACCCCCCCAACACAAACTCCACAGTACCCACCTGGTAGAATGCAATGCCCTCCATCCTAACACAAGATCCCACAAAGCACCACCACCCTGGGTTATGTTGTGTGAAGCACAGGGACACTCTTGGGACTCTTAGCCAAACAACTGCCAGGACAACACTCCCAGCCATCCTGTCAGCACAGCCAGCTCACCCCACAGGGAAGCAGAGTCAAAAGGAAGGAAGCATGGGCATGCTGGGAAGGGGGGTGGAGGCAATAGCATGATGGGAGTGGTAGTCACAGACATTGCTCAGCCTCACAACTGGCCCATCAACACCACCCTGAACCATGCTCACATCACAGGGAGTGGAGAAGGACACACAAGATGGCTGACACTGGCTACTGCTGTGGGGAGCACAAGGGCATGCTGGGAACTGCACACCAACCAACAGCAGGACACCACTGTCAGCCATCTTGCCATTGCCCTCACACCCACACACACTGAACTCCCCACAAAAGCAAGTAAGTATGGGAATGCTGGGAAGTGGGGTGGAGGCAATAGCATGATGGGAGTCACAGTCACAGACATAGCTCACCCCCACAACTGTCCCATCAACACCACCCTGAACCATGCTCACATCACAGGGAGTGGAGAAGGACTCACAAGATGGCTGACACTGGCTACTGCTGTGGGGAGCACAAGGCCCTGCTGCCAACTGTGCACCAACAAACAGCAGGACACCACTGACTGACATCCTGAGAGACAACTTACACTCCCTGCAATGCAAGCACGTTCCATGGTGGGATAACTGACTGGGTGGGTGGGTGGGTGGGAAGGAGGTCTGGCTGTCAACCAAACACAATCAATGCAGACCATGTTCACACCCCAGAGAATACATAGAAATGCCCAAATAATGCAGGACAATGTGCCACACCAATATCAACCCCTGACTGTGACGACTTAGGACAATACAATGTACAGGCCCGCACCCCGAGGCACAGTCACAACTGTCAGGTGTGTCAACCACTGATGCCTGCAGAAACATGACATACATTGTTTGTGTCTCCCAAAAACAGGTGATGATAGGGACACAGCAGCAGACGCTGAGGAGTCCCAGTCCCAGGCTCAAGAGGATGCCGAGCTCACTGGCGTCGTACAGCCTCTGTCCTCCTCGGACGATGAAGAACAACCTGGCACATCCGGTGCAAGTCAACATGCTGCACCAGCAGGACCACCAGCTGCAGCACCAGCAGGTCCACCAGCTGCACCCCCTGCACCCACCCCTCCAACGACTGTCACCACGAATACCATCCCTGCCGACATGGACAGAATAAGGAACAACACCAGCGCAGTGACCCTGGACCAACCTGGGGCCATGGACACCACCACCACCACCAACCCCCAAGGTGGACCAGGGTTATCTGTGCGTGCAACTGCACACACTGCACATGTCAGCAGGGGTGGTGGGAGGGGTGGGAGACAGAGGTCGCTGCTTGCAGACGTTGCTGGTGTGCATGAAGACCCACAACTGGTACGCATAGCTGATGCGTACCAGTCCAGCACCGGAGAGCTCAGCCAGGTAGTGGGGCTCCTCAGAGACATCAAACAGCAGCAGGCTGCCCATCATGCCCGCTTGGACTCCCACATGTCCCATGTGGAGTCACACATGTCACGTGTGGACTCCCACATGTCACGTGTGGACTCCCACATGACCCGCGTGGAGTCCAAGTGGGATGTACTACATGAGATGACGGCGGTGCACAGGGACATTTTACAATGCCTCCGCCAGATGAACAGCAACCAGTCCACACCTCCCTGTGTGCCAACAACATCTGGTACCGAACAAACTGCAACTGCCACAGGGAGGGAGGAGGACTCTGGCGGAGAGTCCCCTGCACCGCAGCAGCCTGCACTTGAGGGCCCCCCAAGAAGAGGGGTCGTCCGAGGAGGGGAAAGTGAGAGGCTGATGGCCAAGCGCAACTCCCAGGAAGCCTGAACCTGTTCTGGATTTTCGCCTTTGTGCACAGACTGTTCACCCTGTTGATGGCAACACTACTCCCACACATTGCATGGGGAGTACAAGTTGGAACAATGTGTCAGACAACTGTGGCCCCGATACTGGGGATCCTGTCTACCTGGACTTTCTATTCATCTAGGAACTTGGGATTGCAAGATTCATGTACAGCACAATCCATCCTATGCACTATTATCACAATAAACACACTAATACACCATACTTGCCTCTGTCGTGATTCCAACGTGGGTGCTGTTATGGGGATGATGAACTGCAAAATTACACAGTGTATGCGAACTGCAACAGCAAGGACAACACAGGCATGTGAGTACAGGCAACGTGACACATATGAGGGAGACACACCACCAGGGCTACACAACACATACACACCTAGGCCATCTGACTCATTGCCTACACTGATGTTGCCAGGGAAGACGGTGCAATGCACAGACACCACACCCATTCCCAGTTGTAGTCAAGTAGCCCACAGGTGCAGTAAGCAAATGGCAGTCAAATGTGTGACCACAGACAACGCACATCACTAAGTGAAGCACAGGTTGATTACACAGTAGCAACATGCCGTAACCACTACAGATGCAAGGTAACCCCACCTGGTAGCGGGCACACAGTCAACAACTGTAGACAGAAGGAAGTCCATGGGTGTGGCGCACATCACCTGTAGGGACACAACAGCTACCAGCCTGGATGTGCAATCACGTCGTCGGTGGACACAGTTGACCAAACGAATCTGAAAGTACCCTGTGAAGGACAGAAATGACACACAGTCAAAAGCAATGCAGTACAGGACAGAACAGCAAAACTCATGCACAATACATGTTACAAGATACCCACCCAGAACCAAGTTAGCATGTCAACACTGTTGGGGAGTACAGCCCACCTGTCACCACACATCGCAACACACATCCTGTCAAGTAGCCCATGGACACACTCCAACAGCACCAGAGCACCACCCACACATCATGCCAACTCACATCATTCACATGACACCTCAGGATACTCACATTCAGCTAAAGAAGTTGGTGATGAGCTGTGTGCGGACATCACCATCACCATCATCATCATCATCGTCACTGGCATCGTGGTCCAGGCCAGGATCCTCCACAGGTGGCGGATGTTGGTCATCGTCATCCTGGATGAGAGGCAACTCCTTCCGCACTGCCAGGTTGTGGAGCATGCAGCAGACGATGATAATCTTGCACACTTTCGCAGGGGCATATGGGAGGGACCCTCCGGTCTTGTCCAGGCAGCGGAAGCGGCTCTTCAGGAGACCAAAGGTCCGCTCAATCACTCTCCTGGTCCGACCATGTGCCTCATTGTAGCGCATCTGGGCAGGTGTCACAGGGTTCCTGAGGGGTGTCAGCAACCACGGCATGTTGGGGTATCCCGAGTCACCTACGGACAGACAAGTGCACATCAGCTGACTTGGAAAAGTGGGCGGAATACTACAGATCAGATCACACACAATGGCACAAAGTCAGTACACACCGACAAGCCAGGCACGCTGGTTCTGCATCTGTGCCATCAACCTGGGGATGCGACTACTCCTCATCACAAAGGCATCGTGTGCTGAACCAGGGAAACGGGCACACACGTGTGTGATGGTCATGTCTGCAAGACACACCACCAGTGCATTGACCGAGTGGTAGTGCTTGCGGTTCCTGTAGGCCTGCTCCTGGGCCTGTGGTGGTACCAAAGCCACATGTGTCCCATCAATGGAGCCAATGACATGCGGCATCCTCCCCAGGGCATAAAAGTCACTCTTCACGTCAGTGAGTCGTCGCAGTCTAGGGAAATAGATGTACCGGTTCAGGAAGAGCAACATTGCCGCCAAGAAATCGCGGAGCACACGGCTGAACATGGTCTGTGACATCCCACCAGCAGACGCCACAGTATGTTGGAAGGTACCGGTGGCAAAGAAGTGTAGGGCTGCCATCACCTTCACCTTGGGGGTCAGCGCTGTAGGATACGGCCGGCCAGGCTGCAAATGTGGGGACAACTGCACTGCAAAATCCTCAATCAGCTGCCTGGTGAAGCGGTACCGTCGGATGCTGTCCCGTTCCACCATCGTTGCCAGGTCTGGGAATGGCCGATGGACAGCAGGAGCCCTGCAGTGCAGAGGAGAAGTAAGCAAGATCATCAGTCACCCCACATATGCGGCATTGAACACACTCAAGATCCCAACATACATCATCATGAGGCACAACTACATGAAGTGTGCAGTACCGGAACGACATGTATGGTACATACATGGCCAACATCTGTCAACACGGTCCTACAGGTGGCATCAATTTGTCCGAGGTTGGCCCATTGGATATCATGATGCTGTGTCACAGTCACCCCCAGTGACATGTGAGGACAGATGTGCCCCAGGCACCACAGCTCAACGACAGGCACATTCCCAGGGTCCCTGTAATGCCACATGGACACTGGCATCACCTGGAGTATCATGTGTACACCACAACAAAACAAACATGACCCCCACAGGTAGTGGCCACACTTGCCATGGCAGGAGAGCCATGGACGTCTGTGACACACACGCACAACATCAGAGTCCATGCACACACAACGTGGATGTGGAGACTGTCTCCCATTGTGCACATGAAATCAGAGACATTGTAAACACTACATGCACAAAGACTGTGGAGGGCCATCACTATTGTGCCACTGGGACACCCTGGCTCAAACATACCGTCCCACATGGGACTCACGGGGTATGTGACATGACATACACAAACACCACTGTGAAATGTGACCATGGCACATGCACAGATATGAACAGTTGCACATCACAGTGGTCACGTACACGTAACACCCAGGATCCTGTCCCCATGAACACGTGCACAGCCTGGGGGTGGCTGCCCACAGGTGACACCCACAGGACAACATGTACACCAACATACACACAATAGGAAATGCAGCCTTACATGCCTTCATGATAAGGTGTGGGCAGGCTGTCGTGATGTAGGTGTGCCCCTCACTCCCTGGGAGCTATCTGTGGCTGGCATATGTCCATCTGAGACAGGCATGCTGACATATGCCAGTCACATGTACAGTGATGCGTTGAACAGCAATGGACCGATCGGTGCCTCCGGCCGGCCCATTGCATTCAATGTGTGCGGGTACGCGTTGTACCCCTGTGCGCGTTGTACTGCAATGGACCGATCGGTGCCTCCGGCCGGCCCATTGCATTCACTGTGTGCGGGTACGCGTTGTACCCCTGTGCGCGTTGTACTGCAATGGACCGATCGGTGCCTCCGGCCGGCCCATTGCTTTCAATGTGTGCGGGTACAGCGTTGTACCCCTGTGCGCGTTGTACTGCAATGGACCGATCGGTGCCTCCGGCCGGCCCATTGCTTTCAATGTGTGCGGGTACGCGTTAGTACCCCTGTGCGCGTTGTACTGCAATGGACCGATCGGTGCCTCCGGCCGGCCCATTGCATTCAATGTGTGCGGGTACGCGTTGTACCCCTGTGCGCGTTGTACTGCAATGGACCGATCGGTGCCTCCGGCCGGCCCATTGCATTCAATGTGTGCGGGTACGCGTTGTACCCCTGTGCGCGTTGTACTGCAATGGACCGATCGGTGCCTCCGGCCGGCCCATTGCTTTCAATGTGTGCGGGTACGCGTTGTACCCCTGTGCGCGTTGTACCTCAATGGACCGATCGGTGCGCACCCATTGACAATGGGCTTGCCTGGCAACGGACGCGTTTCGAATATTCGAACGAGTCGGTTGCTGGAAAATCAGTTGGTCACCCACAACAATGTTGCAAAATCATGTATGTCATGAAGTTGAAATTTTGAAGGATGCTGTGGGCGTGTTTTGGTGCTGCTATTCCATGGATTGGCCAGATTCAGAAGATGCAAACGACTTGGACCTATCACTTTGGACACAAGGGACAGTATCTGCCTCTCCAGCACATATATATTGCTGCATGTTCCCCTGAGAGCCCACTTGCCTGCACTACATGCTCCAGGACGACATCTGCCACTGCACTGCTGCTGTCTCTGCCCCTCTGGACCCTGCAATGGCACGTACTGTGGAGAGAGCCCCAGCCTTCAGCCTTGAAGAGAACCAGGCCCTGCTGGACAGCCTACTTCCACAGTACAGCAAGCTGTATGGGACACCAGGGGAGCAGGTGAGTGTTCTGTGCACTGCCTTTCTGAATGTGCATTTTGTCTGACTAGCAAGGCTGAGAGTCAGCACACCACTGGCTAGCAGGCTCACTGAGTAGTTGTCACCCCCATAGTGTGTAGTGACTTGCACTGGACAGGTATGGTGCAGTGACAGTGCTTCTGAACAGGGTTTTACTCCCCATGCTATGATACCATGTAGTGACTTCTGGAAAACTGTCCATGGGCAGCCGTGCACTGCCTGGGTACACCATGTGCCCCTGTGATTGCGACATGTATATGCAACTGTGTCATGCACGGATATGTTGCATGTGTAGTAATGTCCTTATCACTTTGTCATCCTGACAGGCTTCTGCCCATCGGAAGCATGAGATCTGGAAGGACATCGTCCGGGCTGTCCGGTCCGTGGGGGTCTACAAGCGCCGGATCCGCAACTGCCAAAAGAGGTGGCAGGACCTTCGGGGCTGGACCCGGAGGATTGCACGGGTCCAGCTGAAGCTGTCGCCTCCTCGCAGGAGGGGCGGAACACGGACCCTGACCCCCACATGCTCAGGATCCTGGCGGTGGTCTTTCCAGACCTGGATGGGCAGCTGAAGGCCAGAGAGCAGCAAGGAGGGGTGAGTCAAAGACTGCACTGTGTACTCTGTCTAACATGTTATGTGCCCTCCTCGGGCCAGGTTGAACTGCCACAGTACAGCAGTCATGTTGTCCAGGAGCCATGTCCCTCTATTGTGCACTGCCCACTCCTCATCTGATACCCAGGTGTGGCCCTTACATGCAGGGAATCCTGTCACTTAGGACTGTGTCCTTGCAGTTTGCTTGACTCAAGGTGGGAGACAGCATCTGTTTCCCTGACTCTGTGGTGGGCATCATGGGTGGGTCCATTGCTTACACAATGCCTGTATTCTGACATGTATTCAGCGTGTTACTTTGATCTGTGGTCCAATTGCTGAGCTGATCCACCACATGTGGCTGGGGTACCTGGCACACACCCATGCTGCGGGTGGGAACAATGTTTGGGCCCCAGGAGTATGTATATGACGTGTGTCACACATACTTAGCCAGCTGCCTACAGTCCAGGGCTCATCCCTCATTCATGTGGGGCTGGACAGTCATGCCTACTCCAGGCCATACAATACACTCTGTACTCCCACTCCCGTGTATCAGTGGACACATTGTGCACAGTGATTTGCCCCTCAGGTGTCTGCCTCTGTGTCAGTGTGCTGTGGATTAGTCGCCAGGACTGCTGTGGAGTTTCTTGGTAGGGGCTCAGCATGCCACTGGAGATGTGACCATAGGAGACGATACTTGTGTGACACATAGGTGTCTGATCAGCTGCCCATGCAGACTGGGGCATGTAAATGTGAAGTTCAGGTAGCTGTTCCCCATGCACAGCAGAGTGTGAGGGGCTCAGGTTCAGAGGGTAGTGTCACAGGTCTCCCATATGTCCAATAGGTATGACCTGGACAGATGAGGGTTAAGAGGATGTGTTGTGGGGGGGATGTACATGTGCACTTGTGCAGCTCCAGGACTTGCATTCCCCATGACCTACTATTGTGACACAGTGCAGAGTGTTGTTGTCTGGCTGCAAAGTCATACATCACTGAGACAGTGATGTATGACTTTGCAGTCATGCCTCCGCCATGGCATGTGTCTACTGATTGGTGATCCTGCAGGGGAGTGACATGTGCTACATGCACACCATAGTGGCGCTGGCTATCAGGACATGGGTGCATCATGGTGTCTGTCGCTGGTATGCATCACATGCATTTCCTATTTGACTCTGGGCATCCCTTACATCCGTAAACCTGTACTGACTCAGTGGCAAGAGCTGTGATGTGTCCACACCGTGTCCTCTGCACTGTCCAACTACTGTGTACTTGGTGCATGTGTCAACACTGGGGTGTTGCAATCCAACAGACACCAGACAGATGGGTGCAAGGCCATGTGGGATGTGAGTGCCATGCTTGGCATCAGACTGACAATTGACTTCTCCTGTTCAATTAGGGCACTTTTAGCAATGTACAACTAATGATGCCAGGGCTTGCTCTGTGATGTGCTGTGCTCACAGTGGTGTGTGCGTTATGTGCAGGTGACTGATGTCTGTCTGTTTCCCCATTGTTTGCAGATACATCCACGGCCACGGAAGGGGACAGCTCCACGGACCAGGAGGAGCCGGAGAGCCAGACTGGGTCAGCAGCCGAGGAGTGGTCGGAGGGACCCAGTGGCACGGAGGGCGAGGGGAGCCACACCGAGGAGTCCTCAGCAGCATCCACCTCAGCTGAGGACCAGAGCAACTCGGAGGATGACTCCCTTGTGGAGGCGGGTGTCAGCAGCCACCACACCCCAGCTAGTGTTGCTGTCCCCGCCACCACCAGCACCACCACCGCCCTCCCATCGGCTCCCATTCCCCAGGTCCGTGGAGGCTCCCATGTCCGGGAGCGTGTCTCCTTTGGGCCAGGCACCGCACCCCCTGCCCCTGTGTCCCCTGCTGCCCTGAGTGAGGAGTCTGTGTGCCTCCTTCGCCAGCTCCATGTAGGGCAGACAGCCATGCTGAGTGTCCTCCATGCGCACACCGCGCTGTTGACTCAGCTGGTGTCGTTCATGGAGGGCATCTCATCGGGCATGTCTGACCTACAGAGGGGCAATAGGTCCATGGACTCCTCCCTGACGGCAGCAGTGTCCCTCCTCAAACGGTCCCTCACCCCTCCTGCCTCTGCTCCATCCACACTCCCCAGCACCTTACCCATCCCAGGCACACACACACTGGCACACACCAGCACACACACATCCAGCACACTGACACACACGCCAATGACAAAACGCACACGCACGCACATTCAGGGGACTGAAGCCAGACTCACAGGGGATGGGGCCCTGGAACACACACACGCATCCACATGCACTGCGCAGTCCTCAGTTCCCTCTCCCTCCAAAGCACCCTCCCTTGCCTCACCTGCAACCCCAAAGTCACAGCAGCTCTTCCTCTGTGACCTCGGCCTCTTCCCCACCGATGAAGCTGCTCCAGCATCCCGGGGGAAGAGGAAGCCCACCCACACGGAGCAGAGTGCCCCTCGCCCCCGGACACCCTCCCCCAGGCGCAGACGGACTGAGGCCCCCACCCGCAAGTCCCCCGGAGTGCTAAGAGCAAGACCCCGCCACCGCCCTGCAGCTCAGGCACAAGGTCTCCGTCCTCCATCCCTCAGGCCCCCACTGCACAGGTGCCCCCACCACACCCTGCCCCAGGTTCCCCCACCCACAGATATACCATCCCCAAGATGCTCCGGCCTTCTCCCCCTGCCACTTGCTCTCCCAGCACCACACCCCCGCTGCGCTTGTCTGTGCCACTGATGTGGTGAGGGTGTCCCGCCCCTCTGTCCAACCCACCTTGCCTGTTCCCCATTCTCCTCCCCTGGAGGTAGGCACTGCAGTGGAGTCCACTACCGCCCTGTCTGACTTGGGCACTGCAGTGGCGGACCTGTCCCACCCCATCTGCAGGGTCCACTGCAGTTGTGCCGGCACCCACGACATCTGTGTCATGCCCCCAGTTGTGCCGGCACACACCATGTCAGACACCTCCACTGCAGTTGTCAGTGGCTCTCCAGCACCCACCACCCCTTCCCTGACTCCCCCTGGTGAGCCCTGATCCTGTCCCTGCGGTGCCTGGCCTGCCCCCGGTTGCCCCTCCTAGTGGATTGTCCCTGGTATTGTGCAGGCATGCGTAGGGTGACATCTGCCAGTGTCACCCTGTTTGAACTTTGACAATGGACTGGCCATTGGCCTTTGCTCTTTTTCAGGACTTCGTTTGGCCTCAACACATATGCTGAATAAAGCAACTTTCTTTTCTCTAGTGCTCATGCTTCAGATGTACATGTTGTTGGTGCAGCTAACCATGCCCTTGCTGCAGTGATGGTGATATCTGGTCTCATGATTATGAAGTGTTACTGTGCAGGAACCCATGTGGTCCAGGGGGAATGTGTCCTATCATGTGGTGTATCCATGTCATCAATAGCAGCATCTGAGGGTGTCATGTGTTCAGTATTTGGCAATGGGTTTCCTACTTACATTGGCAATTTCATATCTGTGGCTTCCACCCCTGCACATCTGTTGTGCCTGCCATCGTTGCATTTGTCTACTTCCCTGACCGTGTTGCCATCTCCAGTGGACATGCAGGTTTGGGCATCAATGGGGAGGGACTCATCCGTGTAGTCAGTGCAACATTGCTATACAAGTGTGTTGGATCTGTGCTGATGATTCCGTTGGCACATCCATGACCAGGCTGATGTGATGGGAGCCCTCATTTGGTGCTAATTGTTGATTGTGTGACCAAGTGCTCAGCTGACATGATGGGGCCCTACTGAGGCAACATATGGCACAGCTTTCCTCACACAGGAGTGGAGTCCCCTCATGGCAGTGTGTACACGTGTGACATTGCCTGCGCCCAAGGTGTGTGTTGTATGTGCATGTCTGTGTGTTCACTTCCATTCATCTGCGCATGCTGTGATCCCTAGTGTTGTACCTGTTTGTGATGCTTGCTGACTTGAGCTATGTTCCCCCAAAGTCTTCTCCCTGTGTTCTCTGTGATGTGGGTGCATGGCACATTACTGGTCATCAGGGTGTCACCCATAGGTGTGTTTGCTGTCAGGGCAGAGTTTGTGTGCTGACGCAGATGGGTCACAGTCAGGTTTCCCTTTGGCACTTGTTGTTTGCCCCTGTCATGTGATTTCCAGTTTGTGTTATCTTTCAGTGATTGTGACACGTTGTGTGTGTGACTGCTGGCACTCCTTAGGGTCCGGGCTGCAATGTTGGTTGTTGTCTATGTGTGTTCTTTGTGGGTGACCTTGGCTTCTTCATTGGTGTGTGACTGTGGCTGGGATCCCATTGGTCGGTGTGGTATTGCCGTCATGTCCATGTACAGCGTAGTGTGCAGTGTGTCAGACATTCAGGAGTCTTGTTGAGTGTCCATGTGTGATGTGTTTCTACACCTTGGTTCCCACCCACCACCCTGGAATAGTAATGGGTGCATGTGCAATGTCACCAGTGCATGTGTACTTCACTGCTGCACATTGTTGGAGGTCGAGGGTGTGGTCTTGAGTGTGTGCAGATGAGAGTTGTTGCCCGGCTAGTCCCCTGCCTCCATGTTGGCCTTGGCTTACTGGCCATGCTGATTGATTTGTGCTTGTGTAGGTGTGATGGTAGTTAGTTGCTCAGGACACCTGACTGTGGTTCACAGTGTGAACGACATTTAGCTTTGTCATCACAGTGGTATTTTTCTTCAGCCCAGGGTCACCACATTGTGGGGGCCCTGGGGGTGGTGCTGTGGTGTGTCTGTGACTTGCTGTGTCAGTTGTTGTTCCTACGTGCCTGTGTGACATGTGTGTTTTGTGCTCCCTCTCACCTGTCAATGCCTGCTTGCCCACATAGGGGATTTGGATCCATGAGTTACCTTAGTGTGGCAGTGTATGCACATCTGTATGATTGGTATTCAGCTCTCCTCATGTGTTGTGTTGTTGCCTGGGGACACTGGCACCCCCACCCCTCACCTGCTGTGTATGATGACAGTGTTGGTCTGCCTGTTTGTGTTTGTGCATCTGCACCACTGCATTGGCATATCTTGGGTGTGCCATTGGCTGTATGTTGTTTGGTGTGTTTCCCCTGCTGTCCCTGGGACTCCTAGGTCATCGGTCAGCACAGTGATCATGGTTTGTGTGTCCCATTGCTGCCATGGTATGGTATCTGTTCACCTCACATCTGCTGTCTCCACAGGGTATCTGCATTTGTGTGCCCATTGGTGCAAATATGTGGGTCTGCATTCTGATGGTCACTTCTGTCATTGTGTCATTGATGACTGTTGACGGTCTCAGCCCCCATGGGTGTTGTTTGTCTGCACATGGCCAAAGGAATGTTTCATTTGCACTGCAGTATTTGGCTCCCCCAATTTATGTTGCAATGGGACACATACACTACTTTGCCACAGATGAGTTTTTGGTTCTGTGACCAGGAATGATCCATGCAGTTTGGCAGTTGCAGCTCTTTCTTTGTCAACAATTACCTTTTGGTCACTGTGATGATGAGGGTGTAGACCCCATTGCCACAATGGTCAAAATGTGCTTCAGCAATGGACCCCACACTTCCCTTTTGGTCACTGTGATGATGGGGGTTTAGACCCCATTGCCACAATGGTCAAAATGTGCTTCAGCTATGGACCCCACACTTGCCTTTTGGTCACTGTGATGATGGGGGTTTAGACCCCATTGCCACAATGGTCAAAATGTGCTTCAGCTATGGACCCCACACTTGCCTTTTGGTCACTGTGATGATGGGGGTTTAGACCCCATTGCCACAATGGTCAAAATGTGCTTCAGCTATGGACCCCACACTTGCCTTTTGGTCACTGTGATGATGGGGGTTTAGGCCCCATTGCCACAATGGTCATGGGCTGCTTGCATTGTGGGTGCCACACATATATATGTGTGGCACATGTGCTAGGGGGTCACATTGTATGTTCAATGTCATGTTCGGTGTTGTAGGCATTTGACACAGCCTGCTCACACGCTTGTCATGGTGGTGGGGGGATGTCTTAATCTTGCATTCCCTAGGTTGTGGTGTGCTTGTTGTGTCATGCATTGTCCATCCTATGAGTGGGGGTGGTAGTAGTGGTAGGCATCCTGCCCCCTGGCTAAGGGTGGTAGTAGTGGTAGGCTTCCTGCCCCCTGGCTAAGGGTGGTAGTAGTGGTGGGCATCCTGCCCCCCTGGGTGAGGGTGGTAGTAGTGGTAGGCATCCTGCCCCCTGGGTGAGGGTGGTAGTAGTGGTAGGCATCCAGCCCCCCTGGCTAAGGGTGGTGGTAGGCATCCAGCCCGCCCTGGGTGAGGGTGGTAGTAGTGGTAGGCATCCAGCCCCCTGGCTAAGGGTGGTAGTAGTGGTAGGCATCCAGCCCCCCTGGTTGAGGGTGGTAGTAGTGGTAGGCATCCAGCCCCCCTGGCTAAGGGTGGTAGTAGTGGTGGGCATCCTGCCCCCTGGGTGAGGGTGGTAGTAGTGGTAGGCATCCAGCCCCCTGGCTAAGGGTGGTAGTAGTGGTGGGCATCCAGCCCCCCTGGGTAAGGGTGGTAGTAGTGGTAGGCATCCAGCCCCCTGGCTAAGGGTGGTAGTAGTGGTAGGCATCCAGCCCCCCTGGTTGAGGGTGGTAGTAGTGGTAGGCATCCAGCCCCCTGGCTAAGGGTGGTAGTAGTGGTAGGCATCCTGCCCCCTGGGTGAGGGTGGTAGTAGTGGTAGGCATCCTGCCCCCCTGGGTGAGGGTGGTAGTAGTGGTAGGCATCCTGCCCCCCTGGGTGAGGGTGGTAGTAGTGGTAGGCATCCTGCCCCCTGGGTGAGGGTGGTAGTAGTGGTAGGCATCCTGCCCCCCTGGGTGAGGGTGGTAGTAGTGGTAGGCATCCTGCCCCCCTGGTTGAGGGTGGTAGTTGTGGTAGGCATCCAGCCCCCCTGGTTGAGGGTGGTAGTAGTGGTAGGCATCCAGCCCCCTGGCTAAGGGTGGTAGTAGTGGTAGGCATCCTGCCCCCCTGGGTGAGGGTGGTAGTAGTGGTAGGCATCCTGCCCCCCTGGGTGAGGGTGGTAGTAGTGGTAGGCATCCTGCCCCCTGGGTGAGGGTGGTAGTAGTGGTAGGCATCCTGCCCCCCTGGGTGAGGGTGGTAGTAGTGGTAGGCATCCTGCCCCCCTGGTTGAGGGTGGTAGTAGTGGTAGGCATCCAGCCCCCCTGGCTAAGGGTGGTAGTAGTGGTAGGCATCCTGCCCCCCTGGGTGAGGGTGGTAGTAGTGGTAGGCATCCTGCCCCCCTGGGTGAGGGTGGTAGTAGTGGTAGGCATCCTGCCCCCTGGGTGAGGGTGGTAGTAGTGGTAGGCATCCTGCCCCCCTGGGTGAGGGTGGTAGTAGTGGTAGGCATCCTGCCCCCTGGGTGAGGGTGGTAGTAGTGGTAGGCATCCAGCCCCCCTGGCTAAGGGTGGTAGTAGTGGTAGGCATCCTGCCCCCCTGGGTGAGGGTGGTAGTAGTGGTAGGCATCCTGCCCCCCTGGGTGAGGGTGGTAGTAGTGGTAGGCATCCTGCCCCCTGGGTGAGGGTGGTAGTAGTGGTAGGCATCCTGCCCCCCTGGGTGAGGGTGGTAGTAGTGGTAGGCATCCTGCCCCCTGGGTGAGGGTGGTAGTAGTGGTAGGCATCCAGCCCCCCTGGCTAAGGGTGGTGGTAGGCATCCAGCCCCCCTGGTTGAGGGTGGTAGTAGTGGTAGGCATCCTGCCCCCTGGTTGAGGGTGGTAGTAGTGGTAGGCATCCAGCCCCCCTGGCTAAGGGTGGTAGTAGTGGTAGGCATCCTGCCCCCTGGGTGAGGGTGGTAGTAGTGGTAGGCATCCTGCCCCCCTGGGTGAGGGTGGTAGTAGTGGTAGGCATCCAGCCCCCCTGGCTAAGGGTGGTGGTAGGCATCCAGCCCGCCCTGGGTGAGGGTGGTAGTAGTGGTAGGCATCCAGCCCCCTGGGTGAGGGTGGTAGTAGTGGTAGGCATCCTGCCACCCTGGCTAAGGGTGGTAGTAGTGGTAGGCATCCAGCCCCCTGGCTAAGGGTGGTAGTAGTGGTGGGCATCCTGCCCCCTGGGTGAGGGTGGTAGTAGTGGTGGGCATCCTGCCCCCTGGCTAAGGGTGGTAGTGGTGGTGGGCATCTGGCACCCCCTGGCTAAGGGTGGTTGTGGTGGTTGGCATCCAGCCCCCCTGGGTTGGGGTGGTGGCGCGCATTCAGGCCCCTGTGTGCATATGTGGCATTGGTGATGGGCATCCCGCCCCTATGGTGCTGCTGTTGCAAGTATATTCAGATTCCCAGTGTATGTGTGTGATGTGTCGTGTACGTGTTGTATGTGTTTTGTGGTTGGTGTCTGACTTACCTTCTGCGCCGTACGCGTCCGTGCCTGTTCCGGTAGTAGATGTAGAATATTGGTATGATCGGGACGAAGGGATTCATGGTTGGTTCGTGTCGTTCGTCCTTCTCGTTGCTTCGCGTCGTCCTCGTCGCTTGGCTTCGTCCTCGTCGCTTCGCTTCGTCCTCGTCGCTTCGCGTCGTCCTCGTCTGTGCTGTGTTCGTCTCGTAGCCGTGGATCGTGTTGTGGCGCGATTCGGAGCTTATGTGCGCCTCTCCCGGATGCTTTGACGTGCCGTGCGTAGCGACGGGTTCGGCGCGTACGGAAAGCGCATCGTACTTGTCCGGCCGGACGGGGCTGCATTTTCCCTTCCGTGCGACTCGATTCGGCGTTTCCGGATTCGCCTCGGTCGGAGAACAGGACCTGGTTTGGGTGAGTACGGCTCGGCCGGGATTTTTGCTTTCGCATGGCTTTTTTCCCGACCGAATGGTATTGGGTGCGCCTCCGACCGAGATCGGAATCGACCCCTATATTTTTTACAACTATATTTTGGAGTCGATATTTTTGTACTTACCTGTTTGTAGATAGGGAGTCGATATTTTGGCATTCGATATTTTTACTTCGATATTGTTGTAGGTCGATATTCTTGTTATCGATATTATGTCAGTGATCCGTGAAAAACACCTCGATTCGTTTTTTACTACTGTAAGACCTATCTCTCCCATTGGAGAACATTGGGTTGCCTTATTACATTAAATATGCTATAACTTTTAATTGGGAGCAGGTAGGATTGCCAAATTAATTGTAACTGAAACCGCATTTTAATGATAAAGTCAAGTTTTAAGTCACAATTCTGAAAATGGCACTTTAATAAAGTTGAAAATTTTTGGTCTTAACCATTTGGTGGCTGCAGCCTGTATCCTGGGTCACATGAATAGGTCTAGTTGGCAGTTGGCTTTCGTGTATTCCCCCAAATAGTGTCACAAAAAGAGACTGGGTGTTGGCAGGATGGGCCATCCTTACCGGATGGGAGGGGCGGAGCTGTCACCTACCACAATTGCACTTCAAAGGAGCTGCCTCAGTACACACACAAAGAACATCACACTAACTAGCTTTTGTGACTCCAGACATCCTGGGACCAGGGCATGGCATGGCGGAAAGAAATTCCAGAACAAAATGTGGGTGGAAGTCTAGAAGTTTCTCCTACTTCAAAGCTGCCACCAGGAATAAATATTGGACCTTCAGCCCAACTCTTTAGTACACTCCTGGACCTGTGGGGTCTACAGAAGAAGAACTGAAGTGCTGCCAGAGGATGGCCTGCTGCCTAGGGCCTGCCCTGCTGTCCAAGAAGTAAGACTGGACCTGCTCTCTTCATCCCAGGCTACCTGAAGTGACTCTAATGGTCAGCTGGCTGACCTCTTGTTCCGAACTACAGGGACATAGCAAGCTCCAGACGCCTCCCTGCAACTACTGAGCTTACCTCTGCACTGGACTTGCCCAGAAATGCAACTGGACCTGTCTGACCCCTGCTTGCCTCTTCTTGAGTGAGTTCCTGATCCCCAAGAGGTGCCTTCTATGTCCTTGGTTAGCATCAGAGTGCACTGCTCTGAAGAAGAAGGAGAAATCCTGAAGTTTTGGGCTCTTCGCGACTGTGAACTCGCTGGTTTGTGCGAGATCCTCCTGTCCGCAACGGCCACAAACACAAAGCTCCGATGGACACGACTGTGCTACAGCGACTGCCAGAGACAACCGGAAACCCAAGATCTGCACTTCACCATACAGCATTGGCAGTCCGCGTTGACCGGCAGCGTGAAGCTCCGGCAATGACTGTCTGCCATGCCCGACCGGATCTTTGTGCTACAGGTACGACCATCCGTGACACCCAGCCTGCTCTTTGCGCTACAGCGATGACCCTCCACAATGTTTTTCCTACTTTTCACAGCCTCCTCCACCACGAAGAGGACTCTTCATGCAAGACATTGAGAAGGTTACTTTTTTCAGCAGGACTAACCTGGTCCCTGTATCTGGCCTGCACTCCATCATGGTCAGCCTGAATTTATATCTTTCCCCTGGTCTAGCATGACCAGATACTTGTGAGTGGAGCTTTGTGCTTTTAGGCACTATGCTTACCTTAAATATTTGAAATTGCATATCTCCAGTTCTAGTTCTTGGATTTTTTGCCGGTTTGGTGTCAAATAATTTATTTAATTGAATTTTTCTGAATTGATGTGGGATTTTTCTTGTGTTGTGTTTTCACTTTATTACTGTTTGTCTGCTGCATTAATTCTTTACACATTGCCTCTAAGTTAAGCCTAATTGCTTTTGTGCCAAGCTACCAGAGGGTTAAGTTTATGTTAATTTAGTGACTTTTTTGGTTCCCACTGACAAAGATTGTGGCTGTTGCTTGAGTAGGGTTTCACCCCCCTCAAACAACAACCCAATTTCTCACAAGAACATATGAGGTTTTGTTATGTTAGATAGTTTCATAGAGTTTCACTTTACATGAAACCAGATATGAGATACATATAGAATTGACCTGTTTCAATTTAAACAAGAGGTCATAGTAGACTGGGTTAATAAACAAACAACTCCGCTGCCAGATGATTCTGGAGGAGCCAGGGTACCTAGACAATTGTCTGCCCCATACATACAGAAGAATTTCAACTTGTATTGCAGCAAAACTGCAACTTGTTATTCCAACAAAACTGCAACCAGTGTTGTGGGCAGCAGTGGAACAGGCATCATTGCTTTCTGTGTGGCGTTCCTGCTGCTATCTCAACATATTCCTTAGGCCCTTAATAAAGAGAGAGCTGTTTCGCTAAACATCAGTAGCCACTGTCATCAAGAGGTGCCACATCCCCAACTCCAAATCTTTAGTCAAGTTGATGCAATCTTTTCTTCATAACAAAGCGTGTCTAGTGTGTGACATGCGCTATCCAAACAAGAATTCAGTTAAGATATAAAGTCAGGAAGTTCAATATAAGCTAGTTGAGCAGTTGGCAATTCTTAGACATGATGCAAATCACACACTCGGGAAAGATGGGTTAAAATGTACAGAAACATGTGATGTAAAAAAAGGACAATTTGCACCTAAACATTATATGAGGCCTGAGACTTCAGTCCAATTCAGTGGGTCAAAACCATGATGTCTCACCCATCAAAGTAATGTCAAAACATATTGGAGATAGTATGATGGGTAAGTCTTGACTCAACTGGCTATTCAATGTAGAGGATCTTAGCTGTTCAAAGATTCAATTTCAAGGAATTATGCATAAAAATCCCAGAGCAAACTGCCAGATCAATGATGGTTACACTGTACCCAGACCACTATATCAGTCTCAAAAGTCAGTAGCACCTTTTGGTCTCAGGCTACCTTCTATCACACAGAACTCAGGCTTATTGGGTATATTCCTCTAGCAGGCAGGATCTTCACAGGTGAATGAGATGCAAAATGTCTATGTGGACCACCAAGAGAGGAAAAGGGTACCCCGAGAATGGGCGGTAATGACTAGTAGCAAATGTCAAGTTAGAGGATGAGACAAGTTTTCTGATATGCCTCTTGTAGGTAGACATGAATTCTTCTCAGGCATGCATTGATATCTTCTTGCTTTTTCACCAGTCATACATGCATGCATAGCGTGGCTGCTATAAACCCCTATTACCGCTTCTGACTTATGTTTGAGATTTCCAAAAAAGGTCATGTAGTTCTGTAATCTTTTTGCAGTATTTGGCCCCACCACCAAACAAATCTGCAATGGAACCTGTTGAGGTCTGTCCATATTTTTGATGAGTGTGTGCATCTTGAGCCTATTGCAGGCCGCTATTCATTGTACACTGCCACTGTAAAAAAAAAAAGCAGACATTGGCCAGGAATCCTAGTCAGAAAAGATCTGCACCAATTTCTTCTGCACCAAACCCACTAATTGAAAGCTAATACTGTGGTAAAAATGCAGCATGCCAATATCAACCAAAGGGAAGGGCAACAGACTGGTGATGGGTGAGACCAACTACAGCTCTACAAACACAATGTGGTGGATGTTTCAAGGTTTGCAAATATGTAAACTTCTACTTTACCACAACTAGCAAGACAGAAAGGCAAAAAGGCAGGATTACAATTTCGAAGAGTTTGTATTGAATGAATTTGCTTACCCCTCTGTGATTCCAATTAGGTCAAAATTGAATATGTAGGTTTTGGACAAAGAAAACATCAAGTTTATTTTCTACATCTATGCTCCTGCTGTGGAATGAACATTTGCACAGGGATCTGTTAATTGAATATTTCAGCACTAGCATTAAGGCGAAGTGTTGTTTGAGTAGCTCTTTTCCACTTTTTTGAGCCCTAATCGATCAGACATGTTTAGGCTCAACTGTGAGAAAACAATTAACCTCCAATGGAGAAACTTTATGAGATGAAGTACGCCATTGAGGATGTATCCTTAGTATTCAATGTAGATGCTGAATTGTATTGAGACTAGATTCTTCAATGGCTTTATTTTACAGTCTCAATGGGTAGTTATTGAAGGCGCATCTACATGCTCAGCAAGTGTTGAATGGATTTGGCATCCAACACCAAACAAAGTAAGTTCCATTTCCATCCTAGGAGCTATCATTGATTCAACGTGCCTCATTGGGGCATCCTTTTGAGCTGCTGGAAGAAGTCCTAATTGCAGTGCAGTCAGGTCAGGCTCACATTTTAATGGCTATATCATCTGATATGTGGACTGTGACGCTTGGTTCTCTTATGAGCTACAAGCCTTGCCTGAAGTTTGCTAATCATAAAGAGGATTTCAGGTTTCATATAAATCAGGGCATTGTCCCCCTTTCCTGTGACAAGATAATTTCTTCCTGTGAGTATGCAATCTTCTGGTCAGAGCTAATACTTTACACAGCTTATAAATTATCTAGAGTGGATCTTACTGGGCGTCACCATACTCACTCTACCATACAAGTTATTGCCCATTGTCATATTGGGATCTGTGTCTGATCAAAGATTCTTGGAACCTCATTGGAGAGTGACCAAGATTCAGTAAGAACAGATTTAGAGCAGGAGTATATTTTTTATTTGCCCATGGTGGGAATGAGCTGGATAATAGTCTGTGCATATATACAAACATGTACCTTTGTGCGTGTTTATAAAATTCATAGGGAACACCCTCTGCTCACCCATGGGAGAAAATTTACTCACACACACACATTTTTATGATTCGATCTTTGTTTTTTGAATCCCCAGTGTGTTTTAAAAAAAATATCAATTAGTGCTCTTAAGTTAAACTTAGGTTAGATACTACATGAATTGTACTCATAAATCACTCACTCTGCAGCACACTTGTTTAAGGGAATTTGAGTATAAGGCCAC
Source organism: Calotriton arnoldi (assembly GCA_963921515.1). NCBI lineage: Eukaryota > Metazoa > Chordata > Amphibia > Caudata > Salamandridae > Calotriton > Calotriton arnoldi. The sequence continues at coordinate 33,267 of CAWUFW010008681.1, read as the reverse complement.
TCTATGAGAAACTGTTTTATACAGTCCAGTTTTTATCCAACAGCACTTGGCATGTTGAGACTTGCAGCCTTTGCAGAATCCAAATGGATGTATGTCACAGTATCAAGTGACAAAATACCATCCAGGAATAATATTGCCCCCAGAATATTGACTATTGAATGAATTAGAATTAAGTATATATAGGTGGTACAGATTTACTGTTGATGCAGCGTGAACACTGTTAACTAGATTTATGACATTAAACGCTGGATATGACACTAAAACTACACACAAATGCGAATGGAAACACTGCTGCAGAGGGCTTCATCAGTGACTCCTTTCAAACTGTTACATAATTTATAGCAGCGCTTACAAGCCATTTGTCCCACAATGTGAGCTATGCAAAAATACACGCAGACTGCTTTACAGATCTAAACAATATTATTTACAGCAGTCGGACATTAGGACATCCACATATCTGCGTTCCATCTCCTTCACACCACCCTGTAGGCAATTGTGGTTTGCCTTGTACAAGGCTATTTTTTTGGTCAGTGTGAATTTAGTGGACCTGGATTATCCCACAAAGCCACCATTAATATGTGCACAACAGTCTCGCAATGCAAAGAGTTATTCCCTCAAGAAACAGAACATCACTCATGGACACTAAACAAGTGTGAGTTGTATCCTGACTTTCAATCCAAAAGTGCCAGAAAATAAAATGACTTGGCAAATTAGAGAGGATGGTGCAGCCGGGCAGCGCATTCGTCTATGCTCTTGGCTGGCAGGTAGCTGCAGTGCGTCTTCTGCCACCACCGACATTCAATCTAAAGAAAGTTTGTCACTGGGTACTAATGAGGCATGATTGCACGATATTGTGTGCTTCCTGGAGGAGGGGAAAGCAGGGAGGCACGAGAGGCCCACCACCTGTGCTTATAACAATAAACTTCAATATTCTTAATAACTCACCACCTGGTCCCGGTCCGGACCATCTTAGGGTGAGGGAAGAACACTCGTTGTACCTCCAGTCCAGGCACGCGTGCATTGAACTCGTGACCAGCAGTTCGGCCCTCAGTCCCACCTCGCTCCCTTGATCCCTTGATGTTTTTGTTAGTAAACAACATGAGAGCAGTACGATGATTGGCTTGGTCAGGTGCTGCCAATATTCCTTAGGAGACTTGGGAGCTGTGGCAACAATCCCCCAGCCTCCTGCATTGCACAGTTAGACGAAGGTTCAAGTTTGCATGTCGGGCTGAGCAGAGCAAGGCACTGGTACAACCCGACATGCGCACTTCACCCCAAGGAAGTAGGCAGCTGACCTGTCAATTATTCAGGCTCGGAGCTCCCAGTTCAACCCCCCACCCATGTTCGCCTGCCTCACTGCTGTAAGTAAGGCAAACTATGCCCGGGCCATGCCACACACTGCGGCTAAAAAAAATTGAACTAAACAATAAAGTATTAAGTAAACATTTAATATAGGGCACACAAACAGGGGGGTGACTCCCCCATGCCCCAATAAAGAAACCGCCGCAGAAGACAACATATTTGAGTCACGCATTTTGGTTTCTGTGCAGCTCACTGTACTTTGGCACAAAAGGATTATCCCCTCCTCAACCTTTCCTGTCTACTCCAGAAAAACCTCCTTTGGAATGGTCAAGATGGAAAGAGACTTCTGAGGCCTATCTTGATGCTATAGACAGAGACACTTTTACAAATAAAAAGACGAAAACCTGGCCAGTCCATAATTTAGTGGGCAGGGCAATCTTGAAAATGTTGCCCATTGTTGAAGTGAGGGTAGCTAGTCATCAAGAAGAAGCTGCAGAGTATGCTACTGTGCTACAGGTGCTGGATAAAAGATTTTCTCCATGTATGAATGTTGTCCTAGAAAGACATAAGCTCTTGCAAAGGTTTCAACAGCCAGGTGAAGTGGTGGATGACTTTGTATCTGCCCTAAGAATCCTGGCAATCATGTGTAACTATCGCAACATGCACAACTAGAGGATCCATGATCAATAAACTGAAAAAGCTTCCAACTGGAAAATTGAAGAGCATTTACTTTTGACTGACAATCTGGATTTGGAAACAGTAGTAGGCATTGCTAGAGACATAGAAAATGCTTATGCTTACTTTTAGGAGTTATCATCCCCTAACAATTCAGTACAGTACAATGAATTATCGAGTTATAGTCATAAGGATTCAGTGAAAGATGATAGACAAACAAATTAATTAAAGTGATGTTGTTTGTAAGAAAAAAGTTGTTATGTGTGTTAGGTGGGTCAGTAAATGCAGCATCAACAAAATATTGTCTGTCCCTGTCCCAAGTGAGTTTCAAATCTAATAAGAGGGGGCACTTTGCTAGGGTGTGCCGGAGGTATCCAAGTTGGAAGAGAGTGGAAGTGATGAGGACAGCAGTGATGTGTACATATGACCAGTTTAACTAGAAAAGAAGTCGTGAACAAATTGGACAATGATGAGGAGTGTAAGCAAGTTGTAAGTCTTGTAAAAGAAATTGGATTGGTTGTGCAAATTTGACATTATTGAACACATTGAAGCATCTGACGGGTTGGTGCCAACTGTCCTTGCCCAGAAAGGTGATCAGTAATTGACGTTGTGTGTGGATCTGCGTGATCTCAGTCATAATTTTTGGGTGGAGCGCAAACCTCTACCCAATATCAACAAGATGCTGTGTACCTTGAAGGGGGTAGTCATTTTTACCACCCTGGAGATGTTGGCTGCTTGCCACCAGGTAGTCTTGACTGATGAATCCAGACACCTCACTTCTTTTATCACTTCCCTGGGAGCACGTCATTACAAACAAATGCCATTTGGTCAGCATCAGCTTCATCGGTTTTCCAGAGACTGATGAAGTTGAAGTTCCAAGGGTTGTCTGGTGTACTGTAATTCCAAGGTGACATCTTGGTGTTTGGGAGTAACCTGGCTGAGCATGATGAAAGGTTGAACAAAGTATTGTCTAGATTCAGAGAGAATGAGGACTTGCGTTGAATTTTGACAAGTGCAAGTTTGAGGCAAATGATGTGGATTATTCGGGTCACCACATTAGTGCGAAAGGAGTGGCACCCAAGATGAAGATTTTGAAAATTATTGAAGATGTGCAGTCTCCTGAAAATAAGGAACAATAAAAGTCCTATCTAAGTCTGATTGAGTACTACTCTAAGTTTATTCCTCATTTTGCACAGAAGACAGTGCCCCTTAGAAATTTGATGAAAAGGGATGCGCCTATGTCTGGAGAAAAGAGTGCCAGCATGCAGTTGAGGTGATCAAGGGAGACATTGCAGCTTTCCTTCCTTTGAAACCGTTCAACACTTGTGATGCAGATGTAATTGTCAATGATGCTAGCAATAATGGCCTTGGTACGGTGTTATTGCAATAGAGAAGTGATGGTAGGGAGGAGGTAATTGAGTTTGCATCCAGAGCATTGAGGGGTTCAGAATTGACCTACCATTGAAAAGGATGCTATGGCACTGTGGTGGGCTACTCAACATTATAGAACATTTGTGTGGGGAATTCTGATTGTGTTAAGCATAGACCATAAACTGCTGTTTGATTTGTTCAGCACCAAAGGAGGGGAAGGGCTACCTCCAGGGTAGTTAAATGGCAATATCACTTGCAAGAAGATCATTCTCACGTGGAATATGTATCTGGCAAATGGAATGTGGTGGCGGAATATTTATCCAGAATGCCGATAGTTGTGAAGATGCAAGTGAGGATGAACTTGTGGTGTGTGAGGCGAGGCATATATTGGGTTTAACAAGATTGTGTCATTTACGAACAAAAGTGAAGAGAGGTACTTGAAAATGATACTGTATTATCTCAGGTCAAAGCTTGGGTGAAGTGTGGTTGGCTGAATGTGAGTGATGTGATTTCAGAATTTGTTCCTTGTACACACGTGGATTCGGAGTTAACCTGTGTGTGGAAGGTCTGGTGTGCAGGATTGAACAATTACTCGTACCTGTCAGTTTGAGGGAGTGGGCTCTTTTTTGGCACATGAAGGACATTTGTGAATTGAGGCCATGAAGCAGAGAGTAAGAGAGGATTTTTGGTGGCCAGGGTAGATAAAGTGGTTGAGTGTTTTGTACGTGATTGTGAGGGTTGTATTATGAGTGACAAGACCCAAGTTACCAACCTGTTGCCGGTAAATCCGATAGAGATGGATATGGAACCATTGTCTAAGTTAGCTTTAGATATTTCTGGTCTCATTAATATTAGAGGAGAAGTTCCTAAGTATGCTTTAGTTCTGTTGGACTACATGTCTAAGTGGCCGGAGGTCACATTCGTGAATAGTGTTGATATGCCTGTTGTGGGGTCCAATTCTTACTGAGAGTTTTCAGCCGTGCAGGTTATCCCAACTTATGGCCCGATTCCGATCTCGCTCGGAAAGCCCTACAGCCGACTCGGTCCCGTAGAGCTTTCCGAACGACTCGTGCTCCTGGGCTCCGAACGCCTGAGTACGATGCAAGTACGCGCTGATGGACTCGGGTCGCTCGGAGCCCCATTGAAGTCTATGGGAGCCTGTTGTACGTTGCATACATAGGCTTCCATTGAGAAAAAAGTACGTTGCGGAAAAGGGTGCCCCCTGTCGTGGGGACGCGTCGGTGCCCCCCGCACTGTTCATGCATGTGTAGGGGGACCCTTGGGTCCCCCCTGTGACCGAGTCGTAGGGCTACGGGTGAAGGGGGGCCCGCTACGGCCCCCCTGAAGTCCCCTTCCCGAAGCTTTTTCGAGTCGGAGGCTCCGAGTCGATCCGGCTGCTCGACGCGTGCATCGTACTTGGTCGCTCGGAAATCGGACCCATTGCACTGCACGAGTCGGCCATGTTGTAGTCGTCCGGAGGGCTTGCTTACGGGTACGAGTCACTCGGAGCGTGAGGCGATATTCACATCGTACTCGCTCGCTCGTACGGCAGGACGAGTCGGTCGGAAATCGCACTCGCAACTCGGACTCGCTCCTAACGGATGCTGTCAGGAGCCCTTCCGAGCGAGATCTGAATCGGGCCCAAAATTATGATGGTTAAGTATATGTAATGCGTTTTGGATGAAATTAATTAGTTTTTTAACAAGACTGGCAATCAATCACACATGGATCTCATTATACCATCCTAGAAGTATTGAGCTGGTAGAACGATTCGACCATCTATTGAAGGATCAGTTGCAATTGGCGTTAATCAATAATCTGGATTGAAAACAATTGGTGGAAAAAATGTTGTGGGCCATGCGCACTATACCTAATGTGTATACAGTGGTACTGCCTTTTGTATTGTTGAGGGCGTATGTCCATGATTCTAAAATAAATAGAGAATGGATGGATCACCAACTGTTGATGCCTCACGTTTGAGAAAGGTTGTAGATCTCAGGGCTAAGGTTAAGTTGGGTATAAGACCAAGAAGGTTCATAAGAGAAAGATGCATGTGAAATAGGGGTGTTGGGTAAGGATTAGGAAGCCTGGCCATGTTGTGAAATGTGAGTCAAGGTATTCCCCTTCTGTCCAGGAAGTTTAAGTGTTGTCTCATGCTGTGCGTACAAGTAATAGGTGTGTGTGGAATAATGATACAGTGGTGGTGATTCCCAAGGATAAGTTAGAGTTGATTCGGAGTCACATGGGATCAATGAGGGTGTGGAGAGTCACAAGTTTCTACACCTATGTGGTCAACATTCTCTAAGCGTGTACCTGATCACTTTAAGGATTATATAAAGGTTTGAATCATCTCCATTCTAGGGATTCTTTCAATCATATGAACTGGAATGTGTCTATTTGTTATTTGTGTCACTGTATTATTTTGTTACTTTTTTGCAGCATGCCTTCTATATGGTTGTTTGTGTCAATCCTTAGTGCCGGTTCTAATTCCGTCCAGGATATCAATGGAAAATGATCTTTAAATCGCATATCAATATGAAGTGTAATTCTATCTCTGTATTTGGGTCCTCAATTAATGATCTTTAGCATTATGGGTCATGCTGATAGCCGCAACCCCTCTTGACACGATAATGTTTAAGGGTTCTCAGTTCCGCGGTGTCGACAATATCTGTCTGTCCTCGAAAGTGTGCCATGTGTAAGCGAGTGCGCTCCACACCGTCGGGCTTATTCCCAATCCCCGCTAGTGCATCCAAAAAGAAGGACAGCCCTGAAGAAGTCGTGGGGTACACCCCATAATGACGAAACACGTGTTGGCGGCTAAAGAAGAGAGAACATAAAGAAAACAAGAAATGAGCAAAAGCTGTTTTTAAAAAAAATTGTGTTTATAACATGAATAATAATTGAGCGTGTGCTTGGGGTATTGACAGACTCTCTTCATTTCAGCCTGCTATGTGGCAAGGAAATCATAGCTACTAAAACTTCATTTATGCTGGGAAAATGCCCATGACTTGTTAAATAAACTAATAATATTACTCACCATGATAAATAGTATAATAGACTCAATGAGACTTCGAATTAGCAAACAAAAAATACTGTTGACTCAAAGATTATTTTTAAGTGTAGTGATTTTGGGAGTTTTAAAACTTGGATTAAAAAAGTGATCACTGAACAAATTATAAATTTTAAAAAATATGCACTTTAGTCAAAAGGTCCTTTGTGTAAGTTTTTTCAGTAGTGGGGCAGTAGCGCTGTCATACCAATGACCCCCAAGAGCAGTGGCTTAGGATTGGCCAGTGAATGCCAGCAGACTTTTCAAGACTTGCTCTTTCTTGCTGCGACCCTTCGAACCTGAAATTTCTAAGAGATGGGATTAGCACTGCTCATTACCATTGTCTAAAAACCAAATGAAATGGCATGGAACACAGAATTACATCTCCCAGAACACGCCGTCTAAATATGAGGCAACACAAACTGGACCAGCAACTTTCTTTTGCAATCCTGTCTTCATCAGGGAGAACTCTTCAACCAAAAAGACTTTGGCAAAGCCAATAGGTTTCACCTATGCGAATTCTATTGGCTTCGTAAATGTTATTTTTACATGTTGCACAGAAGCTGCTGTGCAACATGGCTTACATTTTTTTCAAAGTAGCACTATGAGGCAGCCAGCATTGAACGTATAATGACACTTTTTTTTTTAACTTTAAGCCATGTTCAACAGGAGCTCGCGCTGCTGTGCAACATGTAAAAAAACATTGACAAAGCCAAAAGATTTTACATAGCTGAAACCTTTTGGCTTTCCCAATGCTTTTTCTGTTGAAGATTTCTCCCTGATGAAGACGGAATTGCAAAAGGAATTTGCCAGTCCAGATTGTGTTGCCTCATATTTATTTAGTCTGTGCATGGTGGAGACCCCGTGTATACTTTAAGCGTCATTTCTTGATGTTATTGTATGTAAGACACTGCACATTTTAAATAGGAACATGCGCCTAATGCAGCGTACTGCCCTATTGATCTAAGTCCTCTGATTACTTGGACATGCCAGGGTCCATTCAGTTTGCGCAGTTTGCAGTGTATCCTCATGGAATTGTAACATGTAAAAAAAAGACAGCCGGGTGGGGGTCAAACTACATGATAAACAAATTGGAGAGCAGGAGGGTGCCTAAACACATCGAAGGGTGGTTGACAAACAACGGCGGGCAAGGGTCGCTAAAAAACAATGGAGGGCAAGGGGGTAAACATGGGTGGGGGTGAAGGAGAGGGACTGCAGAGACATGCACTGATAAGAGTGCATGTCCAAAAGTAACAAAGGAGACTTAATAGGTGCCACATGAAGCAATACTTGGTCCAAGCTCCACTGCAGGGACCAAAGACTGAAACCCAGGAGGAAGCCGGAGGAGAGGAGGAGGCCCTGACAATAGAAAGCAAATAAACAGAGAGTGACATGGGAGCCTACCTATAGTAAGTAAAGGTTAGTAATGGGTGGATTCTAAGCCCCTTTTAAGATTTATTTTTTCCTTCACAAGTGCTGTGCAGGCAAAATCTAAAAAACACACTCCAAAAAAGAGTGAGACCCCTGTAATTCTCTTCTAAAGCTACTACAACCATAATGGTGTCAGGACAGGTTTAAATGTAGTCCAGCCCAGCCCTAGAGTAAGTCAAGCACCACACATGGCCAACCAATGATACTGCAACACACTCCCGTAGAAAACAACGGAGGTAGGAAATTAAACTTTTAGTATTAAAAAATTAAGTATAATAAATGTTTATGTTTTCAATTAATAGTACACCTAGTTTTAAAAAAAACAAATTAACTTTTAAACTTATTTTTACAGATACAAAACATATTATTATGAATTAAATACATACATTTTTAATAAGTTTACTAAAAATTAAAACAATTGTTAGTAAGGGTGTTTTTTAAAATTATTATTTAAAAATAAATGAATTATATTAATATTTCAATTACACTATTATTTAATACACATTTAATTTGAGGAGTCAATTCTATTTTTTACTTTATTAGTAGCTGCTTTAAATTATTTTACATTTAAAGTTAACGTTAACATTAAAATATATTTTACTATTTTTTATTACTAAAAATATAATTTATTACATTTCCCTACACTTTCCCATAGGTAGAGTTCCACCCCAGTGGCAGAGACTTTCACCAACAGGTGAAAAGTTACTTAAAGTACTTGAAGTATACTTGTAAATTAATTCAAAGTAGGTTCCACCCACTCACTGGTGGAGTTTGAGACATATGTTTACACCTAGGTTTAAATCTCCACTCAGAAATGATGAATAGCAAAAAATTGGAGAGTTACATCAAGGTGTAGGAATAATTCTACATTTGTACTTTTACCAGGTTGAAGAGCCAATGCTTCCCGCAGGGCATGTAAATATGAAACTGAACATACTTTGGAACTAAAATCATCCAGGCACCTTGCGAAGGTGGTGGGTGCAATTAAAACCACCTTCTATGACAAGAGATTCAAAGGAATCTACTCAACACACACCGAGAACCATAGGAAAGACCCAAAATGAAATAGACACTTTTCTAAATGGATGCAAAATCAGAATGCTTTTCATGGGAGAGAAACCAAAGAAGTCAGTATCTGAAATTCACCATGGCGCCCACAAAACTCCTTTATTGCAGCCTATTGTAGCTTGAACGCTGCCACTACCAGACCCTTATGAAAACACTTTGGTAAGAAATTGAAAATCCTGGGTGGAAGTCAAGACAGTCACTGTGTACCCTGACAAGAACACCAATCTTGAAAAGACATCCATCAATGAGCAGGCCCCACACATGGAAACCTTCCTGGCCAGTTGAACAGCCGCTGCAGACCCATTTGAGTGTGCACGTCACAGCAAGAATAGCCTCTCAGACTCCATCCTTTCAACTCCAAGCGAGATGCCAGAAGACTCAGCAGCTCACTCTGCAGTCAAAGAGCACACAATCTGGTATGCAGGGCTTGGGTCCTGTGTCTCAGCAGAAGCACACTGCCTATAGAAGTGTAGTAATATTCCAAAAATATTCCATGGGGTGGGATGGTGGCAGGTGTGATCTGAACAGATTGATAAGAAATACATGTTGAAGCAGGACTGCAAACACCCTCTCTGTATGGCTTCCACCACCCGTATAGAAGGGGAGAAGATCAGCCAATCAACCAAATAGGGGTTGCTTTCGCTTGAAACAACCTCGCCTTGGAGCCAGCACTTTGATGAGCACACCGGGAGCTGATTTGAGGCGCAAGGACAACTTGTGATCTGGTAGTCATGGTTGTACACTGTGAATAAGAGAAATCGCTGGTGAGGATACAAAATGGGGACCTAGAATTAAGCATGTTGGAGGTCTAGAGAAGACAAACTCTTGAGGTTGCATCAGTGGGATGATTATCTGTAGTGTCTCTATTTTGAATCTTATACCTGAGATCCATTGGTTCAAGGATTTGAGACACAGTACCAGTATGAATCATTTGGCTGTATTCAGGACCACTACTATTATTGAATAATCCCTTATGTCATCTCATTCCTTGTCTCTAGAACCAGGGCCCTCTTGTTCAGCAGGTCCTGTGTCTGAAAACCAGGGCATCTCCCTTGTCTGATTCCCTGGGAACTGGAGCTACAACCAAGCCTGATGTCCAAGAATTCTCTACAGCACCCCATTGACACAACAGAGAGTGCAATAGGATTGTGGAAAGGCTGAAGCCAAAAAGTCTTGAATAAACAAAGGTGACACAGTATCTGAACTTCTAGAATTATGCTCAGAATGCAGTCAAGACCTAAATAATCTTTTTCGGGCAGATGGTTGAAAGTAATATTTATCCCCTTAGCTTACAGAACTTTAAGAACGATCCCCTTGAACATAAACCAGAGTCCTTTGACTGGAAAGAGACAAAGATGAACTTCTCATGAAAAACAAAATCAAACTTTTCATGTCCTCACACTTATTATGATCCTCCTGAGGAGGTGCAGATGCACATTGCTTCTAACGTAATCCAACACCATATGTAACAAGTCTTTTGCCATAAAGTTGTACTGCTTGTCCAACTCAGACCCGTCATCCACATCTGAATCTGAATAAGAGACCTCCCTGCAGTTCAAGTCCTCAGCTACAGCCTTTACTACCATCTGATCATTTATAGAATGCAGCCCTTCACCAGATCTAGGCAGACAGTCTCTAACCAGCCAACCAGATCTTCTGCACTGCTTGCAAGATGGTGAGTGAGAACAGGAGCAAGAATAGAAGTGAGACCAGGACTGGTGTGTCGCCTCTAATCCACTTGTGATTTTCTAGTGCATTGTCTCGAGAAGATAGTTCACCAACAAACATTACAGTGTCCAACATAGAAAACACTCATCCCTCCCTGATAAAGCTTGGAAACATCTGTGTCTCTGCACACCCTTGCCTACTTTCACGCTGTGCCACCTCACTATGATGTCATTCGGCCTCCTCGCCTGAGCTGGCTCCACTGGGGGACGTAATTCCAAATCCATTACGGAATTGAGTAAAATACAAATAGCATTTGGGGAGATTTGCAGTGGTCGATCAGGCACATCCCCTACACTAAACCACCTTGACTTAACTTCCGGAATCATCGGTTACAAGAGAAACATGAAGAAACAAAGATGATTCACTGCTCACCCAGTGTGATGAAAATGACAAAAGGGGTGGTCATGATCATATGGGGCAGCATGAAAAGAAAAAGAGTACTTATGGAATGAAGCCTGGGGCTTCAAACCGTCTATGGGGAGTCAATTTACCTTGCGAGTAATGGATGAAATGGGAAAGAGGCAGAAGTGGAGATGATAATTATCGGTGCATCCAACAATGTACCTGACACAAGAATGAGACATCATGTGGGCAACCCAAACAATCGAGTACAGATGCTTAGAAGTAGTGAATCACCTGAGGAGTTTCACTAAAAAAGACAAAGGACCCCATCCATCACAGTAGCATGCTTCATCTTCAGGGCTCTCCTCACCATGAAATTCCAAAGGTCTCCCTTTTGGCAAGAAAACTGCAACCTTAAACATTTTTTTAATTAATAAACGACGACTGGGTTTTAAAGTTTTTATTGTTACCTTCCTAGTGCATCAATAGAAGCAAAGTGCTTCAGAATGTATACAGTGCAGATCCTTTGATGACTTGTCAACATGTTTCTGCCTCTTGCTTTTGTGACTGTGTACTCACCAGGACTACTCCCATTTCTACCTATCTCATAAGCTGCCTCCAGAGTTCTCTTTTCCAATCTGGCGGGAGGTTCTGTTGTCCATTTGTCAGCGCTAAGACACCCTCGGGTAATTGTGCGCTTTATAAAATTATTTTCATTCGTTCATCCAGCTCTCAAGGTAAGTCACTATATGGCAGTCAAGGTTTTTAGGAAGGAGAGAAGAGTAAAAATCGTGGTTACCCAACTCAACAATATTTAGGTTATCGACTTCGGAAGAATGAAAGACTGAGTGCATTCAAACGTGCGGCCCCCAGACAACACACAGACCTTCACAATGGATGCCTCAGTCCATTGTGCTTTTGACCGGCGTCAACTAGACTGGCCAGAGGGCTTCACTGGCCAGAGTCCTTGACCTTTTGACAAAAGCTTGAATGACTGCAGGACTTGTCTTGCACGCAAACAATACTTGTAGCTCCACAAGTCAGCGCCCTCTCGAGCCAAGCTTCGGTACCGCCCGGTGTGGCTCTCCGTCGCCGCGCGCGCGCGCGCGCGCTCGCACGGCTGCCGGGAGTGTGACAGCGCCTGCTTGTGTGATGATGCCAGCTGAGCAGGTGATCCTGGCAGGCCGTGGCAGAGGGGGGCAGCCTGGCAGCTTCTCGTTACATGTCTTCTCAGGACACTGCAGGAAGGATTTAGGACTCGGGGACGGCTTTAAAATGATGACTGCAGTCAGGATGTGGCAGATTAAATTCGGGCACTTGTGAGGTATTGCGTTACGCGCCAAGACGATAATAACTGGATTCCAGCGCGGCACTGCACGGTCGGCTCGCGCATTTGAATTTGACTCTTTCAGGATTAATTGTGTTGCAAGGCTGTAATCTGAAGCACTGATTCAGGCTGTTCACAGGCTCGCTCCATATGAGAATGAATGGGATGGCGTGTCAATAAATGTTTGGAATACAGTGCACGCAGCAAAGCCGAGCCAGCATGGATTGTATGCCACTGAGATTACACTTTCAGAGTAAAAGAGAGGGCAAACTGTGTAAAGAATGAGAATGAGAAATTCAAATAGTGTACTGAAACACAAACACAGTATGCAAAGAGAAAAAGTCCTAAGTATGTATTTACACAGAATGTATGGGGTTTATCCTCCACTGTTTATAACATAGATAGTTAACAACTTATAACAAACATGTTCACGGCACTCGCGTTCTGACATTGGTTTGCCTGGATCAGCTTTGATTGTTTGGGGCATTTTTACCAAAATGCCACACACACAGCGCAGGGCAGCAACTTAGCAAGTCACCTTGCTGTGCTGCGTGACAGTGAAAGTGCAGGGATGTGCTGAATCTAAGATAATACGTTGCATTCCTGTCTTTTCCCAGCGCTGGCGCACAACGTGCTGCCAAGCGCCAACGGAGGCACCCTTGCACCATACGGCAAGGGTGCCTCCGCTGCATGCAAGATTGTTTTTTGTGTAGGAAGCAGCACCTCCTGCACAAAAACATTCCTCTCAGGCATTTTCCTTCTGCAGCACACATAGAAAGAGGAAGTAACAAGGAGAAATAAAGATATTTCTACTCATTACACCTCCCCTTGGGAGGCGCAGCATTCTGACACATTCCCAGGTCTACCAGTATTGGTAAATCTGGGAATGCGTCGGAATCCATGGGTGGATGCCTGGGACCACCCATGCTCTACCCATGGGATGCTTTCCCAGGGCAGAGCAACGCAATGAAGTGATTTGCGCTGTGTTGCATTACTCTGGATTTGCTAAGCCACTCAGGGCATAAATCAAACTTAAGGTTGCGTTGCTTTTGCACTCCGTTGTGTGGCGCAAAAGCGATGCAACTCTATGATAAAGATGCCCCATAATGTCTAATGTGTTCTGAAGTAAGTAAGATAAATTGGTAGGTCCAGATATAATGTTGATTCATAGCAATTCACCCAACAACATAATATATAAATGCATCCAAAATGCTGTGCATTTGCTCATATGTTTTCTTTATAGCATTTTAGAAAGTACACTGTTATAACATTATGTTATATAATTCAAATTGGGACTTTCTATAGTGACCTCAGAAGGGTCAACATTTAAGTTATAGACAATTATTGGCACTCATCTAATTTACCAGAGCTGCCAGTTAAAATGCTTGTATGGTCAGATCTGTCGTTCAGAGTCATACATCAGTTAAAGACTGAGTGGCAGATTTAGGGAGATTTGGCGTAGGACAGCGCAGCAAGTCACCTTGCTATGCTGCCCTATGTCAAAGTGAAAGGGCAGAAATGCACCTTATTTATTTAATACAGTGCATTCCTGTCATTTCCCCCTGCGCTTGCACCGTTTTGGTTACATAGCGCCAATGCAGGCACCCTTGAACCATGGTGCAAGGGTGCCTGTGTTGTCAGCAAGATTGTTTTTGTGCAGGAAGGTCCCCCTTAATATTATAAAATTTTGCCCGAAGTCATCTTCGCGCTAACGGCTATACTCCAGGGCTCAGAAGGGACCAAAGCAGCAAAAGAGTAATTCACTGGAAGCGAAAAGCTAGGTTTTTAATTAATTAAAACACCTTAAGTTGGACTGAGACCTAATGTGCAGCGGTATTTGATTTGACAGCAAAGCTGTGGAATGAATAAAGCTTCTTCCACCACAAAAAGCTTTACGGATATTAGGTACTAGCATGGCTCTGGCCGAGGTGGATTGCAAAGATCTTCTGGTAATATACCATATAATTTTGTCCTTAAGGTAGTCAGGCCCAATACCACGTGGGGCTTTGTGTTCCAAGCAAAGTGCCTTAAAAGCAGTTCTGCTCTTAATTAGCAACCAGTGTAGTTCTTTGAGCCCTTTGCTAGCTGGTTCAGATCTCCTAAGGTTTTTTCAGAAGCCGGACTGCAGCAAACTGCAGCTGCTGAAGTTTTTTTAAAAGGCCTTGTATGCCTAGATAAAAAGGGTTACAGTAATCAATCTGAGGAAGCACCATCGAGACTACCACTGTAGTCTGGAGCTCAATAGAGATAAATGGCAGGACTTTTGTCAGTGTTTTCAAACGGTAGAAACAATAAGAGATTAGCTGATTTAGCTGATCTCTGAAGGTTAATTTGTAATCAAAAATAACTCCCAGGTTTTTAGCTTTGGTGGGTGGCCACCAAGTAGAATTCCAAAAGGACACATCTGATCCAAAAAGAAGCACCTCCGTTTTATCGGAGTTCAGTTTGAGACATTGATTTTCCATCTAGCTGGCAATAGCTGTCATAGAGTTTATAATTCTATTGGTTACTTCATCTACATTAGAGTGGATAGAGACCACATAAGATATTGTGTTAAAACCAAAAGATCTAATCAATGCCGCCAAAGGAGCCGCATAGAAAATAAACAAAGAGGGACTTAAAGAAGACCCTTGCAGGATCCTAAATAGTAAGGAAAAGGAGCTTGAGACAAAGTCACCAAAGGTAACTGACTGCGTTCTACTACTAAGAAAAGATACCAGAAGTTTAAGGGTCAATCCTACAATCCCAATCTCCCTTAAACGATGGATCAGGACCCAGTGGCTCACGTATCAAAGGCTGCGGATAGGTCCAAAAGGACCACTGCCATCTTTCCCCCGCTGTCCAAAACTCCGCAAATCTCTTCTTTTGCCACCAACAGAGCGGATTTCATGCTATGTGCTTTCCTGAAGTCAAGTTGGGATCCATCAAATTTTTTATTTTCCTCCAGAAATTAGAAATATCCACATTCATGTGCCTTTCCAAGATTTTGGCTAGAACTGGAAATCTGGAGATAGGGCAGCAATTCTTCTCTTCCACTGGATCTAGAGTGTTTTTTTTAAGTAAAGGGAGATCGATGCTCTCTTACATTCAGTAGGCAAAATACCCTCACCCATGGCCTTATTTAGAAGAGATGTAAGGGGGGTATAGGGTATCTGTCAGCTCATGAAAGATGTCAATTGTACAGGGGTCAGAGGGGGCCACGGATTTCATCTGTAAGATCAACTGGACTACCTCTCCTGATTCCAGAGATGGAAAAATACACAGAGAAGGGATGTTATACTTAGGGAGAGTGGTTTCAGATGCTAAGAGGTCATCTGCCATTCCTGCTTTAAAAACATTGTATATCACTTCAACTTTGTTCTTAAAAAAGTAAGCTAGCTTATCGCAGAGATCCTGCATGGGGGCTAGAGTATTAGCCTTTGGTGTATGAGCAAGCAGCTGCACCGTTTTAAATAGTTCCTTGGAGGAATTACTTGCAAATTTGATTTTATCTGAGAATAAATATTTTTTTCCGTTTTGATTTCTGCTTTATAGTTCAACAGTAGCCTCCTATATTTGTCTTTCTCATCTGGAGAATAACTGGACCTCCAGACTTTCTCTTGTCTCCTGCAGGATCTTTTAACTCCTTCAGTTTGGGAGAGTACCATCTGGCTGAGGGACAGGATCTATGGTATCTCTTCTTTGTTTGGGGGGCCAGCCTATTAGCACCATCATCTATCCAGGGAAAGAAATTAGCCAAAATTGTCTCAACCTCCCTAGTCATAGTGGGAGGGGATGCTTGCAAGATGGCAGCTAACTCATTCTTATCCATCTTCTTCCAGGCTCTGAAAAGTTCATCATACCCTTGCAGGGCTCAATTTGTTTGTGGGAGGGAACTGGGATGGTAAAATTAATCATCATGTCATCTGACCAAGTGACTGGGAGAATACTCTCGATTAACAGGTCGGGAAGGTTTGAAAAAAGTGCATCCAAAGTGTGCCTCGCAGAGTGGGTCAGACGTTTTATCAGGAGGTTAAGGTCGAAATTGGCCATGTTGTCAATTAGAAGTCTTGAGTCTCTGTTACTCACATCTTCTAAATGAAAACTGAGGTCTCCCAAAATTGTGTAATTACCATAGTGGATACTATTTTCCAGCAGGTCACTAATAGCTTCCAAACATTTTTGTTTAGGACCAGGTGGCTGGTAAATTAGTATACCATGAAACCTGGAGTTAAAGGTTAATATACAGTTGAAGGCGAGATCTTCCACATCAATAATAACTAAAGCTCACATTTGATGTCAAAATGGTCCTTATAAGTTTTTGGCAAACCTCCCCCCTGTTTGTCTCGTCTGTCTAATCTAAAAGCTACAAATCCAGGTGGGAAAGCTGCAGCAAAATCTGGGTCAGAAAATTCATCTGCCCAGGATTCAGTTAAAAAACAGATATCAGGGCCATAAAAGTCCAGATAATCAAAAATCTCTAACCTATGCTTAATTGCCGATCTAGGGCCAGATGTACGTCCAAGAAAATTGCGCATCGCAAATTGTGACTCTTTTGTGAGTCGCAATTTGTGAGGCACAATTTCTGATGTACAACAGTGTATTTCACACTGTTAGCGATTCCTAATGGGGTCGCAAATTGAGAGGCTCATTAATATTAATGAGCCTCTCGCAATTTGCGAGCCTGTTGGGAATGACAGCCCTCCCAGGGATGATGGCCTGCTGGGCTCAGCAGACCACCATGTCTGGGACTGCTTTTTAATAAAGCAGCTTTTTAAAAAAAAATGCAACCCGTTTTCCTTAAAAGAAAATGGAATGCATTTAAAAAAGAAAAATGAAACTTTTTAGTTTCATTTTTTAAGCGCAGGTAGTAGTCTCTGGGACCACTGCCTGCTCTTAAAAAATATTTTCCAACATACTCACAAAGGGGAAGGGTTCCCCTTTGCGAGTGGTTTACCACCTACTTGAAGTAGGTGGTAAACTGCGAGTGTTTTGCGGCCGCAAATGCGGTCGCAAAACACTAGTACATAGCATGTTGACTCGCTATTAGGAAGGGACGCCCTCCGAATTACACCCCTCCGAAGTCCAACATTTTCTCTACTGCTGCACAGACTGGAGTGGGAATAGTAAATGTTACCCCTCCAGAGTCCAACGCTTTCCCTGCTGCTGCACAGACTGGAGTGCGAATAGTAAATTTAACCCCTCTGAAATCCAGAACTTTCCCTACTGTTGCACGGATGGAGTGGGAAAAGTAAATTTTACTTTTCCATAGACCAACGCTTTCCTTACTGTTGCACAGACTGGAATGGGAACAGTAAATGTTACCCCTCCGAAATCCAATACTTTCCCTACTGTTTCATAGACTGGACTGGGAATGGTAAATGGTACCCCTCCGAAGTCCAACGCTTACTTACTGCTGCACAGACTGGAGTGGGAATAGTAAGTTTATGCCCTCCGAAGTCCAACACTTTCCCTGCTGTTGCACAGACTGGAGTGGGAATAGTAAATGTAACCACTCCGAAGTCCAACACTTTCCCTACTGTTGCACCGAGTGGAGTGGGAATAGTAAATGGTACCCCTCCAGAGTCCAACTCTTTCCTTATTGTTTCACAGACTGAAGTGGGATAGTAAATTTTGCTTTTCCGAAGACCAATGCTTTCCCTACTGTTGCGTAGACTGGACTGGGAATGGTAAATGGTACCCCTCCGAAGTCCAACGCTTACTTACTGCTGCACAGACTGGAGTGGGAATAGTAAGTTTATGCCCTCCGAAGTCCAACACTTTCCCTGCTGTTGCACAGACTGGAGTGGGAATAGTAAATGTAACCCCTCCGAAGTCCAACCCTTTCCTTTCTGTTGCACAGACTGGAGTGGGAATAGTAAATTTAAATCCTATGAAGTCCAACACTTCCCCTACTGTTGCACAGGCTGGAATGGGAATAGTAAATGTAACCCCTCCGAAGTCCAACACTTTCCCTACTGTTGCACCGACTGGAGTGGGAATAGTCCGTTTTACTTTTCCGAAGACCAACGCATTCCCTACTGTTGCACAGACTGGAGTGGGAATAGTAAATGTTACCCCTCCTGAGTCCAGCGCTTTCGCTACTGTTGCACTGACTGGAGTGGGAATCGTTAATTTTACCCCTCCAAAGTCCAATGCTTTCCTTACTGTTGCACAGACTGGAGTGGAAATAGTAAATGTTAGCCCTCTGCAGTTCAACACTTTCCCTACTGTTTTACAGACTGGAGTGGGAATTGCAATTTGTACCCATTTGAAGTCCAACACTTTCCCTAATATTGCACATACTGGAGTGGGAAAAGTAAATTTGATGTTTCCGAAGTCAATACTTACCCTCCTGTTGCACAGACTTCACTGGGAATAGTAAATGTTACCTCTCTGGAGTTCAACGCTTTCCCTACTGTTGCACAGACTCGAGTGGGATTAGTAAATTTAACCCCTCCGAAGTGCAATGCTTTCGCTACTGTTGCACTGAGTGGAGTGGGAATAATAAATGTTACCCCTCCAGAGTCCAACGCTTTCCCAACTGCAGCACAGACTGGAGTGGGAATAGTAAATGTAACCCCTCTGATATCCAGCACTTTCCCTACTGTTGCACAGACTGGAGTGGGAATAGTGAATTTAACTTTTCTGAAAACCAACACTTTCCCTAATGTTGCACAGGCTGGAGTGTGAATAGTAAATGTTATCCTTCTGAAATCCAACACTTTCCCTACTTTTGCACATACTGGAGTGGGAATAGTAAATGTAACCTGTTCGAAGTACACTTTCCCCACTGTTGCACAGACTGGAGTGGGAATAGTAAATGCTACCCCCTTAGAGTCCAATGCTTTCTCTACTGTTGCACAGACTGGAGTGGGAATTAGTAAATTCTATCCCACCGAAGTCCTATGCTTTCTGTACTGTTGCACAGACTGGAGTGGGAATAGTAAATATTACCCCTCCGAAGTCCAACTGTTCCCCTATTTTTGAGTGTGAATAGTAAATTTTCCCCCTCCGATGTCCAACTCTTTCCTTACTGTTGCACAGATTGAAGTAGCAATAGTAATGTTACCCCTCTCGAGTTCAATACTTTCCCTAATGTTTCACAGACTGGACTGGGAATGGTAAATTTTACCCTCTGAAGTTAAACATGCGTATGCCAAGGAGTGGGCCCTTGCTCAAGCCCTGGCATTATATCGCAACCATGTGGGCTGCGTTGAAGATTCACGCTATCATATAAGACCTATAAGGTCTAGCCCCCAAGTGCAACCACAATATCCCATTAAACATAAAGCTAAATGTCCAGTTAGAGAAAATCTAACACAACTTGAATATCAAGGCATATTTGAGCCTTGCATCTCACCAATGCAAAATCTTTTGATTCCAGTAGCAAAACCAGATCATTCATATCGCTTAGTTTTAGACTATAGATAATTAAACAGTCACACATGCACATTTGCAGTAAAAAATGCACACAGCACAGCCATAATGAACAATATTGTGCACAAAAAATACAAAACAACATTAGACATTTTTAATGGCTTTTTCTGCCAAAACACAGTGCCTGAAAGCAGGTATTCAACTGCATTTACCGTACTCAGGTCACAAAATCAGTTTTGTCGATTGCCCTAAGGGTATAAGAACAGCCCAGTTTTGTTCTCTGCCCCTGTAGCAGGACTGTTACAGATTTTTGACAAAGAAGCATTGTCCTATGTCGATGACATATACCTTACGGATGATGAATTAGAAACACACCTAGCCAGAGTAGATCACATTGTTGTGGGATTTGCTCAAATAGGCAAAAAGAATTCAATTTTCAGAAATCAAAAACCACCTTTCTCAGTGTCCTGTTCTTGGGATAAAAGCTTAAAAATAAAGGCAAAAGCTTAGAGCTGCATTTCCTAGAGAAATATGCACTCTTACAACCACCAAACACAATCAAAAAGCTACAATCACTTTTGGGCTTTCTAAATTTTGGTAGAACATACATAATAGATTATGCACAACAGCTTAAGCCATTTTATAAATTAATATGTTCAGACTTTTTGAGTACACAGTGGAGACCAAACAGTACACAGAACTTGCTTTCAGTACAAACTGACAGGGTAGCTTCAAAACACATACAAACATATGAAAACTCCACAAACTTGTTGATCCGTGTAATTGCGAGGACCACAGGCTACACGTATGTCACTTTCAATGAGGGTGACACTGTAATGACTGTATATAAATCACATTTATATTCAAATGCAGAGATGCGTTTTGCAACTACGGAAAAAGTATTGACTGCAGTACAGACAGCTGTGGTGAAGGAGAGGTCAATGGCCCAGGGGAAACGCATAATTGTTGTGATTCCCATTCAAGCCTTAGAGGCTGTTAAAGGCCAGTGTCCCGAATGCAAAAGCCTTACATCCTAGATAGTTACAATGGGCCACTTCACTAACAACCACGGACGTAGACTATGGGCCTGATTTAGATCTTGGGGGGACTTCCGTCGTCCCTCTGTGGCATAGTTTACAAGTACTCGCCCAAACTGACAGTATCCCACCTGCCGTATTTAGATGTGTGCTTGCTGAATCGCTGTCCACTTTGACAGAGTGTTTTCCGATGCGTAAACAGTTCACCGCTGCAGATGAGGCAAACTTCTCTGCTAGCTAACATTACTCTGTCAGGGTGGCGGGATAGTGCCAAGCCTGTTTAGATTTCACAGTTGTGCTGGTGGTGTTCTAAAAATGGATTGCAGATGGAGTGAATCCGTCGCGGGACGCGTTCAGCACTGAACTATTCCTGTGGCTTTTGGATGGATGCTAGCATCACACACCTGATGTGTTTTGTATAACTGTGTTCATCTGCATACCACACTATAAGACACACTCCATTTCAGACCATGATCCTTTGCCACTCTACTGCATCACAACATTTTCAAGCAGAACAATTGCCAATTAATTCAGGCTTATTTTTTTGCTCTCTCTGGTTTTTGTCCCTTATTTCTTCTCTCATTTAGGGGCCGATTACGATGGCGGAGAGACCACCACCGTCAGGCCGGCGGTCCCTCCGCCATCTGGCTCCCATTTCTCCCCGCCACATTAGGATGGCGGGGGGAATTGTGCCACAAGCGTGGCGGGCGCAAGGAGCGCCCGCCACGCTTCCGCCACAGGCAATCGTTGCGATTGCCTGGCAGAGCGGATCTGACTGGGGATATGGTGGTGGTGCCTAGCAGGCACCGCCCGCCCGATCACAATGCTGGCATCAGCCTGCCTTTCCATGGTGGTTGAACCACCATGGAAAGGCTGGCGGAGACTGGCTTCGGGGCCCCTCGGGGGGGCAGTTGTGCACTGTGGGGTACCCATGGTACCCCCTTACATTTCCATGCACAAGGTGGCAGGCACCGCGCAGTGCCTGCCATGTTGTGCAGGGAAATGCACAACATGGCCATTCAACATTGCGGCGGGTGCTGCAGCCAGCAGCACCCGCCGCAATGTTAAATTGCCAGATGCGACCACCGCGGTGGCGGTTGCATCATAATTAGGGATGCGGGATCGCCGCATGACAGGCGGGCGGTCCCGATCACGCTACGATGGCCCCTTAGGTCAAAACATTTATTTAATTTTTGTTTTTATGATAATGGCAGGCAGGAGAAATCCCTGTTTTACAGAGGGAGAATTGTCAGTCATGGTGGATGAAATTATTAGAGTTGAGCCACAATGGTTTGGAACTCAAGTACAAAATACAACGATATCTCAGAAAAGGAAAATATGAATGCTGTAACAAACAACCTGCGCACACATGAGGAAATTAGGAAGAGGTGGAATGACCTGCGGGGGAGAGTGCATTCCCTGGCCTCCCAGCATCACCTGGAGGCCCAGAGAACTGACAGTGATTCTCCCAGCCCCCCCTTACAACTTTTTCCCTGGGAGGAGAAGGTCTTGCACATCCTACATCCTGAAGGGTTGACAGGACTCCCTGGTGCCGTGGAGACTGGTAAGTTAGACTTTTGAATCTCATTTTTGACTTTCATTTAGCTGTTGTTAATGTGTTTTGCACCTTTTGGAAACATACAAACATATGAGTGAAATATCACCCTAACTATAACGTCCCTGTAACAGGAACGTTATAGTTAGGGTGATATTTCACTTGTACAAAACCAGAGAAATTCAGCAGTTATAGTTAGCTCAGCTAACTATAACTCGCACCCCTGCAATGCACTGCTTATGACCTCACATATTGCATCACTCATGACATGGTCAGTGGCATCACTCATGACATCACTGATGACATCTCAAATGAAATCACTGATGACATCATCTGGTGACTGTGAGTATTTCTAAAATGTTTATGAGCGTTAAATATTGATACAACAAGGTGTATTGAGGAATCAGTGGGTTTAAATATACATTCACTTTCACATTTCACTTAATAATTATGCATGCCACTAATAACACTTATTTAATCACATAATTTGTGCCATGTGTAAAAAGCCCTATGAGGTTTAACTACAATAACCAGAATGCCTCATGTGAAACGGAAACAGGAAGTTACTTCCCCATCCCCTCATTTTTGTAAAAAAAGGAAATATAAGGTGTTTGTGAACAACCTGCAATCATCCCGTGATCAAGGTCCATGTGGTAGGACCGAAACGCGTTGGGCATGGCAAAACCCTTGAATTGAATAAATACGCTTTTTTCAACTTCATCTCGAGTGAGTGCGAGCCATTGTTGTGGCAACTTTGTAGAAATAATCACCGGCGTGGCTCTGCCGGAGGAAATACGCACCGCCCCTCATCGAGAGTGCCGGCGTCCGAACCTGGGCCGAGAGGAAGCAATATATATATATATAGGCTGGTGGGAGAAGCGGGTGGCCTGGTCGGATGCCAATGATGTATGGACCAATAAATTGGTCAGCTGGAACTGGTATATTGATGACCTGTTCATCATATACAACGGCACAATTGAGTCAGCTGTAGAGTATGTCAATGTCCTGAACATTAACAATCTCAATCTCAAGTTCATTGGAGAAATAAGTAAGACCTCCGTAAACTTTCTGGATTTGCGGGTTTTTGTTTCAGAAGATAAATTGTATACAGTTTTACATAGGAAACCTATGGCAATTCTGTCTTGCATTCCAGCAGCTGTCATATGGATAAACTAATTCATAGCATTCCATATGGCGAGCTGCTGAGGATAAGAGGAATTGCACCAGAAGAGTGCGATTTTCAAGCAGCAGCTAATGAAAGCACAGCCAGATTCCACACACGAGGATACTCTAGTGAAGTTCTACTTAGTGCCAAAAATAAGGTAGACACGAAGGATAGAACAGAACTGATACGTGGTATATCGAGAACTAAACAGAGGAAAGAGCAAGCTTCATCATCTCAAACTACAGATTGTAGGATGATTACCAACTTTTCTAGCAATGCAAATGATCTGAGACAAATACTGAGAAAGAACTGGCATATCTTAAAATCTGATCCAGTCATTGGGGAGGATCTGGCTAGAGCCCCCAATTGTCATTTAGAAAAGCCAGATCTTTAAAAGATCAATTGGTACAGAGTCACTATTCCCAAGGAAGAAGTGATTCATGTTTTAATCAGATCAAAGGCTTTCATCCTTGCAAAAAGTGCAAGGCATGCAAAAGTAGTCACAAGGTCCTGACATATGAAGTACCAGGTATAAAGACTCCTAAAAAAATTGAAAAATTCATAAATTGTAACACCAGCCACACGGTGTACTGTTTAGTATGTCCGTGTGGGCTCCGGTTACATCGGGAGTACTATACATCCTACCAAAATCAGGATCCTAGAGCACACATGAGAGCGATCGCCACCAAGGATGTAACTTATCCAGTGGCCCGCCATTTTGAAAGCCATCATAGGAGCAACAGGGACCTGTTGCGCTATTTCTGTTTAGACCATGTGCCAGGAAACATAAGAGGAGGAGATAGACAACTTAAACTCCGAAGACTTGAGTCCTGATATATTATTGACATTCAGACTAAAATACCTCAGGGACTCAATGGTGGAGAGGAACTGGCTGTGCATTTGTGAATAATTGTAAATAATTGTAAATAATTGTAAATAATGACATCAATGGATTCTGGATTACATGTACATATATGATGCAAAGAGTGCTTTAGTGAAGCAAGTAGATTTTCTTTTTGCTTTTTTGGTTTTCTTTGGTAGCCCATTGGTTATATCTTTGTTTTTAGATATAATCTTTTGGTTATTTTCTCTAATTTTGTTTGGAGGGGTCTCCCTGTATATTTAGGAATTTGAATTTTTATCTTGTTTTCCGAGTTCTGGTGATGGGTGAATGAGCTGGCATTATATATTCAATCATAATAGAATGATTTGGCATTGTATCAATTGGGCAGCGGATTTAATAGCCCATTCAGGGCGGAATTATGGTCTATTTGCGCAATTGTGAATAATGACCTAAATATGAGGTATGGACTTGTTTACAGGGATAGCCCATTCAGGGCAAGATGTAAATTAATGAATATCTGTATATACGTGTATATATGTATAGTTAATTAGAAGCATTTAACTGTATAGACATGCACTAATGATTATAAGTTGCATGTTTAAAGATGGCGAAATGTTTTCTATGTCCATCGTAACAGTCCTTTATTTATTTTGATTGTATACGAACCACCAATGAACTGGCTATGTGTTTATTTAAATAACGCTGTCTCGGGCTGCCGTGTAATATTGACAAAGGCAGTCGCCGAAACAGCGTCTTTTGTGCTTGGTGAACCGAATAAAACCTGGGTTTAGCAGTTTCCCATGAGTGCTGTGCTTTTTGTACTCTGCAGCAGGAATATATATATATATATATATATATATATATATATATATACACACACATACATACAGATATATATATATAAATAATTATATATATATATATATATACACATACATACATATATGAATATATATAAATAATTATATATTATCTACTGGCGGTCGCCAGTAGATAGTTATAGTTACAACCTATTATCCATAGGAAATCCATGACATTCTATTTGAAATAACTCTCTTGCCGGTTGACGTATCTTCGCAAAATTTTCAAACTTTGTGGCCCGCTCCGGTCCGCTCCTACCCTGAACGTCTCGGGGGATTCGTCAGCGGGGGCCGAGAAAAAGGGGTCCCAAACGCGTTTTCCCCATGCAATTTTCCATAGGAAACTTTAGACACGGCTACAGCCCGAACTGCTGAACGGAATTACACCAAATTTGGCAAAGAGGTAGTTTTTGGTTCAGAAAGAACCCTTTTGTTAAATGGTGTAAAATCCGTTCAGTAGTTGCTGAGAAAATCAAAAGTAAAAGATAGTGATATCTATGGCCGAGTAGGGTCCGCGTACCCTCCCGATCACGAGCTGCATGTTAATTGGCTGTCAGCTGGCTGTCAACATTCCGATTCAGGAAATGTTGGCAGCCATTTTATCCTCGGTAGAACCGAGGGACAGAGACTAAGTGCGCAAAGCGCACAAAGGGGGCAGGGTAGAAACACCCTGACCCCTAGGTTGCTCAGGGGGTCCCACAAGGACCCCCAGGGCAAAAAAAAAAAATCGTCAGGATGCGCTCAGGGTGCGCGAATCCTGCCGGAAAAAAAAAATCGAGCGCGGTCTCCCGCGCTTCGGTGTATCTTTGCCCCCGGGTGGCCCAAGTCCCGGGGGCATGGTGGGGGTTAATTTTATGTGTGGGGGGCCTCAAGGGCCCCCAAGCCCGGGGACCGCCACCCCCAGGGCTTTTTTGAAAATGTTGCGGGAGGGCTCTGAGTCCTCCCGCAGCCCCGAGACCACCACCTCCCGGGGCTTTTTTAAAAATTGAACAACCTGTGTGGGGGCTCCAGCCCCCACACGCCCGGGACCGCCACCTCCCGGGGCACTAACAAATTAAAATGGGGGTCCGTTTTGGACCCCGAAGCCCCGAGGACCACCACCTCCCGGGGCTGTGCTGATGTAGGGAGGGGGCCGCGCGGCCCCCTCCTGGAGCCCTTGATGGCCCTGGGGACCGCCACCCCCAGGGCCGGCTCCTGCAGTGTCCCGGGTGCCTACCCCGGGACACTGTAGTTGCTATGGCAGGACGGGAGCCTCGCGGCTCCCGTCCTGCCATAGCAAACTGCTTTGGATATTGGAAGAGAGCAGGGAAACCTGCTCTCTCTTCCAATATCCAAAGCACATTGCTTTCCACATGGGGAGCTGCATCTTAGCAGCTCCCCATGTGGAAAGGAATGCCGGCTCCCAAGGGACGCGGGGAGCCGGCAGGACTGTGGGGGGATTGGGGACCCCCACAGTCCCCAACGAGAGGGCCAGCCCCGGGGGATGGGGTCCCGGGGCAAGTAGTGGCCCGGGAGGGGGCCATGCGGCCCCCTCCCAAAGTTTTCAAAAATTTAAAAAAAGGGTATGGCCGGCCCCGAGGATGGGGTCCCCGGGGCCTTAAAATGGCCAGAGGAGGGGGCCACGCAGCCCCCTCAAAATAATAAAAATAAATATAGAGGCCATGCCCCGGGGATGGGGTCCCGGGGCCAATACAGGCCCAGGGAAGGGGGCCACGCAACCCCCTTCCCGTTTTTTTTATTTTGTAATTTAAAAAAAGGGTAAGGCCCTGGGGGATGGGGTCCCCAGGGCCCAAAAACTAGAAAAAAGGAAGGGGGGCCACACAGCCCCCTTCAGGAGACAAAAATCTTTTCTTTTTTTTTTTAAACGATCGGGCCCGCAGGACCCGCCCCCTTCCTTCACCACTCTGCAAACGCGCCCCTGGCGCGTTTGCAGAAGAGAACAATTCCCCTTGAATACTGGGGGTCCCTGGGGGCCAACTAGCCCACCAGAAACCTCCAGTATGCGCCAGGGAGCTGCCTTGCAGAGAGGTGTACAGAGGCCACGCCCCTTTTACACCTCTCTGCAACGCAGCTCTGTGGCGCTTTGGAGGTATATGGTGGGCTAGTTGGACTCCGGGGACCCTCAGGATTCAAGGGGACTTAATCCCCCAACTTAAAACGCGCCACGGGCGCGTTTGCACAGTGGTGAAGGGAGGGGCGGGGCTTCAGGTGACATGTGTGCAAACAGGCCCCGTGGCGCGTTTTAAGATGGGGAATTAAATGCCCTTCAATCCTGAGGGTCCCTGAGGGCCAACTAGCCCAACAGGTACATCCAGAAACGCCACAGAGCTGCGTTGCAGAGAGGTGTAAAGGGGTGTGGCCTCTCTACACGTCTCTGCAACGCAGCCCCTGGCGCATATTGGAGGTTCCTGGTGGGCTAGTTGGCCCCTAGGGACCCTCAGGATTCAAGGGGACTTAATCCCCCAACTTAAAACGCACCACGGGCGCGTTTGCACAGATGTCACCTCAGGCCCCGCCCCTCCCTTCACCATTGTGCAAATATTCTTCTAAAATCATCCGAAATACGAATTCCGATTTACTCACCTGTTATAAGGAGAGACCTCAGTGCTGCATCTTTCAGCCCAGTACTGATCCTCAAAAGTAATTTTAACCGTACTTACCAGTAACTTGAATTTCCTTCCATAGGATATCATTGCCTGCTTTTTGCTGAAAAAGTTTCTAAGTGTTGATTTTTGAAACATACAAATATTCCTCTAAAATCAGCCGAAATACGAATTCTGATTTACTCACCTGTTATCAGGAGAGACCTCAGTGCTGCATCTTTCAGCCCAGTACTGGTCCTGAAAAGTAATTTTAACCGTACTTACCGAGTAACTTGAATTTCCTTCATAGGCTAACATTGACTGGTTTCACTTGGAAATTCTTCTAAGTGTGCAGTTTTGGAACTTTATAATATTCCTCTAAAATCAACCAAAGTACGAATTCCAATTTACTCACCTGTTATCAGGAGAGAACCCAGTGCTGCATCTTTTAGCCCAGCACTGACCCTGAAAAGTAATTTTAACCGTACTTACCAGTAACTTGAATTTCCTTCCATAGGCTAACATTGACTGGTTTCACTTGGAAATTCTTCTAAGTGTGGAGTTTTGGAACTTTAAAATATTCCTCTAAAATCAGCCGAAATACGAATTCCGATTTACTCACCTGTTATCAGGAGATACCTCAGTGCTGCATCTTTCAGCCCAGTACTGATCCTCAAAAGTAATTTTAATCGTACTTACCAGTAACTTGAATTTCCTTCCATAGGATATCATTGCCTGCTTTTTGCTGAAAAAGTTTCTAAGTGTTGATTTTTGAAACATACAAATATTCCTCTAAAATCAGCCGAAATCCGAATTCTGATTTACTCACCTGTTATCAGGAGAGACCTCAGTGCTGCATCTTTCAGCCCAGTACTGGTCCTGAAAAGTAATTTTAACCGTACTTACCGGTAACTTGAATTTCCTTCATAGGCTAACATTGACTGGTTTCACTTGGAAATTCTTCTAAGTGTGGAGTTTTGGAACTTTATAATATTCCTCTAAAATCAACCAAAGTACGAATTCCAATTTACTCACCTGTTATCAGGAGAGAACCCAGTGCTGCATCTTTTAGCCCAGCACTGACCCTGAAAAGTAATTTTAACCGTACTTACCAGTAACTTGAATTTCCTTCCATAGGCTAACATTGACTGGTTTCACTTGGAAATTCTTCTAAGTGTGGAGTTTTGGAACTTTAAAATATTCCTCTAAAATCAGCCGAAATACGAATTCCGATTTACTCACCTGTTATCAGGAGAGACCTCAGTGCTACATCTTTCAGCCCAGTACTGGTCCTGAAAAGTAATTTTAACCGTACTTACCAGTAACTTGAATTTCCTTCCTTAGGATATCATTGCCTGCTTTTTGCTGAAAAAGTTTCTAAGTGTTGATTTTTGAAACATACAAATATTCCTCTAAAATCAGCCGAAATACGAATTCCAATTTACTCACCTGTTATAAGGAGAGACCTCAGTGCTGTATCTTTCAGCCCAGTACTGGTCCTGAAAAGTAATTTTAACCGTACTTACCAGTAACTTGAATTTCCTTCCATAGGCTAACATTGACTGGTTTCACTTGGAAATTCTTCTAAGTGTGGAGTTTTGGAACTTTAAAATATTCCTCTAAAATCAGCAGAAATACGAATTCCGATTTACTCACCTGTTATCAGGAGAGACCTCAGTGCTGCATCTTTCAGCCCAGTACTGATCCTCAAAAGTAATTTTAACCGTACTTACCAGTAACTTGAATTTCCTTCCATAGGATATCATTGCCTGCTTTTTGCTGAAAAAGTTTCTAAGTGTTGATTTTTGAAACATACAAATATTCCTCTAAAATCAGCCGAAATCCGAATTCTGATTTACTCACCTGTTATCAGGAGAGACCTCAGTGCTGCATCTTTCAGCCCAGTACTGGTCCTGAAAAGTAATTTTAACCGTACTTACCGGTAACTTGAATTTCCTTCATAGGCTAACATTGACTGGTTTCACTTGGAAATTCTTCTAAGTGTGCAGTTTTGGAACTTTATAATATTCCTCTAAAATCAACCAAAGTACGAATTCCAATTTACTCACCTGTTATCAGGAGAGAACCCAGTGCTGCATCTTTTAGCCCAGCACTGACCCTGAAAAGTAATTTTAACCGTACTTACCAGTAACTTGAATTTCCTTCCATAGGCTAACATTGACTGGTTTCACTTGGAAATTCTTCTAAGTGTGGAGTTTTGGAACTTTAAAATATTCCTCTAAAATCAGCCGAAATACGAATTCCGATTTACTCACCTGTTATCAGGAGAGACCTCAGTGCTGCATCTTTCAGCCCAGTACTGATCCTCAAAAGTAATTTTAACCGTACTTACCAGTAACCTGAATTTCCTTCCATAGGATATCATTGCCTGCTTTTTGCTGAAAAAGTTTCTAAGTGTTGATTTTTGAAACATACAAATATTCCTCTAAAATCAGCCGAAATCCGAATTCTGATTTACTCACCTGTTATCAGGAGAGACCTCAGTGCTGCATCTTTCAGCCCAGTACTGGTCCTGAAAAGTAATTTTAACCGTACTTACCGGTAACTTGAATTTCCTTCATAGGCTAACATTGACTGGTTTCACTTGGAAATTCTTCTAAGTGTGGAGTTTTGGAACTTTATAATATTCCTCTAAAATCAACCAAAGTACGAATTTCAATTTACTCACCTGTTATCAGGAGAGAACCCAGTGCTGCATCTTTTAGCCCAGCACTGACCCTGAAAAGTAATTTTAACCGTACTTACCAGTAATTTATATTTTCTTCCATAGGAATCCATTGTCTGCTTTTCAGCAGAAAAGTTTCAAAGTGTCGATTTTCACAAACTACAAATATTCCTAAAAAATCGCCTGTATGACTTAAACGCATTCTTTCAACCGTTTACAGGAGATGCACCAGTGCTGGATCCAGGATCCAACACTGAGTAAGAAAAAGTAACGATAACAGTTTTTACCTTCTAAGTGAATTTCCTTCCATAGGATAACATTGGTGATTCTATGAGAAAAAGTTTCTAAGTGTCAACTTTTAAAGTACAATAATATTCCTTAAAAATCACGACTGTAACCAAAACGCTTTTACTCAACTGTTTACAGGAGATGTGCCAGGACTGAATCTAGGATCCAGTCCTGTGGTTAGAAAAGTAATCCATAAAGTAACTAATTGCATTTAACTAGAAATTCACATTGAGCTGAATGTTGCATTGTGTTTGAAAATGTGTTGCCCATTGCAACAACTGTAACTACTGTACTTAAAAGTCTATTGCCTATGTGCAAAGTATTTAAACTAAAGTAATTCATTCTGAGAAAGTATTTTTTGTAATGTAATGTATAATGTAATTACAATGTAATTTAAAAAATAAAATATGTAAAAAAAATTGTTTCTAAAAATGGAGTAAATTAGTATTAAAAAAATTTATATAACAATTAATACATTTAAAAATTGTCATTTACAAAACCTTTGAAATTCACTGAAAAAACCGTAGGTTTCAGACATGTTATAGTTACAAATTAGCATTTAAAAAACCTTTGAAATTCACTGAAAAAACTGTAGGTTTCAGACATGTTATAGTTACAAATTAGCATTTAAAAAACCTTTGAAATTCACTGAAAAAACCATAGGTTTCAGGGACGTTATAGTTACAAATTAGCATTTAAAAAACCTTTGAAATTCACTGAAAAAACCATAGGTTTTAGGGACAGTTATAGTTAGTTGGACATTGCACTCGTACAAAACCCGTGAAATTCCCCGTTATAGTTAGTCCAGCTAACTATAACTCGCGCCCCGCAATGCACTGCTGATGACGTCACATATTACATCACTCATGACATGGTCAGTGACATCACTGATGACATCACTGATGACATCTCAAATGACATCACTGATGACATCACTGGTGACATCATCCATGTGATAATTTCATGCATCTTCTCACACCCTAATATAACCTTTGATACACCCACTCTAAATTACAGACTGCCATTCGCAAAACCATAGACACTCCAACACCAATAACTACATACCCACTCACTGATTCTTAGGTCTACGCACACATCAACTCACTCACCCGTACAGTCACTCATACTTACGGTCACTCAGTACAGGACTATCATATGCACTCATACTCCTATATAGACACTCAAACACCGCCACTCATCCATAGAGGTACTCACACACCTAGTCAGTCATGCAAATAATTAAACACACTACCATTTACTCACCTATACAGTTATACACATACCAGCTCACTTACTCATACAAATACTAGCACATTCTTACGCTCTTATACAATCACTGATACAAGCACACACTCATCCATACAGCCACTATCACAATCACTCACTCTAGCTTATAGCTATTTATATACTCCAACACACATATATACTGCCTTTCACATATGTAGTTACTCACACATGTACCACTGGGACATACATTCACTCACTAACACACTCTTACACACACTTACCCACCCATACAGTCTATCACAGATGCACTCTTGAAACCATCCACCCAGTGAATCACCCACTCACACATTTATGCACAGAGTCGCACACACCCCTCCCACACAAACACTCAGGCACCCATACAGATACTCACACAAGCATTCATTAACTCATATAGACACTCATGTAGCTATTCACAAACACATGCAGCCACTTACACAGCAACAGACAGACGGATACAGACATTCACCCAGTTTAGTCACTAACCCATGCATTCAGTAAGATACGTTAAATCACTCACTTATACAGTCAGTCACGCACCTACTAAATCATCCATACAGACACTTACACACCCACTCATTCTTCAATACGTCTTTTCCTATATATATTAAAAATATTTAAACCTTACAGAAACACACAGTCACTGGATGATGTCAACAGTGATGTCATTTGAGATGTCATCAGTGATGTCATCAGTGATGTCACTGACCATGTCATGAGTGATGTAATATGTGACGTCATCAGCAGTGCATTGCGGGGGCGCGAGTTATAGTTAGCTGGACTAACTATAACGGGGGAATTTCACGGGTTTTGTACGAGTGCAATGTCCAACTAACTATAACTGTCCCTAAAACCTATGGTTTTTTCAGTGAATATATATATATATATGTATATAAATATATATATATATATATACATACTGATATATATATCTATATATATATATTTATATATATATATACCACTTATTTTGTTGTCTTGTTTGTTTGTTTGAATATTACATATTCATGTTTCAATATCTAAAGCATTCCACATGATGCAATGCTGCTTGTAAGTGTTTTTACACCAAATAACATATTGCATATATATTTTTTTAATTGAAATGCCTGTTCTATTTAACAGCATAGTTTCACTAGGTATGTTTAACTTACAAATATGAAAGTGTTGTTAATGTTTAATTGAAATGACTACAACTACCATGATGCCTTGTTTTGTGAAAATAACATTGCAATGTTATCTTGCTCATTCTCTCTTTCCTATCACTTTTCCACATATATCAAACTGTTAAGTATTGATCAATCTCTATATCATGCTATGCTTTGAAATGTTTTT